>CM046388.1:49710000-50915000 GCA_025413875.1 Rhododendron molle
TGATTGTTTCATCACTTATCGTACCCAAAATGAAGACGACAGCACCAAAATTTGTAAAACGAAAATCAGAAACATTTTTTTTGCTTTTAGAAAAGTGCTTTGATGATATGCGTGGTCATGTGGCTTGTTTCCATCATGTTTACACACGTTACATTTTTATCTATCGAATTTCAGGTTGTTCTAGCAGCATTCTTAACATGGCTTGGATGGTTTGTACCTGGACAAGCTGGTATTTTCCCTAAGAGCTGGATTCCAGAAGGCATGGATGCTTTTGAGTTTGCGCTGCAGTTTGGCATTTCGGTCCTAGTTGTTGCCTGTCCTTGTGCTCTCGGGCTAGCTACCCCTACAGCAGTTATGGTGGCCACAGGCAAGGGTGCTTCACAAGGGGTGCTCATCAAGGGTGGGAATGCACTTGAAAAGGCATATAAGGTATGTGCACCATATAAACTAGGAAAATGTGTAGCCAACTATTTCTCAAAATAGAAAAAGACACATAAGTAGTACACACTTGGGTGTCCTTTTGGCTCTCCCTGTCACATCATATGGTCATTGTTTAAGAAACAGTGCATTTGTTGAAGATCAATTTCTATTTCTTCCACAAGTGGAAATTGAAGTGTATATGAGCCAAAAACTAATGATAAACAATGAGGCTCAATATGATCCCCAAAGGCCTATCAAAATGATGGTAGAACAAATCATAAAAAATCAAGTCATGCCTTATGCAGAAAATTTGTCCTCTCTATTTTAGGTAGATGAACTGTCTAGTATATTGCTTTCATTTGTCTCAGTTATATTTAGTGCCTTATTTTTGCCACATAATCACTAGTAATGGTAGTGAATGTCTTGTCCTATAGAACCAGCTTCTGCAATCAACTGACATGACAGCTTGGTTAGTGTCTTGGTGATAAGTGTTACATTTCCATGTCGTTATCTAGCTTACATTTTGACTTGAAAATCATAATGTCTACGTATTTTGGTGATGCAGGTAAATACAGTTGTCTTTGATAAAACAGGGACACTGACCGTTGGAAGACCAGCAGTAGTAAGTGCCAAGCTCTTTTCCAAATTTTCCAAGGAGGAACTATGTGACATGACTGTTGCTGCAGAGGTAGGTCATTTTATTTGGAGTAGTTTAAATTCGAAATTCAAGGCACGTACATGTACGACATGCATTTTGGTGCTAGTTAAGAATGTGTGGAATAGGAGTAAGAAACCAAATAAATACATAAATATTGATGGTCTAGGATTGAGAAATGCATGCATAAAAAGGAACCCTATTGTGATCTAATTTGGTGAATTTAGGTGATTCATGACAAGTAAAGCTATGGTTTATCACATTTGGATACCAGTATGCATGAGTATTGGTTAATATCAGTCTCCACTCTCTAAGAAGTTATATGATGACTTGTTAGTATGTCAAGTTGTCAACTCTGTAAGAAGCGGTCCGGAAGTTAACCGGCTGGACAGCTTCCAGAATCACGTGAATCATGAATTGTGAGTGAACCATGCTTCATAAGATGAACATTGATCCTGTCAAAAATAGTTTCACCCACATACTTACAACGGTCTAAGAAAGAGCCAATCATGAAAAGTAAACATGCATGCGAATTTACAATTTTTCCCACACCCATTTTTAGGTTAACAGTGAGCACCCTATGGCGAAAGCTGTCTTAGAGCATGCGAAGAAGCTACGTCAGAACCATGGGTCACCACCTGAACATGTCCCTGACATGGTGGACTTTGAGGTGCACCCAGGAGCTGGGGTGGGTGGAAAAGTTGGAGACAGGAGAGTGTTGGTTGGGAACAAGAGGCTCATGAGGTCTTTCAATGTCCCTATTGGTCCTGAGATCGAGAACTGCGTATCAGAAGCTGAGCAACTGGCTCGTACTTGTGTTCTGGTTGCCATTGACGGGAGAGTTGCTGGAGCGTTTGCTGTGACTGATCCAGTGAAGCCAGAGGCTGAACGCGTTGTATCTTACCTCCATTCCATGGGCATCTCGAGCATCATGGTGACTGGTGATAATTGGGCCACAGCCACGGCAATTGCGAAGCAGGTTGGGATACAGAAAGTGTTTGCTGAGACGGATCCATTGGGAAAAGCTGATAAAATAAAAGATTTGCAGGTACGCTCATTTTCTATATTGCATAGCCCAGTCTGGGTATCAACATGAGCCAATGGTTTTTATACTAGAATCTAGATGACCAAATCATTGCAAAATAGTTGCACATCACTAAACTGAAGGCAAAAGAAAGAAGAAAAGGGTGGTAATGTATTACTTTTTGACCCTTGGACTTGGAATAACCCGTCGCCTTGCCAATTCAAATGGTGTTAATTAAATTGACTCATTTGTTTGGAATAGTCAATGCTTTTTACTAGAGGATTCCAATTCTTCTTGTTTTTTGTGATTCCCATGAAGCACCTGGTTAGATTGTGCCAGTTTGTGCTATCAAATGCTATTTGATTTACACAGAATGGACCTGCCAATTTTGTTACTTTCCATTAAAATTTACTCTAATGATGAGCTGAAATACATAAATTCACATTCATCATAGACAGTCATCGTTTGCATAAGCCATCCTCAAACTAGAAAGCCGAATAAACAATGGGATTAGAATATTATGGCACCGACACAAACACATAATTGATGAGGTAGTTATCTTGTCTGTTAGAGTAGGAGAAAGAAAATTCAATGTATGACTTGATGAAAAGACAGTTTATTTTTGTTTATTTTTATCATTTGAACAAACCTCTATGGCAGTCGAAAGGCGCGACAGTGGCAATGGTGGGAGACGGAATCAACGACTCACCAGCCTTAGTTGCAGCTGATGTCGGCATGGCAATTGGTGCAGGCACTGATGTAGCCATAGAAGCAGCTGATATAGTCCTCATCAAGAACAACCTTGAAGATGTGGTCACAGCCATAGATCTGTCCCGAAAGACGATATACCGAATCCGACTCAACTACGTTTGGGCCCTCGGGTACAACATCCTTGGCATGCCCATTGCAGCTGGGATTTTGTTCCCTTTTACGGGTATTCGGCTACCCCCTTGGCTTGCTGGTGCTTGCATGGCTGCTTCGTCAATTAGTGTGGTTTGTTCTTCACTCCTTTTGCAGTCTTACAAGAAGCCTTTGCATTCTGGGGCTTAATGTTCATTATTTGGCACAAGTTGATCGTCTGCTTTTGGCATTGTTTAGTTGGAAGACATTGTTATGGGAAACGGGGATGGTGCTGTGCCAGGGTACAGCACCGTGCTGTGCACTATCCGAGGCGATTGGTATGTAACAAGAAATTTCTAGCATAATTACAGAATATCAAATTGCTATTTGAAGATTCCGCTGGTTGAACATATTGCAATTACTGGAAACATATGCGTTTCGCAATTATGGGAGTTGTTAAATTTAAGTGTAAAGTTAATTTGGCAACTCCATGCTTGAAGGATATTATGCCAAATCGTAGCTTCCTTTAATTGTTAAGAAATTTTATGAACTTGATGCAAGAAAATTGTTTTTTGAAAGATATCAGTGAACGGAAAGAAGATGATGGGAAATGATTGTGGCATTTCAAATATTAATAACCACATCTTTGTCTTTTAATTTTCAAAATACATGCTTGTATTTTGAACACTAAAAGATAGAGATTGGAGCGTGGTTATCAAAAAATAGAGTGTCGTTATCAATTTAAAAATATGTATTCTTTTGGTATGTGTTTGTTTGACAAAAAAAATCTAAGCAAGTAGTTTAACTATCTTAACAGTTGATTAAAAAAATTAGTACTCCCACCGTCTCTAAATAAGTGCCAGACGTGCAAATCTAAGCCTTCAAAAAGATGCATTTGTTTCGTTAAAAAAATCAAATTTTTTTCACAAATCAATAAATAGCAATGAATTCTATTAGATTGTGAAAAAAATAAATTTTTTAATGAAAAATATGCATATTTTATAAGGTTAAGTTTTGCGCGCTGGACACTTATTTAAGGACGAAGAGAGTAGTAGTATTTTATTGGCATTATCTATAACTTGTGGCCGGAGAAGTTTTGAGAAAATATTTGATCCTAATAAAATGTTAAAAGAGGTGAGTCCTACATATTGAGCTGCATAAAAATGCAAAATAAAAATAAAAATTCTGGATATGATTCTGATTATAAGTTTTGGAAGCGACTATTCGCAGTTCCGTATTTTCTCCCTTAGCCCACTACATTTTGGTAAATAGTTGTCGAAATCATACATAACATTTCAGTAAATAGCTGTTGAAAACAAGATTATATTTCGATAACTATATGTCGAAAATATATTCAACATTCGGTAAACATACATTTCGAACATACATTTTCGGTAAATAGCTGTTGAAAAAAATATTATATTTCGGTAATTGTATGCTGAAAATGTATCTCAAATTCGGTAACGAACTGTCGAGTATAATTGAAAATTTTTAACGGACTAAGGAAGAAAATACCGGGCTGCGAATAGTCGCCCCCTAAGTTTTTTGTCTTTTCGAGTGGCATAATAGACTTTGGCAAGATTCTTTTTTAGGGGAAATTACTTTAAGCCCCCTCCAACTATACCTCGGTAATGAGTTGCCCCCTTCATCGTTTAACTCGGACGCTTAACCCCCTTCATCTTTTATCTCGCGCAAAATAGAAGATGCCATTAATGGAATTGCTGAAATTACCAATTTACCCTCTTTCAGCCCTGAATAGAATGATGCCCTGATGACAAACTGGTCGACCACCCGGTCGTCCACTCGATCGACCACCAGGTCGTCCACCCGGTCGACCACTCTGTCAACCGGCCAATGTGGTCTAAGGACCCCGACCGAAGGAATCCTGATTGGATCCCGACGGCACGCCGGGCCCACTCCGGCCACTAGAAGGCTGATTCGAGTAGTCCAAAAATTCTTTAAAAAAAATCGAGTGGGCCATGCGGGAATCAATGGCATCTGATGTGTGTAGGTGGCCGATCCAAACACTCCATTTTTTTGTATGCATTGCAAAAAATGGAGTGTTTGGATTGGCCACCTACACACATCGGATGACGTTGATTCCTGCATAAGGGCCCACTCGATTTTTTTTTTAGAATTTTTGGACGGCTTGGATCAACCGTCCGGTGACTATAATGGGCCCGGTGTGCCGTCAGGATCCGGTCGGGATTCCTTCGGTCGGGAACTGTAGCACGGCTATTTAGCATTTGATTACCCGGTGAAACTTGGGCAGGTAGACCCAAGGAAAGAGAACAGGAATGCCGGCTTCCCAATTAGAACGGAGGAGGAAACTTCCACGAACTTATTAACGCAGTCGTAGGCACTTTTTCATCTTCCTCCGTTAAACAAACCACATTTCGAACCTCTTGTGTTCTCGCTCACGCTCGACTCCGATGAATTTTAATAATTTATAATCGTTATTGAAATACCATTATTTGCTCGCATTCGCACTTCTGCACGCGCATTATGTAATTTAGGTCCATATATCCCTCTAACACCAAATTTCCATCTCCCATTTTCCTAAGAGATTATTCACTGTCATTGGAGCACCGCCACGGCACTACATGCTGCACTAAATTCTTTTCCAACACATTGGATGAAGCCTACATTTCTCTTGGGGCCGTAACTCAAATGTGTGGTGAATAACGACCATTTCGAATAATTTTTCCTTCGCATAATTTTTTTCTCCCTTTTCTCCATATACGGTCCCACCGCTTAACATATCTTCGACCAATCAACGGCCCAAAAGCACCACGTAATCAGGACATTCTTCAACCCAATATCCCGCAGCGCACCCTAACATTCCTCCCACACAGTCCACTCGTTCATATTTCGTCTGCCACCATTCCATTCGCCCCGTCCAACGCCAGTCTTGCCTTCGTATCCAAGGCCAACATGTTGCGGAAACGAAGTATCGGACCAAGAACACAAACACATACTTGCAAAAACAGAGACAAAAAATTTACCTGGTTTTTCATGATTGTGTACGTCCACGAGGGGGGAGACAACCGAATTTCTATTAAAGAGGAGGAGGAGGAGGAGTATTACAAAATCACTTGAACTCATACTTACTCACAAACTTATATAAATGCATACATATGCTGCACTCAAACTCTCTCTCTCTCTTTTTCAGATTCTCTCTCATTCTGTTTGTTTTTGACAGAGCCTCGCTCGCAGGAGGAGCTCGGCTCCCTCCCGAAGGAGGAGCCCTCACACTGCTCTACTCTCTCTGTTGGGATTTGTCCCACATCGGTTAAATATATCCTCCAAATCTAGTATATGAGCTTGGGCGGCCTCTCCACTCTTTGCCAATTGGTTTGGAGTTGGATCTTTTAACAGATAAAACAAAACGATTACAGGCTTTTCCCCTTTGTTTGTGCCATAGTTGCACTTTATTTCATTGTGATCCGTGTGTTTCGGATACTTTGTTTACCTCTTCACGTGCGAGTCAGGGGTCGCACGTGCGGGGGAGTATTGGGATTTGTCCCACATCGGTTAAATATATCCTCCAAATCTAGTATATGAGCTTGGACGGCCTCTCCACTCTTTGCCAATTGGTTTGGAGTTGGATGCTTTAACACTCTCAACACTGCCTCACTTTCCTCTCTGGTCTCTCACTCAAGAGAGATGCAAAACCATGGAGATGCAAAACCATGGAGAGTAAAGCTCCCAATTTATAGGCTGTGCAAACTTCACTGTTCATGGCCATGCGAGGATCATTCAATGGAAAACCCACGCCTGGGAACATGAAAGTGCATGAGGAGACTTTTCCAAATCTTGCCAATCTTCAACAACACATGGCAGATCTTTCCTTTTGTCAACAAAGGCTTCCAATCTTTATCCAATCTTTGACCAAGGAGAGGATTTGAGCCACATATTCCAACAGAACACAGGTACTCTCTCTCTCTCTCTCTCTCTCTCTCTCTCTATAAATTTAGATTCTACGCCTCGATTCTCGTTCGTACCTCAGTTTGGGTAATCGATCAGGTCCTTTTCTGATTTTATAGTTTTTTGTCGCAAAATTTTCTGTGAATTTTGGAATTGTTTTGTATTTAGTCCACTTCCACAGTTTCAGATCTCTGCATTGTTTTTAATTATCGTAGATCGGTACGTACTACGTATATCTCGTTATTATTTTTCATTCTCGCTTCGTTATACGCATCTCGTCCCGTCTTTTACTTATTTGCATACCTACTTATTCACGTACGATTTATAGTTTCTGGGAAGTTGATCGGAGGAGCTTATACTTTTATGTAAAGCCCGCAGCAGTTGTTATACTGGTTCTGAATCTGATTGTGATCACGTTGATTTTTTTGCGTCTGTTGAAATACGGTACTGGACTGTCAATAGGGCTGTAAGTGAGCCGAGCTACTCGCGAGCTCGGCTCGTTAAGGCTCGGCTCGACTCGACTCGTTTAGTCGAGTCGAGCTCGAGCTCGAGTATCCAGCTCGTTTACTAAACGAGCGGAGCCAAGCTCGGCTCGTTCGACAAAAACTCGGCTCGTTAAGGGAGGCTCGACTCGATTAAGAGAGGCTCGTTTAGTAAATGACTAAGCTCGGCTCGTTAAGGGCTCGGCTCGTTAAGGTTCGAGCCGAACTTGAGCTCGAGTATTTAGCTCGTTAAATAAACGAGCCGAGCTCGAGCTCGCTGAAGCTCGGCTTGACTCGGCTCGTTTACACCCCTAACTGTCAATAAGCAAAGAAAAAGACGAAAACACACACACTCCAGCGCACTTTTTACATTTTTCAATACGTTTTCACACACTTTTCACGCATTTCAATTTATACACTTTTTATACCGTAATGGCCGGGCTGTCTTTAGCATTTTCCTTTTGATTTCTTGTCTCGTAATTGTTGATATAAGCTGACAAAAAAGCAGTGGTATATAGCATCCTCATCGGGGTTTTGTATTTCGGTCTGTTTATTCATCTGATCTTATCATCCATTTGTTTGTGATATCCAAGAAGGAAAATGATACTTAAAAACTGCGATGGTAGGACTAGACATTGCTGGTTTCAGCCTTAACTGTCTTCCTCTTGTGCTTTTTTTAGTCCTTTTTCGCTTGTTCGGTATTTGTCTTCTTAGGGTAATTTATCACTTCTCCGTATAATCTGTAACGACGACTTGGTGATTGATGGATCAAGTCTTGTTGTATAGTTTATGCGTCTTTTCTTTATGTGGGTAATTCCTTTTTAAACTTTTATCTATTTGCCCATACCCCATTGGGGACTACATGGGTTCTGTTGTTGTTGTTGTGTAACTTACACCATTTACACCAAGTCTGCCGCTGGATTTCTGGACAACAATCATGACTGATGATGACTATGTCATAGTGTTACTTTCTTATTGCTCGTATGCTCTCCAATAATCTTGCAACCATTACGATATTTCTTCTACTTCCTAGGTTGTGTGATCTTAAGTCATCTGCGTAGTTTGTTTACTTTCTATTTGACCTGACAGAGCATCTGGAGTACAAATCCTAAAATAGCTGTAGGGCTTTAGGCTCTAAATTTGCCTGTTAGATGCTTAATGCTTGAATTAACCATATTGTTGAACTCTGCATTGTTTCTTATGTTGTAGGCCTAATGGCTGATCAGCACCAGCACCCAACCGTCATTCAGAAGGTAGCTGGCCAGCTACATCTCAGTTCTAGTGCTCAAGCGTGCTACGGGGCCTATCAGAACCTCGCTCTTTCCCAGAGACGGTTTTCGTATGGGAATTACTCTTGTGCAGCATTGCAATATCCGACGACGCAAACATGCCGAGCTACCCATGATCTATCATTTGTTGCTGCCAATGCCTCACCTGTGTTTGTCCAAGCTCCCTCAGAGAAAGGACTTGCAGGCTTCGCCATTGATTTTCTTATGGGTGGAGTTTCAGCTGCTGTGTCTAAAACTGCTGCTGCTCCTATTGAGCGTGTCAAGCTTTTGATCCAAAACCAGGGTGAGATGATGAAGTCTGGTCGGCTTTCAGAACCCTACAAGGGAATTGGAGAGTGTTTCTCACGGACGATTAAGGACGAAGGGTTTGCATCATTGTGGAGAGGGAACGCAACTAATGTCATCCGTTATTTCCCCACTCAGGTTGGGTATTCTTTTCCTCTTTTTCACGGCTGGATATTGCATATTTGCATATGACGCAAACGTGGAACATGCTTATGTAGTGTTTTACTGACCTGTATTGCATTCTCATTGCGGACTGAATTCTTCTGCAGGCCTTCAACTTTGCCTTCAAGGATTACTTTAAGAAGCTTTTCAACTTCAAGAAAGACCGCGATGGCTACTGGAAATGGTTTGCTGGTAACCTGGCATCTGGTAGTGCCGCTGGTGCTTCTTCCCTACTCTTTGTCTATTCCCTGGACTTCGCTCGAACTCGTCTTACTAATGATGCCAAGGCTGCAAAGAAGGGAGGAGAGAGGCAGTTCAATGGCTTGGTTGATGTCTACAGGAAGATCATACAATCAGATGGTATTGCTGGTCTTTACCGTGGATTCAACGTTTCATGTGCTGGCATCATTGTATACCGTGGTTTGTACTTTGGAATGTACGACTCTTTGAAGCCAGTAGTTCTCACCGGGAAATTGCAGGTTAGTAGATTATAGTGTGGTTTTGCCTTTTTGTATGTGCTTTTTCTCTAAATGAAATGGAGTTGATGTCAGTTCTTGTTATCTGGTCAATGCATGGTTCTAGCAAAAGGTTTTACTGTGTCCACCATTGACAGATCTATGTAGAGTGGCTTTCCGATCTTCTAGAGTTTTAATTATTGTTTACCCCTTAAACTTGAGTCTTTGAGAACCCATCGTTTTAAAATTTTTGTCTATTTATAGCAATAAGTTGAAATATGTTCTTTATTACTTAGAAACTTCACTCCAGAAAGGACTAGCTGTTAAAGGTCGAAAACAATGTTCCTCTATTGATCTCGAGATTTACATACACTATGCTCCCTTTGTTTGACGGGACTAGTATTGAGGTGATTAATCACATCCGACTAACTGTGACTCACTATTTGTCTTAGAATTAGAAGACCCATGCTTTCCTTTTCCATGGGAAGGGATTGGATTAGGAAGAGACACACGGGGTCCACATTGTAAGGGATTATACCCTATTCCCATGGCTAAACAAACAAGTACCCTGAGCTGGGACTAGATTTGGGATAAACCCCTGCACAGGGATTAGTATACCCGGACTATTTGCACCATATGGTTTGTTTACCATTATTATATGACGATACTAATATGAACCATGATAAAAAGCATGCAATTGTGCAATATTTTGTGCTTGCAGCTTAGGACCACCAATTGTTTATCTGTTTATGATTCTATTGTCGATAGCTTGATACAAGTAGTGTCTCCAAAATTGGAAGACTGACAACACCATGCACATTTTGTGCATAACTACACATACGTATAGCATTAGTTTTATATTATTAAGCATTTTTTACTTAGAATTATCTAATATTTCATATATATGCTGTCTGAATACTCTTTCTGCATTTCCTTTTACTCATAGAAAAATCTGTCGTCGATATTGAAAGTGATACTCTTTCTGCATTTCCTTTATTGAATAAGAATTATTTTATATTGTCTATTTTGAAAAAAATTCAGAGTATTGAAAGTGATGTGATTAGTTGATCACTTTATACAGATATATCTGGAACTTCGTATACTGCTTTTGGTGACTCACATGTCAATACCCGTTTTGATTTGACATGATTTCAGGATAGTTTCTTTGCTAGCTTTGCTCTTGGTTGGGTCGTCACGAATGGTGCTGGCATCGCAGCATATCCATTAGATACTGTTCGCAGGAGGATGATGATGACCTCTGGTGAAACCGTGAAGTACAAGAGCTCATTTGATGCCTTCTCTCAAATCTTAAAGAACGAGGGTCCCAAATCCTTGTTCAAGGGCGCTGGTGCTAATATCCTCCGTGGAGTTGCCGGTGCTGGTGTGCTTGCTGGTTACGACAAGCTTCAGCTGATTGTGTTTGGAAAGAAGTACGGTTCTGGTGGTGGTTAAGTACACATCATTGACCATTTACTTGCCCTTTCTAGCCATATAGACTGATGGTGATGAAAATCGTTTTGCAGTGAGTTTGAGAACCATTTCAGGCCAACTTTTATGCATTTGAATAACGAAATCTAGAGGGATTACGTCCCAAACAGTGTCTTATCATTAGAATACTTTGTTCCTGTGATTCTTGGTAATTGGAGAGTTTATTTTTCGCTGCTGGATATGAATATTTTTGCAAGTATAGGAGTATCAGACTTAGTCATTTATAATTCTTCGGCAGTATATTTTCGTGATGCCCTTGGGGACTTGGTGGCTTCGTTTTTGGCATTAATGTGTCCTCCTTATCCATGTTAGTGCTGCTGAAATATGGAAGCATTGTGTTTCTGCATCACCTGTTTTTATGTTATATGGCCAACTGGAGAGGATTCGTGCTTTATATTCATCAACATGATTTGACTCGTATTTGTTCATCCTGCTTCCTTGGCTTCCCTTGATAAAATATTGGCAATCGGTTATGAGCTTTTTTGTTAGTTCTTGTTCTGTTTACGGGTTTGAAGTCGAACATTCTCATTTTAAGAAACTACTGGGCGGGATTGTAATGCTTGCGCATTGCTACTGAGAAATTTTGTGTCTTAGGGCCGGCCGAAATGGAAAAAGATAGTACATATACGGGATGATCCTGTCACTTACTTCTGAGATTCAATTAGTTATGGAAATAGTTTCCCAGTACCAGTAGTCACAATTGGCTTACGCAAAGCTCATTACGTGGACTACAAAACACCTCAATTTTATTGGAAATGCGAAAGTGGTTAACATAATCTCAAATTAATGTGGGGGGTTAGATGCAACCTAAACTTTGTATGATTACGAATGACTTGCATCAACGACTAACGCATTTTCCGAAGATGTCCGGCCGGTGTATTTACTTCTCCTCCGGGATTTCGGTACGCGATGAAGTAACAAGTAAACTCGTTTAAGACTTACTGTTTGTTTACTATCTCTTCCAAAGTCTGATATGATTGGAACGCTTAATATATACTCTGTGTATATATGAAGTTTGATAAGGTTTTGTTTGCACAAGTTAAAGGTTGTGATCGATCTGCTCTATTTGGGGGAGTGATTTTCCTTCTGGGGCCAACATGTGTTTTTGGCTCTCTTCGTTTACTTTGACTACGTTTCAAGTTGATTGTGGTAGTATGTATATATTCATTAAAAATGCCAGAAGATGATAAGATGGCGAGGGTGATGATGTTAGGTCACATCTGAACGAACTTTGTGCTGACTATTTTTTTTTTTTTTTTTTGGACAAAAGGGAGAAGCGGTTAGTTTATTAATCTGAAGGGCGAAAACCGCCCATACATCAGTGATCAGATTGCACGGAGCTCCGTGAGGGCAAAATGGAAGTTTATATCTCGGACATACCATAAGATGCACATGGATCTTCGGAATCGTTAGATGTACATGGATCCACGTGCATCTGACGGTTCCAGACACAGTTGTGTTCAGAAATTTGTTTTAAAATTTGGTTTCTAGACTTTTCGATTTAGAAGCTACTAAAATGCAGTGTTTTATCTTTTCGAAACAATATATGTTCACAGAAGTTTGGAGACAATACACAGACACCTAAATTGTTTTTCAAAAATGTTGTAACAGGAAATATTTTTTTATTTGGGTTGGAGGTGGTTGCGCAAGTAAAGGCGCATTAGCTAAAATTGAACATGAGATCTCAAGATTTATGGTTTTTTGATCATCTCAAGATTTATGATTGGTTTAAAAAACAAGACATTTCGTTTTTACTAATTCGTAAGATAGGCTTCGATCTTTCTGATTTACTATGCGCGAGAGAGTTATAATTTCCTTCTTGTTTCTTCTTTTCTGATTTCTTTCCCACCAAATGTGCTCTCTCCAAAAAGAGAGAGAGAGAGAGAGAGAGAGAGACAAAACTTGACTCAAATAAGAATATAAAAAAAAAAAGAGAGCATAAAATCAACAAAAAGAAATGAAATAACCGAAGGCAAAACCAATAAAACTCAAATAAAATAAATCACATCTTTTAACCATTGAAAAAAGAAGGGATTACTGGAGTTGTTTAGGCAATGGAATTCCATCAATGTCATATTTTCTTACGGGTAATTCAAAATGACAAAGACCCATGTTTAATTATTTAGTAATTATTTCTCTCTTATTATTCCGTTGAGTATTTGTATTTATAAACTATCATTACCACGTGCATGGAGAGAACCGAAGTACTCACACCAACCATAACGTTTTACCCTGATCGAATTCCCTAAAAACTAGTCACTCAAATCATCAATTTTTATTTTATTTTTTAACCAGATGTCTGGGTCAGTTTGCATGCATCTCGACTAGTTTGGCCCTGAAGTTAACGACAAAGCAAACCCTACAGTAGCCCCCAAGTTTGGAATATTTGACCTCCGCGACATCCGAACATGTAACCCTATGGAGGTCAAACACTTATTTGTTTTCTCATGCCCACCCGGCCGAACCCACCTCTTAAAGGTTAATTATCAACTAAGTCACTCAATTATTGCGAAATCATTGAATAGATTATTATAGATTATTTTAGTATGAAAATATGGGAAGGGAAATTATTTTCCGCAGGGCGCCGGTGGTTTAAATATTAGGGCTTGTTCAGAAATTATTTGAGTCCATATATGACAACTATGCTTCTAACGATATCTAGTTACAACCAGTGGCAGACAGGTGCGAGCCGGGGCCATGACATCCTAAAGTTTTACATAGTGTCATTTTTTTTTTCCGTTTTTTGGCATGCAGGGTGTCTCAGACTAGTTTGCGCTCATTCAAACTAATCACAACAGCTCCTTCCACAGCCGTTTTACACCACCACTTGGCCAACCCTTTTGGGTTACATAATGTAATTTTGTGAGCTAATAATGCCAAAAAACATTCTAGTTAATGTCAAAATTTGTACTAAATATATAGAATGATAATAACAAAAACAGTTTCGATATTATCATTTTTCTTTCATGTTTTTCAGCCCCTTAAAAAGCTTGGGACTTTTACTTTTGTCTCTTCTAAATGAATTTTTTTTTACAATAATTTCTCAAAACTCAAGATTATTTTTAACTGGGCCCTCCTTCATCGAAATTACGCATCATCCACCACTCGTTGCAACATACTAAATCTGAGTGGTTTAGAGTGCATATTAGCTGTCGAACTAAGCTCCGTTTGTTTCGGTGTAACATGTTTTACAATGTAAAATATTCAGAAAACAAACTTCAAAGTTTTATTTTTCGGTGTTTAGTTGGCACTTGAAAATATTTTCAAAAATCAATAAAATAGTGTAAAGAGATCTAGAGGGGGGCTTAAACGGTGGAGAGATCTGAGAATATTGGAATTGAACGTGGGTCAGGACTGACGATCGAGAAAACTGAGCAGCAGAATTGCTGTAGAAGGCAGCGGGTTCATTTTGGAAAATACTTACAAAAGATTTAAGGGTAAGTTATTTTCATCCAATTAATAGAAAATGTTTTGCATGAAAAATATTTTCCTCAATATTTGCACAACCAAACACCGAAAAATAGGTAAAACGTTTTACCGGAAAACAAACAGAGCCTAGATAAGCTTCTTCAAACGCATTCAAACTTGTAGGCTTGCAAAAAGTAGTATCTCTAACAACAATTGGAGTCTAACATGGCCATGCCCACGGACATTGAATAATTTTTCGAGTGAAGGCTAGGGGATCTCCCAAGTAAGTTCAAATCTTTTGTACTCCTACTAAAATTGTCTATGTCAGTTTTACAGTGTATTTTCGGCTATTAGATTAGATTGAATGAGATTCTAAAGTGACGTCAAAATTCTCACGTGATACAATGGTCGGAAATGCACCGGAATACCATTAATACCCACATTTTTAAACTACATGGAATTGGGGAGCTCCACAAGCAATACGATTTCATCAAATTCCGCCAATTTCGAGGATGGGACAAGTCTATTGAAACAAGTTTGTAGCTTGAGTAAAATTAGTCCTGCTTAAACATGTTTTCCGGGAAGTTTTTGGGTGCCGAGGGGTACCCGTCGGCAATCCGGACCGCCAAAAAATTTTGGACGGTCCAAATTTTATTCCCTCTCTCTCCAGTCACCACACTCTCTTCTTTTTCTCTCTCTAAAATTCGAACCGTCCAAAACACGTCTGGATGGTCCGGATCGCCACTAAGATACCCCGTGTGTGGTACCCTACTGACACTAAAAAGTTTCTCCCATCCTATGTACGAAACGCGGTTTTAGTGAATGATTGGGGGACAAAAGAGATTGAATAATACAGCCATGCATGTATATATGGAGGGCATGCACATTATACAGAGTAATTACCTACCACAGATCTTGACTTTGGTCACATGGCCCACCAGACAACAAACTTGAGAGAGAGAGAGAGAGAGATCTCAGTGGGAAACCACACCCTCCAGGCTCCAATTGTTTGAAAAAAATAAAAAACTGAAGTTTGAGATTTGGGTTTTCCATTAATTATTAATTATCCTCTAATTCCAGCCTGTTTTGCCTTTGGAAAAAATAAAATAAAATAAAACAAAGATTTTGCATCACACAGTCAAGAAGTGACACCTTTGGAGTAGTAGTAGTAGTATATAAAGGGATAGTCCCCCTCCGTCATCAATAAGCAAAACCACACAAACCAATTTGTTCTAAGGGGGGGGCGGGGGTTGTTTTTGAGATGGGAAGTATATTGGGGCAATGGCCTCAATTTGTTTGTGCTGTGGTATTTTGCTTAGTGGCAGTTGCTAGCAGTGTGGCTGCTCACTTTGGTCATCAGCCTTATTTTTATCCCACCCCTCCTACGCCCGAGATGCCGAAACACTGGTGGCCGTTTCCACCGCACTACTACAAGTCGCCACCACCGTCGTATTATTATGGCTCACCGCCCCCGCCGTACTACTACAGCTCTCCACCACCGCCGTCTCCATCTCCTCCCCCAACCTATTACTACAAGTCACCACCTCCTCCGTCTCCCTCGTCTCCACCTCCTTATATTTACAAATCACCGCCTCCACCGTCACCTTCCCCACCTCCTCCCTACATTTACAAGTCTCCACCTCCTCCATCCCCATCCCCTCCGCCTCCGTACATTTATAAGTCGCCACCTCCCCCGTCCCCATCCCCACCTCCTCCCTACGTTTATAAGTCTCCCCCTCTCCCGTCTCCCTCGCCTCCACCTCCCTATATTTACAAGTCACCGCCTCCTCCATCCCCCTCACCTCCACCTCCTTATATTTATAAGTCACCACCTCCTCCTTCACCGTCCCCACCTCCTCCGTACGTTTACAAGTCTCCCCCTCCCCCATCTCCCTCCCCTCCACCTCCTTATATTTACAAATCACCACCTCCTCCATCACCATCTCCACCACCTCCCTACGTATACAAGTCTCTGCCTCCTCCCTCCCCATCTCCTCCACCTCCTTATATTTACAAGTCACCATGTCCACCGTCACCATCCCCACCTCTGCCATACGTTTATAAGTCTCCCCCTCCTCCATCCCCATCTCCGCCACCACCATACATCTACAAGTCACCACCTCCTCTGTCTCCATCACCCCCTCCACCATATTACTACAAATCTCCTGCACCACCTTCTCCCTCCCCTCCTCCCCCATACTACTATAAGTCACCGCCCCCACCATCCCCATCTCCTCCGCCACCCTATTATTACAAGTCCCCACCCCCACCATCTCCATCACCTCCACCCCCTTACTACTACAAATCTCCTCCTCCACCATCCAAGTCACCACCACCATCTTACTACTACAAATCTCCTCCTCCACCTTCTCCATCGCCGCCACTTCCTTACTACTACAAATCACCTCCTCCGCCAACAAAGTCACCACCACCTCCTGCATCATACTACTATATGTCACCACCTCCGCCGTACCGTTACTAATCACACTGCCGACGGCCTCATCGATACTGTCGCATGCATGCTATAGTTTGAAGTGCCACAAGAATAAACAATTCCTTTTTCGGTTTTGCGTGGGAAGACATTTTGGCTTTACGTTTTAATTTTAAACAAGTGCATTTTTCAATAAGAAGGGTCCAAAAGCAGAGATCCTCTGTATAATCTTGTTTGTGAGCAATTTGATTTGTCTTGAAGGTTAATTAAGAAGAGACTCATAGTCTTTTAAAGCAATTGTAATACGTTATCATACTTTGAGTAATGCTAGCTACCAAGCTACTTCTGTTTTCAATTTCTCCAATAACCAGCTTGCATTGTTCAGAAAGCACGCAGTTCCTTTGACGTGATTCATATTTTAGAAGAGCTCTAAAAAGTGAACTGTACCGTCGTCGAATTGAGCTCCAAAAAGGGCTCACAAATAGGCTGAACATGACTTCGGGGACTTGAGAGAGGCTCCCATTCCATAATGAAAGCTGTAAATTTAAAGGTGGTATCTATATAGCATTATTCAAGAAATTGACGTTCTTACTTGGCAAGTGGAAGACAACTATATATAATTTATATGAGCCACAAGATTCAATTTTGACTACTGCCACCTCAATTTTGAGATATTTATCAATCAACAACAAATAATTTTGAGGAAATGCTTCTTCTTTTTTTTTTTAATCCAATTTGTGTTGAAAGAAATTGAAAGGTATGTTAATAAATTATACCAACGTGATACCAAATTAACTGATATATAAAGAACCGTTCTAGCTAGCGACACAGACCTTTTTTACACAGATTTACACAGACTTTTTGTGGAGCCCACACAAATGATCCAATCCGTTAATTAATTTTAAAATATTTTTCGAGAGACCTCGTAAAAAAATTAGCTCAATAGAATATGTGTAAGTGTTTGATCCAATTTTTCATTCAAAATCTCGAATAGAATTCTGAATGAAAAGTTGTAAGATTGGATGAAGTACTTACACATATCCTATTGAGCTGATTTTTTACGGGGTCTCTTGAAAAAATATTTTAAAATTAATGAATGGGTTGGATTATTTTGTGGGACCCCAGAATGTGCCCCACAAAACATCTGTGTAAAAAATGTCTATGTCCGAAGTGTTTTCGATATAGAAATGCTGTCGTGTTTTACCATTTTAATACTATAATCAATTATGCTGCTCTGTACTAGTGATTAATATCAGAATTAAACTCCTTATAATGTGTTTAAGTAAAAACAGCTGCATTAATATGCTATTGACTTCTGTCCTTGCAGATAATGATACTATTTAAACTCCAATATATAATATGAAAAAATGATGCACATCATATTTAAATGCGTATGATATGCATCCCTCGAATATATGTAGAAATTCATAGAGTTTGGACATAAGTCATAGAGTTTGGACGACGCATTGATCCACCCTTGTGTGCATAAGGTCCAATCCATTTGGGCGAAATGAGTGTTGGGATTTTTTGTCCCTCGCCGCAACGGAAGCACGCTACAAAATTAAACAAGCACAAAAAAAATAAAGAACACAAGATTTTCGTGGTTTGGTCTCAATACCTACACCACAAACAAAAGAAATTCCACTATATTGTTCGAGTACAATGAGATAGAAAAATATTAATCCCCAAGCCCACGCTCACTAATATTTTTTTTATCTCTCCCTCACTCTCACAAATATATTTTCTCTCTTACTCTCGCCAATTGTGTATCTCTCACACACACTTATAAATTCCAAATACGCCATGGTATTTATAGAGTATCAAGCCTTGACCTCCAAGGCTTCCTACTTCCTTGTAATCATTTTCCTACTCGGACTAGGAAATACACCTAGAAGGAAACTCTTCCAAAGTAATACCGCCAAGTATGCAACTCTTCCAACTTGGCATAGGATTTGATTCTCTAACCAAAACCGAATATAACATAACTACACGCGAATAATTACCAAGCACCCCCTCGATAAATTATCACACGTGGGTGAAGCCCAACAATGAGTCCGCACCGTATAACTTTGGCCCAATATAGGTTGATTAGACTCAGAAGTCGAACCCATTTATTTATTTATTCTTTTTTGTCATTCGTTAAATCTAATCTACTCTACCCATTTAAAATAAGTGATGAACAATCTAATTTGTTCTATATATTAAGCAAAATGATGTGATATGCCCACCGCACATTTTCACCGCACCCCAATCTCACCGTTCGTCTCGGCAATCAATGGTTAAAATTGTTCTAAAATTTTGACCGTTAATAAATAACTCTTACCGGTAATAGTTTATTTTCAATTCGGACCGTCCAAAATACTTTTGGATGGTGAGATTGCTGCAGTGGGCTGTGTGGTGGCCCGTATGCGGTGGGCGTATCATTTTTGTTAGCCAAGAGTGTTGTAAGAGCTCCCAGTGGCGTGCCTTGATTTGATACAAGAGTTAAATCATGGTCTCTAGATTTTTATTTGGGAGCCGCTATTCGCAACCCTCTATTTCCTCCCTTAACCCATTTCCTTCACTTAACCCGCCACCCATATATTTAATATAAAATTTTGTGGGCACCTGGGCCCAAAAGCACGCTCGAAGAGTCGCCACTCGAATTTTTTAGATGGATGATCCGAGAAACCGAGAGTTTGTTTGAGAGAGAAAAAAAAAGGGGCTTTTGATCTAGCGAAAACGTCGAGATTTTGGATTTTGGATCCGAGAGCCACGTTACGAACGGGGAAGGTTTTGTTAAAAAAGCATCCCGGTCACCCGGTAAAAACTGGTCTCTACTAAGCATTTTAGATGGGGGATTTAATATCTTTTGAAGAGCTTAACTTTAAAACACGTACGGGAAAGGGACACGGGATTTAATATGGCACATTGGCGTGCTTGTGGTGCAAACTGTACAGAGATGATAAAGGATGATGCAACAGAATATAGATGAGAAAAGCTTCTTGGTCAACTGCCTGGGTCATTGTCATCTGTTACACGGCATTCCATAACGCGGCGCACGGCATTATGATATGTCGTGCGTGGTTTCGATCTTGTCTCGAGGTTATCGCCGGTGTATAAGACGTCGTGCGACGTTTTGAGTACGACGTGCGCCGTTCTTTGAGACACCAGAAGACCCATAGCTATCAGATCATCCCAGAGCAATGCCATTTCTCCAAGCCTCAAATAGAAAACCATTTTTAATGTATTTAGTTGTTTAGAATAATCAAAAGAGTGTTATTTAGAGGGATAAAACACGGCTTGTAGATATGGTCTTGTTCCGAAGTTACTGATGATGGACAGAAACAAACCCAATGAAAACAACCTTGACCTAGATAGCTTGATCAATAAAATAATAGTTAGCTGAAATACCGTGCGCGTGAATATGCTATGCCGCGCGACACATCAAAGCGTCGCGCGGCGTAGCCTTATCAACACAGTGGACTGTTTTATTTTGTAAAAACGTTTTTTAGACCAGATCTTAACCAAAAGAGGTTAAGCCTGATAACAGAAGAGTCCCCTCAGGGCCAGAACAGAGCCTAGCCCAAGGAAACTCGGTCTTTACCTTTGATCTTGAGCTTAAATGTAGATGGGTGACAATGGGTGAACGTTGATAAGGTCGGTTGAGAAAAGAGAAGTATGAATGTATGTAATGGATGGGTGTATTGGGTAGTTGGGGTCTTAAAGTTAGTAAGGAACTAGCTTTGATGGTGAAGAGAAAAATGGAGCAAAATGCCTAGAGAATGTCTTTTGAAAGTAACATTCTCAAGGTTTGGAAGTGGGGAATGGGTGTGAAAGCAAGAAGAGAGAGAAAGGGTGGAACGGTGATCAAGGGCCCTATTCTCTTGAGTGGAAGGGTGTATTTATAGGCAAGAGCCAAGGAATTTGAATTCAAATGGTGGAGCTATTTTCTGGGCGGGTCAGAAGTGCATTTTCGGCTGAGCCATTTTGCTGCTGTGGCTCAAATGGGCATGGCCGACAGCTTTCTGAGCTAGTCAGAAATTTACCCGAAATGCCGCGCGTTTAACCTCATGATCGCGTGCGGTGCTTCAGGTTCAGTCCAGGGCTTTTTGGGCTTTATCTGGGCTTTTGGGTTTTGGACCGTGGGAACCCTTCATCCAAGCCCGCAAAGGTACCGTTTCCTTTATTTCATCATCGGGGTGGACAAAGACCCTTCGAGGTTCGGATTGGAGTGTCTACAAATTTACTCCTCATAACCCACAAAATTCACCTAAACTTACTAGTATACCCCTCCCTCCATCCCCTTTCTCCTAGTTTCCGTTGCCACCACCACAGACCTCCATCGCAACTACCATTGACCTCCATAACCACCACCATTGACATCTTCTTTCTCGTCGTTTTCTCCCTCCCTCCTCTGTATCTTTACCGCGCACCACTGTTGCACCATTGCTGAACCACCACCTCCATAATCGCCACCACTGTACCACCACCACCACAATATTTTCAATTTTTCCGCCAATAATAGGTTTAAAATGGCTATGAAACCATTTTTATTTGTGAGCATGTGAGATTGAAAACGAAGCCCACGTAATCAGTTCAAAATTGAACAAATCAAAAAATTGTGTTGACGATGAAGACGTTCAGTCTATAAATGTCGAAATTATTAGCATTAAACGACATTTAAAAACCGAATTTTAGTATAAGGTATTTGCTTACCGAAATTTTATTTCACAAAATTATTTTGACTTACGTTGAATTTGGAACCTGAATGTTGAAAATACTAGTAATATTCAGTAGTTAAATGTTGAAAAAAGTTCACTTTTTCGGACATGAAAATCCAAAAATCTTGGTCGGAAAAATCGAAAAAATCTGGATGGAGGAAGGAGGAAGTCGACTGAGATTAAGATGTTGAAAAAACTTGAAAGAGAGGAGAAGAGAGAAGATGATGAATTTGATTCAATTTCCATTTTCATATCAAAACCTAAAAGTGGACTGATCATCTTGTTCTTTTTCAATGGAAGGAGAGGAACTCTATATTGATACAATATATAATCATTTGCTTCTCCATTGAGATTGAAATGAACAAGGGAGGAATTGAGAAGTTTAAGAGATGATAAAGAGTGAGAGAGGAGCCGAGAGAATTTGAACAAGGAGGAGTCAACTAGAATTCTTTTGCAAACTTGAACTGTTAAGGAAGAAGGCGAAGGGATGAAGAAGATGAGGGCAATTAGGTCATTTTGCATTGGGGGTCATGTTTGTAATTAGTTAAAAAAATTTAACGGGCTAATGGAGAAAATAATGGGTTGCGAATAGCCGCCCCCTTTTATTTTAGTAAATTTATTTTTCCGACAAACCTTGAGAGATCAATTTGGATTGCTAAATTTATTGGTATTGGAAGAGTATTGTACCATGTTTCGAAACGGATCGCTAAATTTACCGTATTTGAAGGGTATTGTACCATGTTTCGAAACCTGCAAACCGAAACCTAATTCGCTAGGATATGATATGAGCATTACCTTGTATTTTGGGTAAGTACGTATGATACCTTCTTCTTTTTTCGTAATTAAATTAGAATACCGTTCCATACATTGCAGTTTTTTGCAAGTTGACAAAGAAAGTTTTTATGGATGTTTTATCTCATTAGGTTCCAAGGGTTTTTTTTTTTTTTTTTGGGTATGAGGAACATTGAAGAGCCATGGTAAGCTGAATTTTTGGAGACACCTATGGAGATGTGATGAAAAAGATTGAGCCATTTGAATGCTTTTCCACTGACCTTACGGTAAGATATCGCAAGATTTTATAATTGGAGCGAAATTGAGTGAAAACTAATTAACTTGATGGACTTTTTCTTCTCAAGATGGATAATCGAGCTAAACAACTTTGATCTATGTCTCTTTTTTTCTATATAGTAATTTGGAGTTAGAGTAGTTTTGGTAATATTGCTCTCCAGAACATAATTTGAGGGTTCTAATCCATTTTCCCATTTGCATCCAAGGATGGGACCGGGGGTGGTCTAGTAGCGGCGACAGTCACGACAAGAATTTTAGAAAACGCAATTATTATATGTTAAAAGAAAATATATGCCCAACTTATATCTCGTCACCACTAGATTTTTTTAGTATACATTTCGCCACTGCTAGGATAAAATCCCGGTTCCGTCCTTATTTGCATCGACATAACTTTCAGTTTTTTTCTCATCAATAATTGTACATAACCTACAAAGAAAAATGGCTTCGACCTTGGGGAATGAAAGGCACATCCAAGAAATAAAAATAGCATCATAGTGGGATTGCAAAGAAAAATAAACGTAGCTCAGAGTTGTTACGAAGCTATGGTTGACAATGAGTTGCATTTTTTAAAGCTTGTTTTGCGGCTGTTATTATTTGTCAGATGTAAGTCGTTGAGATATGTATATGGTCAGATGTATTTTTTTAAAATGGTCCCATATGATTAGTTGGTGGAATTTGGCCTAGCGGGCTTTGGGCTAAAGCCAGTAAAGCCACCGGTTTAGGCTCTCAAATTTTGACTATATTTCGGGACCCTTATTGTATGGGTTCATATAGAAGTGAGACATAAATTAAAAATTAAGTTAACCTGATTACAAATTTTAAGGGCCACTTAAAAGTAAAGCCGGAGTGAAAATGTGCAAACATAAGATAATTCGTTCATCGTTGTCTTATTCTGTTAACTTTGGAAGATTTGCTTAGAAAAGAGGAGCTTTACTGTATTGACGGGAGGGATTTATGTTCTGAATTGAAAGTCTCGAGAAAAATTTCACCAAAAGAACTAATTAAGAAAGCCCATTGATGTGCTCGCTTACTTGAAGGCAAATGATAGCTTTTTTTTTTCCAAATGCACGAGTTGCGTACACAATCTTGTTAAATATTTTGGTTACAATTGACTTGGGGAAAGAATCTATTCAATATTAAAGTTTGATAAAAACCTACCTTTGGTCAACCATATTACAAGAGAGATTAAGATTGTTGACCATATTATAAGAGAGATTAAGATTGGTTGTTGTCTGTTGAAAAAACTACAGTGGAAAACTTGATTATGCAAGTTTAATAAATTTAATAACTATAGTTGCAGCTAAAATGAGAGAAGAGTAATGGTTAAATGATCGTTTTAACATTGTTGTAATGGTTTTTTTTTGCTCGGCAATGTTGTAATGGTTATTGATGTTGGGTATTATTATGCTTTCAATATTGCTTGTAATGACACCATCGTGAAGGATTTCCCTTTTTAATTTCATAACTAATTTTAACTATGCAAGGTATATTGGGATTTCAGGGCCCAGTTTGAAAAAGTTCGCTTTAGGCCCCGTAATCTCAGAGCCGGCGCTGGAAACTGGAAAGCTCAATGGATATTCTCTTTTCCCTGAAAATAAAAATGGCAAAAAACGTACCCAGAAAAGCATTCAGAATAAGAATAAGAATAAGAAAACACAGGAATTGTAATTCTTTTTGGGGGGGTAAGTCAAGTCAAACCAATTGACAATGAGAGAAGTCAGGCTCAGATAGTTTTGGAGGTTATAATTAATGAACGTTGGACAAGCTCTAACGGTATTCATTCTTGTATCCCAAATTTGCCACTTCACAATCGCACATCGCAAATTTGTTTTATGTGCACTTGTACATAATAACGCATTTTTGTTTTAGAAGAAGTTCAACGCTCTGTGATGGTTGGGATTCTATCAGAGGCTTGAAAAATACCTTATGCATGGAAAATTAGCTTCTAGGCAGTCATGTGGCCATTATGCAAGGCAATGAATACTTTTAGCTAATCCTTAAAATAGTGATGGCATATTATGCATATATACTCAGGGATTATCCAATCTGATTTGGTCAATTGGTGGAGGGCATTGCCCGATTTTCCCCCGAAAGGAGCAGGTATCGAGGTAGTAGTAGGATACCTGACGGGCATGAGGAGGGTATGATTTTGCTATCTCATACTCAAATACCCGGTAAAAGGTGTTGATTTCATTACATGCATTGACGGTATAAAGAAAGGTGAAATCTAAAGGCTGTCACAATTCTAGTCTCAATCCCAATCTCAATCCTGTTGTCATACGTGCTACAAGTTTTCAATATCATGGCCAATACGATTGCAATTTTTTGGTCCAATTAATAGAAACGATGAAATAAAAGAAACCACTTCACGGATGACTCAAATAAATTCAAGTTCACTCTTTGTTTGGACTTGTCTTTGGAGAAGCTTCATGTTTCTCTGGTGTAGATTGCTCTTGTTGAGTGGATAAGAGTAAGACATACATTAGCATCTCAACGATGAACAATGTAGCCGCTGTAATTCCAATCCCTTTCCACGATGATAGAGGGGAACACGTTTGAAAGAGCTTGTAAATACTAAGAAGTAAGGCACCAATCCAGAATATGGCAACCTGTTCAAAACAAAATGAGAAAGTCGAAGAACCAAATGAGAAAGTCGAAGAGCAAAATGAACAACAAAGCCACAACGAAACTGAACTTCAGGTCATATTATCTTACATAGAGAGATTTTTTGGGTCGAATATCGTAATATTTTTGGTCTCCAAGCCCTTGTTCGGTTGTGGGTTTTGAGTAGTGTTTTTGAATAAAGGTAGAGAGAGAAATGAGAGTAATGATTGTGAAGAGAGGTAAAAAGTAGAGAGAGATAGAGTGAAAAATGAGAGTAATAATTGAAAAGTTAGAGAGAGAAAAAGTAGAAAAGTTGCTTTTTTCAAAATTTTGGGTTAGGAGTTCCAAACCGAACAAGGCAGTCCCCTTGCCAGAAATACGTCTAGCAAAGCATCCTGGACGCGTAAAATACTAAAGATTAGTCAAGAAGCTCTATTCAACCTCAACACGAATACATACTCGGGAGTGGAATGTGGAAATGATGCGTTATAAGAGTCACGCTAATAGGGTAGGGTTGATGGCACGCCATTATATATTGAACTAGCTATGTCTCAGGTATTAACTAGCAAAAGCCAAAAGATGAGGCAATTCATCCATGTTTATTCATAAAACAATGCTATTCCAAAATCCTTTCACATTTCTTTTAAGAGACGTCGTTCTCTAGATTTTTTTTCTTGAAAATTTCCATTCCAAGTCACTTTTAGCATGGAATGTGAAGGATACTAACACTTCTACTTTGAGTTACACACAAAAAATCATTTAAGATAGAGCTCAGTTTCCTTCAACCCCAATCATTAATTGTGATTATTGATTTGGATTAAATTTATAAAGACAGAAAAGACTGAACTAGTTTTAAAACTTCTTCAATCCGATTTTGTTCTTACTACAGTGATTTATTATACACAACATTGATTCGAACACCACTGGATAGTAAGTTCCATCTCGTCCGGCACTTCGTCGCGAGTTAAAAGCACAGGAATCAGCCTCACCACAAACAATCGGGGCTAAGGCTGCATACCTTATACCTCTCCCCACCCTATTGTAAGTGCGAGCCTAGGCACTTGGTGACCACTGTATTGCAGTATGACCACAAAACAGTTTTTCACTCGTTCAAACTGGAAGTTAAAGCATTTCATACCTTAGTAACAAATCTGTCTCTGCACCATTCTGCAATGCCTTCATCTGATTTCGGTAACTCTTCTACTGGGTATCGCTTGATATACACCTTTACCTATACCAAACCATGAATGGTCATTCACTTGGTAACTATCCCCACAAAAAATTGTGACAAAAAATAGAACTGAACCTAACTTCACCCCTCCCTCTGTTCATGGGGAAGTTAATGAAGCCAGCGGAAGTTAGAAACTACACAAGCCAGTAGTTTGTCTGAAAAGCTAACCAAAAGGGTTGGCCCCAATTTTGGCATATGAAATATCTCTAAGTTCCCTTCAAAGCCTGTTCTCTCACACAAGCTCCTATATTCATTTCAATCCATGCCTGGCCAAATGTGTCAGCAAAAAACATTCTATTTGAAAACTCTTCATACACACACAAACTGAGGGAAGGCATAAACAATGACGATCCCATGGGCCCTTCATTGGCAATTATTAAGTGGTATTAAGTTGGCCTAATTGCGATTAGGCCCCAAAGGATTCAGATTGTAGATTCAAATCAAATTGAACTCTCTTTTCAGACAAAAATCAAATAGCACTCTAGTCTGAGAGGTGCTAAAATATGCAGGATATCTCCATTTCCAGCACTCTAGTCACGTATAATACTTAGTTCAGAAACATACAATACTTCTTCAAAGGGATAAGCAGTAAACATAGTTTGACTCTGCAAAGAAATAGAAGGACCGTGACAATTAAATATTTCAAATGCCTGATTACCTCCACCAATCAATTGATGAGCATGAAACCTTCTAACTGGACTTTTGCTCTATAGAACAAGTTTCATCACACCAAAAAGGATTGATTCCGTATGGGCTTTATTAGGTGCATGTTCCATGTTTATCATTAGATACAAATAATATTTATTGTATAACAATAGGCTGGACTAACTTTCGTTGGTGTTTATAAGAAAATGTGACCAAAGAGAGGATGCATGTTGGAACATAGAAAGGAAGAACGCGTATATGTGATGTGAACGAGAGAATATAAACTTCTCTAATATTTGGGTGCAAATGAGATCAACAAGAACTAGTAAGGATCATGTCTCTAGTTCATTACTCCACTCCCAAGCAATATGGGACTATATTTGCTAAACATTCCCCTCATGTACAATCGCGTTTGAGGTCTGTCACCTGTAACCTCTTAGGTCTATCATTGTGCAACCTTTTTCTAGGTCAATCATCATGGATTGTAAATTGTGTAACCTCTTAGGTCTATCATTGTGCAACCTTTTTCTAGGTCAATCATCACGGGTTGTAAATTGTGAAAATTTAAAATATGGGGTGGAATTGTGTAAACTTTATATCCTACCTAAAATCAATTGGCAATCAATGGAGAGGTCCCAACAACTATATCACGTGATCTCACATTCCACTCTCAAGCAACGTGAGACTATATTTTCTTACCATCTCCCCTTATGTGCAGCCACGTCTAAGGTTTGTCATGTGTAGTGTTAGTGTTATGTAGCCTCTTTTTGGGTCTATTATTGTGCAGCATTTTTGCCGATCTGTCATTGTGGGGTGAGAATTGTGAACTTTTAAAATGTGGGCTGTAATGGGCCCCGCTCAAATACCATGGGAAAACTTTATATCCAACCCAAACCAATTGGCAACAATTTTCATAAATAATCACAACATAGAGAATGTTGATAGAGAAAATAGATTCTTCTAAACCAATCTTAAGTAATTTAGGTTCATGTTATTAGTTTTGTGTGCATGTGTAGATATACATGTATCTGAACCATGATGTTGTATGATAATGCTTTGTTCTGCTAATAAAAGTGCCTTACCAAAGAAGGTTGCTTCAAGAACATTCCCTTGATAGAAGGAGGAGGTACATTCTGTGGGACTGCTAGTGTAACATCATAGACGGCTGGAACAAATGAACGAATGTATTTCACCGTCGAAACAAAGCCCTAGAAGCAATAATAGAAGGTATGTTAAAATATATTAATACTGCAAATTTTCGACATGAATTGCCAGTTGTTGCCATTTGTTAAGTATGTCTAGAATCCAGGATTTGTGGAGGTAAAGGACATAGAAAGGGAAAACACAGGAAAAGAAAATGAAGTGCAAGTAAAAGAAATTCTATAACTTTGTAAACAGTATTTTCTTCTCACCCATAAAACACAAATAGGCATAATTACACTTATTTCCTCCCAAGACACATCCAAATGTAACACATAGCAGTAATGAAACAAACACATGTAACGGAACGTTAGGATATCAAATGTGTTCAGGATTAGGTGTGTTCGACTTCTTATTTTCACCGTGCATGACTTCACACGCATATGCAAATGATAGTTGGTTGAGAAAATTGTTGAAGACTTCAAGAAGAAAATGGATTAGCAAGTATGAATCTCTTTAACTACACCAGCCAGGAGAACTTATACCTTAGTACGAGGAACCAAAACATTTTTTGGAGAATGAATTCCTGTAGAAGCAGCATATTCTTGTGCAGCTAAAAGCTTTTTCTGAGTTAAGCGCGTTCCTTCTACAAAAAATATTAACCAAAATGGCCTTGGGAAGTCCTTCAATCCTTGGAGGCTTGACTGGATGGTAAGCACCAAAGAAAAAGGCCTAATCAACAATATGCCCCAGCATAGAGGGCATACTAATCAGTGATTTCAAAGTATCATACCTTCAATACGCCTTCATCTTTATTCCAATTCCTTTTCAAGTAGATGAAATCAGAAAACCATGTTGACCAGCCAATGACCTGCATATAACATTTTGACAAGTTGAATATGTAAAAAGGAAGGCTAGTTGACCATAGGACAACAATGTAATATTTTAGTTATAAGTTTATAAATGGACATTAAGTCACTAACCACTTGAAATCTACAACCAAGAATTCCTAAACCAAATAGGTCATCTGATTGCATTACAAAATTAAAGCAGGATTCTTCTCATCAACAAAATCTAGATGATTTTAGTAAGTTAGGAACCTTACCGGGAAGAATTTTGAAGAATCCTTTGAAATTACAGGTGCACTACCAAGGCAACCGAAATACTGAAATTTGTAAAGCCGATTGCTTGATCAATAATGAAACAAAAAAACAAATGAGTGCTAGAAAAGAACTTCACCCTTCCACACACTGACACAATTGCAATGGCAAAAGGAAATGAGAAGTGCATCTTTATTCAAGACATGAGAGTATCATCAATAGTTTTAGGTGATGAACAACCACATAGAAGACTAAAGATATGTCAAATTTGGAATCCAAATTTGGCGGGCCTAGGGATCACCAAGCAACTCTTTGGTCTATAGGTATTAGGGGGGCATAGCACAATGAACTACGATTTACAGAGTTCACCCCCAGCGAAATATGTTTTGAAAGAACATCAAAACTGAAACTAGATCCGATAAACTTTTTATCACTGAGCATATGCTTGAGTCTTGACTCTTCTACGTGATATTCATGAAACATTTTCTCCACCAAAATGCTTGAGATCCACCAAAAACATTCTCTTAAAAAGGGTAAAATGACCAACCATCGAGCTCATTCCTTCTAATTTGTTAATATTGCTTTAAACCCAAAGGCAAGGAGATACATGACTCTGGATAAAATCATGTCTGTCAATCAAGAAAGGTCTTTTGTTTACTCGTTGGAGCCGCATACATTTGTTAAAGAGAATAAACTTCTCCTTTGAGAATAATCAAAGTGAAAAAAGGAAACCATTAAATCGGAACACAAAAATTCAACTAGATTGACCCTAGCTACACTTCGTACAAAGTGGAAGAAAGGAGGAGATTATCGAATGAGGAAAGAGTCTTAAGGAATACAAAAATATTACGATGATGAGTCGTATAACATGTATATTATTCATTGCAAATAAGCATCAAAGTGCATTAAAATCAATAATTGGATTTTATTGCATATGATCACAATACCTAAATGAAAGAGATGAACTCTTAACCCGAAGTCTAAGTTGGTCATTGTGTTTAGGCCTCTCAAGAGTCTATATAACAAAAAAAATAAAAAAAGTTACAACCATATAGTTATCAAGTAACGATGATAATGGAAATAACCTGAGCTAATGTCCATACAACGAGCCAATCAACATCATGCCCATGATTGGGAATGATAAGTGCGTGCTCTTTACCTGAAAATTTATCAAACAGCAACCATATTGCAACGAAAATATTCAAAATCATAATGAAACAAAAAGCACCTACGTTGTTGTAATTAGAAAGAAGAATAACTAATAATTTATAAGTTTTTTGAATCGGTGAACAATTGAACCTGCAGCCAAAAAGAGAAACAGAGATGACACCAGACAATACTCGGCTCTAACTCGCGAGTGTTGCTATATATGCAATATGGTTGTTAGTGTAACTTCCACCCAAGGAGCATTGGATACGTCTAAATAGCCATAATCCTCGATCGAATACTTGCAGATATGTATGTATGATGTATATCCTATTATCCCTAAACGTACCCATAAGCTGTATATATATATAAGTAAATAAATTCCTAGTATAATGGTAAAACTAATGCCTGGTCTCTAAATCAGTTTCTTAGTCCCCCATGAAATTTCTTCGGACGCGATTCCAAAACATAAAAACGTAAAACACTACTACTTCCGTCTTCCTTGTACTACCACTATTACTTGTTTCCTACTACTCCTTTTTTAGAATCTCGCTCATATTGACAGGACAGATCGAAAAGGGAATCATGTCCGTCGTCGCTAGTTTCGATCGTATCCATATATGCTTCATATCTTGCACCAATTGCAGTATGGATCGATGCAGGGTACGTTACAAATGGAGTAGAGTAACTCATTATCATGTTGACGATATATATACAATTAGTATATCCATAATTGACTTATAGCAGTCTCAGCGGGATGGGTGCCTTTGACCGTAACGGGGAGGGTTGTTCACTGTAAGAGAGAGTGAGAGAGAGCTGATAGCCGGCGTAGCCGGAGAGAAGCTTAAAAACACCAGGGAAAATAATGGGCTGGAAAGAAAGGAGAATTAAAACAAAATTCCCTTCTATTGTTTGGTTGAAAGAGTGAGAGAGAAGAAAATATTTTAAGTTTGGTGAATAGTAAAATTTTGTGTTTAGTTGTTGGAAATATTGCGTGAGAAATTGTTTCTTAAGAAAAATAAAATGAGGTGAGGTAAAAGGAAATGAAATTTATTTTTCTGAATGTGTTCTGTTAACAAGAAAAATCTTGCAAGAAAACAAAAATTTCCTTTCTCAATGAAAAAGTTGAAGCTGTAGGTCGTACATTTTTCCTGATAACTGAACACACCGAAGAAAATTACAGGAAGGTTGATTTTTTCGCCTTTTCCGTGCAGCTAAACGGGCCTAAAGGTTTGCAAAGTTATTCTTTTGGTTTTGTTTTCGGTGCAATTGTGTGTTTCCAATGGATCCTTCCTTGTTCGTTTTGGGTTTTGAGGAAGATTTTTTAGAGTAATAAGTAGAGAGAGATAGAGGGAGAAAATTTGTTGGAGATTGTGCCCAGAGGTTTTGAGACCCCCAAACGAACAAATAAAAGTTGGTAATGTGGGTTCGATTGATCATTTGATTCGTGCTTTAGTTGGATGATCCTTCCATTGACATATACTCCCTTCGTCCCAATTTAAATGTTTCTTACGATTTTCGTACATTTTCAAACTCCAAAAAAACATACTTTTACATTTTATTTTTTTACACCAAATTAAAGTACTCAATGAACACTTTAATTTGGTGTAAGTGAGTCCCATTAATTTTGTGTAAGAAAATTTAAAAAATAATATGTACAAATATATTTTTTGGGGGTTTGAAAATGCACAAAAAATCGCAGGAGACATTTAAATTGGAACAGATGGAGTATATGTTTTCAAATTTCTATTTTTCAATATTCTCGGGTCAAATCCGAAGAGTGTTAGCAATTTAATTTTTCTTCCTCATCACTTGCACACATGCTTCGCGTGTGCCGCAAGCACCTTAATGCCAGCCCACCATTGCAAGCAAAATAAAAACTCCAACCACAGCATCTGAACCACCGCTCCATTTATCCTCCTGAACAAGCTCCTTGACAAGGGCCAAATAAACACAAAGCAAGTTGCCTGGACAAAATATTTTGGGGAAAAAAAAAAAAAAACTATCTGATTAATAACGACGCAAGATATGCCTGCAAATCTAAAAGAGAAATACTGTAAGGTGAGAAAATTTCATACGTGTTATACTTTTTTTATCGGCCAAAGTCAGTATTGTTAGAATAGTTAGATTAACGCCTTGGAAGAGGAGTTGATCGCCAAAAGTTAGTATAGGTATTCAGAAGATTAGGCAAACCAAGCAATAATAAGAGTAAATGATTAGTATGAATTAATAAGGGAATAAATTGTAAGCTAAATTAATTTTGATCATGGAGTTATAAATGTCTGATTAACCTGAGACTTTGTACATATGTACCTATCGAATACTAGCTACTCCACAAAATAAGCGATTTGAATTGTGACGACTGACGATGATATCTCGAAAGGCTCTATCGATGCGCACGACAATCCCGTAGTACATTTCGATCGATGCAGCACAATGTTAGCCTTCCATTTTAAAAACAAAAAAAAAAAATTCCATGACGATGGCTCTTATTTTCGAAAAACTAATCATTACGTGGGTTGCTCGATTAATTTGTTGATCATGCATAAATAAATTTGCTGTATTTCCATTATTGCAAACAAATACAATTAGCATCTGGACCAATATACCTGAATTACATTAACGATGAGGCCTGTGAAAATGTATAAGCAGCCGAAAGGAAAAGCTAGAATGGCTGGATATAGTAACCCCATATCCAAACATGCACCACAGGTTAGAGAGAGAGTTGCAGTGATGAATGAGAAGAAGGATTAATAGAAGTTGAATTAGAAGGATGTCTAGCTAGTTCTTTTTATGCCATAAGAAGTGATGGTGAAATTTTGTCTATGCTCACTAATTAACACGTACGCTGAGAAATTAGTACAGTTTTTGATATCGGGTCGCTTTTATAGCCACAGTTATATAAGAGTACTCGTTTATTGAATGAGCCGAGATCGAGCTTGCGTTTTCAGCTCATTTAGTAAACGAGCCGAGTGAAGCTCAGCTTGTTCGGAAAAAAAAAAAAAACTCGGCTCGTTGAGGGAGGTTTGACTAGATTAAAGAGGCTCGTTCAGTAAATGACTAACTTCGGCTCGTTAAGGCTCGAGCCAACCTCAAACTCAAGTTTTTGGCCCGTTTAGTAAACAAGCCGAGCTCGAAGTCAACAAAGGTCGGGTCGGGTCGTTTATAGCCCTAATACGAGTTTCATGTAGTTGATGGTAGATTTCAAAATATTTGGAAGCAGAGAGCCAGCTCTGAGCTAAAGCTTAAGGTGCGGTCACTTTAGACCACAGAAAATTTTCAAATGTTAGGAGCCCCTCCTACTTTGGTACACCTTATAATAGTCCAACAAAAAAAGGCTAGCTCCATCTTTAGTCTTTGCTTTAGACAAAAAAAAAAAAACCGCCTAGAACTAAAATGCCGGAGCTGGACCCATCGATCACAATTGTGAGAATTGGTGGAGTGGCCAAGTAAAGAAGCCAGGTATGGATAGAGCAACGTAACTCTCAAGATAGACCCGCCGAAAGGCTTCCCTCTATAGGCAGAAAAGTTTGAATGCTTGGAACTACAAATAGATTAGGGTTTAAAGTTAGTTAAACTAGCTACCTAAATTAACGTACGACTGTATGTAGCGTTTGGTGATGTATTTTTTAGTATCAATCGAGAAGCTTTAATGAAGCTGGCTGCTACAAACAGAAAAATTACTTAAGACAGCTGCTTGGTTTAAAACTTACAAGGATATAAGTATTTATTACTTCGGCTTGTTTATTTATTTATTTTTTTATCAGCTAAATCGGCTTGTTTATTTCATGAGTCGATTAGAAACGAGCTTCACTAGAGTCAGTAAGGAGCCGAGCTTAGTCATTTACAAGTAGAGCTCAAAAGATTAGCAAGTGTCAAAAATTAAGTTTGGCTTAATTGACTGCATAACGAATTAATCTCAAAATAATTTTTGTAAAATGATTAATTGGGACACATATATATGGACATAGATAAGTTTTGAGTCGTTCGATATGTGTCGATCTCACATGCATCATGTGGGATTTATGTACATCTTACGGCTCCAAACTCCAAACATATCCGTTGCATAGCCCTCCCAAATAGTAGTACTACTTATTTATGAGAGAGAAGATGATAAAATTTTGAAGTTCAAATAAACTCCTGTTTGGGATTCAGATCGTGCATTGTGATTTTGCATTTTCCTACTCCCTCTCTGTTTTTTTTTCTTTTTTTTGGGAGCTGTTTTATGAGAATGGATTCTCCTACAATACATTATAGAAACTACATTATAGATGCACAATTTGAGAATCAGCCCTGAATGAGCTTTTTCATTCTCAATTTGGATTATCTTTCCAAATTCACAATCTATTTTGAGCATTATTCCCGAAATATTCATCCATTAATCTATTTTGAGGATTATCTTCCCAAACATTTACTCTGTTGCAAAATCTACTCTGCACATATCTCCGAAACACTCTACCAGATTCACAATCTGTTATGGCCACAATCCAAAACCAATTACTCACAATCCAAAATGCTAAATACAAAAATAATTAGGCTCCCAAATGGGAAATTGTCTGACAAAAGCCATAAGAAATCATGCAATGTTTGCAATATATCCGCAAAATCTTTTATGTTTTCCATTACGTTTTATAGATACCGCCATCAATCTCTTGTTTTTACCATGGGAAATTCTAATTGTATTAGCCATTGTTCTGTTGTTTCTCTTTAATTTTGGCTTTATCTTACACTTTTCACTTGCCCGGTTCCTGGGCAAATGACAGTAGTCCACACAATTTGTATATGATTTTATCCATATAAGTTGCATTTTTTTAATAAAAAAAATTCACAAATGATAGGCACCATCTCATAAATGGGAAAGTAGGTGGTAGTATTAAGTAGCCAGCATAACCTACTTTCTTTTTCTTTTCTTTTTTGTAAGTGACCAGCATAACCTTAGTTAGGCATACCTTTCTTTTGTAGGGAGTTTGGTACTGTGGAAGTTTTACCTACCTCGAGTTCAGCTTATCGTTATTTCCGCTCAGAAACAAAGATTTGCTAATTAGCTCTCCCAGTCATTGATTAGTTGTTTTTTTAGTATAAATATCCCCGTTTCGCTAACGTTCTTTTTTTTCAAGTACTTATTTTTTGTTTTACGAGACAGGTCATTCTTCCACAATACATTACCTTTGATTTAAAAAATAAGTACTCATCCCTCATTAGGAGAAAAAAAAAACCTCTGTACAAATTAGAAAGAGTATTTTAAGTAAAGTCACTGAGCTACACTGGAACTTCAAAAATGAAATGTGATTTTGGGTGAAACTTTTGACTTTGCTCCCTATATTGTAGGTCCAACTCGGTAAGCTGGACTTTATAATCCAAACTTGCTATCATGTTCATGATTAAAAGAATGTTGTTTATCATTAATTATTGTGGACATTCCACTTTAATATACAAAATATCCTCATCATTCTCATTATATTGTCTTCACAATTTTATGTAAAAATAGAGTTTTCCTTTTAACACAACCTCTAAAGTTACGAGCAGGTGCATAAGCCAACTAAACGGTTAACTAAGCCCTGAAACTTAAGAACTTGAAGTTTGAAACTGGCTCGAACACCCTTAGTTATCAACATGGACAAAAAAAATGGGTGCATAATACAGCTCCTTCATAACCCAAATAAGCATCCTGCACAACCCTTCTCGATTCCCCCTTTAAAGCTCGCATCAGTCCCTATCAAATCCTAATGAAGGAGAAGGCCTTGAGAGGCTAACTCTATATGCAGTCTTTCTTCATTTGAAATGCATAGCCAGTGCTGAGAGCTCAATTCTTGACATCTTATGCAGAAAAACAGATTGGATCCACATAATCAAGAAAAGAAAAAAAACGCAATGAGTTGGTCTCAATAGAATTCGCAGATAAGATAAAACTGGAGGAGTGCCTGAAACCACAAACAATGTTTCTCAAATTCAAAACTGGGGGATGGAGGGAACAAGGGAGGAAAAAAGGAAAGGTTTATCCAAATGTTTCCGTAAAATGGTGAGAATGAACTGATGAAAATAGAAAAAAGCAAGACATAAGTAATCTCCATTTAGTTTCTCAGATTTTGAGTCACAAATACTTGGCCAACCAGGGCAGCTCCTTGCTGTCTTTCAGTGCAAAAGCAACATCATCACTGCAACAAAAGGCAAACGACAAGACAAACATTAGAATGATTTTTGGATGCTATTAGAGTCAGCAGGTAATAGTCCCAAACAGTAAGTTCAGTTAGGGATCCTAACCAGAACATCAAGTACAAGAATAGGTTATATGCTTAGCTCTACAGTTAACGAGAACAAAAAATTTTATTAGAACACAAGATCAGCGCCCAAAAACGCCCATCCAAACCACACAACTGGCTCAGCAAGTACCTTGGGGGATATTTCATCAATCTACTACCAACCATCCGGAAGCAGCTATAAGTCTGGCATTTTTGTCATCATAGCCAGTGAAAAAAGAAAGTGTGTAGAGTACACTTACACAATTGAAGGTAACTTCGAACAATTCCCTTTCCTAAATATACCCAATTGTTTGTGTTGCATGGATCCCCCCAATTTGGTAAAGTACCCGGGATGTGTCAAGTGCTTCTATTTTCAATGGGACAAATCTCTGTTCAACTAAGCCTCAAAGCCAAATCACACAAATAAGTAAATACGTGTTTTCGATTTTAATGTTGCATGCAAATCACCCATGTTTTTGTGTTGTATCGACTTAAATCGCCTGGTAATCTGGTATCAACTGTGTGTGTACAACATTCATATGCATACAATTACGTATCTATTACTAATTTATCGGGTTCAACTAAAACCAAATTATTTTATTGAGCTTCAAAGTCTTTATTAGCCATGGTTGCCCTCTCTTAGTTTCTTAGGTAATTGGGCTAACATGGGGCTGTATATTTGCTAAAGTGTTTGCTAAAACTTTTGCCTTTTTATTCTATTTGATACTCTATGCCAAGGCTGAATACTTCTATAGTTCTATGTTACAAGAACTCGGGTGCAAGTATTGGGTGCTGGTGTTTATCTAGGCACCTGATACCTAACATAAAAATTGGGGATACATGGATATGGATTATGGATCCATTTTAGAATACAAATATGGGGATATGTACTATATTGAATTTTTTCAACGTATTATTCTATATTTTACAAATTGATAGAAGTCAAAGAACAAATAATCATAAATAAATTTATTTTTTCAACATTGCAAAATAAAACCCAGATTAGTGTTAGCATATTTCTTTTATGTTGTTTCATTTGTGCTAGCATTAACCTTTTAATGAGCTCTACAAGAACAAGAAGAAATAATTGCATCAAAACCCAAAATAAGATCAGCAACTACAGACATGTCCAAATCAAACAACTGGCTCACCAAATGCAGCAGCAGCAGAACCCATGCAGTCCCCCATCATTGGGGGTATGGGTACCTTAGGAAATGTTTCGTCAATCTACTACCAACCGTTTGGAGGCAGATGTAATTCCGGCCTTTTCGTCATCCTTGCCAGTGAAAAAATTGTTCCAAAATGGTACGCCCTCCTTCCCAACTTGTTTGTCCATTTTCGGAAAGCAACTTTTTAAGGGAACAAAATCATTACTCATGTAAGTTTCAAATTCCCATAAAATACTAGGCCCAAAAGGTGTACTATTCTTAGCTCAAAGCCTCGCCCAATTAAAGAAAGTAGGAAAAAATCATAACAGAAGCAAAGCCCATTGAAGGTTGGGAAAAAGTATGCCCAGTTCACCAAGTTCTACCACGAAAGGTCCCACGACTTTTTAAATTTGTTTTTTAAATTCAAAAAGGGACAAAAAAGGAATTACATATAATTTCACTCACTCACTTTTCAAAATGGACAAACATTTTGGGACGGAGGGATTACTATACAAACACCTTTAAGATTCAGAAAAGCAAAGGAAAGAAAAACCAAAGAACTGTGTACTGTGAGTTTTCTTTCTTTCTTTTTATCGGTTGTGGACTATGAGGTTGATTGACCTAGACCAATTCAATTATTAGCACAAGGCACAACTACTTTCCATATAAGACGATCCTCAAAAGTTTATATCATTTCAACTAGAAGTCCGATCATGCCAGTACATGGTATGCGAATTAAACATGGTGCACCACCTGCTCCAAAACGTGATAACGTTGGCACAAGGCACAATTCCCATTGGAATTAAACATGGTGCACCACCTACTCTATCATTGCCATCTGACCAAGGAAATATTTCCAAGGGGAGAAAGTAAGGCACAATTGCTCCACCACCAATGTAATTCCTCCAACAATTTTTGCCAATAGATTGTCCTCCTCCACTATAATTCAACAGTGAACACTAGAAAAATTCTCAAAATCAAACCATCATCAAAGCACTCAACCATAACACAATCTCTATGATTCCATGCCAACTTTACTTATCAAGAGATCAAGCTCCCTCCTACATCCCGGAGCCCTTCCCCACCATAGTTTGGAAAGGGGAACCTAGGTGTGAGGCTCATCAAGATGCAGTGCTCGTGGATAAAGGTGGGGCAAGACAATAATGACAAGGCACACGTCAGATGGAACAGATGCACGCCTATGGTTTTGGGGGATGGGTGTACAAGGTGCGAGCCTTTTCCCAAATTGCAATGAAAAAAAAAAAAAAGCTAGCACTTTGCGCTTAACACGTCAATACCAAAAGTCAGTCACTCCCCCATGACACCTCCGAATTTGTAAATCACTCCACCTCCTTCTCTTTCTCCTCTTCCGATTTTTGGGCAATCATTATTTGATTCTCTCTCTTCTCCTTTGACTTCATGTTTTGGTCAGTAATGCTCACTATAAATGGGTCGTTGGGCCTAAAATGGATTTTCGATTATGGTTTGGGGCTAGTTTTGGGTTTTGGTTTATAGTGCTCACATGACACATAGATATTGGTTTTCGGGTCTCTCATTCATACAAATTATGATTTATAGGTTTATATCCTTGAGTTTGACAACTTTGCTAATTGCAGAATGAAACGCACTAGAAAAGGTCCACATGGGGAATGAAAAATGGGAGCATAACCATGACGACTAATTGACTTTTTGAATCTAGACACTTCCTAAGATTCATCATCTTAGAATTTCAGATATTAATTACAATTTGCTTTCATTCCTGCTAATATCTACTTTATATAATTTTTTTGTCATTTTCTCATTTTATGACAACACTATCACTTCATCTTGCATCTTGCACCTAGATCCCAGAAGACCTATGGTGAAGTCAGTGCGACTGTTGTCCTAATAGGAAATCTAAATTGTGACTCCTACTGCCATACCTAAATGGAATGGAAACTATTTGGATAGAGAAAAATGAACGCTGAAGGGATGTCGGGATTACTTCAAAGAACTCCTGGTGGCATTAAAAATGTGATTGTCAACGTCGGTGTCAAGTTTTATGGTAGGGGATGAAGTTTTTCTCTAGTCCTACGGGTGCAAAGTTGGCAAGTGAAATATCAAATCAGGTAGTCCCAAGTAACTCATTCCGACGAACTAGGGGATTCCCAGACTACTCATGTAACTTTCAATCTTTAAAGCAACAAACACAAAACCAATTGACACTGAATGAGACTCATAAGACTTGTGTACATGGACTTCGAACCAAGATAAGAAACAAGAATAACTACATAGTCACGAAAACCAGTCTTTTACATTCGATCAAATAGAGGGAGGAAACCACAAGTGACATCAATTTTTACGGATATAAGCTAGCCTGAAACTTCTAAATTTGACGCAACTCTGAAGGACAATAGTTACTTAATAATTAGAAAGGAAATACTGACTACCTTGTTGAGTTAGATTGTTAATTTTGTTTAAAAGTCACACGATGAAAACCTAACTAGGAAAGTGTACAGTCTTCAATATTGCAGGGGATCCCCACTTCCCTATGGCCTCCCCTGGCCCGGAGCCTGATACCATGTTAAAAACCCAATCTGAATCCTGACAATGAGGGGAAAGGCCTGCAAGGCTCATATACTTAGGGATGACAATCTCGCCAAAACTGTTGGTTACTCGAACCGTACCAAACCGGTTGGTGCGGTTTTTAACCAATTTTTTTACCGTGGTTTTGGGTTTTGATTTCAGAAATCCGGCCAGTTCAATGTTGGTTTTGGTTTCATATGATAAAAACCATAAAAAGTGCCTCCCTTTTGGAAAAATAAATGTGCAAAAGCGTAAGCATCCAGTACAATTTTCAGTCCACATCTTAGGTTTGGGGGGGTTGTTTGGTGTGAATGAATCACAGTAAAATCCAATGCATGTGTTTATCTTTTAAACAATACAGCAAAGAAAACAATAGAAGTTACATTCCACATATATCATTTTGTGGCATGAGAAGGTATAAGTTACATCCAACATAAGTCTATCTAGATCTTTCCCTTTTATTTTCTTGTTGGATATTTAGTGTCTTTAACTCTATTAAAAAAACATTAACCCACCGATTTCGGTGAAAAGACCCAACCGAAGTGGTAACCGTAGTTTTGGTTATGGTTTAAATAAAATGAAAACCAGCGGTTTCAGTTATGGTTTTGGTTTTAGGTTTTAGGTTTATGTTCCGGTTTTGGTTTTGCCAATAACGAAACCAAACCGCACCGTCGCCATCCCTACATATACTGCCTAATGTCTGACAAGCTATAAGAGTAAAGTAGCACAACACAGTCCATCAGAGATTATTTGATGTGGAGGTGAACAAACACTAGCCATATCAGTAAGTCTACCATAGGTCCACAACTCATAAACGAAGATATAGGAAACAGCTTGGGCCCTTTTCCATTCTGGACTTAAATGACAACACAATTATCGAATTCCTAATGTGGTGTACTTATTATCATGTTGAGGAACTTGCCCAGGTCAAAAAAGTCAAGACGAGAACTGACCATGGAAAGTTGAGCTGCAGCTTCTGCAACCTGTGCCTTGCTCCCGCTTCACAAAGAACGATTCTGCATTCACCAAGTTTACAGCTGCCAGAAAAAAAGAAGGGAAAGTAGGATGAATTTCGAAACTCCCGCACCTCAAGATTGAATTATCATTATAACATACAATAAAGGCCCCCAGCTATCGTCAACCACAATTTTTTTTGGAGGTGCACCTAAGACTTGAGATAAAATTAGATCATAGAACCTTTTTTTCCCCGAGGAACTCAGACAACAAATCTACTGTTTAAAGAATTGCACACCAGCACATAGGAAGTCATCACCAAAATGAGGACAAGATCAATCAGAACACTACAATTAGCGACTACAAAATTGACAAGAAAGGGTCTACTTGTATCCTCATAGTATCGCGGAAGTCTAAAAAAGAACTAAACAAATACTAGAGAAGAGTGACAATTGTCCTTGAAAATATTCAAATGCAGGCCTAGGACTATAATTGGGTTTGATGTACGACTTGATGTCCAATAAGCTTGGACAAATTCCTACCTAGTACAAGCAAAAATTGGACCCTATGCAACTCGATTTGTGGCCCTATAAATTAATGTTCTAAGATGTCAAAATTAGGGGTGTCAAATGGGCTGGTTTGGGTCAAAATGGGCAAGTTGTAAGTGGGTTGGGTCTTTAATGGGTCATTGACCCATTTAGACCAATTAATTATGAGTTCAATTATCCATACCCAACCCGACCCATTTATTTAAAATCAAACCCGACCCGCCCATTAATCCAATTACATACTATATACTAAAATTTTAAAATGACTAAAATACCCATATACACTAAAATGACCATATTACCCCTATACATTTAAATGACTAAAATACCCATGTACAAAAAAATTACTATATTATCCATGTATACTAGAATGACCAAATTAAATAAAAAGTCTATCGCCGCTCTGTTTCACCGCTCTCTCCATTATTTTCAATCTCCGGATTTTAAAAGACTCTTCTAGGGTAGGAAGAGATTTATCAAAATTTGTACCATTGATCGCCGAGACGGATGGGAGATTGAGTGCTACGGTGGGGAGCGACACCATTGAAAGGGGAAAAAAATCACAGCAAAATTGCACTGCTACAACTTACAAGCTTCAGTAAATCGCAACAAATCGCACTTTTACCAAATCAAGCTATTTCTAGGGGGGGAGAGAGAGAGAGAGATGGTTCTTGGGCTGGAAGATTGATTGAGAGAGACTGGAGTGAGATCGACGATGGCAAATTAGCAACCGCCTAAGAGAGAGGAGGGGTGGGAGTCATGGGTGTGTGAGACTTTTTTTTTTTTTTTACTTAATGATTCGTCTCGTCGAGAAAAATCGGAAAAGTAAAAAATTATGATCGAAACTCATAATTTTTTCCAAAAAGACAAGATTAAGTAAATTTTTTTTGTCTTATTGACTTATTTTTCTCTTTATTCAAAAAATTATAAGTTTCGATCAATTTTTTTTACTTTTCCGATTCCTTTCGTCGAAACGAATCAACAAGTCACAAAAGTTTGACGCAAAACAAAAAAATGTAAAAAAAATTGAATAAGGACAAAAAAATAAGTCACTTAACTTTTTAATCCAAACCCTATGCGGGACTACCACGAGAGAAACTTATTCATGGCGAAGCACAATTTCACCAATCTATTCGCGCAATTAATGGATGATATTTGTTTTCAATTTTAACTTGTCAAAATAATTGTTACCAGTCACAATTGGTTTTAATCCGGACCGTCCAAAATATTTTTGGACGCGTGTGATTTAGCACAGAAGAATTGAGAGAGAGCAGGCCATACTAGGCGTCAATTGCAAGACTAATTGTAATTTTTGTTGGCATTCTGTTTTCAAAAAAAACGAGAGAGACAAGTAAAACCCAATAAAGACATGGAAATTTTGGTGGGTTACTTACATGACCCAATGGGTCATTTAAGTTGACCCAATTGATGCCCAATTAAAACCCAATTAATAATGGGTTAGTTGGGTTTGGACCCATTCTTACCGAACTAATAAATGGGTTGGGTTGGGTCTATTTTTTAGTTGATGGGTATGGGTTTGTTAATGGGTCTGGGTTCAATTTGCCACCCTTGGTCAAAATGTAATTGGGAAGACTGATAGCCTTACATTGTTAACAGCAAGAAAACAAAAGGAAATTGTCTCTCACACACCTTTCAAAATTCTACACATGTGAATAGCAAGAGAAGAAAAAGAGAGCAATCTTACCCAACTTTCAAGAGTGTATCCCACCCAGGAAATGCTTCTCCATTGCTTGTACAAAGACACGAAACAGACATTGCCAGCTGCATACAGGAAGTGTGAGAGTAAGCACCGAAACTAATGCTGTCATATAGCCAAATAAAGGCATCAATAGAAAGGCCATTGACGCGCAAAAAATGTGAAATATTTTCTCCATGAAGAACTCTATCTTAAAATAGATACTGGGAAAAGGACATAAAAACATAGGAGCCCCACTAAAGGAAAATGCATCCAGCATAGGACATGGACACTTTGAAATATTAAAGCTTCTAGCATCAGTTATCACCTATTCATGGAAGGTATATTGGTATGTACATCCACCTAATTCAATTAATTATTTGCTTTTAGGTTACCATGAATGCCCCCAGAACCAAACCTCTCCCACAACAAAGTTAAAGACACAACAAAGGAAAGAAACGTTAAAGAACAGTGAAAATGAGAAGAAGAAAAAAAAAGCCTGATTTACGCTTCTAGGTTATACTTTATGGAGCCAAAAAGTCAATAAAGGATTTTGAAATAACTTTAAACATTATTGCCAATGCCGCACAAAACAAAGAGTAGAAAGCAAGATAACAAAAAGAATTAGTAAGCTTGACAAAATGACCTTCTCAAACGTTGTTTCACCCATTCCTGTTTTATAAAGCTCATGCACCATAGCCGTCAAGAAGATTTTACTCAGTTTAGGACAAGTTTTCATTACCTGGAGAAAGGGAAAATTAATTGGAGTTAAACATTGAAATATCATAAAGCCATTCTATAAAGATGAGAAATAAAAGAAGAGTTGAATATTACAACTTTTTTGCTAAACAATAACATTGGCAAAAACTCAAGCTAATAAGTAATCAAGCATTCATGCGTGCCAAAAACACAACAAACTATGAAAGCAACGTCAATGGACTACTCAATTACAAGATTTCATGACAGACAGCCTCCAACATCCAACACAATGATCCTTTATATTAACAACATATAAATGGTGAACCCAATACCTTCCAGAAACCAAAGCTCTGATACCATTCTAGATAAATGATTGTCATGAAAGCTTAAGTTATGAAATGAGCCCAACCGACCCCAACAACAGGAATTGAACTATCAAACAAATATGACTTTCAAGAGCTCGATTGGATAAAAGTCTCAATATGTTGGAGAACCAAGCCAATGAGAATTCTTCAGTTGCAATTGGAGTTACAACAGAAGTTTAAGCGCAAAATATTGGTAATTTTAGTCCTGAATATTCATTTTTATAGTCCTTTATTGTGATTAATTAGATACTAATTATTATCTTTTTGGTGAATTGTGTTGTATTGTCGAAATTGCAGGAAAAATATGGGCCTTGTTCGTTTAGCATATTTACTTTGTTTTAACTTTGTTTTCCAATCATTACCCTATATCTTTCTCCAATCATTACCCTATTTCTTCAATTATTAATTTCATTTATCTCTCTATCTCTCTCCACTCATTACCCCTCTTTTCAATCATTATCCTATTTCTCTCTCCACCAACTACCAAAACTAAAATATCCAAATGTGCTAAACGAACAAGGCCATGATAACTCAGTATATTCCGGCCGTTTGATTAGAAGACCAAAGTCGATCTAGATCAAGAAGAAAAGCACCAAAGTTTGCCCCAATGCATATTTCAGGATTTTAGAACAGAACCACGGTAGGTTGTACGTGGCCCAAGCATGACTTGGCCGGAGAAATTGTTCAAGGTGTACAAGTGCTAATTTAATGATTGATAGATATTAGCGATTTGGTTGATTTAAAATTCTATACCTTGACTAGAATTCTACGGAGGAAATTAAGATAGAATTGGTGGAAGTAGGTCCAAGACTTATAGGAGAGTTTGGAAAGTAAATTTCTCTTGGAAAGAAATATTTCTCACAGAGACCTTGGCTGTGGAGATTGTGAGGCTGCTCTTGGGATCGGAGAACTCTCACGGCTGAAAGAGCAAGAAGAAACAAAAGCTTTGGAGTAAAAGAAATATTCCCATCTTTTGTGAGCTTTATTCAATGGAGTTTTATTATTACGTGTTTATGTCTTTTGACTCCATGAGTGGCTAAACCTTTCAAATGGGGTTGAGTATGAAACCCCATGAATTTTATTGAATGATTTTATGCATATGATTTTTCCTCCGTGTGTTCAGTATTTTTTGTTCTTGGCTCAACAAATTATTATGAATTAACTCGGATGTGGATTCAATCAAGATCGGTATTCTCCGTGATTTGATAACATCATACTAATTGAATTGCTTGGTTTGTTAAAATTGAAATTCACATATGGGTATCCACTATGATTTTGGCTTAAACTTTGAAACAGAGGGGGAATATATTTTTGTTATTAAAAAAGGGTTTAACGATACATCATCCATGGTGGTTAAGATTGACCTCTAAACCATTGTGCAGGAATCAAAAGAAAAATCTTTGCATAAGATTGTTTGATAAATGTTTATGGGTGTGGATTCTGAAAACCCTAGTTACTATTCCCAATCGGAAATCTCCACTAGTCTTCCATGATAGTTTAATTTTTTGTTATCATTGTTAGTTAATTTAATTTAATAAAAATCAATCACACTTTTGTTAACTAGGTTAGGGTTTAATCACTTCAAATTTAATTAGTTTTCCTATAAAAAATCATAAGTCCATGTGGATTCAACCTCGCTCTTGCCATACTATACTTCGATACAATTCGTGTGCTAACGAGAACAATAAAATTTCACAACATTAACATTTGGTTAACACATTCTGTGATCATAGAGAAAAAGAAATTTGAAATAAGAAACAGAATCTACGCTTAGCACTCCATTAGTAGGATCGCAACTCACTTGGATATGAGGAGCCTGGAACATCTCCTGTATGGCTGCTTCAACATCTGTCATACCAACAAGAGCTTTCCCTGGAAAGCAGCAACATGGCTGTCCGCTTTAGGAACAAATGCATGATGCTTCTTTGTGAACAAAATGCATTATTTTGCAAATTCTGAAGATGATGAGACTGGTCAAAAAAAAATAAGTGCCCATGTAATCCCAACTAATGATGAGACTATTCCATGCACCCAAATACAAACATAACAAGCCGGGGGCAGCATGAAACAGAAAATATGAAAGAGTCCCAGGGAGGCAAGACACTCTACATTTCCAAGGAAAAATGGAAAAGTCATTACTACAGGACATTGATGGATGGTCCTGGTCTACTGCCAAAAAAGAGGCTCTATTGGATACCGGATAGCCCTGGTCTAACTGCCTGAGTCTAACTACCTACTAATTTCCTGTGTAAGATACTACCAACCAAATTGCGATCAAACGGTCCTTGACCTATTTGTGAGGTAGAATAGACTAAAACATTTTAGTGCCTGCAAGTTGCTTCATAATGGCATTATGATGTGGGATTGAATTACTTGGAGTATCAGTTCAGTTCCAACAACACTCACAAAATGACACAATAGAGTTGGAAGCATCATTTTAAGTGAAATAGAAGTATATGACATAACGCTGGGTAATCTTGGAAACGTGAGAAATAAACCTGATAGTCCACTCACATGGTGATCCAAGTATGCGAGCAACTCTACATGGGTTTTGTTTGAAACATTCGAGCTAATAACTAATCAAGTTGTGTTATTCATATAGAGGTGCCGCATGAACACAAAATGGACGATACTGGTGTGTTGGGAGAATTCACAACTAGTTCAGTAGGGTTATGTGACTCAAATTGTGCACAAGGGACCATGGTATACATGACCTAGTCATTTATCTCCGACTAAAGTTGAAAGAAATGCTTAAATGAACCAATCCTCGTTTTCTTGGTAATTTATGTAGGAACATACGAATAGTCATAGACTTAGCCTACCAGCAGAAGCAGCATTGGGAACTGATGCCGATTTCTTAGTACGATAGTCAGTAAGTTCCGCCGCACGCCTACATATCTCAAGGGCACGGCGTGCATCTCCTGAAACAGCTGCTACCTGAATTCAAAGAAAATGTGATCCATAGGCATTGATGAAAACCCCTTGCATTAACTCTTGAGATTGAGTGTCCATCTATTCGTCCATTCTAACAGATATAAAGCAAAGAATTGCAATCAACGATTGAGGAAGAAGTAGCAATGAGCCCAACCTTTCTTGAAGCAAATTCTATGGCCTGTTTCTCAAATGCATCGATTCCTTTAAGACGTGTTGAAATGATTTCTTGGAGCTGCTGATGATTGTAGGGGCCGAAACAAAGCCTTTGTATGCCCATGCGGCTTGAAATACGGGGAAGCAACTTCTCTGGAAGATCCATAGTATTTGCTATTCCTGAAATAAAGTTGATAACAAGGGGTTAGTTCAGCTGCCAAAATAACTTGTTTTAAAAAAAAAAAATTTGAACAAATTTGTACCTATCACAATTAATTTGGAATGAGGCTTTGTGGGCCAATCAAGAATGTTGTAAAGAACCTGCAAAGAGAAAGAGCAAATCATGAGTACAATTTTTTGAGCGTTAGTTGAATGACTGCTTGTAAACTTTACTCCATGAAACACAAGCTTTACCGACTGATTTCTGGTTACAAGAAGATCAAGTTCATCAATGAGAAGAATACAAGGCCGGTTGTCCTCTTTGCCACCTTTGATTCCATTTGAAAATCTTTCATTCAGCAATGGGAGAGCCTTTTTCCAACTAACCCTATGACCACTTAATGCTTCATAAATAACCTAGAAGTAGAATTGATTATCAGATCTTATCAGGCAACAAGAGAATGCTGTTTAAAACAAGACAAGGATAATTTTAAGCAATCCGAACCCTGTAAATATTATCCGGTGATGCCAATTTCAAACCATTAATCTCCACAAAACAGTAAGGCTTTATACGTCCGGCATCGACTTCAGACTTCAGACTCTTCATTACTGTGAGTACACTCATTGTCTGTAGTTAAGTGCACATAAAAAGACAAAATAAGTACAAAAATCAACCTAAGTTAAATTACAGCACCTAAATCATAAAAATTAACAAGTTTAAACCAACTGCAGGAATGGTACAGGTCTAGAGCCAATACAAATACCTTGCCCGTTCCAGGAACACCGTGAATGTACAGGCAACGTCCGAGACATTGATCATCACAGATTGCACCTTTTATAAATGCGGTAATCTCTTCAACTTCTCTACATAGAGAATCACAACCCCTTCAAGTTATCCCACCAAAACCAACCAAAAAAACTGAAACAATAGTAACTCGAGTCATACATACTTGTTCCTGCATGGTAGAAACTTGGGCAAAGTTGACAGCAAAAGTGTTGCTTTTGCTCTTTCAAGCTCAGTCTGCTTGTGGGATCTCACATGACCAGGAATTCTCTTCATGCCTATTTTTTGAAGTCCAAAGATCCTCCCTTTCCGTGAATTCTGTATTAGTTACAATAAGTCGTGAACATTTAGTTGTACGCTAAAGGCACCTTCAAATTATAGACTAGAATGTTTAATAACGATAAATAGTCATACTGCAGCCAACTGATGAGTTGTGGATGGTCCAGTGGATAAATTATTCTTTTTTTCGTCTTCATATTCCATTTCATCTTCTGTGTCCGAGTCTGAACCCTTGCAAGAATTCCAATCTTCATCACTATCAGCTTCTCCACCATCCTATCAAATGATAGAGTCAGCCTATAAATTCATAGAGAATGCCAAAACTATTTCAATTACCCCAGCTAGGGAAAATTCTACTTAAAGATTGGAGATTTACCTCTTCTCCATGATCAATATCTGCAAGACGCTTGAAACTATGCCAATGTATATCATACTCGTACTCACAAATGAACACGTCATCACCTTCGTTTTTGGCATCAGCATACTCTTTCGGGTTCATGACATAGCAGTGCCGAAGGACAGATTCCATCTATAAAGAAGCAATCACAATCACTCAAAACTCTAAAGTCTACACAAATTTCACCTCTACTTCGAACTTATATTCTAGTATTTATCCATCACGAAAACAAATTAACAGACTAAAAAGAAGAGATGAACCATCAAATAAAAGCATTTTTCATTCTGCAGAAAGTGAAAATGAAGAGAAGAACAAAATTTGCTAAAGATTTGAAGTACCAAGCAACCAAATGAACATAACTCTCTTATTTTACAGTGCCATAAACCCAATTGGAGCCTGAGGAGAGATGCTCTCAAACAGCAAGCTCCGAGTGTGACTAGAATAACAAAAAAAAAAAAACAAAGCATCTAAGTTTTGCATGTGCAAAAAGACTGGCCATGATTGTCAAATATAATTCCTGAACATCAAGAAACAAAAAAAAAAAAAAAAATCAAGATAGAGCATATATCAGTGTTGCTTATGTAAGACTACTGTCCATAATGGTTGAATTTAATTCCTGAACATCTACAGACTACCCAAAAAAATCAAGAAAGAGCATATATCACCTCAATGTCGGCAAAATCATTAGTCCAATAAATCTCCCTCCTCAAGTTATGTGGCTGTCTTCCAGCAGCAGTTTCTTCAGGTATTATGTACCAACGACCCCTGAACCAATAGCTCCCATCCACCTCTTTCCACATACTACATAAACAACAATGTCAAAAATTCCATCATAGCTAAAATTTCTTAACATGAGGAAGCATTTTATTCATTTACTTATTCCATCTAAACTACATTGTACCTCTCAATATGGACGGCCCACAAATCGCTCGAAAGAAGCTTCTCTCTCGCGGTCCTAACCCTCTTCTTCCCCTCTGGCGGGCTAGGAAACTCCACATCCTTACCCAACTTCCTCGCCTCGCAATACCCACAAACCCAATCCCCTTCCGGAACCTCCCTCAACGGAGGCTTCAAGCACTTCAAGTGAAACCCACCCAAGCAATCATCACACTCAATCATCACAGCCCTCCCAGCCTTATAACACACCCTGCACTCTTCCGTCTCGGGGTCTTCCTCATCCGAGCTCGCTTCCTCTCTCCTCTTCACATACACGTTGTCCCCCACCGAAAACTCCCCTCCATCATACACAACTTTCCTATAGTACACCCTCTTCTTCTTTGGTACGCCTGAATCCCTCTTCACATTTCTCAAAACCCTAGCGTTCCTCTTTTTCCCCAAACTCTCTTCCCCACATTTCTTTCTCTTTCTCACTTCGTATTGATCAGGCGACACAGGAGACAATGATTTCGACAATGACAGCGAAACTTCAACCGAATCACTGCCATTTTTACGTTTTCTGACATTCTTAGCAGAATTAGAGCTTTGGCGGATTGGTGTTTTGGGTAGGGAAGAAGGCGGCGGCCGTGGATCGGGGGAGGAGACGAGGCGGGAGGAGCGGCGAGGGGGAGGGAGGGGCTGGGGGGTAGGAGGGGTTTGGGGAGAGGGAGAGGGTGAGGGTTTAGGGTTTTGAATTGGGGTTTTCTTGGATTTAGGGGTGGATTGGGTTGTTGATTTTTTGGGGGTCACGGCCATGGAGCGGTTGAGGGCTGTCCACGAATCGGATTTGGACCTAATTTTTGTCGGATTGTTCAAAGGGTCACCCGAACCCTAGTCGGGTTCAAACCGAACCGAGTGTTGATTGGTTCGGTCAAACACAAATTCACAGTAAAGTCCCACAAAGTCACAGATATGGAGTAAACTATCGCAAAATCACAAATTTCCGTTTACAAGATCACAGCAGAGAGGGAGGATTACAAGATCTGGAGGAATTTCAATACAAGAATCTGGAGGGATTTCCCACGGGCCATGGTTGCTTAACTTGCTTTGGTCGCTGGGACGAACCCTTTGGAGTCTCCATACAAGAATCTGCATCTATTTCCCTTGAAACCTTGATCTCTCAAGCACCTCTCTAGCTGCTTGTTGGCCATGATGATTCCAATTGTTCCTCGCCCAAGCACCCACATTCGAGGTCAGAGAGAGAGAGGTGATCGATTTGGGGGAGGAGGAGGTGTGATCGATTTGAAGGAAGAGGCGTGATCGATTTGGAGGAGGAGGAGGAGGAGGCGTCGTGAGGAGTAAGGACTAAGGAGAACTGGAGGAGTGTGGAACTGGACGGGTAGGGTTTTATTACGTTGTATATATTTGAGGAGAACCCTGCGATGGTGCTAGGGTTGGGGGGAGGAGAGAGAGGGAGCGCACATCGGCACTTGGTTGAGAGAGAGAAAAGGGAGGGGTTCCAGTTCCAGAGAGAGAGAATTGGCGGGAAATGTTCCCTCCCATTCACGGCGCTTCCTTTTTCGTGAAGGAGAGAGAGAGAGGAGAGAGGGATTTCCTTTTATTCTCACCGTTTTTTATTTTTCAAAAAACTACTAGGAGCAACATCTATAACAGAAATTAGGACCCGCTAAGAGAACTAAGTAGTTATTTTTTAAAATAAATATTTTTTTTTAAATTGAAAATAATAAATTATTATAGAATGACATATTTCATAAAACAAAAAATAAGTACTTGCAAAATAAACCTTAGCGGAAATGGGGCCTTAGTAGTCAAGGACTCAAGGAAATTTTTTGGTTTAACAAAAAAAAAGGGACCCATATTTGCACTCCTAGTTTTTGTTGTTTGGAAATTTATGATATTACCATTCAAAGTGAGAAAAAATTAAAAGATGAAAATCTACTCTTGTCAAATCACATACAGGAGGAGAAAACGTGAATGCAGTTATTAAGAAGAGGAGTGTGAAAAAATAGAAAGAGGGACAGCCAAATAGCCAAATGCAATTTGAAAGCACTAAATACACTTTTTTCAATTCGCAACATTTTTCCAGATGAATCAACCGTTTGAACGAGAGAAGTGTAAATATTTATGGCCAGAAGCAAAAAAAATCCCTAAAGATGAAAAAGTAACAAAAAGCTATCTTTTTCATCTAAAGTGTTGTCTAACTTTTGTCAATATCGATCCATTTTTATACTTCTCTGATTTTTCTGGTCGAGATAAATGATTAATTCTAATAATTATGACAAAAAACACTAAACACAAAATTACAAAAAATAAAAAATTCCGAAAAAAGTTACTCCACTATACAAAAATATTAGGAAGAATGGGACAACAATGCACAGTTTCGTTAAAAACTATTCCAATGTGAAAATTTGGGAAGCAAATTATCTTTGGTCTTTTTTTACTTAAAATATATAAAACCAAAGCATCTCTTGTTGAATAATTATTCCGTAGAAGTTTTCCTGTAGTCCAATTTCCCTCATGCAACCCCCCTGGAAGATTTCAAGTGATCGTGGGTCTTGACATTGAGCACTAAAATGCGCAAACCTCAATCTAGTAGAAATTTTTTTTTTAAAAGCTTTTATTAATGGCACTACGTTATCGCCGTTACAATAATGAAGACACGACAGCGTACTGAACCGCAAAACACAAATTACACAACTACTATGATATCTCCAGAAGATAAAAGGTAACGGTTGGAGATGCTCTTAAATTTTTTTTATTTTTTCTAAAGCAAGATGCTGTGAAGACATCATTTCTTATGCCTAGTCAAACAAAGAGAAGCTATATATACAAGTGAATGTGTATCGGATGGTCAATTTCATTTCACATAAACCATTTGCAGGATACGTTCCAGGAAAATCAACCTCAACAAACTCAAACTATACAAACCAACCCTATAGAGAAAAATGAGTGTAGTTATAAAAAAAAAAATTCCAGGTGTAGGCACCCCAATCTGGGCTTGCAGATTAGTTTACTTACGGTATTTGATTCCCCAATGATGAAACGGATCAAGAACACCCCGGGAATGTCGAGTGTTTGAGCTTTGAATGTTTGAAAAACCCTTGAACCTAACCTAACCTAAGCCACTTCCAAAAGCCAAAAACCCTACTGACCCGCGCCAGGGCGCAATCATCCTGCTCCAGGGCGCACCATCGCGCGAGACTCTGACTCCATCGCGCGATTATGCGCCAGGGCGCACCCTCGCGCGCCAGACCCACTCCATCGCGCGACGGTCAAACCTGTCCCCATCACCTTTTTGCAAGCCTTCACCACTAAGTTTCGGCCTTAGGCCTTGTTTGCCACTCTTTGCACCAGATCTACCTCCCCCTCTCCTCCTATAAGTACCCCCCATTTGTTCATCTTTTAAAAAGGTTCACAAAGTTACATTTTTTTTGCCATAGCCTTGCTTTCTTCTTTGCAAACCAAAGAGATACAAGGGCACCCAAGAACATAGCTTGTTCTTTTTCTTCCACTCAAACATCTCAAACAATCTCAACCTCAACTCAAAGTTCAAACACTTTTCAAACTCAAAAAAGCCAAAGGTATAGCTTACCTTTGTTTTGCTCTCTGTTCTGATCTCTGAGGGGGGCTGGCAGGGCCAAGGCTGGTAATCAATACCAGTCCTGGTCCTAAAGCTGGCAAGGTTTCAAAAACCGTCATGGCTAGAACCAACGCGCGATGGACTCACTGTATCGCGCGACGGTCCTCCGTTGCTCGCGACAGTCCACGTGGGGATTGGAGTCTTGCTGTTTTTTATGTCTTTATTTTGAATAGCTCACTGTTAAACATGCTAATAACCAGTCTACAGCTTTCCGTAGTTAAAACTGCTAGCTTGCACTTCAATACTTCGCTCGTTACTCGCTGGAGTACCCTCAGGACCTTTTCGAATATGTCTCAACCGTAAATATGTAAACCAAGCACCGTCGGTCCAGCCACTGCGCGACAAACCGACACCATCGCGCGATGATGCGCCAGCGCATCGTCAGCGCTGAGAGGCGCACTCTCGCGCCGAGCGCACTCGCGCCGAGAACCGCCTCGCGACGGACGCTTCTCGACCCTGGTCGCCTTGCATGGATAACTAGGCCTTTGGTCCTTGTTTTGTCCACACTGTTTATGGACTGTTTTGTCAATTTGTAGGGCTTTTCAGCCTTTAAGTTGTTTAAAACTGTTTATTATAGCTGTTTATCAACTGCTTGGTTTGTCCTGGGTGTGCACTGGTCCTTCCAGAGCCCAGAGGGTTTGAGAATAAGAACTGTGGGCTTAGGCTTACTGGCGTGCGCAGGTCTTGTAGTAGCATGCGCAGGTTTAGTCAGCATGCATTGACTTGATCAGTGCATACTGGTTTCTTCTTGTGCACGACACTCCAAGACAGGGGCTTTCTAGTCTGTTTAAACTCCCACAGCAGTCTATTCTCATCCTATACTAACTGTTTCAATAGAGCAAACATGCCATCTATCACATCTTGCAAACTGTTACAGTTTTTAATCCCCGATTAACTGTTCACCCGCCCTAACTGGCTAAAATTGGTTAAAGAAGAAAACGAATCACAAGTATTTTCACAAAATGTCTAAGTAGAGACCGATCTCCGGATTGGGCGAGAGGGGTGCCTTAAAAACCTTCCCCTCTAGTAACCTGGCTCCCGAACCCAGATATTGTTATGACGGACTGGTTCCTTCACTTTTTCAAATCAAACGGCACGGCAGGTGCTTCAAAATACGGTTACTTGGGTGACGGACCTTCAAACTCAGGTGGCGACTCTGTGTTTTGCGAGCGCCTGCTTCTCCGCTTCGCGCTCCTTCGATTACGGGCCCTTGCTTCGGGAACCGAAATTCCTGAAGGCTCGCTCTTGGAATCCGGAAATTTCAAGACATGCTGCCTACACCAGGAAGTTGGGCAAAACCAACCTACGTTCTTAAAAAAGGATCCTAAACAAATTCCAGAACTGTCTCTCGAACTCTGAGCTTCCGGCAACCTTTTTCCCCTTCGTCCGTTGGTCCAAGTCCACTCTTTCAAACACATTTTTGTTGTGTTCAGATCATAGAGTTTGGATGGATTTGAATAGAAATGGTTATGATAAGCAACCAAAAGAAGAAATTTAGCAAGCTTCGTTCCATCTTCTTCTTACCACTTCTGTTGCAACTTCTTTTTGTCATCACATACAAGTATACAACTCTCCACAAGTATAGGATCCGAACACGGCAACCACAGCCTTACCTTGTAATTTCTTGACAAAAGGGGCGTATGAAATCTAGAACACCTCCGACCACATTTTTCTCCACCGTTGAAACCAATTGAGTGGAATACTGGAATTCTGGAAATTGATTCACATTGAGGCTCTGATTTTGATTGATCAATGATCAGTAACACCACTCAATTTTACCTCAAGCTCAACACAATCTTTCTGCTCAGATTCCATACCAGAAGCCTCCTCTTGTTTCGCCTTTATAATTTAACTGGTTTCCCCAGTTTTGATTTATCCCCCATTGCGGCTACCTCAAGAGCCTTTGCACAAACAGGAAAACCCTGATTATCCCAGGACTCGAGGATCACACCGGAGCCCAGACAAGTTCTTCCCTCATAGAAGGCTGCAAATTGCCCAGCTGCAAGGCCTTGATCATCCTCAGATATCTGGACTACTGCAACTTCCTTCCCGTCTTCGCCAAATTCCATTGCCAAGCTGCAATTGTAAAAACCTGGGCCGTGTCGAACCCGAAAAAAAAAAAAAAAAAAAAAGTACCTTGTTTTTAGAACATTTTCCAAATCCACTTTTCGGAAACAGTTCACTGAACAAGTCTTCTACAAATTGTCAAAATTTGAAAAAAGAAAATGAAAGTGATAGCAAACAGGCTTAAGCTCTTAGCTCTCAAACACCAAAACGGGAAACACTGTGTGCAGATGCAGGCAGGATTATGGTGTGATATGGGATAAGCACTACACTGTTTCAATCAACTAACACCACACCATCTCTATGGTTTTCCTTTTCTTCTTTACCAAAAAAGGAACTACGAAAAAGCATCTCACAAACCCAAATATTTTCAAGACATTTGATGGTGTAACAGATTCTCACCATAACCATGGTCACACGTCGACACATTAATTCAAAGAAATGAACCAATAGCATTTTTTGACTTCCACGGACAAGGAAATGTTTTCATAATTCAACCTCGCTCAATCATAACCGATGAACTAACCTCAGCCGTATAAAGCAATGTACGGGATATCACGGACATGCCACATTGGGAGGTTGTCAACTTGTCATAGACATTCAAGTTACCCTTTGAAAAGTTTCGCTCATTAGTTATCCCTCACATGCGTTAATGACCACTTATGTTTCCTAGTCGTCAAAAACACAAGTAGAAAGTATCTCATCACGAAACAAATATAACAAAATAGGAAACTCAATGGTCAGAAAGAAGAAGAGAGGAGAAGGGGGTGGGGTGCAGAGAGAGTACAGGAATTGAATTTCTCTACCTTGCACCGGAGTTGACGCATCTGGATTGGAATTGAGTCACCAAGCCATTTCAAGGATCCAACACGAAACAAGCGCCTCCTTTTGTCCAATGAGAAGTAATTTCTTGATACGAAGACTACGTTGTTTTTAACATCCTTCTCAACAACATACCTACATGAGATGCCAAAATGAAATGGATGAAAGGAAAAGATTTCAGATTGGGAATGAAACCAATCATTGAAGCGTATATATGGAAAAAATGAGTTCTTTAAAGTTTTAAATATGGCTTCACCAACGGTGATAACCACAGTTCTATTGCTCATCAATTTAGCTTTTGAACATCACAGCAGAATCCATTCTCAGGGCTAGGACAAAATGTCCTGTATCCAAAATAATGCAACAAAAGCCTTGGCCCTCACTTGACCAAAAACATAAGTTCAACATTTATTTGCCCCATACGAAAATGGCATATAGTAGCCTACTTCATATTTGTCTTTGCTTTGACAATTGTACGAGTAATCAAACACAATGGCTTCTCAGGGCCCGCCAGGTAGTCGTAATTGTAACGACCCGGATTTTTGACCCAAATTTTTTCTTTATAATATCATCTAAAAAGCATTATTCATATTAATAGAATCATTTTCCTTAAAGGATAAATACAAAAACTATTATTTTAAACCTATTTATCTCATTTTAATTCTTTTAAAAATTTCGTGCATGCGAACTCCTTCCACCCATCCCTCTTCTACTCAGTCTCTACCTCTTCCCCGGTCGTAATTTTCGTCCATATCTCTTTCCTATCAAAACCCGAGAGTTTGAAACCATGTCGAATACGAATTTATCGCCCTTATCGAAAATTCTCTTATAAATAACCCATAACCCCAACCCTAGGTCACATCACGAAATTTCCCAATCCCTACCAGTCCAGAAGAGAGAGAGAATTCGAAGAAATCAAAGCTTCGAGCCATGGAGTTCTAGAGAGAGAAAGAAAGAGAGAGAAAAGCGGGTTTCGTACCAAGACCCAACTGAAATCCGAATTGATCGTTCCGATCTCTTCCCTCGACCCCAAGCATCTCCAAACATCAACCAATTCGAGCCCAAGGTTCCCCGATCGACGAACCCGAAATTGTCTTCTCCAAAAATTCAAGATTCGTTTTAAATCAATTCAATCCGATTCAAGGTATTTTAATCCATTCCAATCCCTCCTCTAAGTATATTTAATGTTTTTAAGCATAACCCAATAGCCCTTGTGGTCCCATGCATCGAAACCAAGCCGAAACAAGAAGAAAACCGAATCTGCCACCGACCTTGCGGCCGCAAGCTCCAGGCCAAACCTCGCGGCCGGAAGCTCAGACGCAAGGTTGACCCAGTCAAACCGCGCGGCATGTACTGTTATGTGCCGAATTGACTTTTCGACATCCCGAACTCCGTTTTCGACGCCCGAACTATTTTTCCTAGACTCTCCGTACCCCAAAGAACATAACTTGTTAATATCATAATTTTTTTATTTAATATCTATTTATTAAATTTTTATTTGTTATTCGTACAAAGATTACAAACGAAAATTTATTGCGACCTTCCAAATAATGTTTTTAACAACCAAACTATTTTTCCTAGAGTTATTACATCTCAAAGATGATATGTTATTAAAATAATTATTTATTTATTTATTTAACTATTTATTATTATTTACGCATTGTTTATAAACAAAAATACTTTTATAAAATATGTTAAAAATTCCGAATAATTTTATTTAGACTCCTTACATCCCTGAGATGAATATAGGTTAACACCAATAGATTTTTATTTATTATCTATTTATTCTTCTTTCGGTCAATTCTTAATGTTTCTATTTAAAATAAATCCCGTGACCTTCCAAACTCAACTTTTGACACCCAAACCTATTACTTAGGACCAGTAGGACCCTTATTAAGGTCGGGATAATTATTTTAATATTTTTATCTAATTAATGTATTTAATTAGTTGTTTAAATCAATTTAATTCTTTAGAAATAATTAAAAAGAGCCTAAAAATTATTTTTAATTTATTTAATTAATTATTTAAAAGGTCTTGCCTTATTTTGTTATCTTGACAACACGAGATTAAGGGCAACGGCCCATTCATAAAAGGTTATATGATTTTTATGCTTCTTGTTTATTTCAATTATTATTCTGATTGCTTATTTATTATTCCAACCTCTGATTGATATGTTAGATTGGATGCTAGAGACATGGGGTGGTATGCGAGATAGAAATCACTTAGACGATATTAAGTAATAGATAAATTGGAAAGTTTTTTGGTTTTAGATTGCCTGCAAGCGTGATTTTGAGATGTGATGAGATTTGGGATGAGATTGAAACTGGCGGGTGTCCAGTGATGAATTGATAAACTGGCGGGAGTCCAGTGATGATTTGATAGACTGGCAAAGTAAGCCCAGTGATGATTGTGTTGATTGTGATGTGGTGTATAAGATAGGCGATGTCACACCCCAAAATGAGAAGTGACCGGCCATGAATCACAAGATCCAAACTTGTAGAACATGCAGCCTAAAAGAAATTTAATTAAATACCAAAGTAATGGACTACTAAACAGCCAACCTCTTTTTTTTTATTATTTAAGAACAACTCCAACCTATTAAGTTCAACAAAAAGCATGGGGCACAAACATCCCATGAACCAACCAATATCCAATGATCTCACAATAATAAAAAGAATTCGTTATCTAATAAATGCTTTGAATGCGGAAGCGATTATTAAAATAAAATTAGGATGAGACACCCTAAGGAGGTCAATACAAGAAATCCCCGAGATGCCACCAGAGTCCATGCCTAAATCTCCAACTTGCCTGAAAATGAAGTTGGAATAAATCCGTCAGCTGATGAGCTCAGTGAGTAGCAAAACATGTTTATTATAATAAAGTTCTAAACAGGGATCAAAATAATTTACCATGTCAACATAGGTTTGGCATACACGTGAACAACAAAATAATCAATTAATCCAATTAACGATTCATCGGATAAGTCTTAATCGTGTTCTCAATCCAATCTCCAACAACAATGGGGAACCACAACCAAAATCAATAGTACCAAGTGCCAGTGAATAAATCTCTCAAAAATTAGATCCAATATTGGAACTTAGAGTCACCACGAGTAGGCAGCCGATGAACTTTTCCCTAAGAACGATCCGGTCAATAACAACCGTTGAGCATTAGGGTCACCGGCCTAATCCGATTTCTTCCCTAATGGCCAGAGTCACCCGCACACAGAGGATTAATTTCTCTGGACTTCCAAAATATGTTCCCATCAATATCCACAAAATTCTCACCAAAAGATTATTCAAATTACAAATGGTTTCATCAATACCGCATGCCAATTTAATATAATCCAATATATCAATAAGTGTTTCCAATTTCAATCATAAGTTTTCCAAAAGAAGAATTTAAGGGACACGGGGAAGTTCGAAAGTACATAACATGCTTAACCACTCACCTGAGTCCAAGAATAATGCAACTCGAGCACTCTAAAAGATGCTAACCTGAACCAACGAACAATACGAAATGACTCACTTATTCAAAGTTTAGAACTGACTCGACAAACTAAGTATATAAGATACTATTAAACTTCTTAATCTCACCCAAATCCTTAATTATTATCACAACAGTAGCCACCAAATTACTAAACCTTATTTTCAACTCCAAACCTTCAATAATCACCAACCTACAAATTAATCTCAAACTCCATGCACCCAATCCACGTGCAAACACCACACCTCCTGATCCCATTCCAAATAAGCACCTTTGTTCACCAATAAATTATGTATAAAGCACTTGCACTCATATCTCAGTCCAAAACCATTTATTCCGAAACTACTATTGCATTGAGTAACAAAATTATTAAACAAAGAACTCTCTCCAATACCTTGAGCAACATCGAAATCCCTTCTCAGAATATTACAACCCTAGATCACCACGCACTGCCACACCACATGATGTTTCCCACGCACACACCACCCGTACAAGAAATAAATCAACTAAAATCTAGAGCCCAATTGGAAGACCTGATTGCTTTGTGAAGTGGCAGATCTGAAAACGATGTAAACGAAAACTAATTACCTCAGAGAATCCAAAGGAGACCTCTTCGAAACCATTGACTGCTGCTCTCGACTTGACTGCTGCAACTTTTCTCTCTCAAAATAAACAACCCTAGTCTAATATAATGACTTTCACTGACCACGTTCTCTCCAAATAAAAATCCTACTCCGTGAAAATATCTCCTAAAGTAGTAACTTGTAAAACTACCCCGTACTCACGTTGCACCATATACAATTTATAAAATTATTAACTGGTACTACTATTTCACCCAAAATCCATCTCATACCCCAAATATTACAATCGTGCCAACAATATCCATACCGCCCACAAAATAATTAATTGGGACCCACACCATAACACTTCCAATTAATAATGACCAAAATAACTAATAAGATAAATAGAAATTCTAGGCCGTAACAGGCGAACCCTAGTTGTGATACATGCATGATAAGCTTTCCTTTTGTTGTAATGAGAGGGATACACATTGGTACATAACTTGGGTGCAATCTGCGACAGCAAAGGGAAGTGAACTCATGGAAATGAGCATGGCTAGCGGTTGAGGGAGGAAGATCTCGTGGATGAGATCTTAGATTACACGACAGGATAATGGATAGTAATAAATCAATTTATATGAAATATCTCTGTTTTACTTATTCATACCATGTTTATCCTGCTGATTGCTAGTTGTAAAGTAAGAAGGGTAGTTGGGTTGGATTATTCTACTGGGTGATTTATCACTCACGGATACGTCTGTATCCTGGTAAATCGATTGCTTCGGCGATCAATTTGTCAGAAGGCGCAGGATTCAATGGAGGGGATTCAATGATGATGCATTCGACACAGGAAGAAAATCAGGAACGAAGATCGAGTATGCTTGGGATCCGTATCAAGCCTAGAGTCAGCTCTGAAGATAATGTATTTTAAATCAATAGACTTATCTTGAGATTGTAATAGCGAAACCTTTATTTCGGAAAATTATATTTATTTAGCAAATTTCTTAAAGAAGTAATTTATTTTACTCCCGAAAAAGCGGGGCGTTACAGTAATCCTTGGCGTTGGCCCATTGTATAGGAACCAAAAGCCATGGTGTTTTCCAAGAAAAATCTCCTGTCTCCGCTTCCAACATGACACCTTCCATCTCCCCAATGTGTCTCGCAACAAATTCACTGAACTTGATCTGTCAGCACTCAGCATAAACATGTTTGAGTAACAGAAGCAAGCATTGAAAGAGGAAAGAAGAGGGAAAGAAGGAATACAGTGAAAGAAAGTAGGATCATAGTTCACCCATCTACAGCACATGCACTTTTATTATTACGTTATTCAACAAGAGAGTGACCATAATACCCAGGATAATCATAACATACCAATAAGCCAATAATAACTAAAGAGCCAAATGCAACACTCCAACAGGAATAATGACCTTTCTAAGTGGCACGAGTAACTAAACAATGATATATCAGATAATGCAATCGACTGAATGGAAACAAAGTCAAACAACTACAAGCAGAAACGGTCGGAGTCAATTCAAAATAAAATCACAAAGATCAAATTATCAAACTGCACCTAAATGGGAAGATTAAAAGGATATCTTCGGAGAGACATTTCTAGCTTGAATTCAGATTTTCAATCCAATTCAATCCTTTTTCACAAAGAAAATTAACTGCTGAAAACATCGAACATAAAAAAGACGAAAGCACCTGATTGCAGACAGCTTTTGCATACTTCAAATCCTCTTCCAAGGGGCATCCAGACCAAAAGTTTTCAAAGTCTTCCTATAATTAAGAAAAAGAAAGTTTAGAACCAACTGCGCTGGGTGTCTAAATTTTTTCCCAAATTGTTCACATGCAGTGAAGAGACCCACCATACTATAGAGCGCACAAAGTTCATCATGAATATAGGACCAATAGCCATAAAAATTCAGGAAAATAATAAAAGAAGTATAAGAATCGGTGCCTCGGCGGTTCAAAACTCCGCAAGTTATCCAATACATTCTACATGAACAATTATCATAGAAATGAATACATCAGGCTCATGCCGTTTTCGTGTCTTGCGTGTGCTCATACTTTGCCATGTTGCGTGCTCTAAAATGATAGCCCAATTCCACCTATTTACGTGTTTGTGCCATGCGGGCCGATACCATGCCGTGACGTGTCATGCCCGCACAGAAGCGGCCCAGTTTACCCCTCTACACATGAGTAGCTCCAATTTCACATTCTCTCTTTTTAAGTTAACTAGCCTTTTGCATTCCAAGGTATAAATTGACACTAATCATACTGCACACCAAAGTTGTGAAATCCGTTCCGTACCGGCCGGTACGTACCGTACCAGTGCTTAAACGGAACACAAAGACTTTAGATCCGTTCCGGTTGAAATATTGGCCTGTTCCGGCCAATACCGTATGTACCGGACGATACCGGTCTGTTTCAGACATTTTCCGGTGTTCCGAAGGTACAAAATTATTTTTTCTCTTTTTTTTTTTTTATGACATTTTCCGGTCTGTTTCTAAACTAGTTAAAAGAAATTTATGGGCCTATATATGATTTTCTTCGATTAAGATCACGATGAAATCCTAATCTGTTTCATAACTTTGGTTTGAGTCTTTTTGGATATTTTTTTGCTGCCATTTGTTTCACGAAAATGGTTTTGCAACCTGGTAGATATGTATTAAATACATATATAATATTAATTGCGGTAAATCCGGAACAGTACCGAGACACAGTCCGGTACCGATACGTACCATTCCAGTAGTGAAAACGGTACGCTGGCCGGTACGGAATTGACAACTTTCCTGCACACACAATGTAAACCCGAAAAAACTACAAACTCGGATGCCAGCGGGTTTGTGGCCTTCGTGATTTGACTATGCGACCTCTTGAGGCAAGCCCTTCAGTTCCAACTCAGGGCGTGGACCAAGGGGTGCAAGCGGGGGCCGGGCCCTGCACACCTCCCAATTATGTCAGAGTGTGTTCCGGAAAGGAAAATAAGTATTTATTTTTTAAGAAGGTAATTTCAAGTTCAAAAATCATGTGTTTACGTAAAGTATTTTTCTATCACTATGGATCTTATTTAATAAATCTCATTGAGATCTTTAATACGGTGCAAAAAAATTAAAAAATTATTTTTTATTTACATTATTTTTGAATTTGAAAATGTGAAATAAGCTGTTTATTTTTTAAAAAAGTTTTCGGAAGGAGCCTCATTATTTCTAATATATTTTAGGTTTTCAAAAAAAAAGACCCAAGATAATTTGCTGATTCCAAGCATTGAAATAACCCTAGCCACTCATTCTCCTCTTCTCTGATTCCAGTCTCCACTCTCCACTCTGGACAGTCCACACCAGGGAGGCAGCGACGCCGCCCACTCCCGCACTTCGCCCACGCCGACGTCCACTCCTCCTCCCGCCGATGATCTATCCACACGGCAGTCCACTCCTCCTCTCGCCGACGATCGACCCACGCCCACAGTGGTACCACTGGTACGTCTCTCCTCTCTCTCTGTCTCTGTCTCTCACACACACACACAACCACAGCCACAGAGCTTCACCATCCGGTCCATCACTATTTTGATTTTCCTTCAAAAACAAAAACAAAAACAAAGAACTCTACATTGACCTCGATCTAGATCTGGTTGTGGGTTGCGCCGTTGTGGGTTCTCTCACGGTCTCACCCTTAATCTTTTTGACGAACGCCAAAAAAAAAAAAAAACGAGAAACAAGGGTCTCCAAAAAAAACGAGAAACAAGGGTCTCCAGATGCTTAACCCTGAGTATTCATACTTGGGTGAAATTGGGTGTGGATCTCCAAGAGTCTTTGTGCTTCGTTTGTATTGTTTCTGTTACTGATAGCTTTAAGCAATTACTTCTCCTGAAATTCAGCTATCGATTTGGTTTATTTATTTTCTGCAACCATTCTGTGATTTGCAATTTACCATTAACCTCTGTTGTATGACCCTAGATTTCATGATTTTTGTGTGTATAAGAAGTACGTTAATGGAAAAATACCCTAAGTTGACAACACAGGAAGATGAATTTGCCTTTCGCTATATGCTCTCATTAGCCTGAAAGTTTGAAACTTTGTAGTGTGTATCACTTGTTTGTAACTTTGTATTGTTGGTGATGGTCCTGAATCCTGATGGATCCAGACCTTTTTTTTTTTGGTATTTGATGGATCCAGACCTACGTGTTATATAACTTCTATGACCTTTGTTTGTATTGTATGAAGTTGTCCAATTTTGTAAGCCACTCCTCTCCTCTACACTCCTATCCTATACTATACGTTTTACTTTTAGGACTTGGGTTTTGTAAGATCTTGCCCATTGCAGTGTGTGATCTGACAGGTTACTATATCTACAGGCAATTGGTTTTAGTTTGGAACGCTCCAAGAAATCTCACAGTGGGTGTGGGTTTTTTTTTTTCTTTCCATGTCAACTGCGGTTCCTAGCAAATTGAGTTTTCTTTCCATTTTGTTTTTTTGATTGTGGCAAAGGATGTTAAAAGTTACAATGAAACAATTATTCCGAGTTTGGCTCATTAAAAATTTCATTTGAGATCATCTCCAATTGTAAACAAGCCAAGCTCGGTCACATTCTTAAACTCAATTTGAAAAGCCAGGCTTGAATAACCCTTTGCTCAGCTTAGCTTGTTTGCCACCCCTATTTCTGGCTGGGAATAGAAGTGGGAATACTGTCAACAATTTTGAGGTTTTTAGGTAGCTATATTTGGCTATTTTAGTAAGATTTGCTTTCTTAGTATGGTAAAAGAAATTCGACTATAAGTGCAATAACCATGTTTGCTTTTATCTGCACATTCGTGTTTTCTTTTCTCAGTAGCAATGTACAATGGAAGAATTTTACGATGATTAATGTAGGGAATTCGATATAAGATTATTTTGACATTTGTTTGATAGGGAATTCGATATACTTCTTTTCTCATTTGCGAAGTAGAGACTATGCGATTTTGTTTATGTACATTTTGGTTGACATTGCGTAACGCTGAAGTAGAAACTCTTGGCTCTTGCCCAACAAGATCTGCAGACACGTCTCTCCTCCTCTCTCTCGACACTACAGTCTGCTTTTCACTCGATGGCGATCCAAAGACTCCCAAAGAGCAAGCAAAAACAACCCAGATCCCCAATCCTCCTACTCACATTGCTCATCGCAGCGATCGGCTTATTGTTCCTTCTCTCTTCTCTCAGACCCATATACTACGGAACTGGGTTCTCCTTTTCTGCGAAGGACATGGTGGTGCCCAAGAACCGCCCTAGACCCTACAGAGCATCGGAGAAGTTCTTGTACTGGGGAGATAGAATAGACTGTCCTGGAAAACACTGTGATTCTTGCGAGGGTTTGGGCCATCAGGAGTCCAGCCTCAGGTGTGCCCTTGAAGAAGCCATGTTTCTCAACAGGTATTGGCATTTTCTTGGACTTCATTTCCCTTTTTATGAAAGTTTCTTGATAAGGTTTGCGGGTGTTAGAGTTCACCTCACTTGCATAAGCAACGGAAGCTTGGTTAGTATAATATAGAGGTTACTCATTTTAGGTAGGCATCCTCCTAGAAATTTAACAAGTAATTTTTCTAGGTATAGTTCATGTGTGTAGGGGTGATAGATGAGTCGAACGAGCCGAGAAAGTGGTTGGTTAAGTTTGGATTGAAAACTGATCTAGTTTTAAGAATATGTTCAAACTTAGCTTGATCAAAGACGAGCCGATCCCAGATGAGCTTGAATCGAGCTGAACACGAGTAGCTTGAACACATTCTTAAACTCAATTTGAAAAGCCAGGCTTGAATAACCCTTTGCACAACTTAGCTTGTTTGCCACCCCTATTTCTGGCTCGGAATAGCAGTGGGAATACTGTCAACAATTTTGAGGTTTTTAGGTAGCTATATCTGGCCATTTTAGTAAGATTTGCTTTCTTAGTATGGTAAAAAAAATTCGACTATAAGTGCAATAACCATGTTTGCTTTTATCTGCACATTTGTGTTTTCTTTTCTCAGTTGCAATGTACAATGCCAGAATTTTATGATGATTAATGTAGGGAATTCGATATTAGATTATTTTGACATTTGTTTGATGGTGGATTCCTTACCTCCTGGGGAGAAAAAATATGGGCATTCTGTAAAATTTGGCTGGGTTCTCGCGAAGTTGGAACTTTTGCTAATGAGTACGACAATATAATGTCTATATTATATGAAATCCAGATTGATACTTCTCCTTTATAAGGTCCTGTTGGGGGGAAATCTGAGGGTTCTTTCTATCCATTTTAAAAGCTTGTGTAAAGTTTGTAGTCTAATTTCATGGTTTGACGCTTTTAATCTCTGTAATTTTCGAATTCGGTGATTAATAAAATTTTTTGTTGATAAAAAAAAAAATTCATGGTTTGGCGATATGATAGGGGTGAATTGAAAGGTTAGAACACTAGACGGCTGTGGCATTGATTCTAGTCACTGAATGAACGTAGTGACAAAGATTCTGATTTCACAATGCTTTCATTCTGCAGAACTTTTGTGATGCCTTCCAGGATGTGTATTAATCCAATCCATAATACGAAAGGGATTCTTCACCGGTCAGAGAATGCAACTTCAGAGGAAAGGTGAGTTTCATTCGACTGTCTGTTGGTTATGTTGCAACAAAAGGAAGAAGAAAAGGGGAAAATGGAAATACTGGCGGCCAGTTTATCTTCAATACTTCTTCTTGTGCTTACAGCTATTTAACATTATACAACCGTTGGACATGGTGCAATTGTACGAAGTACAAACTTGGCACTTGATTAGTGTTATGTGTATATCAGGTGTTTCCTAGTTTTATTTATCCTTAATTGAGAAGCGGAGCCAAGTTTATAGACCAATGGAGTCAAATACCTAGTGATGTTTCTTACAAGAGCACAATAGAAAGACGTATTTGGCAATGAATTAAAAAAGTACAAAGGAATTTCGATGACGGGCCTTGGGATTTGTTTTTTATATCTGAAGGGGCGAATGTGCAAAATACAATTACAACTCTCCTTATTCTTAACAAATCTCGCATGTTCACTGGAGTTGAGTAACCCTACTTGATCATAGTATAGTGGTCCACCAGTGGTTAAAGTGGCCCGGGACATGAGTATGCGCTTGTCACAGGACTTAAAGGTGGCACAATCCATAATTACTTACACACGATTTCCCTTGTTGCACTATCACCTTGTAATTTACTTTTAGGAGTAAATTTACTGTTGGCAGGTGAAATAATTAATCTCAGTGTTACTATTTATGCTGACATTTGGTTGCTTTTTGAATGATTTATTAGGTGGGCAGCCAGCTCCTGTGGCATGGATTCTTTATATGATCTGGACCTCATGTCCAACACTATCCCTGTAATTTTAGACAATTCTGAAACATGGCATGAGGTTCTGTCATTCAGCATGAAGTTAGGGAGTAGGGGCATTGCCCACGTGGCAGGAGCTAGTCGGTCTACTCTCAAAGAGAAAAAGTACTCAAATATGTTGGTCATTAATCGAACTGCTAGTCCTCTTTCATGGTAAACTCCTATTACCTTGTACCATTTACTTTGATCTCTCTCTCTCTCTCCATGGAAAAATTAAAAGAAAATTAAGATTCCCAAGAACAGTAATCCTATCGCTCTTCCTTACAGTCGCATCGGAATCTTTGTAGAATGTGACCACTAGTCTATTTTGTCTCCAACTTATCTTCCATTGGTGCTACTCCTTCCATTTCATGTTTTTATTTCTTTGTCTAGCTGTACCAGACATTTACTTAGCATACTCATACCAACCACCTAATTATACATTTATACTTCTTGTTTCTTAGTTGCCTAACATGAAATTTTCGCCGTATAGTTGTTCAACTTTATTACAACTTAGATTGTGCTGAAAGGAAAGAAAAAAATATCTTAAACTGGTTCAGATCCCATAAGTTAGTGAATTTAAATTTTTGTTTGTAACTTAGGATGACACGTTGAGAAACTTATATTTACTTATTTTAGTTGGTTTCGAATCATGCTTGTTTTTAGGTTGGAATTAATTGTTTCACTTTTCAGGTTTATGGAGTGTAAGGATCGAAACAACCGCAGTGCAATAATGCTGCCATATTCATTTGTTCCCTCAATGGCATCCAAGAAACTACGAGATTCTGCAGAAAAGGTTTTCTACTGTTAATGCTTGCTAATGCTTTGAAGTTTTTGGATCTCTACTCATACATGACACGACCAAAAGAAAGAGAAGGAGTTTTACCACGTTTTTGTTGTTTCAACTCTCTGCCTGGAAACAAAAAGTATTAACAGTAGAAAACCTTTTTAACTTTTTTACTGCAGTTTACAGAAATTGAAAAAGTATTAACAGTTTTACCACGTTTCCACGTTTTTGTTGCGAATTTTGTTACATACTTACACATGAACTCGACTGTGCATCATATGATTCATATCTAGGGATTTCCACATATAGTCCAAATTTTATGCTATGCAGACTCGGAAAAAGAAAATCCAAATGTTAGATACGTTTTCAGGGTTACATCCTATATAATTGGGATGAATTTATATATGTGAAAGTAGAATTCATTCATAGATACCGAACTAAATAAATGGTTTTACATAGCTTTGAATACATTTACCATGAGAAAGATAGAATTCATTAATTTTCCTTTGAATACTTTAAATACTCTAAAAGTTATTTGTTGCCTCACAGAATTACAACAAGAAGGATTGGATTCGAATCACATACCCGTACCTGTGCCCATACCTATACCTGTGTCTTGTTCTTCACCAAACATAAAGGGCTTGTTTGATTGCAGGGACTAAAAAGGTGGGGATTGGGATAAGTGGTACATGGTCTTGGAACATGTCTCATGAGTTTAAAAGACATTAATGTACTTCGATGATATGGCGCGTATTATGCTATGTCTGCATAACTATGTAATTTGGTCCAATCATATGAGTGAAAGTTCAGGGTTTTTCTTGAAACTTTCCCCTGTTCTGCCTCAAAATGCTTATCAGGTTTCTGGTTTGTCATTTATATGTTGGTTGGGGAAAAGTTAAATAGCCGTCTAAAATCCGTCACCTGATCAAGAAATGTAGATTCTTGGATGTTTTTCTCTGGCTTTTTTGGTCAAATGTTACATATGCTTAGCCTCGGCAGAATGCTGAATGTACGAGGATGAGAAGAGCTTAGAGAATAAATCCTGAAATAACAGTTTTGCACTGTTATTCTGGCTCTTCTTGCTTTATAATTTGCACAGATGATTTGGAAGACAAAATTTATTACTTTGTTATTTACGTCTAATTCATGAACTAATATTGTCAAACCCACAGATTAAGGAGCTCCTTGGTGATTACGTTGCTATTCATGTTCGTCGAGGGGATAAATTGAAAACTAGGAAGGATAGATATGGGGTTGATAGGAGCTTGCATCCCCATCTTGACCGGGATACTCGCCCAGAGTTTATTCTTTGTCGAATTTCAACATGGGTCCCACCAGGACACACGCTTTTCATTGCTTCAAATGAGAGGAAGCCAGGTTTCTTCTCACCTCTTGCTGTCAGGTAAATCAGTTTCTTTCAATTTTTAGTTTATCCTCTCAATTTTCTTGCTCTATTTATAGCAGGAATTTAATGTCACAACCCAATATGTGGATTAGAAATGTGAGGTTCGAGGATTAAAGTTAAGGGCTTAGGGTTGAGTTGACTAACTTGAAGTATATGATGAGACTTTACATCTTTTGTTTCTCTTTTGTTGTGGTTTAATTTCAGAGAGTTAAAGAGTAACTGATTGACCTGTTTCAAGAATTGAAATGGTATACAAGCTTCCATAACAATGACATCAATAACACAATTAGCTCACGCCAGTCTCTATCCTCCCCACTCAAACCCAATTTTGATTCACAGAAGAGAGGGTTTATATAAAACCCTTTAGGTACATGTATTTTACACTTTGCAAACAGCTCGTTTTATATTATCAGAAATATGGGTGTAACCGGTTGAAATCTTCACACCCATACTTTGGTATTTCTTGTGGTTTAATATAAATGATAGGTTGAGTATAAAAAGTAGGTAAATCCGAAGTTCTAAGCCGATCTTACTAACATGTTGAAGTGATTTCATCCGTGCATTGGATATACAGCAATACACATGTATCAAAATGTACAGAATAAGCATGAATGCAATTGAAATTCACGTGCAGTGTAAATATCCTTTTAGGAGCTCTCACCCATGGACTGTTCCAAATACAAACCCATGGGTAGAACTCACCCTTGAAAACCGGCTTACAAGGATGGTGTACCCAAGAGCTTATTTACACAAGGCCAAGCCCAGACTTAGTCGATGTGGGGCATAAGGGTTGTAACACCACGGCGGCCCACTCTATCGACACTAACCCGATGGTAGCCCTTTCTCTTTTTTGGCAGCTCCACTCACCTAGTAGTATTCAATACTTCCTAAGTATTTTAATCCCAGCCTATAGGTCGCCCCTTCCTCGTGTCGAATTGTAATGTGGTGGCTAGCTCTAATACCAAATGATACAAACTCATGAGTAGAACTCACCCTTGAAAAACGGCTTACAAGGAGAGGGTGCAAAAGAGCTTATACACACAAGGCCAAGCCCATACTTAGAAGATGTGGGACATTAGGATCGTGACAGCCCCCCATATTAGTTCCTAATTTTTGGCGGTCTCTTCGTTCTCTTACCCGGGGACCATCTGCCCCATAAGTGCCCTTGGTTGGTCTCCTCCTCTTGTCTTCTTTTTCTTTTTAACGTTTTCTTTTCAAACAACACATTCTATACACAGAACAACCTCCTCTCTAATTTGGTTATTCCTAATCTTCTTGTGTACGTATTTTAGGAAGTATACATTAACCTATCTATATTGTGAAATGCACGTACCATGTTGCTAAATTTGTAAGAGAAAAGCACACTCATAAGAGGTCTCAACCTCCTCTTAATCCACCCTTGACTCATCTCGTTTCCATTAGTGTCGTCCGGTGAAGTAGATGGCATCACAAGACTAAGCTAAGTGTGCTTCATCGCTAGCCACGAATCACTTAATTAGCCTTAAGTAATCACAGTTACGGCTTGTGGAAACAATGATCACAGTTAAGGCTAGTTAACCAAGTTTAATTTTGCTGGCCACACTTACCTCGGTTTATCCTGCTTCGTCTCAATTAACTATGCTTCTTTATTTAGTTTTTTTGATTGACTACTTCTCTTAATTACTCATACTTAGCTTTGAAGCATAGTTAGTCAGACCAAGGCGATTAGGCACCTTTTTTAAGCTACCTGAACATTACTAGGCAGTAAGCTAGCCCTACTCAAATGTGCGTACTAGCGGCATGATTCCTCTACATTGGGCCCCTAATGCATGACAAAGATAGCCCAAGGACATGCCGGACAGACACTTCAGCCATATGGAGAGGATCCCATAGACTTAAACATGCACGAGCTATTCCTTTATCAATCCTACTATTTCTCCGCTATTTACTTCTCTATGTACCACCTATGGATATGGTCAATATAGTAGCATGCAAGCGATCCGCATAGTGAATTCTCGAGATGCCAGTAGTGCATGATGAAAGCTCCGACCTTTTACTCTTAGATTTGTTCTAATCGACAACATTATCCAGAGGCTGCGCTGATCTTTTGCAGTGACTCCACTTTGCAGGTATAACTTGGCATATTCATCGAATTATAGCAGTATATTGGACCCAGTGATTGAGAATAATTACCAACTGTTCATGCTAGAAAGGCTTATCATGATGGGAGCCAAAACATTCATAAAAACATTCAAGGAAGACGATACAGGTCTTAGCCTTACAGACGATCCAAAGAAGAATACAAAGACGTGGCAAATCCCTGTTTATACCAAGGCTGGGAAAGGGTGCTGATAGTGTCTCATTAACCGAAAACAAAGAAATATCCCGGTTTTTTCTTGGGTCTTTGTTGTCATGTTCCTGTTAATGACTGCCCGAGTTTCTTGCCCCCTATACTTCCTCAACTAATTGAACACGGAAGAAACTGCTCCGATAAAGAACAGAAAAGAAACAGAATTGTTGTAGCCTTGCATGGAGATGGAGATCATGAGGTATATGTAGAGGAGATGACATGTATGCTGATATACTGTGAATTTGTGGTGTGAATACTCTGTGGATTATTACTGGACCGGATACATTTTGCAAACAGAAATTTTGAGGAGGCCAATTTGATTATTTCCCAATATTTGATTCTTTTGTCATTAGGATATCAATTTTTCAAACATGAAGAAATCTTTAGTCTGTCTCTGTCATGTTGAGTGATTTGATTTTGGACAATGCTAGGCGCGCAGAATTTTCATGCACGTATGTGGACAGAGTCACACAAATGCATCCGGTGCACACACGTGGGTTAACTATTCTTCTGTGGGGTTCGTGTACATCGAATGTTTCCAAATTCTTCTGTGGGGCTCGTGTACATCGGATGTTTCTGAATACAGACATGTTAGGATTTGTGCAATTTATTGTGAATCATTCATGTGAAGAAAATGATGTTTTTCTTTGTTGGTTTGGATCAAAACAACAAATTCTTCCAATTCGTTGTGAAGAAAATGATACGGAGTAGAACAGAAGGAACAGTTACCAAAGATAGAACAGAAAAATGAAAATGAAAAATTGAGTTAGTTTTAATTGAACTTTATTTTTAAGTATGGTATTTCCTTTAACATTTTTGGTTCCTCCGACATGTTAAAAAGCTATATCTAAATCCGAAAAAAGTTCAACTTTGCTACAGATGTCAATTGAAAAAAATTTGCTTTAAGCCTCCAGTTAAACAGGATTGGTCAAATATAATGAAATATCATATCCTTGGTGTTTTTGCTTTTATTAGTTTTCAAAATTTTTGGTCACTTGTTAATGATCTATACAAATTCTCTTGTGGCATGAAATAGCAAGACTTTCCATGAATATGGACAAGAGAAACTCCCAAAAGCCTTGATTAACACGGTAGTAGTGTAGAACAAGATAAGACACAATTAATTGTAACCCACAAGCGGGGGGTGAGATTGGTTTCTCGAGATTAACCGACATGCGCGTAAATCGGTTCAGACACTTGAGTTATTAAAAAACAAAACAAGATAGACGCAACTACACATGGCCACCAATTTAGTTCCAAAACTTTCATTTTCGGGTCTATTTTACGTGCCTTGCTTTTATTCAAAACAAAACAAAGATATCACATCCTTTATTTTGTGTTTGCTCAACCTATAGCTTTCCCTCAATGGGAATCTTCCTACATTTGAACGTCCCCGTCCTAGAAGGAAAAAAATCTGTGACCCAATGAAAAAGCGTACACGATGGTTCACTCGTGAATCAAGATCCTCTCATGTGATGATCTTTTCATGGATAAATTAATGAATATGTATAAATGTCAAGTAAAACTGTGATGAGCCTTATTTTGCCTCACATGAGAAGATTCACAATCCATTACTCACTAGCATTTTTTACTCTCTTAGATGGTGTTTGGAATGTATAAATCTTTTTTAGAATCTTGTTGTTTTTCAGAACATTTTTGACATTGTTGAAAAGGGTAAAAACAATATTCCGCGTTACAGAGATGGTTGACATTGTTGCCAAATTAGAAGTTTTACAAAATCGAATTGGAAAAAAGTACAAGTAAGAGAGGTAATTTATGTTTACGGATCAAACTATAGGATTATCTGTGTAATTTTCGCAAGATATATCCCCATTTCTATGCTATCGGAATCAATACCAGACCAAAGCAAATATTCCCTCGTACATATACGTATTTCGTAAGTTCTTGATTATACTTGCCAATCATCATCAGCCCCAGCTCAAAATCTTGAATACAACAGGTACCCATCTCTCTGTGTGTGTGTGTGTGAAGGTTCTATCTTTTTTTTTTTTCAAGAAAACAGGTTCTTGGTTAATCGTCAATCTTTCTCTGTTTTTATGTTTTCTTTGATGGGTAATTTATTAGATGGTTAAACATAACATGTTTATGGTTCTAGTGAATAATCACACCTTCATGAGTGACAAGATGTCCGATCCACACACATCAATTCAACTGAGATGCAGGAGTGTGGAGGGACTTTTCTTTCTGGGCTTCTGCCCAGGGCCGGCCCTGAAAGAACAATCACCTCAACCCTAAGATTCCACTGAATTGGTTTTGCATGCGAGAATTCTTTCTTAGTGAGGTCAAGATTGTCACTGGTGTCATACAAAATTACGAGGAAATGAATTATGTTATGATCAAACATAGAAAAAAGAAAGTTCATGCGGTAACATGTGAATTTTGTGTAGAAAAGACCCTTTTTTTTTTTTTGGGAAATGAGGTATGATACTCAGTTGGAATGCCACTAAATATTAGACACGGGCTGGAGTTGATTTTCTTTTCGCTTTGTCCATTTTAAGCTCACTTAGGGCGAAAAACCATAGATGATTGTCTCATTTGGGATGCTGGGAGTAGGTTTTCTTTTCTTGCATGTGAAAATTTTGGTTAGGTAGATTCTGGAACCGAAGGCAAATCTTTGACAACAATATTACTAGTTTTATAATGCAGAAATTTGGTGCAATTAATACTTGTATAATGGTATAATCTTCTTTTCTTTGCTTTTCTGATCAAGTTAAGGCAATGTTTGGTACAGAATTAATTGGATTTGGTTGTTTGGGAATTTCTGGGAACTCTTTGCTTACTTATCATTTGTTTTGATGTAGAATCTCAATTAAATTTTCGCTACAAGGTAAGAAAGATATCTGCCTGAAGTCTGACAGGCAAAGAGAATCTAGGGGTTCTTGTTGGACTATACTAACGGTGTGATATGCCGTATCTTGTACGTGAGAACTAGTTTATCAGCAACATCGGCGACACAGCGGAGGTTCTTCAGAATGGAAGTGAGGAAATAACTCATCTACTGTCAGTCCTTAGTTCAGCATCAATATCATTTTTTACCGAATGGCGTAGTTCTATATCAATCCCTACCAAAGAGATTCGCAAAGTGTATGCTGGGAGCTTAAGGCCTGAGGATGGTTCAGGTGATAATTCAAAGAGTGCTTTGTCGCCAGAGAAGCTTCTGTATTCGTTGGAGTATGCGGGCAAGGATTTGAAATTTGTGAGGATGGCGGTGGCAATTAAAGATACGGAGAGCAAAAATTTGTTGGATTATTTGGATGTGTGTTTAGATTTTATTGATCAGAGTCGAAAAGAAGGGGGTGTATTGGTGCATTGCTTTGCTGGCGTGTCAAGAAGGTATATTCATGTTTTCGAACGTGTGTAGTTTTGCTTGTTTGTTGTCAAGATTTATCTGTTTTTTTTTTATTTATTTATGGTTTTTGCAAATCTAAAGGTTTTGTCTCTTTGTCGATAAGGGTTTGGCATGCTTTATTTTCTGTGTTGTGTGCTTCTTTCATTACGTTCTCTATATTTGTATATTCCTATTACTTGCTCAATTGAGGATAATCTAAATGGGGTTCAATTCAGATCTTACATTTAATCTTTATGAAGTTTGTTATGGGAACCCGTCGCACATATTCGTATAACCTGTTTGAGATCATACCATGTACGATAATGCATTAGTCTGCTTTTCATTTCAAATACACTTACACAGCGCCCCATTTAATCTTGATGGACAACATTTTGGAGGAGGCGCGAAGGAGGAAAGGGAGTCGGTAAAGAAAACTTTAATTCACTGTTACGGACCAGACACAATCCGAGGATGCTTAGCCCAAAATGAAAAATACATAAACTTTGGTCATTAAGTGCAAAACATTGATTAGGAAACAATTCAAATAAGGAAACAAATAAAATTAAAAGGATAAACAAGTAAAGGCTACAATGAAAACAAGGATTTCAGCTTCCTCCTATGCCTGAAGTATGTACAAAGCTGTCGTAGAGTGCATCATTTAGTCTATCCGTACCAACATCATGGAAATGGGGAAAGAAGTTTTTATTTAATTTGTTCATATGTTGTCTTCCGTTGGCAACTTCGCCAGCCATCTGTTCTGCCTTCGATTGTGATGAATGCTTTATTGTCGGAAAAGACTCCACTACTGTCTTTTTCCCGACCGAAATTTAGTTGAACTCTAGCAAAGAACCAACTGAAATTTAGTTGAACTAGAGCACAGAACCAAATCCTGTAACTTATCCCAACTTAAAAAAAAAAAAACTTATAAAAAAAAAAAGAGAACCAAATCCTGTATTTTTTTTTTTGATCCGCAAACCAAATCCTGTATGTTACCTTGATTTGATGTCCTTGCAACCATGATAATTTTATAACCAAAAAACTTCTACGGAAATAGCCTTAAGCCGGTGAAATCCTTTGCAAAAAACGAATGCCTAAAGTTGAAGCTCTACCGAGATATAAATATCTAGTAGGAGTTTCACAAAAGGACATTTAAAGGAGCAAGGATCCTTTCGGAGCACACAAAGGAAACTCACTTTCTCAAAAGACATCCTATTGTGCTCCCTCCGAAGAGTCCACCAAAAATTGCGATGCTGCGGTTCACCACAAGTATCTGACTCTTCGATTTCTGGGGAATTTAAAAATTCTGATCATTCATGGTAATATGCACATAAATTAATTTGGGTCTCTGGGCATTTGGCTTTGATTTGGGGGCGTGGTTCCGCAGCAAAACAGGTATAAGGGGGCCACTGTTTCAGTGGTATTCTGTGAGCAGCCACTTTGTGCATATTGCCAAAGGTTAGGTCTGTCTCCAATCCTCCCCCGCCCATACCCCAATGATTGGTGTCTAAATGGGTTCTGCTGTTGTTGATCAATCATCAGCCAAAAAAACGATCAAGCTCCAAAAATATTAGCCATAGAGCTATGTAAGAAAAGGTGGTTTACATTCACCCTATTGCTTGCACATGCAACAGCAGTCATGACCGTACGCTTCTTCCTATGGTTTTCAACAGTCAAACTAGCTCCTTTAGTAAGTTCAAGCAAGGAAAACAAATTAGTAGTAGACAATCTTTTTGGAACGGAGGGAGTATTTTCTTTTGTGGATTAAGCGTGTATTGAAACCACCTTCCTCTCATGTTGGTCATCTGATAAATGTCAAGATCACTTCAATATAAGGCACTATAGTTTTCTGCTTTATCAAGTTCTGTAGGTTTACACCCTCTTTTTGCATGTGGTCATTGCAGTGCAGCTATCATTACAGCATACCTGATGAAAACAGAACAACTATCTCAAGAAGGTTCGAGCAAATCCTTTGTTTGAAAATCTGAATGTTGATGTAGGGACCAATAATCATTATACTTATCTTTTTTTATCTGGTTTGAATTTTTTTCCATTCAGATGCACTTGAAGCTTTACGGGAAAGCTGTGAATCTGTTTGCCCCAATGACTTGTTCTGTGCAATCATGTCCTGTATGCAGTGTTCTAAAGTGGTTTTGATGTACTTTTCTATGTGTTTGATTCTGGATGCTTTCTTCTCTAACTTGCAGTTAAAAATGTTCGAAGAAATGGGTTTCAAGGTTGATCACTCTAGCCCTATATACAAGCGCTTCCGTTTGAAACTTTTAGGTCTGATTCTTATGGGCTTTGCTATTACCATCTCTGTTTGTTTTTTACTTTTTGTTTACTTTCGTTGTTGGAAGCATTAGGACTGGTTCGTATTTACTTTCTATTACTATCTTTTTGTGCATATTTACTTTGGGGTTTGATTGTAGTTTTCAGAGGTGTTCTTGCTTTGCTTCAGGGAATGTGCATTGGGTTTTCAATTTATACATTCACATTATGTTCTTACCATGTATAGGCTGAAACAGAGTTACGATCTAGCTAGTAGCATAAAGATATGAGTTTACATTACTATTGAATGATATATTACTCTTTCTTCATAGATCTTGTTGTAACTATTATCTTTCAATTTACCCAAAAAAAACTATTATCTTTCATGATACTTATTCTATATGAGTTTATTGTACTGGGCGTGTATCAGGAAGACTTGCCATCATGGCTTGTTACTCGAGGCCTTCTACTGAAAATTGCAAAAATCTCGTGGTTCGAGCCTTTTAACACTAGTCTATTGGTTCATGTGAAGAACATTTTAATATGTGAAATGACACATGGCAAGGCATAAAACAGAATCTGCCCACCCCGTGCGCTATGGATCACGAATCGTATATTAAAAAGTAGGGATTTTGCATGCAAGCTCCTATGATGATGTTGGGAAAATAAAGTGCTATCTGACCACAATTCTAGCGAGGAGTAATGAACCATTCCCTTGACTAGTATCTTTCTCTCATTTATGTTGGCCATAAGTTAGAATCTTACGACAAGTGATTCAATTCCTGAATTGATCAAAGATCCACTGATAAATTGAGACAAATTTGTGGCTAACTATTCCAGAATATGGTCAGTAACGAATCCTGTGATTCACGATCATTTGAAAATTTAAGATTCAAGTGATTCTTGATCTGTTGGATCCAAGTTCATCCGACTGTTCTGAACAGCTTTTCACATCTTTTTTCTTGAAAATTTGGGCTTTTCACCTCTTTTTTCTCAGAAAAATTGGAATCCAACTTCTTTGAGTGTTTAATGTGCACGCTGCCTATACTTATGCGTAATTCACTAATTTGTTAAGGTGAGTATAGGATTAAATAGGATGCAATGTATTTAACCCTTATTTTTCTTCTCTTTCTTCTTAGAAAAAGATATACCCTAAAGATATCATGCCTGTCAACTTAAATCTGCTGATCTCATGCCTGTCCTTGAATCAGTTTTTGCTTTTGATGATCTCATTTGACTGACCTTTAGCCGCTAGAACATGATTAGTGAAGCTGGGAAGTAAGTCATTTGAAGAATGAAGATATAGTATACTATTAATAAAGCCAAACCACAAAACTTACGATGTAAGTGAGTAGCTTTATGTTGATATCAGACAACGGTTCTCTCGCTCAATTTATGCTTTGCTCGGTTTGCATTTTGAAAAAAATTTCCCAACTCAAAAAACACTCATTACTCCTACTTTCAATAATTACTCTCATTTTTCTCTCCAATCTCCACTCATTACCCCTATCTCCAATCATTATTATTATTTCTCTCTCTATCTCTCTTCAATCATTACTCCTATCTCCAATCATGACCCTAATTTCTCTCTTCACTCGTTACCCCAAAAACCAAACTCAAAAATTTTTCAAAAACCCTACCAACCACAGCATTAAGCTTCAGAACCCCCAAAATCTGCCCAAGCTTGAGCATGCAGACAACTGGCAGGACTCTGTTTGTTTGGTGCCCTAATTATGGAATCAACTGTGAGCTGCCATGGTTGTGAACTTGTGATGTAGGGTAATGTAACCAAATCAGAAATAGGCAGTATAGTTGAAACAAAACAAGATTCATCTGGGAAATGGGGATCATCACCTCCCTATCTTATGTGATGAGTAACCGTTCTTACTCTCCAACTATGAGCTGCTTTTCACTTTGTTGTCATTACTTGGAGGAGCTGTGTGCTTCTTTTAAGTCTCATGTTGGGCAAATGTTCTATTTTTTACCCTCGTAGTGTATTGAAATGAGCATTTTAGTTGCAATTGAAGTCCATGCCTCAATGTACGAGTTGCAAGCTGCACTTTGAATATTAGTTTTTATCAGAATGTCGAAGTTTTGCTTATTACTGACTGCATTGTTAGTGAAGCATATTATTCCCCTCAAACAATATAAGGTCAACCACGCCAAAGAGGGAAAGAAAAGAGAAAAAAGTCCCCTTATATGTTGACCAGTCTCCTATATACGTCCACGATAAGAAATGAGGTGTATTTTATTTCGGGGGCTTTCCATTTTTTCATATTGTTTTGTGCCTCAAAAATGACAGGTGATTCCTACAGTAGCGGAAATAAAATAGACAATTCCAAATTTGGGGCTGATCCTGGCTTGCCAACAGAAGAAGTCTCTTCTGAGATAGGAACAGCTGTGGATGCAGTAAAAGTTGCTTCTCCTGCCTATCGCTGCAAGAAATGCCGGAGAGTTGTCGCAGTGCAAGATAATGTTGTGGATCATGTTCCGGGGGAGGGCGAGACATCCTTTCAATGGCATAAGAGGAGAAGTGTGATGAGATGGAGTGCTCGTCTATAATTGTCGAGCCTCTACGTTGGATGACAGCAGGTACAACACATTGACCACTGCCATTTATTTCATCGAGATATTTGGATGTCGAGGCATATTCCTAAACAAAGATGTAGGAAAATTAATTTGTTTGGTTGTTTCAAGATCAGTTTTCCACAATATGTTTTCAGAAAATCGTCTAGGGGCCGATTCCGAAACTTGTTTTTGAGGAATTTTTTTTCCTGGGAGATAACATTCTGAACAAAGAATAATTCTTTCCAAATTCCTCGAAGTAATAAAAAAAAGGGGTGCTAAAACGGGGAGTATTTGTGTTCTTCAAAACGGTTTCCTGAAAAAAGAGAGTTTTCCAGAGAACTGTTTCGAAAAACTGTTTCTAAAAATTGCAAACGAAGAGGGACATTGATACATCAAAACAAGGTATGAGTCTATGACTAGTGGGCATCGAGTTGGTGTATCTGGGCATACATTAAATAAGAACATTCCAGAAAGATTTTACTGTGCGTATTTGGTGAATAACATTAATTCATTGTTAACTTGTTAGTAAAAGATCATTCTTTAAATCGTCCTTGCATTTCTCCAACCTTTGTTTGATTTCCTTTGTGAGCAGTTGAAGAAGGTGCATCAGAGGGGAAGCTTATGTGTGCTCATTGCGAAGGGCGCTTGGGTTACTTCAACTGGTCAGGCATCCAATGCAGTTGCGGTAGCTGGATCACCCCTGCCTTTCAGCTCCATAAAAGCCGAGTTGACATCAGCACCATCTGATGATTTTCAAGGCAGAAGAGAGAGATTCGTTTCCGTAATACATTCGAGAATAGAGAATACCGTAAAAGGAGGGGTTATGTGTACCTGATATGGCTACTTTCTTTTTGTTTTGAACTAGATATGGCTACTTGTGAAATATTAAAACCTGAAATATGATACTCGTGAGTCGTCGTGATATGGAAGTGCAAAATTTTTGAGCTGAGGATTACAAAGACAATAAATTAGATGTTTGAGAAATTGGCCGCGTTTGGTCGGTCTTTTGCCAGGAGCTGGGGAGTGAAGCTTAGAACTGCAGATTTTCTGTTCCCGGAATACTGTTCGATTTGGTTATTTTCCATTTCCAAATGCTTCAATGCTTCTTTTTTAATTCTGCAATGCAATTTCTTTGTATTATGAGATGGATATATTATTTCCTCTTTATTTCCTTCTTCTGGGTTTCTCCTCTTTTGATCGTCTTGGACGGTTCAGTTTTTCTCATATGTGGTTCTACCCCTTGACTTTTAGGCTCCGTTCACTTGTCAGAAATGTTGTGTGGGAAATGGATTCTTAAAAAAAATAAAATAAGGTGGAGTAAAAAAAAATAATCCCGTATGTGTGATCTTGATAAGAAATCTTGCAAGAAAACTAAATTTTTTTCATTTTGGTAAGATCTATTTTGCGGAAAGTGCTTCCAATTGAAAAAATTAAAGTTGTGGGTTATACAACTTTCTTGGTAATGGAACACATAGAAAGTTATAGAAAAGTTGATTTTTCCATTCTTGTTCTTTCCATGCAACTGAACGGAGCAGGCCTTAAGGGGGACGTTTAGGGTTCAAGTCTATGAAGAGACATCGAACCGCTTGGTTATTAACTCACTAATATAACTTCAACCCTCACTATTATATAGTAAATACTGGCAAAAAAAGAAAATCAATTTTGAAATTTTTACAGTGTTAAACTTCTCGACGAACTCTATTAGATGAACAAACAAATTGTAATTATTTCTAATGTACATTGAAGTACATATCTTAGTACGTAACGGTCATTGAAATTAAACGGGAAAGTGTGTTTTTTTTTTGGTCACTCGATAAATATCTAGCTTACGGTAAGGGGATGGGGAAGGGATGCTGCTAAGCGGCATACGGGTGCAAACCAAATACTCACGCTCCTGGTGAGAATTGAAGCCTCACTTTCAATGAGGAAGAGGTGAGAAAATGCCATTGGGCTACAAGCCCAGGCAATTTGTTTATGTACATTTTGGTTGAAATTGCGTAACGCAGAAGTAGAACCTCTTGGCTCTTGCCCAACAAGATCTGTAGACACGTCTCTCCTCCTCTCTCTCGACACTACAGTCTGCTTTTTACTCGATGGCGATCCAAAGACTCCCAAAGAGCAAGCAAAAACAACCCAGATCCCCAATCCTCCTACTCACATTGCTCATCGCAACAATCGGCTTATTGTTCCTTCTCTCTTCTCTCAGACCCATATACTACGGAACTGAGTTCTCCTTTTCTACAAAGGACATGGTGGTGCCCAAGAACCGCCCTAGACCCTACAGAGCATCGGAGAAGTTCTTATACTGGGGAGATAGAATAGACTGTCCTGGAAAACACTATGATTCTTGCGAGGGTTTGGGCCATCAGGAGTCCAGCCTCAGGTGTGCCCTTGAAGAAGCCATGTTTCTCAATAGGTATTGACATTTTCTTGGACTTCATTTCCCTTTTTATGAAAGTTTCTTGGTAAGGTTTGCGGGTGTTAGAGTTCACCTCACTTGCATAAGCAACGGAAGCTTGGTTAGTATAATATAGAGGTTACTCATTTTAGGTAGGAATCCTCCTAGAAATTTAACAAGTAATTTTTCTAGGTATAGTTCATGTGTGTAGGGGTGATAGATGAGTTGAACGAGCCGAGAAAGTGGTTGGTTAAGTTTGGATTGAAAACTGATCTAGTTTTAAGAATATGCTCAAACTTAGCTTGATCAAAGACGAGCCGATCCCAGATGAGCTTGAATCGAGCTGAACACGAGTAGTTTGAATTTTTTATTCTTCATAAAACCAACGAGCCAATAGTAGCTTGTTCGAGCATGGTTTGAAATTTTAAGGAGCTTCAAGAAAATGCTGAAGCTTGGTTTGTTAAGAAAACCGATCTTGAATGAGCCTTTAACGAGGGAGCACGAGTTCAAACTCAAGTAGGTTGGTTTATTTAGCAGCCTTATGTGAGTGTGTGGTTCTTTTTTCCTTTCCAGGTGAATTGGGTTGCTAGCGAATTGAGTTTTCTATGGACTTCATTTCCTTTTTTTTATGTATGTTCCTTGTTGGTGTTGGAATTTATCCCATATTGCTCACCCAGGCCACCCAAGCTTGATTAATATAATCTAGAGGTTACTCCACCTACCACCAATTGATTTTTGGTATGAATCCTCCAAGAAATTTTACGTGGTATCAGAGCTAGGTTTTCGGTGGCTTCACTTCCCATGGTTGAGTCTCCGCCCGAGTCAATTGCCTCACCTCATCAGACTACAATCCCTACCTCTACGTGCATACGGACTAAACGTGAGGGGAAGTGTTAAACTATATACCTCATCGGTCACCCAAGCTTAGTTAATATAATCTAGAGGTTACTATATCTACAGGCAATTGGTTTTAGTTTGGAACGCTCTAAGAAATCTCACAGTGGGTGTGGGTTTTTTTTTTTTTCTTTCCATGTGAACTGCGGTTGCTAGCAAATTGAGTTTTCTTTCCATTTTGTTTTTTTGATTGTGGCAAACGATGTTAAAAGTTACAATGAAACAATTATTCCGAGTTTGGCTCATTAAAAATTTTGTTTGAGATCATCTCCAATTGTAAACAAGCCAAGCTCGGTCACATTCTTAAACTCAATTTGAAAAGCCTGGCTTGAATAACCCTTTGCTCAGCTTAGCTTGTTTGCCACCCCTATTTCTGGCTGGGAATAGAAGTGGGAATACTGTCAACAATTTTGAGGTTTTTAGGTAGCTATATTTGGCTATTTTAGTGAGATTTGCTTTCTTAGTATGGTAAAAGAAACTCGACTATAAGTGCAATAACCATGTTTGCTTTTATCTGCACATTCGTGTTTTCTTTTCTCAGTTGCAACGTACAATGCAGGAATTTTACGATGATTAATGTAGGGAAATCGATATAAGATTATTTTGACATTTGTTTGATAGGGAATTCGATATACTTCTTTTCTCATTTGCGAAGTAGAGACTCTATGCGATTTTGTTTATGTACATTTTGGTTGACATTGCGTAACGCAGAAGTAGAATCTCTTGGCTCTTGCCCAACAAGATCTGCAGACACGTCTCTCCTCCTCTCTCTCGACACTACAGTCTGCTTTTCACTCGATGGTGATCCAAAGACTCCCAAAGAGCATGCAAAAACAACCTAGATCCCCAATCCTCCTACTCACATTGCTCATCACAGCAATCGGCTTATTGTTCCTTCTCTCTTCTCTCAGACCCATATACTACGGAACTAGGTTCTCCTTTTCTGCGAAGGACATGGTGGTGCCCAAGAACCGCCCTAGACCCTACAGAGCACCATGTTTGCTTTTATCTGCACATTCGTGTTTTCTTTTCTCAGTTGCAATGTACAATGCAAGAATTTTACGATGATTAATGTAGGGAAATCGATATAAGATTATTTTGACATTTGTTTGATAGGGAATTCGATATACTTCTTTTCTCATTTGCGAAGTAGAGACTCTATGCGATTTTGTTTATGTACATTTTGGTTGACATTGCGTAACGCAGAAGTAGAATCTCTTGGCTCTTGCCCAACAAGATCTGCAAACACGTCTCTCCTCCTCTCTCTCGACACTACAGTCTGCTTTTCACTCGATGGTGATCCAAAGACTCCCAAAGAGCAAGCAAAAACAACCTAGATCCCCAATCCTCCTACTCACATTGCTCATCGCAGCAATCGGCTTATTGTTCCTTTTCTCTTCTCTCAGACCCATATACTACGGAACTAGGTTCTCCTTTTCTGCGAAGGACATGGTGGTGCCCAAGAACCGCCCTAGACCCTATAGAGCATCGGAGAAGTTCTTGTACTGGGGAGATAGAATAGACTGTCCTGGAAAACACTGTGATTCTTGCAAGGGTTTGGGCCATCAGAAGTCCAGCCTCAGGTGTGCCCTTGAAGAAGCCATGTTTCTCAACAGGTATTGACATTTTCTTGGACTTCATTTCCCTTTTTATGAAAGTTTCTTGGTAAGGTTTGTGGGTGTTAGAGTTCACCTCACTTGCATAAGCAACGGAAGCTTGGTTAGTATAATATAGAGGTTACTCATTTTAGGTAGCCTCCTAGAAATTTAACAAGTAATTTTTCTAGGTATAGTTCATGTGTGTAGGGATGATAGATGAGTCGAACGAGCCGAGAGAGTGGTTGGTTAAGTTTGGATTGAAAACTGATCTAGTTTTAAGAATATGTTCAAACTTAGCTTGATCAAAGACGAGCCGATCCTAGATGAGCTTGAATCGAGCTGAACACGAGTAGCTTGAATTTTTTATTCTTCATAAAACCAACGAGCCAATAGTAGCTTGTTCGAGCATGGTTTGAAATTTTAAGGAGCTTCAAGAAAATGCTGAAGCTTGGTTTGTTAAGAAAACCGATCTTGAATGAGCGTTTAACGAGGGAGCACGAGTTCAAAGTCAAGTAGGTTGGTTTATTTAGCAGCCTTATGTGAGTGTGTGTGGTTCTTTTTTCCTTTCCAGGTGAATTGGGTTGCTAGCGAATTGAGTTTTCTATGGACTTCATTTCCTGTTTTTTATGTATGTTCCTAGGTAAGGTTTGTTGGTTTTGGAATTTATCCCATATTGCTCACCCAAACCACCCAAGCTTGATTAATATAATCTTGAGGTTACTCCACCTACCACCAATTGATTTTTGGTATGAATCCTCCAAGAAATTTTACGTGGTATCAGAGCTAGGTTTTCGGTGGCTTCACTTCCCATGGTTGAGTCTTCGCCCGAGTCAATTGCCTCACCTCATCAGACTACAATCCCTACCTCTACGTGCATACGGACTAAATGTGAGGGGAAGTGTTAAACTATATACCTCATCGGTCACCCAAGCTTAATTAATATAATCTAGAAGTTACTATATCTACAGGCAATTGGTTTTAGTTTGGAACGCTCCAAGAAATCTCACAGTGGGTGTGGGGTTTTTTTTTTTCTTTCCATGTGAACTGCGGTTGCTGGCAAATTGAGTTTTCTTTCCATTTTGTTTTTTTTTTTATTGTGGCAAAGGATGTTACTAGTTACAATGAAACAATTATTCCGAGTTTGGCTCATTAAAAATTTCATTTGAGATCATCTCCAATTGTAAACAGGCCAAGCTCGGTCTCATTCTTAAACTCAATTTGAAAAGCCAGGCTTGAATAACCCTTTACTCAGCTTAGCTTGTTTGCCATCCCTATTTCTGGCTGGGAATAGAAGTTGGAATACTGTCAATAATTTTGAGGTTTTTAGGTAGCTATATCTGGCCATTTTAGTAAGATTTGCTTTCTTAGTATGGTAAAAGAAATTCGATTATAAGTGCAACAACCATGTTTGCTTTTATCTGCACATTCGTGTTTTCTTTTCTCACTTGCATTGTACAATGCCAGAATTTTACGATGATTAATGTAGGGAATTCGATATAAGATTATTTTGAAATTTGTTTGATGGTGAATTCCTTACCTCCTTGGGGAGAAAAAAAATATGGGCATTCTGTAAAATTTGGCTGGGTTCTCGCGAAGTTGGAATTTTTGCTAATGAGTACGACAATATAATGTCTATATTATATGAAATCCAGATTAATACTTCTCCTTTATAAGGTCCTGTTGGGGGGAAATCTGAGGGTTCTTTCTATCCATTTTAAAAGCTTGTGTAAAGTTTGTAGTCTAATTTCATGGTTTGGCACTTTTAATCTCTGTAATTTTCAAATTCGGTGATTAATAAAAATTTTTGTTGATAAAAAAAAATTTCATGGTTTGGCAATACGATAGGGGTGAATTGAAATGTTAGAACACTAGACGGCTGTGGCATTGATTCTAGTCACTGAATGAACGTAGTGACAAAGATTCTGATTTCACAATGCTTTCTTTCTACAGAACTTTTGTGATGCCTTTCAGGATGTGTATTAGTCCAATCCATAATACAAAAGGGATTCTTCACCAGTCAGAGAATACAACTTCAGAGGAAAGGTGAGTTTCATTCGACTGTCTGTTGGTTATGTTGCAACAAAAGGAAGAAGAAAAGGTTAAAATGGAAATACTGGCGGCCAGTTTATCATCAATGTACTTCTTCTTGAGCTTGTAGCTATTTAACATTATACAACCGTTGGACATGGTGCAATTGTACAAAGTACAAACTTGGCACTTGATTAGTGTTATGTGTATATCAGGTGTTTCCTAGTTTTATTTATCCTTAATTGAGAAGTGGAGCCAAGTTTATAGACTGGAGTCAAATACCTAGCGATATTGCTTACAAGAGCACAATAGAAAGACGTATTTGGCAATGAATTAAAAAAGGACAAAGGAATTTCGATGACGGGCCTGGGGATTTGTTTTTTATATCTGAAGGGGCGAATGTGCAAAATACAATTACAACTATCCTTATTCTTAACAAATCTCGCATGTTCACTGGAGTTGAGTAACCCTACTTGATCATAGTATAGTGGTCCACCAGTGGTTAAAGTGGCCCGGGACATGAGTTTGCACTTGTCACATGACTTAAAGGTGGCACATTCCATAATTCCTTACACACGATTTCCCTTGTTGCACTATCACCTTGTAATTTACTTTTAGGAGTAAATTTACTGCTGGCAGGTGAAATAATTAATCTCAGTGTTACTATTTATGCTGATATTTGGTTGATTTTTGAATGATTTATTAGGTGGGCGGCCAACTCCTGTGGCATGGATTCTTTGTATGATCTGGACCTCATGTCCAACACTATCCCTGTAATTTTAGACAATTCTGAAACATGGCATGAGGTTCTGTCATTCAGCATGAAGTTAGGGAGTAGGGGCATTGCCCACGTAGCAGGAGCTAGTCGGTCTGATCTCAAAGAGAAAAGTCGGTACTCAAATATGTTGGTCATTAATCGAACTGCTAGTCCTCTTTCATGGTAAACTCCTATTACCTTGTACCATTTACTTTGATATCTCTCTCTCTCTCTCTCTCTCTCTCCCTCCATGAAAAAATTAAAAGAAAATTAAGATTCCCAAGAACAGTAATCCTATCGCTCTTCCTTACAGTCGCATCGGAATCTTTGTAGAATGTGACCACTAGTCTATTTTGTCTCCAACTTATATTCCATTGGTGCTACTCCTCCCATTTCATGTTTTTTTTCTTTGTCTAGCTGTACCAGACATTTACTTAGCATACTTATACCAACCACCTAATTATACATTTATACTTCTTGTTTCTTAGTTGCCTAACATGAAATTTTCGCCGTATAGTTGCTCAACTTTATTACAACTTCGATTGTGCTGAAAGGAAAGAAAAAAATATCTTAAATTGGTTCAGATCCCATAAGTTAGTGAATTTAAATTTTTGTTTGTAACTTAGGATGACATGTTGAGAAACTTATATTTACTTATTTTAGTTGGTTTTGAATCATGCTTGTTTTTAGGTTGGAATTAATTGTTTAACTTTTCAGGTTTATGGAGTGTAAGGATCGAAACAACCGCAGTGCAATAATGTTGCCATATTCATTTGTTCCCTCAATGGCATCCAAGAAACTACGAGATTCTGCAGAAAAGGTTTTCTACTGTTAATGCTTGCTAATGCTTTGACGTTTTTGGATCTCTACTCATACATGACACGACCAAAAGAAAGAGAGGGAGTTTTACCACGTTTTTGTTGTTTCAACTCTCTGCCTGGAAACAAAAAGTATTAACAGTAGAAAACCTTTTTAACTTTTTTACCGCAGTTTATAGAAATTGAAAAAGTATTAACAGTTTTTCACTGCAGTTTACAGAAATTGAAAAAGTATTAACAGTTTTCCATGTTTTTGTTGCGAATTTTGTTACATACTTACATGAACTCGACTGTGCATCATATGATTCATATCTAGAGATTTCCACATATAGTCCAAATTTTATGCTATGCAGACTCGGCAAAAGAAAATCCAAATGTTAGATATGTTTTCAGGGTTACATCCTATATAATTGGGATGAATTTATATATGTGAAAGTAGAATTCATTCATAGATTCCGAACTAAATAAGTGGTTTTACATAGCTTTGAATACATTTACCATGAGAAAGATAGAATTCATTAATTTTCCTTTGAATACTTTAAATACTCTAAAAGTTATTTGTTGCCTCAAAGAATTACAACAAGAAGGATTGGATTCGAATCACATACCCGTACCTGTGCCCATACCTATACTTGTGTCTTGTTCTTCACCAAACATAATGGGCTTGTTTGATTGCAGGGACTTGTAGACACCCTATTCTAGACGGTCCAGATTAGTTTACTTACGGTCTTTGATTCCCCAATGATGAGTAAGGTCAAGAACATCCCGAGATTGTCAGTGCGTTTGAGCTGTGAGCGTCCCGAATCTCATCCAAATACTTTCAAACCCTCTTTCAAACCCTCCGAGCCAGAGCCAAATGGCCTCTGCAAAACCCTGCTGGTATACGCTGGTGATGCACTGGCGTGCGCTGGTAAGGTGCCACGTGTCAATCATCAAGCATTGGACCAGCATCCACTGGCGCATGCCAGTCAACTTGTGGCGCACGCCAGTCAAACCCAGTCAAATCAACTTTATTCAGCCGTTCGCGCGGGACTTTCGTGGCACCCTGACGTAGGCTACAGTGCTCCTGATGATTATATCATCCAGACTGTCCCCCTCCTTCCTACACCACTTTTCAAGCCAAGTCTCATGCATTTAATGCATGGGAGGCTCCCCCTTTGGCCTTAGCAACCAAACAAGCCTTAGTGCCCAACTGATCTCAGTCCCTCACTCTCCATAAATACCCCCCTTGCATTCATTTGCAAGGGGTTACACTCCATTAAGAGCCATTAAAGCATCAAGCTTTCTCTCTCTAAGTTTTTCTTGCCCTCTTGTTCATCCATTGCAAGAGAAAGACTAGGGAGATACTCATACACCTCATAACACCCTCACATTCATCATCTACATCTCAAACCCCAAGTTCCAAGCTCAAAACATACCACCAATCTCAAAACCAAAGGTATATCACCTTTTGCAAACTTTCTGTTCTAACCCCTGAGGGGGGCTGGCAGGGTGAAGGCTGGTAATCTATACCAGTCCTGGCCCTAATGCTGGCAGGGTTTCAATGATCGTGCATGGTGATAAGTGGCGCACGCCAGTGGTATGAGCCGTGCGCCAGTCATGGCTGCATGGCAGAACTGGCGTGGGGACCACCGATCATCATTTTCCTATTCCTCTATCATCTGATCACTTTATTGCACGCTAAAACAAGTTTATTGCCTTTTGTCTTTTGAAATGTTTAGCTATAGCACTCAATACTAGTTTCTGCTGCTATGGAATGCCTCTGGGGTTCTTCTGGTCCTGATCCAGAACCCAGAAGATGCAAAGCCAAGCACTGGATCAAGGGTCCACCAGCGCACGGTACCAGTTTACCCGCGCACGCCAGTGGTCTCTGATCCAGTGGCTGGCCCTTGCATGGCAACTGGCCCCAGGCCTCTGTTTTATATTCCCACACTGTTTATGGGGTGTACAGTCCGTTTCATTCCTTTAGATTTATCCCTGCTGTCTGTAATTGTATATTTTGTTGCTATATAAACTGCGTGATTTGTCCTGGGTGTGCACTGGTCCTTTCTAGAGCCCAGAGGGTTGATAGCAGAAGCTGTGAGCTTGGGCTCACCGGCGCACGCCAGTTGTTATGTGGCGCACGTAGGTCATGACTGCATGCTGTGGCCTGGCCAGTGCATGCAGGTTTGCTCCTGTGTGCACCATTTCACAGCCAGCGTGCTCTAGTTTGTCCAAAATGCTCACAGTAGCTTGTTCTCAATCTATTATTCATCATTTCATCAATCATCCATCATTTTATCACATAAATGCAACGTGTTATGGTTTTAATCCCCTTTAACTGCTTCCCCGCCCTAATTGGCTAAAAAATGATCAAAAAGAGAGAAATGCAAAACGTTTTATAAAAATGCCCGAGTAGAGACCGATCTCCGGATTGGGCGAGAGGGGTGCCATAAAACCCTTCCCTTCTCGTAACCTGGCTCCCGAACCTCAGATATCGAAGGTGACGACGATCCAGTCTACAAGCCTTTTTCAAAATCAAATCAAAATGTAACCAAGCGTTTCAAGTTTGGTTCCTTGGGTGTTTTCCGCAAAACCCGAGTGGCGACTCTGAATCGAAGCGTTTCGCTGCGCTTTTCAAAAAGGGCACCCCGTTTTATAAACTAAAATCGCCAGGATTTTGGGGCGTGTGCCCACAGTGGCGACTCTGCTGGGGACTAATTGCATTATTCAAACATTTGGAAATTAATACATAATTGAACAATTTTCAAAAGTCTGTCAAAATAGTACGCTCCGTGCTGCTGAAGAACAGAATGGTAACGTAACAGGATTCTATATCCGACCAATCCGAACTGGGGCTTTTACTATTGTTCGTTTGTGTAGTTTTCTCCAAGTGTTCGATTAATGGAATTGAGCCAAACTTTAAAAGGCATTTTTCAAACATTGCGATCTCTCGATCATTCTTTGGCACACGTTCATATGCATCGATGTTGGTAAGCCCCGTTGAGGTGTTTTGGGTAACCGGCACAGTTTACTGGAGCCCCGGGTCCTCGAATGCTCAACAACCTTGGACGATGATGAGTCGTATTACCGTTCGACCATTGCTCTACTGCACGCGTTGCAATGAGAGGTATACCGTGGCTCTAGTCAGAGGAACCGCTTCAGGCCAAAACCAGCCTTGCCATGCGTACAAAGCTCTAGAACTTTTCAACCTAAGACAGGAACCTGCAGGGTAGGATTATTTGCATCTAACCCCCATAAACTGTCTATGTATTACTGCTTTCCCTATCGCATGCCTGTACATACATTCATACCGTTTTGCGTAGGAGCATGCTAGGGCGGCTTTTAGGTTGTCTCTCTTTCAAGCTTGTCTTATGCCTGTAAGGACGTTGCTTGGCCCGATGAAGAGTCATGCACCCTGATGATGCATGTTTTTCAAATCCAAAGTCCTCGAGTCGGCGAGACTTTGGGAAGTCAACACTTTCTAAGTCATTGGCTTAATCCCTAATCGAGGTTTCAAACAAGCAAACTAGGTACAACAAGGGACGTGCCATGATACTCACACCGCAAGGTTAAAAGTGCTAAACACTTACACCACTCAAAGGCTTCGGCACAGTGCTGCTTACGCCATTTTGGTTACGGTATCATGTCATCTACACCCAAGTTGTTCCACTCAAATTGAAACTTCGAGGAAAGGAATAGCCAAAGGCTTAGGCTGTCTTGACATCCTTTAGTGTAAGTCGATTCAAACAAGGATACGCCGTCGAAAAGAATTCCGAGGACTCTTGCAACTTCTGTATGTCATGAGACAAGCTTGTCTGCTAGATTGTAGAGTCTAGGAGGACACCGACGACATTGACATACGCATTTCCTATTCTTTCAAAATAAATTGCTGCAGACTATCACTGAGCTCTTATACTTTACTGTCTAGTCACCATGCTGTTCAAAAGGAAGTTCTGAGAATCAAGAGCCAAAGCCTGCTTGGGAACGTCTGCTGGGTCTGTCTGTAAGGAGGCTTTGTGGGATCTGTTTGTCAGTCATTCACAACGGAAGCTCTGGCTTGCACTCTGTCAAGGGAGGATTCACCGCCGAATACCCCGCACGAAACTTTGTCACCGTCTCCGTCTCCACCTTCAACTCCTAGGTCCATCAAAACAGAAGCTGAAATCATGGCTGATGTTCCACCTCCCAACCTCGCTACTATTTTGGCCGACATTCAACGCAACTTGGCTATCATGCAAGACAGGGCCGACCAAGCTGACGCCTCTACGGCCAATCTTCGTGCTCTAATTGAAGAGCGCCTTCCTCTAGTAGCTGCTGCTGGAAGAGGCGGTGACAGGGAAGAACGCGAGCCCGCGGCTAAGGAGAACCTTCAAGGCGAGAATCCTACTCCAAATCCGGAAATGGCCGCTCTAATTGCCAAGATGGCAAAGCTCGAGGAAACCGTCTCCAAAGCTGAGAAAATAGGTGCTGGTGGGTTAGACATGGACCGTCTCTGCCCTTTTCCAAACGCTAGGCTGCCCGAAAGGTTCAAAATGCCCGACTTCGCAAAGTTCGACGACACTGGAGATCCGAAGCCACACTTGTTGGCTTATCACAGCGCGATGAAACTGCATGGGATCGAAGAGGAAACTATGGCATAGCTGTTCCCTCAAACCCTCGATGGTCCTGCGTTTCAATGGTTTCTATCTCTGGACATCTCAAAGAGGAAGACTTGGGTCGATATTGGGGCTGCTTTCAACGCCTAGTACAGTTACAATGTCCAACTCAAGATGACCACTCAAGAGTTGGAGTCGACCAAGATGAACACAAAGGAGTCCTTTGCGGATTTCATTCAGCGATGGAGGGCAAAGGCAGCCCTCATGACCGATCATCGGAGCGAGAAGGACCAGATTCGCATCATCTCCAGGAATTTGCAGCCTGACTTCGCCAAGAATTTGGTTCTGGTTCAAGGGGCCAACTTCGAAACTTTCTTTGACTCTGGTCTCGCTGTCGAGGAAGCTCTCCAAACAGGGGTCATGCCAAGGACCGAGTCTGCCCCTACTACCTCAACGTCGAAATCTAAGCCCCGTGCTTACACCGGAAGTAGCACTGCTCTCTTTGGCGGTAACAACTACGCCAATGCTGCTACTGCCAGCAATACTGCTACAACCCAAAGCTCCAATCACATAGCCGATGTAAACCAAGTACAAGCCCCTCAAAAACCCCGAAACCGCAACCAACCCCGTATCTTCGCCGAAGTTCTCTGCGGTCCTCGAAAAGTTAGCCAAGTCTGGCCACCTCAGACCTCTAACTCCAACCCCACTTCCACAAAATCCACCTCCTAGCCACAACCCTAACATTTTCTGTGCTTACCACCAAATGCCCGGTCACCATACCGACTCTTGTTATCGCCTCCGTCATGCGATACAAGACTTGGTGGACAATGGAACCCTTCCAAACCCACCTTCCAAGCCCAACGTCATTTCCAACTCTCTCCCGAAGCACCATAACCAAATCAACCACATATCCCTCAGCTCTACCATAATCTCTCCTAGCTCCACTATATTCAACCCCACCGACCATATAACCTCAACGGCTAACCCTAAGCCCGTCATGGCCGCCCCCGAGGAACCCGATGTTAACATGCTGTCGGTAGGATGGAACATGGAAGACAAAATGGCTGAATGGACCAAGCTCGGCAATGATTGGAACGAGCGCTACCACTTGGGGTTTCCCGCCCCTCCGTAGGTTGACCAAGCTTGGATTGATCAGTTGGAGCAGGAGTGGAGTGCGGGGGCAACAGACCCCCTGGATCATCTCTCTCTTTTCAAGCTCTTTTACCAACCTGAGCCGGCCGACCCCGAAGAGGAGGAATATGTTTGGGATCCGCAGCCCGCCGAAGCACAGCTTGATTGGGAATAGAACTTCAACATGGAAAAGGTTGACCCTGATAAAGACATAGACGAGCAGTACTTGGAATACTACGTGGAAGGGGAGATCATCGTCGATGAACGACGCAAGCTGGGAACCTTCCTCTCCTTGACAGATAGAATCACACGGGCATTGTAAGACGCTGCGATAGATCCGACCACCAATATTGTACCTCTACAGCAACCACGCCCATATGTTACTTTCAACGGGGATTACCCTATCATGGTTTTGGACTCTGTGCCTGATGACTTGTGGGAGGTGGACGAGATAGTCGACCTCAATACCAATCCGTTGCCTGCTGATTTTTGGGACGTAGATAAGGTGGTAGACATCAACATGGGCAACGAAGTCTGGACGGTCAACTCTGCTCTGGTGGACCCAGGTTTCTGGGACACGCCATTTGTTACTAATCCGGGAGCGCCGTTTGAGGAAGCTGCGGCACAGGATCCGTCTTTCTGGGAAGGGTTAGTGATGGAAGACCTGGAACTGGACTTGGCTCTGGGGCAAGATCCATCTGCAACCGTAGCACTGGTCGACAAGGGAAAGCGCAAGATGGCTGACATACCTTCTGATTTCTGGGACTTTGACGACACGGCCTCTTATTGGGATATTGCAAACGTAACGAGGAGCGGCCGAGTTTTCCAACCCTCTAACCTACAGGCAGGGAGCTTGTCCAACCCTCCTATGCCAAGGCCTGCCAATCCTGCTGTCCAAAGGAGCACTCCGATTGTCCCAAGTGGAGTCCCCGAAGAGGACTCGATTCAGAAGCAACTGGAGAGGATTCCTGCCGCCGTGTCAATTTGGGGTTTGATTTCGTCGTCAAAGGAGCATCGAGAGAAGCTGTCCGCGGCCCTGGCTCGACTAAAGGTGCCCACCGACATCACTCCTGAGGCCATGATCGCTCTCATTCTGCCTCTACTCTCTAAACACTCTGTAACATTCACCGAGAGGGATCTACCTGTGGAGGGGACTGCTCACAACCGCCTGCTGCACATTACCGTTAAGTGTAGGGGACACTGGGTGCCTACTGTGTTGATTGACAATGGCTCCGCCATCAATGTCTGCCCTCTGAGGGTTGCGTACCGCCTTGGTCTCACTAAGAACGACCTCGCGCCATCCAACCTGGCAGTCAAAGCATATGACAGCACCCGCGTGTAGTGGAGGGAACTTTAATGCTCAAGCTCGATGCTGAGGGCTTTGAGATGGACGTTGAATTCCATGTGGTCGACATCCCTGCCACATTCAATCTGTTGCTGGGAAGGCCATGGCTCCATAGGGCGGATATCATGGCCGTACCCTCTACATTGCACCAAAAGGTCATGTTGGGGCTTCCGTTTGGAACTCTGACCATTTGCGGAGACTCGGGGATCCGCCCGCTCAAAGATGATGGGACGCCTGTTCTGGGAATCATGCATGGAGAGGAGGACTCTGACTTTGGGGGTTTCTCGTTCGATACGTCTGGTTCAGTGCTCAGTATCGTCGTGGATGATGACTTCATTATCAGTTCGGCCGCTATCGACATTATGAGAAGGATGGGCTACATGCCCGGTTTTGGACTTGGGATAAACCAGCAGGGGATCGCTGAGTTCCCCGTCTTTCCCTTTACCGAAGGCAATTTTGGCTTAGGATACTCTCCCTCAGCCAAGAAAGCCAAACTGCGGAAAGACGCAGGAAAACCTCGAACCCTATATGGTAACCTTAACAGCTACTTTGTCCGTAAAGGAGGTAGCTCTGCTTATGTGGGACAAGTCGAACCGTTTTGGGATCCGAAGATGCGCACCTGGCTGCCGGGATTCGAGGTCTTTGCTGATGACACCTGGTCTGACAGTGAAGAAGCGATAGCTAAGGAAGAGCTCGCCAAAGAAGAGTTCAAAAAGCAATTGGCTGGGATAAAAGCAAAGGTCGACTGGTTGGGAGCTTTTGAGCAGGGGAGTTTGGAGATGTTGTTCTCCCAAGTAGGCTTGGTTGGCAAGGAAGAAGAGGCTGAAGTGCTAATGCTTGGGCCCGACTCTCCGGACATCCTCATGGATCCAACCTCCCTCATCGTCGAAGCTAAGGGTAGTATAAATAATTGCATTTTCACTCCGCGTCTGACATGCCGTGATGATGTATCTGAGTCTGACACAGAGTCTGTCAAGTCTAGGTCTAGCTCAGAGTCGGAGTTGTGCCTCTTGGCCCTCCACATCGTAGCTTCTATTTTGAGTTCGAGTCGTCTGTACTTGGCAACCCGTCTGGGTTTTATGAAATGCATGATCCTGCTTCCGATTACTTTCCTGACTTATATATAAACTGTGTCGACCCTGACAATGAAGGAACAAACTTCGATGGGAACATCCCCGCTGAGTTGCGTTCCCTCATCGAAAGGGAAGACGAAAGGCATGCTTAGCCTCTAAAAGAAGAAGTAATTTCTGTAAATTTGAAAGACGAGGATAACCCTCGAATGATGCAAATTGGTTCAATCTTGTCCCCTGAGGAGCGCGCCGCGCTAATCGAGTTGCTCAAAGAATACTTCGAGGTTTTCGCATGGTCGCACAAGGACATGCCCGGTATCGATCCCGAGATAGTGCAACATCGGATCCCGTTAGCGCCAGGGGCCATACCCGTCAAGCAGAAGCTCCGCCGAATGAGACCAGACTGGGTTCAAAAGATCAAGGAAGAAGTCACCAAACAGATCAACGCAGGTTTCCTAAGGGTCGCTGAGTATCCGAAATGGGTTGCCAACATTGTGCCGGTCCCTAAGAAAGATGGAAGGATCCGAGTGTGCGTCGACTTCAGGGACTTGAACAAAGCAAGCCCTAAAGACAGTTTTCCCTTGCCCCACATCGACGTGCTTGTGGATAACACGGCGGGGCATGCTTTGCTCTCGTTTGTCGACGGATTCTCCGGATACAACCAGATCTTTGTGGCACCAGAGGATTAGGAGAAGACAACGTTCGTCATCGAGTGGGGAACCTACTGCTATGTGATGATGCCATTTGGACTCAAGAATGCCGGCTGTACCTTTCAACGCGCGCAGACCACCCTGTTGCACGATTTCATCCACAAAACAGTCGAGGTATACGTCGATGACATGATCGTCAAAGCCAAGGAGAGAGAGGACTTCATTCCATCACTCAGGCAGTTCCTCGAAAGGCTCCGTAAATTCAATGTGCGTCTGAATCTGCAAAAGTGTACATTTGGGGTCACGGCAGGCAAGATGTTGGGGTTCCTAATCACCGTAAGAGGGATCGAAGTTGACCCGTCGAAAATCCAAGCTATTCTGGAAATGGAGCCACCACGATCTGGAAAAGGAGTACGAAGCTTTTTGGGAAAGGTGCAGTTCATCAGCAGGTTCATCGCTAAGTTGATTCTAACCTGTGAGCCGATGTTTCGTCTACTCAAGAAGGGAGTTCCATTCGAGTGGACAGAAAAGTGTCAAGCTGCTTTTGAATCGATTCAAGCGTATCTGAAAAACCCGCCGGTGCTAATGCCGCCCACGCCGGGTCGACCGCTGATCCTGTACTTGTCTGTCACTTCAACTGCCATGGGATGTCTGCTGGCGCAGGAAGGAGATAATGGAGTCGAGAAGGCTATTTACTACCTGAGCAAGAAGATGGTAGGATGTGAGGAGCGTTAAACCCCTTTGGAAAAGACGTGTTGGGCACTAGTTTGGGCTTCCAAAAAGCTTAGACATTACATTCTAGCCTATTCGGTGAAGCTGATTTCTCGGATGGATCCTATCAAGTATCTATTCGAGACGCCTGTGCTCACCCATAAGCTAGCACGTTGGTTGCTTCTGCTGGCTGAGTTCGATCTCCAATATGTTACAAGGAAATCTGTGAAAGGGCGAGCCGTGGCGGAATTCTTAGCTGATCACCCGATTGATGGACCGGAGGATGTGGACTTCACTTTCCCGGACGAAGATGTGTTGACTGTGGTCGAAGAAGTTTGGACGCTCTACTTTGATGGGGCTGCTAATCAAAAGGGTTTCGGAATTGGGGTGTTGCTGATCACACCTATTGGCGCTCATATTCCGCTCGCTTTTAAGCTGAACTTCGATGTTACCAATAATCAAGCTGAGTATGAGGCCTGCATCGTCGGGATGGAAGCTGCTATCACGCTTGGAGTTGAGAAGCTAGAAGTAATCGAGGACTCAAACCTAGTAGTCTCTCAGGCCAATGGAGATTGGAAGGTTCGTGAGGAAAAGCTGAAGCCTTATCACCAAGATTTGGAAGAACTGATTCCTCGCTTCAATAAGGTGACTTTCACCCATATTCCATGCTTGAAGAATCAGTTCGCCGATGCTTTGGTGACTTTGGCTTCAATGATCGAACTTCCAGTAGGAGTTAAGCTGCGACTGATTGTGATACCCGCTTACGAGTATGTCAACGCCATTGATGATGTCGATGATGGCCTACCCTGGTACCATGACATTTGGAATTTTGTCGAACGAGGGGAGTTTCCTCCGCGTGCCCTAAGGAAGGATCGAGTCGCTTTGCAAAGGTTGGCCGCTCAGTACATCATCTGCGGGGGAAAGCTGTATCGAAGGTCTCACTGCGGAATGCACAAGTTGTGTGTCAACGGGGCCGAAGCAACAAGGATAATGGAGGAGATTCACGAAGGAGTCTGTGGTCCTCATATGAGTGGAGTTATGCTTGCACGGAAGATCCTTAGGCAAGGTTACTATTGGTCGACCATGGAGTCTCAGTGCATTGACTACGTGCGGCGCTATTTCAAAAGTCAAATCCATGCCAACCTGTAGCATGTTCCACCCTCTAAACTATATGGCATGACTTCGCCGTGGCCTTTCTCTGTGTGGGGCATCGATGTAATTGGCATGATCACACCCTTTGCTTCAAACGGTCACAAGTTCATACTGGTGGCGATAGATTACTTCACTAAGTGGGTCGAGGCCGAATCTTACAAGACTTTGACAACGGTTCAAGTAGCTCAGTTCATTAGAAAGAACATCATCTACCGGTACGGTGTCCCGCAGGCTTTCGTATCGGATAATGGAAGTCATTTCAAGGGAAGAGTCTTGGATCTGTTCGAGGAATTTGGCATCGAGATTCATCGTTCCACGACTTATCGTCCACAGACAAATGGAGCAGTCGAAGCCGCCAACAAGAATGTCGAAGTGATCATCAAGAAAACTGCTGAGTCTGTAAGGGACTAGCACGAACAACTGCCTCTGGCACTCTGGGGGTACAGAACGTCGATTCGCACTTCGACCGGAGCAACCCCGTTCTCTTTGGTCTATGGAATGGAAGCAGTACTTCCTATCGAGTTTGAGGTTCCGTCTCTGAGAGTCATGGCTGAAAGTGGTCTCGAGAAATCTGAGTGGTTGAGTGGAAGATTCGTCGAACTGATGTTGTTTGATGAGAGAAAGCTCCGTGCTTTGTATCATGTTCAAGGTTATCAACGTCGAATTGCACGGGCTTTTGACAAGAAGGTGAAGTCCAGGGGACTAGTCGAGGGGGACATGGTTACGAAGGAGATTCGAGCTCCGGTGTTTGACGCCCGCGGGAAGTTTCGTCCAAAGCGATCTGGCCCGTACATCATCAAGACCATCCTGTCTGGGGGAGCTGCTAAGCTTATCGATCTCGACGGCAACGAGTTCAGCACTCTAGTCAGCCTGGATCAACTCAAACGCTTCTATCCCTGAGAGATGCTCGTTGGACCGAAAACCACAAGGGTGGACGGCTCCAAGCAAAAATTAAAGCAACCTGCTAGACCGAAAATCTAAGGAGGCGGTCTAGGCAAAAATAAATAGGCAAAAAGTCGAAAGCTCGCTAGGCCAACAACCTGTAAAGGATGGCGCTAGGCAAAAGTTAGAGCGTGAAAAAGGAGAGGTAAAATACACGAGTGAACCTTGGCCTAAACTACGTTCTGACCTGATTCCCTAGCTTGGGATACGTAGGCAGTCTCATCTTGAGACCCGGTCACATTCTATCATCATGATCCATGGTTCGACACTTGTTTGAGAACGCAACAAAGGCCAAGAGGCGTCGAGAGCTAGTCAAAGTTTCAGTGAGAAATCAAAGGGGGAAACCCTTCTGTCTTTCAACTTTATTATACAATTGCAACTTCTAATACAAGGGCTGAGCATGAAAACCTTAAAACAATAAAGCACAAAAACAGAACAAATGCTTAAGAAGCCTAATGGCTCACAGTTTATTCTAAGAACAGCAAGGTAGTTCGGAGTCAGTCGATGTTTTCCCTTGCGTGAATATCTGCTCTTAGCCAATGTCTATAACTGTTTCTTAGACTGGTTTCAAAGACTGGGATTTCTGCTTGGGTTCCCCGGAAGCCCCAGCGCCTTTTGTATCCATTGAGCGTCTGAGCATTAAAATTGGGGACGCGGAAATCCCCGACGGTGATCCGATTGTTTTCCTGAGGAATCCCGAGCTGGCGGAGGACGAGACCAGGAATGTAGAAGGTGAAGCATGTCAGCCCTGCAATCACCATCTTGTCAAAACCATCAGAATGTGTCGACATGTCGGGGAGACCCAACCAAGGGCATCTTCAGACTATCTCAGTGGGCTGCAGCTGCTGCAAGAACTCATACCACTCGTCAACATCCATTTCAGGATATCTCATCTCTCTCTGGTGAACCCTCCGAGGAAACCGATTCCAGTCAGGCACCGGCGGATGTAGCAGGTTCAATTTGTCACACAACCATAGCTGCATGAGCGAAAAGACAAGTAAGAAGCCAGATAAAACCTGAGCGGAAAAACAAGTAAGGAACTAGGAAGCAGCCTAAGCCGAGCGTCGAGGTAAAATGAGAAAGTGTGAAAAGCCGGAAAAAGGTGAGCTGAGTGAGTTTACCTGAAGCAGAAGCGGACTTCAGCTAAATATGTTTGTCTCACCAGCAATGAGCAAATCCAAACCCAAGAGCGTTTTCGCCAAGACCAAAGGGATCACGTTATGTCGAGCCCCCATTTGAGCAGCAACGCTCACAAGTAAGGGACTGACCCGCCCGTCAGCAGGAACGAGAAGATAAGCAGCCAGCAAACAGATGACCAGAGCAAAGCGTCGTCGGGCCTGCCAAGCGGTGTCCTCCAAGTCGCTGTCGGGGCTGTATCGCTCTATCAGCCGCATGATATGGATTTGGCCGCCCTCCAGTATGGAGTTGGCTGGACCCCTGGAAACATTAAGAGCGGTAGCCAGTAGGCCGGGCATGCTCTCTTGATAGGGAAGGACCACAGTTGTTGGAGACGCAAAGGTCTTGACATACTCTTGAAATTCTTCGATAGTTGGACACATCTCCTAGTCGCGGAAACGAAAGACGTGAATGTCAGGGTCCCAGAACCTATGCGCAGCTCTTAAAAGTGCCGAACGAACTGGCACGTGTTGGAGGTAACGAAACGAAGCGAGGCCGTGGTACTGGAAATTGAGCCAGTCAACGCTTAGGAATTGCACTAGCCAGGGTTTGATCAATGTTGGAATGGGATTTTCCATTTGGGGAATTACAAGGGAAATGCTGAATATAGGAAAAGCAGTGGGGTGATGAAATTCTGCAGGGCGTGGCCATCCTCTTTATAGGCCAAAGCATCCACATTATTTCTCTGATGATTCAACGACAATCACAAGGTTCCAAGCCTTCCTTACATTGAAGGACACTGCCTTCTGCAGCCCAGAAACCGTGTCTAAAGCGTGGGGAGGTGAAGACAAAGGGTAGCCAGAAAAAGGACAGTGGGTCAGACAAGTGGATCTGTAGCTCATTTTACTGGCGTGCGCCTGTCATCCACTGGCGTACGCATGTGTCCTTTTTACCACTGGCGCACGACACTCCATAACTGGCGCACGCCAGTCAGGCCAGCACCAGATACCAGCACCAGCAGCCACTGCCATCGATTGGCCGCTTTCAATTCCGAAGCTTGTTTTGCAAGTTTGTCAATTCGTACAAGTCATAAATGGTGTTTGGGACTGTGGGGAAGCATCGGATCCGAAACGTCGCGTTTAACGAAGAATTCGGACCTCCAGCGGCCCGTATCCTCCTAAAAATTAGGATACAGAGGCTCAAAGTTCGTACCGAGGATTGTTGCCAAGTTTTGTCATGCCGTATATGTCATGTGGACCCTTATGTGATTATACGGGAGTGTCGGTTTCAGTCCGGGACTTAAATCGAGTCATTTTGGCTTCTTATGTCCTTTTTTTTTAAGGCATTTTTACCATTTTTTTGGTATATCTCTCTTCTCGAGTCTCGTTTTTCGATTCCGTTGACTCGTGCAAGTCATATTGTGTTTATTTGACCTTTCAAAAGTGTCAGTTTCGCCTGTCAAAGAGAATTTTGAGTTTTGGCTAATCAACGCCAAGTGTCGCGTATCCTAGTAGGATACGGGCCGTATCCTAAGGATTTTCTACCTTTTTCTTCGAGCTAGGCCAGTCTTGTACGTGTCCTAGCATTTGTTGGTCGATTCAGGGCGGTTGTCAATGCATGTCAGATATTAGTGGATGTTTCGTTTACTTCTATCGTCAATATCATCAAAACAGAAGTTGAATAAACAGAGAATGCAGCAATATATACCAGCCCAAAAGCATGTATCCAAAGGTGGAAATGTACATAGCGGCACAACGGCCCAAGCAAAACAAGTGGTATCATGTACAAGGCACATGAGCCTATGAAATCAGAATGGCACGCAGGCCACGTATCAAAGGTATCAAAAGACAAAAGACAGTAAAGTGTCTGAGGCTCAATGATAGCCCTCAGTCCTCGTCGTCGTCGTCCTCTTCGTCGTCGTCACTCTCGCTCAGGGCAGCCAGCTCTGCTGGATCATACCTAAACCGTGGATCGCCTGGCGAGTCTGAGCCGCTGCTGAGCGAAGTGGACTCCTCATCCTCCCTTTCCTCTGTTGCCTCCTCCTGCCTCCGCTTCTTCTTTGTTGGCCCTTCCGGCAGCGTCTTCTTGGCAGTCCTCTTCCTCAGCTCCCTCTGAGACGGCACTGGCCCGCTAGCAGCCCCGATCACCACCCCTCGTGACTCGGGTCGAGTAGTGCTCGTCCGCTGAGGAGCAGCAGCAGGTGCCTTCCCCTTGCCCGTCGGGGGAGGTGGTCGCACTGACTTTCTCCTAAGAGCCGCCCTAGCGCATCCCTGCATTGTCAATTCAATTAACCATTTCAGTATACAGATTGTGCATATTGTATATCAAATGCTGAAACAGGTATCAAGACCAGGTGCAACAATCATGCATTGTATCAAACATGCTCAGTATCGAATGGAGAATGGAACAAGTATTCAAGGGTTATACCTAAGGCTGTGCAACTGGAGCAGGAGTCACCAGCAGGTAGTGCAGCTGCAGGGGTGTACCACTCGCTTTCTTGTGAAACTCCTTCTCCATGGCAAGCATCAAGCGAGTGGCCTCCCTCACTCATTCGATCGGCGCCTGCGTTTGTTTCAAGAATCAAAGTCAGAATACAGTTCAAGTACATTTCAAATATAGCATAAATGAAATAAGCAAAGTTGAAAGTACGCCATACCGGTCCCGTGACCTCTGCTGGCTCTGTCCTGGCTGGCTCAAAGCGGACCTCTGCAGCCTCCCCCTGAGGGTCCCGTACTGACAGTGTCCACGAAAGCTGACAAAGCCCAGTCGCTACCGCGTACGTACTCCTCTCCCTGGAACGGCCCGACCTGCTGCTCCGTCCCCTCCTCTTCTCACCAGCCTCGAGGGCCTCCGCCCGCACTGCTCTGTGCCCTATCACTCCAAGTACCCCCACCAGACGCTGCCTCCGGTAGACAGCATAGTCTCGCCCGGCCCTCAGGAAAGTGGTGGCGTCCACAGGAACGGTAAAGCGCCGCAGCTACCCCAACGTGTACCGCCCTGTGTGCGAAGCACGAGGCGGGAGTGGCCCGGGGACAACGAACTCAGACAAACCAAGTGACCGTCGTGTCACTCGGTCGCCTAAGTACCACTGCCACCCAAAGGTTAACTCCAGCAGCACTCGGCTCGCTGACACCACCCTACTCAGCGCCAGGTACTCAGGCTCAGGCCCTCAACCCTCCACGAATCCCACTCCACCTGCAAAGCAGTCAAAGGCATCAGTGACAGCATTAAGGCAATTCAAGGCATGAACTGATTTTACCTGAGAACCCGTCAGGTGGTCAAGGAACAGCCTGAAGTCAGAAAGGCTCTTCTTCGTCTTCTTCTTCCCCACCCGGAGCGGCCCCCATCGCATAGCTCGAGGCAGCACCTTCAAGTCCGGACACCTGTTCTCCGGAGGGTACATCCTCAGCACCTCGTAGGTCCACAACTGCGAGGTTTTCAAACAGTTAAACAAGTAAAGCGTCAGAAATACGGCATATGCAATTCAATGAAGTGCGAGGATGAAATGGAATTGAAGTACAATATTGATTCTTACCTCCCACACTTTCCAGTACCCCGCTGCCGACCGCGCCTCCCGCGAGAACTCCCACATAAACCCGTAGCACGCTCCCAGAGCAGCTCCTCCCCAGTCGAACCTCGAAGCTACACGTAAGTCAAAGAGAGCCGGCAGGTAAGACAAGTGGACAGTGGACCTCTTGTTTGGGTACAGAGTAGCCCCAAACAAGTACAACAGGTAAACCCTAGCCAGCTGCTCCACCTCCAGCTCAGTGACCCGCTCTCCTGCCAGCTCCATTTTCGGGACTCTCCTCTCCACGTGCCTCCTGAACTGGTCGTACGAGACCATCTCAGCACTACCTGCGGGCTCCATGCCCAGAAACCACCTCAAGGCATCCCTGTCTCCATGGATCCCTGAGTCAAACGGGATCGGGTCTCCTCCTACCCTCAGGCCAGTGATTGCCGCGAAGTCCGTTGGAGTCACCGTCATCTCCCCGATCGGGAAGTGGAAGGAGTTCGATGTATCCCACCACCTCTCGGCCAACGCAGTCACAACAGCGTGCTCGCTCTTCCCCGCTGTCAGCGTGGGGATGAACAGACCAAACCCCGCCGCGTCCACCAGCTCTCTCACCCTCTCAGGAAGACTTCTGTACAGCTCAAGCGAGTACGCAGGACCGCCATGCCCTCGTGTGCTGCCCGATCCCCTCTGCATAACAAATAGCCAAAGCAAGGAAGATATCTTCAGTACAACAGTTCAAAATCCAATAGACAGTCAAATTGAGAGCTTCAAAGTAAACACACAGTCGAGGCGAATCAAGCAATAGGGCATTATGTCACTCGAATCCAAGCTACCATGCAGTCCATCAGTCGATTCAAACATCAAGGTTATTCTATTCAGTCGATTCAGGCTATCGGGGTATTCTATCAGTCTATTTCAATCATTTCAAAGACACTTTGTCGAGACAGTCAAGCTATTGGGTATTCTATTTCAGTCGATTGTTGTTTCAAGGGCAAACATGGCATCCTACTAGTCGATTGCAAGTTTTCGGTGGATTTCAAGCTATCGGGGTATTCTATTAGTCGATTTCAAGATTCTGGGGATACAAGTATCAGTCAAGGCATTCTACATTCAAGTCGAGGCTACAACCAGTTGTCGTAAGTAAGTACTAAGCAGTCCACAGTCGAATCGAATCAAGTCAAGCACTTCTATCAGTTGAATAGTTGATTTCAAGTCTAAGTCACATGCATTGCAAAGTTACGAAATATAAACAGCAGTAAAATGGAAGCTGAATTGAAGGTATACCTGAGTCCAAGACCTGGACAAGTGCACCTCGGGGTCCCTCAGCACAAGCTCCTCGTCGTAGTCTCCCTGACGAGGAAGGTAGCTCTCGGCCCCGGACGGCACAAACACATGCGGCTCCGGAGGAACGAACGTCCCCGCCACAAACGGAGCACGACCAGCCTTCCGCCTGGTCTCTGCTAAGTCCACCGCAATCTCGTACGCCCCGGGTCCCTCCTCCTGAGCCCTCTCGGCCTCTAGCACCAACTCCCCCTGAGCCCGCTCAGCCGCCTCGGCCTCTCGCCTCAACCGCTCCACCTCATCGGACCGGGCTATCTGCTGCCGCCTCTCCTTGTGGGCCTCACACACCGCCGCCACTGCCGCAGGATTGTCTCGCATGAGCCGAGCAAGCGCGGCCTCTCCTACGAACTCCAAAAGGTCACGGCTCATGATTGGCTCATGACTCGACGACCCCACGGGCGGCGTAAACTCCACCCGCTCCACGTGGTCAGCCCTCAGAACATCCCCCTCCTCCTCTACTACCGGAGCCTTGCCGCTCGCCGGATCCCTCAGAAACACCCCCGTTCGGCCCTCGGCACCATCACCACCACTACCACTGCCACTGGCCCCAACCGAACCCAAGCCCGTCACTATCACTACCTCCACGCCGCTACTACAGTCCAGTCGTCGAACCTGTGGGCCCACTGGTCCCACCATCACTGGCGTGCGCCCCTGATCCATCAGCGCACGCCGCTCGTCGCCACCACCCATCTCAACTGCATGGCCATCATTGTCGCCACCACTGCTCAAGACCTCTGCACCTATGCCCGTGGTGCCTCCTCCAATCGTTTGATCGTCGATCGGAACCCCCGGGGCCTCGGCTTGGTGGCTCGACCGAACCATATCATCACCGCCGCCTTTCCCGCCGATGCTACTGCCTGGTTCTGCCATGGGAGTGTGTGGGTTTGTGATTTCGAAAGAAGGTGGGACAAATGAGTGAGAGTTTGAGAGATTTGAGAGTTTTGGGAGTTCAAAATTGAAGGATGGCGGTTCTGATCGTGTCTTAGAAGTTTATGAGACGCGGGACTTCAGTGGGCCGGGTCTGGGCTAAATAAAACCCAGGCCTGACAAATCGTCTGGCGCACGCCAGTTAGGTGCAGCGCACGCTAGTAGTTGCTGGGCCCGAGGCCCAAATGTCCAGGCCCATCCTCGAGGACAGCCCGTGATGCCATGATCCATGAATGGGATCCGTTGGTTAATTTTTCCCCAAGACGATCCATCCGTCCAATTTCAAATCAAAGACAATCCATCCGTCCAATTTCAAATCAACGACGATCTATCCATCCAATTTCAAATCAAAGACGATCTGTCCATCCAATTTCAAATCAAAAGACGATCCATCCGTCCAATTTCAAATCAAAGACGATCCATCCGTCCAATTTCAAATCAACGACGATCCATCCGTCCAATTTCAAATCAAAGACGATCCATCCGTCCAATTTCAAATCAGCAACGATCTATCCGTCCAATTTCAAATCAGCGACGATCTATCCGTCCAATTTCAAAATCAGCGACGATCTATTCGTCCACTTTCAGAATCAGCGACGATCTATCCGTCCAGTTCGAAATCAACGACGATCTATCCGTCCACTTTCAAAATCAACGACGATCCGCCCGTATGCCAATTCCTTTCTCCAATGGAGTCGTTTCATCTACAATGGATTATTCCCCAAGAGAGCTCGGCATCTAGTTTATGCGACAGCCTGTTCTGTCCCTTCAAATCAAATGAGCAGCAATTCGTATCGTTATCATTCCCAGCAAGTGACAGCCTGTTCTGTCTATTCAAATCAATCGAGCGGCAATCTATCTGTCCATTCGGAAGTCAAGCCAATCAGGTTCTTTAAATTTTGTATTTTCATTGACTTGTATGTTCTGTTCTGGGAAGCCTAGAAGGGTGTCTAGAAAAACCTTTGACATTACTTGTACCAAGTCAATGGTGCTTCAAGTGCTGTCAAGGGGGACTACTGTAGACACCCTATTCTGGACGGTCCAGATTAGTTTACTTACGGTCTTTGATTCCCCAATGATGAGTAAGGTCAAGAACATCCCGAGATTGTCAGTGCGTTTGAGCTGTGAGTGTAGGGAGGTATTCCCGAACAGGCATAAATACGAGCCGAACACGTGATGAAAATTGTGCAATGAGAAAAGTGATGAAAGGCACCATAACGATAAGGGCCGGTGACCCGAAATGTACACCGAACAGGGGACTGTTCGGGAACAGGGCATGAAACGTCCTAGACTGAATACCATCTGTTCGGCGGTATAGGTTTCTATCCAAACAATAGCACTTAAGGTGCAGTCTGTTCGGCAAAGAACATGCCGAACAGATAAGAGTCATTGATAAACAGCTTTAAAGAGATAAGGCGGAGGCAGCATTCGAGAGGAGTGTCCAATATCCAATCGGGATAAGCGGTGGGAACGTTCCAGAGAAGGGGACCCCGTATTTAGATAAAAATAAGCATAAGAACAGTCCTATTATGGAACGAACTCCATAATAGGAAAGATCCATGGAAATAAGGATCTCGGCTGATTGGGCACGAGAGTCCCTAGAGGCCCAGGTTTCCCGTACGGAATAGGAATCCTGGGGCAATGAGGATGCTTGGAGAACAAGCACGCGTACGTCTATAAATATAAAGGTAAACCTGGAGGCAAAAGGTACGCATTACGATATATGCATTACACACTTTCCTACTGATAATTAGGGTTTGAGACCAGTACGAGATACTAACTTAGGCATCGGAGGGCCTTTGCCACGAGAGGCGGAGGTGCGCTCACCCCTTGTTTGTCCTGCGATTAGGGTTCCGGCGAAGGCACAGGGGTATCAACCGAGAATCAGGTGGAACTGTTACGAAATAACAGTGCTTCAGGTACTCTTCGTTTTTCTGCACCTACAATTGGCGCCGTCTGTGGGAAATGAATGAGTTCCATTTGAAAAACGACCATGGTGGAACCAGATCCAGTCACACCGCTCACTGAGAAGAACCAGGCTGGTGGGGAAGGGAATAAATCCCCTCCAGGTGCTCCGAGAAAGCAAGCTGGTGGCCACAGTAAGAGGACGACGAGCAAAGATCGTCCCCTTACCGTCCAAGACGATCCCAAGAACAAAGATGGTAGGACTGCTATGAACTCCACGAGAAGGAGCAAATCCCACCGAAGAGAAGAGTCAGTTGCACATTCGAAAAGTGTGTATAATCATAGCGACATCCTCGATAGAAAGAGGCAGGAAATCGAGGAGGCTGCTCGATTAATCAAGAAACGAGAATATGAAATCCGTGAGATGGAACGGATCAGAGACCACCCCGAGGATTCCGGACTGTCACGAGGACATTCCGGGAGAAGGGAAGGAGCCATGGTAATGTACAAGGCTGCTCCTTCACACCGAAGAAATAGGAGCAGGAGTCCCTCTCCGAAAAAGAAGAGGCCTTCTTCACGAACAAGAAGAAGCAAGAGTCCAAAGGAATGAGCGCTTTCTCCACGAAAAAGGAGAAGCAGGAGCCGAAGCTCCTCTGTTGAAGAGGATACCCGGAAACACCCTAGAGACAGGTACGAAAGACTTGAGTCCGACTGGGACAGGGTACGGGCACACAAAAACAGGGAGCAGGAGGCTGGAACGATGACTGCACGAGAGGTAGCAAGAAAAGCCCTGAGTAATATAGCAACGTCTCGCTTTTCGAGAAAGTTACAGGAAGCACGGTTGCGGCGAGGTGGTTAAGCACGCAGGCGTTCGTACTTTCTGAGACAAATGCGGACCCGTTGCTCACATACTGACATTATCGGAGGCTATGTTCATGCACGAAGGTGATGACGCTATAATGTGTAAGATGTTCCCATCGAGTTTGGGGAAGGTGGCTCTGTCTTGGTTCCACAAGTTGGAGTCACGATCCATACGAGGTTGGACACAGTTGGCAGAGGAGTTCACTGCACGATTTCTGACAAGTAGAAAGGCTCCCAAAACGTTTGAGAACCTCTCCACGATGAAGCAGGAGGATAAAGAGCCGATCAGAGACTATGCCAAACGATATTGGGAGACGTTCAATGAGATTGATAGTTGCAGCGAGGAATATGCGATTGCCACTTTTAAGACCGGTCTGCATGTTCGGGAAGAACTTCGCCGGTCATTAAATAAGCATCCTGTGTCAACGTTGGCACACTTGATGGAATGGATCTAGCAGCATGCTAGAATAGAAGACGATATTCTCCGAAGAGGAAGGCAAAGAGATTGCCGAACAGCCAAAGACACCAGCAAAGAAGGTGGACAAGCCAGAGTCCAAAACTTACAGAGAAAGGAAGGAATATGGGCAGGCTAAGAAAGAGCCGTACAAAGACAAACCAGCGCCAGACCCCAAGTCATTCTTTTCAATAACGACAGTTTGGAAAGAGCCTATTTACAGAATTCTTTATCGAATAAAGAATCAGCCCTACTTCAAGTGGCCCCCAAGTCTAGGTGGAGACAAAGATGCGAAACGTGCTACGAATCAGCACTGCAGTTACCATAAGGATTGGGGCCACATGACAGAAGATTGTGAAATGTTCAAGAGGCATCTTGACGATTTGGTCTCTCGAGGCTACCTGAAGGAGTATATTCAGGAGGACCCCAAAGAGAAGGGTAAAGCCCTGGAGATGGATTACGAGCAGAATCCAAGAGGAGTAATCCATATGATACATGGGTTGGCCGCACCTTATACGAGGAATGAGGTTAGGCTGCTCCAAAGGCAGGCAAAGCACGATCAGCATGTTATGCGTTTAGGGAAGAAGAGGGGACGAGAATCCGGTGGAGACAGTGAAGGTATAGTCTTTACAGACGAAGACCTCGGAGATGTCCAGGTACCTCATAATGACGCTCTGGTCATTACCCTACGAATAGGGGAATATGATATTGAAAGAATTTTGGTAGACTCTGGAAGCTGTACAGAGGTTTTGTACTACAACGCGTTTAAGAAATTGGGTTTGACACAATCCGATTTGGAGCAGTCGATGACACCTTTGGTTGAGTTTGGAGCAGGAGCAGTCTGGCCCCTTGGTAAGGTAACTCTCCCAGTTCGAGCTGGAACAGTGGTCTTAAGAACAGATTTCCTGGTAGTAGATGTCCCGTCTTCCTATAACGCGATTATTGGAAGGACGTGGTTGCATAAGATGAGGGCGGTCTCCTCTACGTATCATCAAATGGTGAAGTTCCCTGGTTCCAATGGTATCGAGAAAATCAGAGGAAATCAAAAGGCGGCACAGCAATGTCTGATTTCTATTATCAAGAAAACTCCAAAGGCCCACCATGTTCAAGCAGTGGAGGCGTCAGATCAACCGACTATCGAGGATGTCGGTAGAAATCCAGTTGAGAAGGTCGTGGAAGGCCTGAAGAAAATACAGATCAACAAGACTGATCCTGAAAGGTATTTTTTAATTGGAGAGTCGCTGCCAGTTGAGGAAGAGAACGAACTGGTTAGGTTCTTAAAAGAGTATGTTGATGTATTTGCTTGGGTACCAGAGGAGATGCCCGGTGTTGGTGCAGACGTGATCTGTCACCATTTAAATGTAGACCCCCAGCACAAGCCCGTGATCCAGAAGAAGAGAAGGGCAGCTGTACAGCACGTTGATGCTGTTATTGAGGAAGTAGAACGGTTGTTGGAAGCCAAAGCAATACGCGAGGTTTACTATCCAGAATGGCTATCCAACACTGTGGTGGTGAAAAAAAAGAATGGTAAGTGGCGTCTCTGTGTGGATTTCACAGATTTGAATAAAGCATGCCCAAAGGATAGCTTCCCCCTTCCCAGGATTGATCAGCTAGTTGATGCAACTGCTGGGTATGAACGAATGAGCTTTCTCAACGCATATCGAGGATATCATCAGATTGCCATGTTTGGGCCTGATCAAGAAAAGACTTCCTTCATCACACCACGAGGGTTGTACTGTTACAGTGTTATGCCCTTTGGTCTAAGGAATGCTGGAGCAACATACCAAAGACTGGCAACCATCATGTTTAGAAAATTGCTTGGCAAAACTATGGAGGTTTACATAGACGACATGGTGGTAAAAAGCAAGGTTAGACAAGGGCACATAGCAGACCTGAAGGAAGCCTTTGAGATTTTGAGAGAATACAGGTTAAAACTCAATGCCTCGAAGTGTGCATTTGGAGTTGGGTCTGAAAAATTCTTAGGGCACCTTGTGACCATAAGGGGGATTGAGGCAAACCCAGATCAGATATCAGCACTGCAAGGATTGCAGAGTCCTAAGACAACTAAGGAGGTGCAGAGGTTGACTGGGATGGTTGCCGCTCTCAATAGATTCATCAGCCGGTCCAGTGATAAATGCAGGCCCTTCTTTCAGCTTCTTAAGAAAAGAGAAGGATATGAATGGGGAGCAGAGTGTGAGCAAGCTTTCCAGGACCTGAAGAAGTACCTGGCTGAGTCTCCACTTTTCGTCCCGAACCTCATCCAAACACTTTCAAACCCTCCGAGCCAGAGCCAAATGGCCTCAGCAAAACCCTGCTGGTATACGCTAGTGATGCACTGGCGTGCACTGGTAAGGTGCCACGTGTCAATCATCAAGCATTGGACCAGCATCCACTGGCGCACGCCAGTCAACTTGTGGCGCACGCCAGTCAAACCCAGTCAAATCAACTTTATTCAACCATTCGCGCGAGACTTTTGTGGCACCCTGATGTAGGCTACAGTGCCCCTGATGATTATATCGTCCAGACTGTCCTCCTCCTTCCTACACCCCCTTTCAAGTCAAGTCCCATGCATTTAATGCATGGGAGGCTCCCCCTTTGGCCTTAGCAACCAAACAAGCCTTAGTGCCCAACTGATCTCAGTCCCTCACTCTCCATAAATACCCCCCTTGCATTCATTTGCAAGGGTTACACTCCATTAAGAGCCATTAAAGCATCAAGCTTTCTCTCTCTAAGTTTTTCTTGCCCTCTTGTTCATCCATTGCAAGAGAAAGACTAGGGAGATACTCATACACCTCATAACACCCTCACATTCATCATCTACATATAAAACCCCAAGTTCCAAGCTCAAAACATACCACCAATCTCAAAACCAAAGTTATATCACCTTTTGTAAACTTTCTGTTCTGACCCCTGAGGGGGGCTGGCAGGGTCAAGGCTGGTAATCTATACCAGTCCTGGCCCTAATGCTGGCAGGGTTTCAATGATCATGCATGGTGATAGGTGGCGCACGCCAGTGGTATGAGCCGTGCGCCAATCATGGCTGCATGGCAGAACTGGCGTGGGGACCACCGATCATCATTTTCCTATTTCTATCATCTGATCACTTTGTTGCACGCTAAAACAAGTTTATTGCCTTTTGTCTTTTGAAATGTTTAGCTATAGCACTCAATACTAGTTTCTACTGCTATGGAATGCCTCTGGGGTTCTTCTGGTCCTGATCCAGAACCCAGAAGATGCAAAGCCAAGCACTGGATCAAGGGTCCACCGGCGCACGGTACCAGTTTACCCGCGCACACCAGTGGTCTCTGATCCAGTGGCTGGCCCTTGCATGGCAACTGGCCCCAGGCCTCTGTTTTATATTCCCACACTGTTTATGGGGTGTACAGTCCGTTTCATTCCTTTAGATTTATCCCCGCTGTCTGTAATTGTATATTCTGTTGCTATATAAACTGTGTGGTTTGTCTTGGGTGTGCACTGGTCCTTTCCAGAGCCCAGAGGGTTGATAGCAGAAGCTGTGAGCTTGGGCTCACCGGCGCACGCCAGTTGTTAGGTGGCGCACGCAGGTCATGACTGCATGCAGTGGCCTGGCTAGTGCATGCAGGTTTGCTCCTGTGTGCACCATTTCACAGCCAGCGTGCTCTAGTTTGTCCAAAATGCTCACAGTAGCTTGTTCTCAATCTATTATTCATCATTTCATCAATCATCCATCATTTTATCACATAAATGCAACGTGTTATGGTTTTAATCCCCATTAACTGCTTCCCCGCCCTAATTGGCTAAAAAATGATCAAAAAGAGAGAAATGCAAAACGTTTTATAAAAATGCCCGAGTAGAGACCGAACTCCGGATTGGGCGAGAGGGGTGCCATAAAACCATTCCCCTCTCGTAACTTGGCGCCCGAACCTCAGCTATCGAAGGTGACGACGGTCCAGTCTATAAGCCTTTTTCAAAATCAAATCAAAACGTAACCAAGCGTTTCAAGTTCGATTCCTTAGGTGTTTTCCGCAAAACCCGAGTGGCGACTCTGAATCGAAGCGTTTCGCTGCACTTTTCAAAAAGGGCACCCCATTTTATAAACTAAAATCGCCGGGATTTTGGGGCGTGTGCCCACAGGACTAAAAAGGTGGGGATTGGGATAAACGGTACATGGTCTTGGAACATGTCTCATGAGTTTAAAAGACATTAATGTACTTCGATGATATGGCGCGTATTATGCTATGTCTGCATAACTATGTAATTTGGTCCAATCATTTGAGTGAAAGTTTAGGGTTTTTCTTGAAACTTTCCCCTGTTCTGCCTCAAAATGCTTATCAGGTTTCTGGTTTGTCATGTATATGTTGGTTGGGGAAAAGTTAAATAGCCATATAAAATCCGTCACCTGATCAAGAAATGTAGATTCTTGGATGTTTCTCTCTGGCTTTTTTGGTCAAATGTTACATATGCTTAGCCTCGGCAGAATGCTGAATGTACGAGGATGAGAAGAGCTTAGAGAATAAATCCTGAAATAACAGTTTTGCACTGTTATTCTGGCTCTTCTTGCTTTATAATTTGCACAGATGATTTGGAAGACAGAATTTATTACTTTGTTATTTACGTCTAATTCATGAACTAATATTGTCAGACCCATAGATTAAGGAGCTCCTTGGTGATTACGTTGCTATTCATGTTCGTCGAGGGGATAAATTGAAAGCTAGGAAGGATAGATATGGGGTTGATAGGAGCTTGCATCCTCATCTTGATCGGGATACTCGCCCAAAGTTTATTCTTTGTCGAATTTCAACATGGGTCCCACCAGGACACACGTTTTTCATTGCTTCAAATGAGAGGAAGCCAGGTTTCTTCTCACCTCTTGCTGTCAGGTAAATCAGTTTCTTTCAATTTTTAGTTTATCCTCTCAATTTTCTTGCTCTATTTATAGTAGGAATTTAATGTCACAACCCAATATGTGGATTAGAAATGTGAGGTTCGAGGATTAAAGTTAAGGGCTTAGGGTTGAGTTGACTAACTTGAAGTATATGATGAGACTTTCCATCTTTTGTTTCTCTTTTGTTGTGGTTTAATTTCAAAGAGTTAAAGAGTAACTGATTGACCTGTTTCAAGAATTGAAAAGGTACATAAGCTTCCATAACAATGACATCAATAACAGAATTAGCTCACGCCAGTCTCTATCCTCCCCACTCAAACCCAATTGTGATTCACAGAAGAGAGGGTTTATATAAAACCCTTCAGGTACATGTATTTTACACTTTGCAAACAGCTCGTTTTATATTATCAGAAATATGGGTGTAACCGGTTGAAATCTTCACACCCATACTTTGGTATTTCTTGTGGTTTAATATAAATGATAGGTTGAGTATAAAAAGTTGGTAAATTCGAAGTTCTAAGCCGATCTTACTAACATGTTGAAGTGATTTCATCCGTGCATTGGATATACAGCAATACACATGTATCAAAATGTACGGAATAAGCATGAATGCAATTGAAATTCACGTGCAGTGTAAATATCCTTTTAGGAGCTCTCACCCATGGACCGTTCCAAATACAAACCCATGGGTAGAACTCACCGTTGAAAACTGGCTTACAAGGAGGGTGTACCCAAGAGCTTATTTACACAAGGCCAAGCCCAGACTTAGTCGATGTAGGGCATAAGGGTTGTAACACCACGGCGGCCCACTCTATCGACACTAACCCGATGGTAGCCCTTTCTCTTTTTTGGCAGCTCTACTCACATAGTAGTATTCAATACTTCCTAAGTATTTTAATCCCAGCCTATAGGTCGCCCCTTCCGCGTGTCGAATTGTAATGTGGTGGCTAGCTCTAATACCAAATGATACAAACTCATGAGTAGAACTCATGAGTAGAACTCACCCTTGAAAAACGGCTTACAAAGAGAGGGTGCAAAAGAGCTTATACACACAAGGCCAAGCCCATACTTAGAAGATGTGGGACATTAGGATCGTGACAGCCCCCCATATTAGTTCCTAATTTTTGGCGGTCTCTTCGTTCTCTTACTCGGGGACCATCTGCCCCCATAAGTGCCCTTGGTTGGTCTCCTCCTCTTGTCTTCTTTTTCTTTTTAACGTTTTCTTTTCAAACAACACATTCTATACACGAAACAACCTCCTCTCTAATTTGGTTATTCCTAATCTTCTTGTGTACGTATTTTAGGAAATATACATTAACCTATCTATATTGTGAAATGCACATACCATGTTGCTAAATTTGTAAGAGAAAAGCACACTCATAAGAGGTCTCAACCTCCTCTTAATCCACCCTTGACTCATCTCGTTTCCATTAGTGTCGTCCGGTGAAGTAGATGGCATCACAAGACTAAGCTAAGTGTGCTTCATCGCTAGCCACAAATCACTTAATTAGCCTTAAGTAATCACAGTTACGGCTCGTGGAAACAATGATCACAGCTAAGGCTAGTCAACCAAGTTTAATTTTGCTGGCCACACTTACCTCGGTTTATCCTGCTTCGTCTCAATTAACTATGCTTCCTTATTTGCTTTTTTTGATTGACTACTTCTCTTAATTACTCATACTTAGCTTTGAAGCATAGTTAGTCAGACCAAGGCGATTAAGCACCTTTTTTAAGCTACCTGAACATTACTAGGCAGTAAGCTAGCCCTACTCAAATGTGCATACTAGCGGCATGATTCCTCTACATTAGGCCCCTAATGCATGACAAATATAGCCCAAGGACATGCTGGACAGACACTTCAGCCATATGGAGAGGATCCCATAGACTTAAACATGCACGAGCTATTCCTTTATCAATCCTACTATTTCCCCACTATTTACTTCTCTATGTACCACCTATGGATATGGTCAATATAGTAGCATGCAAGCGATCCGCATAGTGAATGCTCGAGATGCCAGTAGTGCATGATGAAAGCTCCGACCTTTTACTCTTAGATTTGTTCTAATCGACAACATTATCCAGAGGCTGCGCTAATCTTTTGCAGTGACACCACTTTGCAGGTATAACTTGGCATATTCATCGAATTATAGCAGTATATTGGACCCAGTGATTGAGAATAATTACCAGCTGTTCATGCTAGAAAGGCTTATCATGATGGGAGCCAAAACATTCATAAAAACATTCAAGGAAGACGATACAGGTCTTAGCCTTACAGACGATCCAAAGAAGAATACAAAGACGTGGCAAATCCCTGTTTATACCAAGGCTGGGAAAGGGTGCTGATAGTGTCTCATTTACCGAAAACAAAGAAATATCCCAGTTTTTTCTTGGGTCTTTGTTGTCATGTTCCCGTTAATGACTGCCCGAGTTTCTTGCCCCCTATACTTCCTCAACTAATTGAACACGGAAGAAACTGCTCTGATAAAGAACGGAAAAGAATCAGAATTGTTGTAGCCTTGCATGGAGATGGAGATGGAGATCATGAGGTATATGTAGAGGAGATGACATGTATGCTGATATACTGTGAATTTGTGGTGTGAATACTCGGTGGATTATTACTGGACCGGATACATTTTGCAAACAGAAATTTTGAGGAGGCCAATTTGATTCTTTCCCAATATTTGATTCTTTTGTCATTAAGATATCAATTTTTCAAACATGAAGAAATCTTTAGTCTGTCTTTGTCATGTTGAGTGATTTGATTTTGGACAATGCTAGGCGCACAGAATTTTCATGCACGTATGTGGACAGAGTCACACAAATGCATCCGGTGCACACACGTGGGTTAACTATTCTTCTGTGGGGTTCGTGTACATCGGATGTTTCCAAATTCTTTTGTGGGGCTCGTGTACATCGGATGTTTCTGAATACAGATGTGTTAGAATTTGTGCAATTTATTGTGAATCATTCATGTGAAGAAAATGATGTTTTTCTTTGGTGGTTTGGATCAAAACAACAAATTCTTCCAATTCGTTGTGAAGAAAAAGATACGGAGTAGAACAGAAAGAACAGTTACCAAAGATAGAACAGAAAAATGAAAATGAAAAATCGAGTTAGTTTTAATTGAACTTTATTTTTAAGTATGGTATTTCCTTTAAGATTTTCGGATCCTCCGACATGTTAAAAAGCTATATCTAAATCCGAAAAAAGTTCAACTTCGGTACAGATGTCAATTGAAAAAAATCTGCTTTAAGCCTCCAGTTAAACAGGATTGGTCAAATATAATGAAATATCATATCCTTGGTGTTTTTGCTTTTATTAGTTTTCAAAATTTTTGGTCACTTATTAATGATCTATACAAATTCTCTTGTGGCATGAAATAGCAAGACTTTCCATGAATATGGACAAGAGAAACTCCCAAAAGCCTTGATTAACACGGTAGTAGTGTAGAACAAGATAAGACACAATTAATTGTAACCCACAAGCGGGCGGTGAGATTGGTTTCTCGAGATTAGCCGACATGCGCGTAAACCGGTTCAGAGTTCAGACACTTGAGTTATTAAAAAACAAAACAAGATAGACGCAACTGCACATGGCCACCAATTTAGTTCCAAAACTTTCATTTTCGGGTCTATTTTACGTGCCTTGCTTTTATTCAAAACAAAACAAAGATATCACATCCTTTATTTTGTGTTTGCTCAACCTATAGCTTTCCCTCAATGGGAATCTTCCTACATTTGAACGTCCCCGTCCTAGAAGGAAAAAGATCTGTGACCCAATGAAAAAGCGTACATGACGGTTCACTCGTGAATCAAGATCCTTTCATGTGATGATCTTTTCATGGATAAATTAATGAACATGTATGAACGTCAAGTGAAATTGTGGTGAGCCTTATTTTGCCTCACATGAGAAGCTTCACAATCCATTACTCACTAGCATTTTTTACTCTCTTAGATGGTGTTTGGAATGTATAAATCTTGTTTTGAATCTTGTTGTTTTTCAGAACATTTTTGACATTGTTGAAAAGGGTAAAAACAATATTCCGCGTTACAGAGATGGTTGACATTGTTGCCAAATTAGAAGTTTTACAAAATCGAATTGGAAAAAAGTACAAGTAAGAGAGGTAATTTATGTTTACGGATCAAACTATTGGATTATCTGTGTAATTTTCGCAAGATATATCCCCATTTCTATGCTATCGGAATCAATACCAGACCAAAGCAAATATTCCCTCGTACATATACGTATTTCGTAAGTTCTTGATTATACTTGCCAATCATCATCAGCCCCAGCTCAAAATCTTGAATCCAACAGGTACCCATCTCTGTGTGTGTGTGTGTGTGTGTGTGTGTGAAGGTTCTATCTTCTTCTTTTTTCAAGAAAACAGGTTCTTGGTTAATCGTCAATCTTTCTCTGTTTTTATGTTTTCTTTGATGGGTAATTTATTAGATGGTTAAACATAACATGTTTATGGTTCTAGTGAATAATCACACCTTCATGAGTGACAAGATGTCCGATCCCCACACATCAATTCAACTTAGATGCAGGAGTGTGGAGGGACTTTTCTTTCTGGGCTTCTGCCCAGGGCCGGCCCTGAAAGAACAATCACCTCAACCCTAAGATTCCACTGAATTGGTTTTGCATGCGAGAATTCTTTCTTAATGAGGTCAAGATTGTCACTGGTGTCATACAAAATTACGAGGAAATGAATTATGTTATGATCAAACATAGAAAAAAGAAAGTTCATGCGGCAACATGTGAATTTTGTGTAGAAAAGACCCTTTTTTTTTTTTTTTTGGGAAATGAGGTATGATACTCAGTTGGAATGCCACTAAATATTAGAAACGGGCTGGAGTTGATTTTCTTTTCGCTTTGTCCATTTTAAGCTCACTTAGGGCAAAAAACCATGGATGATTGTCTCATTTGGGATGCTGGGAGTAGGTTTTCTTTTCTTGCATGTGAAAATTTTGGTTAGGTAGATTCTGGAACCGAAGGTAAATCTTTGAAAACAATATTACTAGTTTTATAATGCAGAAATTTGGTGCAATTAATACTTGTATAATGGTATAATCTTCTTTTCTTTGCTTTTCTGATCAAGTTAAGGCAATGTTTGGTACAGAATTAATTGGATTTGGTTGTTTGGGAATTTCCGGGAACTCTTTGCTTATTTATCATTTGTTTTGATGTAGAATCTCAATTGAATTTTCGCTACAAGGTAAGAAAGATATCTGCCTGAAGTCTGACAGGCAAAGAGAATCTAGGGGTTCTTGTTGGACTATACTAACGGTGTGATATGCCGTATCTTGTACGTGAGAACTTGTTTATCAGCAACATCGGCGATGCAGCGGAGGTTCTTCAGAATGGAAGTGAGGAAATAACTCATCTACTGTCAGTCCTTAGTTCAGCATCAATATCATTTTTTACCGAATGGCGTAGTTCTATATCAATCCCTACCAAAGAGATTCGCAAGTGTATGCTGGGAGCTTAAGGCCTGAGGATGGTTCAGGTGATAATTCAAAGAGTGCTTTGTCGCCAGAGAAGCTTCTGTGTTCGTTGGAGTATGCGGGCAAGGATTTGAAATTTGTGAGGATGGCGGTGGCAATTAAAGATACGGAGAGCGAAAATTTGTTGGATTATTTGGATGTGTGTTTAGATTTTATTGATCAGAGTCGAAAGGAAGGGGGTGTATTGGTGCATTGCTTTGCTGGCATGTCAAGAAGGTATATTCATGTTTTCGAACGTGTGTAGTTTTGCATGTTTGTTGTCGAGATTTATCTGTTTTTTTTTTTTATGGTTTTTGCAAATCTAAAAGTTTTGTCTCTTTGTCGATAAGGGTTTGGCATGCTTTACTTTCTGTGTTGTGTGCTTCTTTCATTACGTTCTCTATATTTGTATATTCCTATTACTTGCTCAATTGAGGATAATCTAAATGGGGTTCAATTCAGATCTTACATTTAATCTTTATGAAGTTTGTTATGGGAACCCGTTGCACATATTCGTATAACCTGTTTTAGATCATACCATGTACGATAATGCATTAGTCTGGTTTTCATTTCAAATACACTTACACAGCGCCCCATTTAATCTTGATGGACAACATTTTGGAGGAGGCGCGAAGGAGGAAAGAGGGTCGGTAAAGAAAACTTTAATTCACTGTTACGGACCAGACACAATCCGAGGATGCTTAGCCCAAAATGAAAAATACATAAACTTTGGTCATTAAGTGCAAAACATTGATTAGGAAACAATTCAAATAAGGAAACAAATAAAATTAAAAGGATAAACAAGTGAAGGCTACAATGAAAACAAGGATTTCAGCTTCCTCCTATGCCTGAAGTATGTACAAAGCTGTCGTAGAGTGCATCATTTAGTCTATCCATACCAACATCATGGAAATGGGGAAATAAGTTTTTAGTTAATTTGTTCATATGTTGTCTTCCGTTGGCAACTTCGCCAACCATCTGTTCTGCCTTCGATTGTGATGAATGCTTTATTGTCGGAAAAGACTCCACTCCTGTCTTTTTCCCGACCGAAATTTAGTTGAACTCTAGCAAAGAACCAACTGAAATTTAGTTGAACTAGAGCACAGAACCAAATCCTGTAACTTATCCCAACTTAAAAAAAAAAATAAACTTACAAAAAAAAGAGAGAACCAAATCCTGTATGTTACCTTGATTTGATGTTCTTGCAACCATGATAATTTTATAACCAAAAAACTTCTACGGAAATAGCCTTAAGCCGGTGAAATCCTTTGCAAAAAACCAATGCCTAAAGTTGAAGCTCTACCGAGATATAAATATCTAGTAGAAGTGTCACAAAAGGACATTTAAAGGAGCAAGGATCCTTTCGGAGCACACAAAGGAAACTCAACTTTCTCAAAAGACATCCTATTGTGCTCCCTCCGAAGAGTCCACCAAAAATCACGATGCTTCGGTTCACCACAAGTATCTGACTCTTCGATTTCTGGGGAATTTAAAAATTCTGATCATTCATGGTAATGTGCACATAAATTAAATTGGGTCTCTGGGCATTTGGCTTTGATTTGGGGGCATGGTTCAGCAGCAAAACAGGTATAAGGGGGCCACTGTTTCAGTGGTATTCTGTGAGCAGCCACTTTGTGCATATTGCCAAAGGTTAGGTCTGTCTCCAATCCTCCTCCGCCCATACCCCAATGATTGGTGTCTAAATGGGTTCTGCTGTTGTTGATCAATCATCAGCCAAAAAAACGATCAAGCTCCAAAAATATTAGCCATAGAGCTATGTAAGAAAAGGTGGTTTACATTCACCCTATTGCTTGCACATGCAACAGCAGTCATGACCGTACGCTTCTTCCTATGGTTTTCAACAGTCAAACTAGCTCCTTTAGTAAGTTCAAGCAAGGAAAACAAATTAGTAGTGGACAATCTTTTTGGAACGGAGGGAGTATTTTCTTTCGTGGATTAAGCGTGTATTGAAACCACCTTCCTCTCATGTTGGTCATCTGATAAATGTCAAGATCACTTCAATATAAGGCACTATAGTTTTTTGCTTTATCAAGTTCTGTAGGTTTACACCCTCTTTTTGCATGTGGTCATTGCAGTGCAGCTATCATTACAGCATACCTGATGAAAACAGAACAACTAAGCAAATCCTTTGTTTGAAAATCTGAATGTTGATGTAGGGACCAATAATCATTATACGTATCTTTTTTTATCTGGTTTGAATTTTTTTCCATTCAGATGCACTTGAAGCTTTACGGGAAAGCTGTGAATCTGTTTGCCCCAATTACCTGTTCTGTGCAATCATGTCCTGTATGCAGTGTTCTAAAGTGGTTTTGATGTACTTTTCTATGTGTTTGATTCTGGATGCTTTCTTCTCTAACTTGCAGTTAAAAATGTTCGAAGAAATGGGTTTCAAGGTTGATCACTCTAGCCCTATATACAAGCGCTTCCATTTGAAACTTTTAGGTCTGATTCTTATGGGCTTTGCGATTACCATCTCTGTTTGTTTTTTACTTTTTGTTTACGATCGTTGTTGGAAGCATTAGGACTGGTTCGTATTTACTTTCTACTACTATCTTTTTGTGCATATTTACTTTGGGGTTTGATTGTAGTTTTCAGAGGTGTACTTGCTTTGCTTGAGGGATTGTGCATTGGGTTTTCAATTTATACATTCACATTATGTTCTTACCATGTATAGGCTGAAACAGAGTTACGATCTAGCTAGTAGCATAAAGATATGAGTTTACATTACTATTGAATGATATATTACTCTTTCTTCATAGATCTTGTTGTAACTATTATCTTTCAATTTACCCAAAAAAAACTATTATCTTTCATGATACTTATTCTATATGAGTTTATTGTACTGGGCGTGTATCAGGAAGACTTGCCATCATGGCTTGTTACTCGAGGCCTTCTACTGAAAATTGCAAAAATCTCGTGGTTCGAGCCTTTTAACGCTAGTCTATTGGTTCATGTGAAGAACATTTTAATATGTGAAATGACACATGGCAAGGCATAAAACAGAATCTGCCCACCCCGTGCGCTATGGATCACGAATCGTCTATTAAAAAGTAGGGATTTTGCATGCAAGCTCCTATGATGATGTTGGGAAAATAAAGTGCTATCTGACCACAATTCTAGCGAGGAGTAATGAACCATTCCCCTTGACTAGTATCTTTCTCTCATTTATGTTGGCCATAAGTTAGAATCTTACGACAAGTGATTCAATTCCTGAATTGATCAAAGATCCACTGATAAATTGAGACAAATTTGTGGCTAACTATTCCAGAATATGGTCAGTAACGAATCCTGTGATTCACGATCATTTGAAAATTTAAGATTCAAGTGATTCTTGATCTGTTGGATCCAAGTTCATCCGACTGTTCTGAACAGCTTTTCACATCTTTTTTCTTGAAAATTTGGGCTTTTCACCTCTTTTTTCTCAGAAAAATTGGAATCCAACTTCTTTGAGTGTTTAATGTGCATGCTGCCTATACTTATGCGTAATTCACTAATTTGTTAAGGTGAGTATAGGATTAAATAGGATGCAATGTATTTAACCCTTATTTTTCTTCTCTTTCTTCTTAGAAAAAGATATACCCTAAAGATATCATGCCTGTCAACTTAAATCTGCTGATCTCATGCCTGTCCTTGAATCAGTTTTTGCTTTTGATGATCTCATTTGACTGACCTGTAGCCGCTAGAACATGATTAGTGAAGCTGGGAAGTAAGTCATTTGAAGAATGAAGATATAGTATACTATTAATAAAGCCAAACCACAAAACTTACGATGTAAGTGAGTAGCTTTATGTTGATAAGTGAGTAGCTTTATGTTGATATCAGACAACGGTTCTCTCGCTCAATTTATGCTTTGCTCGGTTTGCATTTTGAAAAAAATTTCCCAACTCAAAAAACACTCATTACTCCTACTTTCAATAATTACTCTCATTTTTCTCTCCAGTCTCCACTCATTACTCCTATCTCCAATCATTATTATTATTTCTCTCTCTATCTCTCTTCACTCATTACTCCTATCTCCAATCATGACCCTAATTTCTCTCTTCACTCGTTACCCCAAAAACCAAACTCAAAAATTTTTCAAAAACCCATCCAACCACAGCATTAAGCTTCAGAACCCCCAAAATCTGCCCAAGCTTGAGCGTGCAGACAACTGGCAGGACTCTGTTTGTTTGGTGCCCTAATTATGGAATCAACTGTGAGCTGCCATGGTTGTGAACTTGTGATGTAGGGTAATGTAACCAAATCAGAAATAGGCAGTATAGTTGAAACAAAACAAGATTCATCTGGGAAATGGGGATCATCACCTCCCTATCTTATGTGATGAGTAACCGTTCTTACTCTCCAACTATGAGCTGCTTTTCACTTTGTTGTCATTACTTGGAGGAGCTGTGTGCTTCTTTTAAGTCTCATGTTGGGCAAATGTTCTATTTTTTACCCTTGTAGTGTATTGAAATGAGCATTTTAGTTGCAATTGAAGTCCATGCCTCAATGTACGAGTTGCAAGCTGCACGTTGAATATTAGTTTTTATCAGAATGTCGAAGTTTTGCTTATTACTGACTGCATTGTTAGTGAAGCATATTATTCCCCTCAAACAATATAAGGTCAACCACGCCAAAGAGGGAAAGAAAAGAGAAAAAAGACCAGTCTCCTATATACGTCCACGATAAGAAATGAGGTGTATTTTATTTCGGGGGCTTTCCATTTTTTCATATTGTTTTGTGCCTCAAAAATGACAGGTGATTTCTACAGTAGCGGAAATAAAATAGACAATTCCAAATTTGGGGCTGATCCTGGCTTGCCAACAGAAGAAGTCTCTTCTGAGATAGGAACAGCTGTGGATGCAGTAAAAGTTGCTTCTCCTGCCTATCGCTGCAAGAAATGCCGGAGAGTTGTCGCAGTGCAAGATAATGTTGTGGATCATGTTCCAGGGGAGGGCGAGACATCCTTTCAATGGCATAAGAGGAGAAGTGGTAACCCTTTTAACAAGTGTGATGAGATGGAGTGCTCGTCTATATTTGTCGAGCCTCTATGTTGGATGACAGCAGGTACAACACATTGACCACTGCCATTTATTTCATTGAGATATTTGGATGTCGAGGCATATTCCTAAACAAAGATGTAGGAAAATTAATTTGTTTGGTTGTTTCAAGATCAGTTTTCCACAATATGTTTTCAGAAAATCGTCTAGGGGCCGATTCCGAAACTTGTTTTTGAGGAATTTTTTTTCCTGGGAGATAACATTCTGAACAAAGAATAATTCTTTCCAAATTCCTCGAAGTAATAAAAAAAAGGGGTGCTAAAACGGGGAGTATTTGTGTTCTTCAAAACAGTTTCCTGAAAAAAGAGAGTTTTCCAGAGAACTGTTTCGAAAAACTGTTTCTAAAAATTGCAAACGAAGAGGGACATTGATACATCAAAACAAGGTATGAGTCTATGACTAGTGGGCATCGAGTTGGCGTATCTGGGCATACATTAAATAAGAACATTCCAGAAAGATTTTACTGTGCGTATTTGGTGAATAACATTAATTCATTGTTAACTTGTTAGTAAAAGATCATTCTTTAAATCGTCCTTGCATTTCTCCAACCTTTGTTTGATTTCCTTTGTGAGCAGTTGAAGAAGGTGCATCAGAGGGGAAGCTTATGTGTGCTCATTGCGAAGGGCGCTTGGGTTACTTCAACTGGTCAGGCATCCAATGCAGTTGCGGTAGCTGGATCACCCCTGCCTTTCAGCTCCATAAAAGCCGAGTTGACATCAGCACCATCTGATGATTTTCAAGGCAGAAGAGAGAGATTCGTTTCCGTAATACATTCGAGAATAGAGAATACCGTAAAAGGAGGGGTTATGTGTACCTGATATGGCTACTTTCTTTTTGTTTTGAACTAGATATGGCTACTTGTGAAATAATAAAACCTGAAATATGATACTTGTGAGTCGTCGTGATATGGAAGTGCAAAATTTTTGAGCTGAGGATTACAAAGACAAAATAAATTAGATGTTTGAGAAATTGGCCGCGTTTGGTCGGTCTTTTGCCAGGAGCTGGGGAGTGAAGCTTAGAACTGCAGATTTTCTGTTCCCGGAATACTGCTCGATTTGGTTATTTTCCATTTCCAAATGCTTCAATGCTTCTTTTTTAATTCTGCAATGCAATTTCTTTGTATTATGAGATGGATATATTATTTCCTCTTTATTTCCTTCTTCTGGGTTTCTCCTCTTTTGATCGTCTTGGACGGTTCAGTTTTTCTCATATGTGGTTCTACCCCTTGACTTTTAGGCTTCGTTCACTTGTCAGAAATGTTGTGTGGGAAATGGATTCTTAAAAAAAATAAAATAAGGTGGAGTAAAAAAAAATAATCCCGTATGTGTGATCTTGATAAGAAATCTTGCAAGAAAACTAAATTTTTTTCATTTTGGTAAGATCTATTTTGCGGAAAGTGCTTCCAATTGAAAAAATTAAAGTTGTGGGTTATACAACTTTCTTGGTAATGGAACACATAGAAAGTTATAGGAAAGTTGATTTTTCCATTCTTGTTCTTTCCATGCAACTGAACGGAGCAGGCCTTAAGGGGGACGTTTAGGGTTCAAGTCTATGAAGAGACATCGAACCCCTTGGTTATTAACTCACTAATATAACTTCAACCCTCACTATTATATAGTAAATACTGGCAAAAAAAGAAAATCAATTTTGAAATTTTTACAGTGTTAAACTTCTCGACGAACTCTATTAGATGAACAAACAAATTGTAATTATTTCTAATGTACATTGAAGTACATATCTTAATACGTAACGGTCATTGAAATTAAACGGGAAAGTGTGTGTTTTTTTTGGTCACTCGATAAATATCTAGCTTACGGTAAGGGGATGGGGAAGGGTTGCTGCTAAGCGGCATACGGGTGCAAACCAAATACTCACGCTCCTGGTGAGAATTGAAGCCTCACTTTCAATGAGGAAGAGGTGAGAAAATGCCATTGGGCTACAAGCCCAGGCAATTTGTTTATGTACATTTTGGTTGAAATTGCGTAACGCAGAAGTAGAACCTCTTGGCTCTTGCCCAACAAGATCTGTAGACACGTCTCTCCTCCTCTCTCTTGACACTACAGTCTGCTTTTTACTCGATGGCGATCCAAAGACTCCCAAAGAGCAAGCAAAAACAACCCAGATCCCCAATCCTCCTACTCACATTGCTCATCGCAGCAATCGGCTTATTGTTCCTTCTCTCTTCTCTCAGACCCATATACTACGGAACTGAGTTCTCCTTTTCTACAAAGGACATGGTGGTGCCCAAGAACCGCCCTAGACCCTACAGAGCATCGGAGAAGTTCTTATACTGGGGAGATAGAATAGACTGTCCTGGAAAACACTGTGATTCTTGCGAGGGTTTGGGCCATCAGGAGTCCAGCCTCAGGTGTGCCCTTGAAGAAGCCATGTTTCTCAACAGGTATTGACATTTTCTTGGACTTCATTTCCCTTTTTATGAAAGTTTCTTGGTAAGGTTTGCGGGTGTTAGAGTTCACCTCACTTGCATAAGCAACGGAAGCTTGGTTAGTATAATATAGAGGTTACTCATTTTAGGTAGGAATCCTCCTAGAAATTTAACAAGTAATTTTTCTAGGTATAGTTCATGTGTGTAGGGGTGATAGATGAGTCGAACGAGCCGAGAAAGTGGTTGGTTAAGTTTGGATTGAAAACTGATCTAGTTTTAAGAATATGTTCAAACTTAGCTTGATCAAAGACGAGCCGATCCCAGATGAGCTTGAATCAAGCTGAACACGAGTAGCTTGAATTTTTTATTCTTCATAAAACCAACGAGCCAATAGTAGCTTGTTCGAGCATGGTTTGAAATTTTAAGGAGCTTCAAGAAAATGCTGAAGCTTGGTTTGTTAAGAAAACCGATCTTGAATGAGCCTTTAACGAGGGAGCACGAGTTCAAACTCAAGTAGGTTGGTTTATTTAGCAGCCTTATGTGAGTGTGTGGTTCTTTTTTCCTTTCCAGGTGAATTGGGTTGCTAGCGAATTGAGTTTTCTATGGACTTCATTTCCTTTTTTTTATGTATGTTCCTTGTTGGTGTTGGAATTTATCCCATATTGCTCACCCAGGCCACCCAAGCTTGATTAATATAATCTAGAGGTTACTCCACCTACCACCAATTGATTTTTGGTATGAATCCTCCAAGAAATTTTACGTGGTATCAGAGCTAGGTTTTCGGTGGCTTCACTTCCCATGGTTGAGTCTCCGCCCGAGTCAATTGCCTCACCTCATCAGACTACAATCCCTACCTCTACGTGCATACGGACTAAACGTGAGGGGAAGTGTTAAACTATATACCTCATCGGTCACCCAAGCTTAGTTAATATATTCTAGAGGTTACTATATCTACAGGCAATTGGTTTTAGTTTGGAACGCTCTAAGAAATCTCACAGTGGGTGTGGGGTTTTTTTTTTCTTTCCATGTGAACTGCGGTTGCTAGCAAATTGAGTTTTCTTTCCATTTTGTTTTTTTGATTGTGGCAAAGGATGTTAAAAGTTACAATGAAACAATTATTCCGAGTTTGGCTCATTAAAAATTTTGTTTGAGATCATCTCCAATTGTAAACAAGCCAAGCTCGGTCACATTCTTAAACTCAATTTGAAAAGCCAGGCTTGAATAACCCTTTGCTCAGCTTAGCTTGTTTGCCACCCCTATTTCTGGCTGGGAATAGAAGTGGGAATACTGTCAACAATTTTGAGGTTTTTAGGTAGCTATATTTGGCTATTTTAGTGAGATTTGCTTTCTTAGTATGGTAAAAGAAACTCGACTATAAGTGCAATAACCATGTTTGCTTTTATCTGCACATTCGTGTTTTCTTTTCTCAGTTGCAATGTACAATGCAAGAATTTTACGATGATTAATGTAGGGAAATCGATATAAGATTATTTTGACATTTGTTTGATAGGGAATTCGATATACTTCTTTTCTGATTTGCGAAGTAGAGACTCTATGCGATTTTGTTTATGTACATTTTGGTTGACATTGCGTAACGCAGAAGTAGAATCTCTTGGCTCTTGCCCAACAAGATCTGCAGACACGTCTCTCCTCCTCTCTCTCGACACTACAGTCTGCTTTTCACTCGATGGTGATCCAAAGACTCCCAAAGAGCAAGCCAAAACAACCTAGATCCCCAATCCTCCTACTCACATTGCTCATCGCAACAATCGGCTTATTGTTCCTTCTCTCTTCTCTCAGACCCATATACTACGGAACTAGGTTCTCCTTTTCTGCGAAGGACATGGTGGTGCCCAAGAACCGCCCTAGACCCTACAGAGCACCATGTTTGCTTTTATCTGCACATTCGTGTTTTCTTTTCTCAGTCGCAATGTACAATGCAAGAATTTTACGATGATTAATGTAGGGAAATCGATATAAGATTATTTTGACATTTGTTTGATAGGGAATTCGATATACTTCTTTTCTGATTTGCGAAGTAGAGACTCTATGCGATTTTGTTTATGTACATTTTGGTTGACATTGCGTAACGCAGAAGTAGAATCTCTTGGCTCTTGCCCAACAAGATCTGCAGACACGTCTCTCCTCCTCTCTCTCGACACTACAGTCTGCTTTTCGCTCGATGGTGATCCAAAGACTCCCAAAGAGCAAGCAAAAACAACCTAGATCCCCAATCCTCCTACTCACATTGCTCATCGCAGCAATCGGCTTATTGTTCCTTCTCTCTTCTCTCAGACCCATATACTACGGAACTAGGTTCTCCTTTTCTGCGAAGGACATGGTGGTGCCCAAGAACCGCCCTAGACCCTACAGAGCACCATGTTTGCTTTTATCTGCACATTCGTGTTTTCTTTTCTCAGTCGCAATGTACAATGCAAGAATTTTACGATGATTAATGTAGGGAAATCGATATAAGATTATTTTGACATTTGTTTGATAGGGAATTCGATATACTTCTTTTCTCATTTGCGAAGTAGAGACTCTATGCGATTTTGTTTATGTACATTTTGGTTGACATTGCGTAACGCAGAAGTAGAATCTCTTGGCTCTTGCCCAACAAGATCTGCAGACACGTCTCTCCTCCTCTCTCTCGACACTACAGTCTGCTTTTCACTCGATGGTGATCCATAGACTCCCAAAGAGCAAGCAAAAACAACCTAGATCCCCAATCCTTCTACTCACATTGCTCATCGCAGCAATCGGCTTATTGTTCCTTCTCTCTTCTTGGGGAGCACTCCGGTTCTCTTCCGGGATCCCAGATGGGAGAATGGTGCGGGACTGAAATGTGAACCGTTGGATTAAAATCCAACGGCCTGGATTAAAGAAGGGGCGCTGCTATTTGCAGCCCCTTATTTTCTCTCATAGCCCATTAAAATTTTTTATATATTTCGACAGTTAGTTACCGAAATTGAGATACATTTTCGACAGTTAGTTACCGAAATTGAGATACATTTTCAACATCTAATTACCGAAATATATGTTTCTTGTTTTTTTGTATGCATTTCCGACATGTAGTTACCGAAATATAATCTTGTTTTCAACAGCTATTTACTGAAATGTATGTTCGGCAGTTGTTTACCAAAAGTTGAACATATTTTCGACATGTAGTTACCGAAATATAATTTTCGGAAATTTTTAACGGGTTATGAGAAAAAATAAGGGGCTGCAAATAGCAGCGCCCTAACGAAGCCAAAAAACTCTCCAATAATTACACTTTTTCCCCTCCCCCTCACACTTTCCCCCTTCTCATTTCATTTCACTGTTAAGACTTACGACAGACCAGAGAGAGAGAGAGAGAGAGAGAGAGAGAGATGACGAGAAGAAACGCGAAGAACGAAGAAGAGAAGAAGAACGAAGATGAAGACGAACGACGTCCCGCACCAACCAGCCAAGGTATCTCTGTATCTCTCTCTCTCTCTCACTCGAAAAATCTCGAACTCGAAAAATCTGGATCGGAAGAAATTCTCAGAAATTAGGTTTTTTTTGTAGGACGAACGACGAAGATCGAAGACGAACGACGAAGATTGAAGCCAGCATCCACCAAGGTATCTCTCTCAAAAAAAAAAAATCTGGCTAGGGCTTTTTTGCCCATTCGAAATCGGTAAAAAATTAGGACTTTTTTTGTTGGAAATGAAGTCCATAAAATCTAAACACACATCCAAATAATCCAACAAATTTTCGCTCTCCGTATCTTTAATTGCCACCGCCATCTTCACAAATTTCAAATCCAATATACTGCTATAATTCGATGAATATGCCAAGTTATACCTGCAAAGTGGTGTCACTGCAAAAGATCTATAATGTTGTCGATTAGAACAAATCTAAGAGTAAAAGGTCGGTGCTTTCATCATGCGCTACTGGCATCTCGAGAATTCACTATGCGGATCGCTTGCATGCTACTATATTGACCATATCCATAGGTTGTACATAGAGAAGTAAACAGCGGAGAAATAGTAGGATTGATAAAGGAATAGCTCGTGCATGTTTAAGTCTATGGGATCCTCTCCATATGGCTGAAGTGTCTGTCCAGCATGTCCTTGGGCTATCTTTGTCATGCATTAGGGGCCTAATGTAGAGGAATCATGCCACTAGTACGCACATTTGAGTAGGGCTAGCTTACTGCCTAGTAATGTTCAGGTAGCTTAAAAAAGGTGCTTAATTGCCTTGGTCTGACTAACTATGCTTCAAAGCTAAGTATGAGTAATTAAGAGAAGTAGTCAATCAAAAAAACTAAATAAAGAAGCATAGTTAATTGAGACGAAGCAGGATAAACCGAGGCAAGTGTGGCCAGCAAAATTAAACTTGGTTAACTAGCCTTAACTGTGATCATTGTTTCCACAAGCCGTAACTGTGATTACTTAGGCTAATTAAGTGATTTGTGGCTAGCGATGAAGCACACTTAGCTTAGTCTTGTGATGCCATCTACTTCACCGGACGACACTAATGGAAACGAGATGAGTCAAGGGTGGATTAAGAGGAGGTTGAGACCTCTTATGAGTGTGCTTTTCTCTTACAAATTTAGCAACATGGTACGTGCATTTCACAATATAGATAGGTTAATGTATACTTCCTAAAATACGTACACAAGAAGATTAGGAATAACCAAATTAGAGAGGAGGTTGTGTGCATAGAATGTGTTGTTTGAAAAGAAAACGTTAAAAAGAAAAAGAAGACAAGAGGAGGAGACCAACCAAGGGCACTTATGGGGCAGATGGTCCCCGAGTAAGAGAACGAAAAGACCGCCAAAAATTAGGAACTAATATGGGGGGCTGTCACGATCCTAATGTCCCACATCTTCTAAGTATGGGCTTGGCCTTGTGTGTATAAGCTCTTTTGCACCCTCTCCTTGTAAGCCGTTTTTCAAGGGTGAGTTCTACTCATGAGTTTGTATCATTTGGTATTAGAGCTAGCCACCACGTTACAATTCAACACGCGGAAGGGGCGACCTATAGGCTGGGATTAAAATACTTAGGAAGTATTGAATACTACTAGGTGAGTGGAGCTGCCAAAAAAGAGAAAGGGCTACCATCGGGTTAGTGTCGATAGAGTGGGCTGCCGTGGTGTTACAACCCTTATGCCCCACATCGACTAAGTCTGGGCTTGGCCTTGTGTAAATAAGCTCTTGGGTACACCCTCCTTGTAAGCCGGTTTTCAAGGGTGAGTTCTACCCATGGGTTTGTATTTGGAACGGTCCATGGGTGAGAGCTCCTAAAAGGATATTTACACTGCACGTGAATTTCAATTGCATTCATGCTTATTCTGTACATTTTGATACATGTGTATTGCTGTATATCCAATGGACGGATGAAATCACTTCAACATGTTAGTAAGATCGGCTTAGAACTTCGGATTTACCTACTTTTTATACTCAACCAATCATTTATATTCAACCACAAGAAATACCAAAGTATGGGTGTGAAGATTTCAACCGATTACACCCATATTTCTGATAATATAAAACGAGCTGTTTGCAAAGTGTAAAATACATGTACCTGAAGGGTTTTATATAAACCCTCTCTTCTGTGAATCACAATTGGGTTTGAGTGGGGAGGATAGAGACTGGCGTGAGCTAATTCTGTTATTGATGTCATTGTTATGGAAGCTTGTGTACCTTTTCAATTCTTGAAACAGGTCAATCAGTTACTCTTTAACTCTTTGAAATTAAACCACAACAAAAGAGAAACAAAAGATGGAAAGTCTCATCATATACTTCAAGTTAGTCAACTCAACCCTAAGCCCTTAACTTTAATCCTCGAACCTCACATTTCTAATCCACATATTGGGTTGTGACATTAAATTCCTGCTATAAATAGAGCAAGAAAATTGAGAGGATAAACTAAAAATTGAAAGAAACTGATTTACCTGACAGCAAGACGTGAGAAGAAACCTGGCTTCCTCTCATTTGAAGCAATGAAAAGCGTGTGTCCTGGTGGGACCCATGTTGAAATTCGACAAAGAATAAACTCTGGGCGAGTACCCCGGTCAAGATGGGGATGTAAGCTCCTATCAACCCCATATCTATCCTTCCTAGTTTTCAATTTATCCCCTCGACGAACATGAATGGCAACGTAATCACCAAGGAGCTCCTTAATCTGTGGGTCTGACAATATTAGTTCATGAATTAGACGTAAATAACAAAGTAATAAATTCTGTCTTCCAAATCATCTGTGCAAATTATAAAGCAAGAAGAGCCAGAATAACAGTGCAAAACTGTTATTTCAGGATTTATTCGCTAAGCTCTTCTCATCCTCGTACATTCAACATTCTGCCGAGGCTAAGCATATGTAACATTTGACCAAAAAAGCCAGAGAGAAACATCCAAGAATCTACATTTCTTGATCAGGTGACAGATTTTAGACGGCTATTTAACTTTTCCCCAACCAACATATACATGACAAACCAGAAACCTGATAAGCATTTCGAGACAGAACAGGGGAAAGTTTCAAAAAAAACCCTGAACTTTCACTCAAATGATTGGACCAAATTACATAGTTATGCAGACATAGCATAATACGCGCCATATCATCGAAGTACATTAATGTCTTTTAAACTCATGAGACATGTTCCAAGACCATGTACCGCTTATCCCAATCCCCACCTTTTTAGTCCCTGCACTCAAACAAGCCCTTTATGTTTAGTGAAGAACAAGACACAGGTATAGGTATGGGCACAGGTACGGGTATGTGATTCAAATCCAATCCTTGTTGTAATTCTGTGAGGCAACAAATAACTTTTAGAGTATTTAAAGTATTCAAAGGAAAATTAATGAATTCTATCTTTCTCATGGTATGTAAAACCATTTATTTAGTTCGGTATCTATGAATGAATTCTACTTTCACATATATAAATTCATCCCAATTATATAGGATGTAACCCTGAAAACGTATCTAACATTTGGATTTTCTTTTGCCGAGTCTGCATAGCATAAAATTTGGACTATATATGGAAATCCCTAGATATGAATCATATGATGCACAGTCGAGTTCATGTAAGTATGTAACAAATAAAATTATACTAATTTTTTACCATTTTATTCGAAGATGTAGTCGAGGGGAGTGGAATTTTTTTTACTTCCCAAATGGACATGCTGGATCATCTGTCCATTTATATGGATAGATAGATGGACCTGTAGATTCACACTTGATATCTTTCTACCGATAGTGATCTACTCATACGGCTATGTTCTATTCGTAGGAATAAAAGAAAAATTGTCTTTCGGAGAGATGGCTGAGTGGTTGATAGCCCCGGTCTTGAAAACCGGTATAGTTCTGAACAAAGAACTATCGATGGTTCGAATCCCTCTCTCTCCTTTTTCTCGTTGAAGAAAGTTGTTTTTTTATTTGTTTTTATCGGACCGGTATGATAAAGAAAGGGGAATGGCTCGGCTATCCCGCCTAGCCAAGCCATAAAAAATAGATTAGAAAAAACAAATTAGATAGAAATGAGTTGAAAAAAAAAAAAAAGAAAGGAAATACTTTTTCAATATGACATAATCCCAATATGTATGATGGAATCAAATTCCTCCTTCAAACATTGAATCTCGCAACAAAAACGTGGTAAAACTGTTAATACTTTTTCAATTTCTGTAAACCGCGGTAAAAAAAAGTTAAAAAGGTTTTCTACTGTTAATACTTTTTGTTTCCAGGCAAAGAGTTGAAACAACAAAAATGTGGTTAAACTCCCTCTCTTTCTTTTGGTCGTGTCATGTATGAGTAGAGATCTAAAAACTTCAAAGCATTAGCAAGCATTAACAGTAGAAAACCTTTTCTGCAGAATCTCGTAGTTTCTTGGATGCCATTGAGGGAACAAATGAATATGGCAGCATTATTGCACTGCGGTTGTTTCGATCCTTACACTCCATAAACCTGAAAAGTTAAACAATTAATTCCAACCTAAAAACAAGCATGATTCGAAACCAACTAAAATAAGTAAATATAAGTTTCTCAACGTGTCATCCCAAGTTACAAACAAAAATTTAAATTCACTAACTTATGGGATCTGAACCAGTTTAAGATATTTTTTTCCTTCCTTTCAGCACAATCTAAGTTGTAATAAAGTTGAGCAACTATACGGCAAAAATTTCATGTTAGGCAACTAAGAAACAAGAAGTATAAATGTATAATTAGGTGGTTGGTATGAGTATGCTAAGTAAATGTCTGGTACAGCTAGACAAAGAAATAAAAACATGAAATGGGAGGAGTAGCACCAATGGAAGATAAGTTGGAGACAAAATAGACTAGTGGTCACATTCTACAAAGATTCCGATGCGACGGTAAGGAAGAGCGATAGGATTACTGTTCTTGGGAATCTTAATTTTCTTTCAATTTTTCCATGGAGAGAGAGAGAGAGAGAAAGAGAGAGAGAGAGAGAGATCAAAGTAAATGGTACAAGGTAATAGGAGTTTACCATGAAAGAGGACTAGCAGTTCGATTAATGACCAACATATTTGAGTACCGACTTTTCTCTTTGAGATCAGACCGACTATCTCCTGCTACTTGGGCAATGCCCCTACTCCCTAACTTCATGCTGAATGACAGAACCTCATGCCATGTTTCAGAATTGTCTAAAATTACAGGGATAGTGTTGGACATGAGGTCCAGATCATACAAAGAATCCATGCCACAAGAGCTGGCCGCCCACCTAATAAATCATTCAAAAAGCAACCAAATGTCAGCATAAATAGTAACACTGAGATTAATTATTTCACCTGCCAGCAGTAAATTTACTCCTAAAAGTAAATTACAAGGTGATAGTGCACCAAGGGAAATCGTGTGTAAGTAATTATGGATTGTGCCACCTCTAACTCCTGTGACAAGCGCATACTCATGTCCCGGGCCACTTTAACCACTGGTGGACCACTATACTATGATCAAGTAGGGTTACTCAACTCCAGTGAACATGCGAGATTTGTTAAGAATAAGGATAGTTGTAATTGTATTTTGCACATTCGCCCCTTCAGATATAAAAAACAAATCCCAAGGCCCGTCATCAAAATTCCTTTGTCCTTTTTTAATTCATTGCCAAATACGTCTTTCTATTGTGCTCTTGTAAGCAATATCGCTAGGTATTTGACTCCATTGGTCTATAAACTTGGCTCTGCTTCTCAATTAAGGATAAATAAAACTAGGAAACACCTGATATACACATAACACTAATCAAGTGCCAAGTTTGTACTTTGTACAATTTCACCATGTCCAACGGTTGTATAATGTTAAATAGCTGCAAGCACAAGAAGAAGTACATTGAAGATAAACTAGCCGCCAGTATTTCCATTTTCCCCTTTTCCTCTTCCTTTTGCTGCAACATAACCAACAGACAGTCGAATGAAACTCACCTTTCCTCTGAAGTTGCATTCTCTGACTGGTGAAGAATCCCTTTTGTATTATGGATTGGATTAATACACATCCTGGAAGGCAGTACAAAAGTTTTGCAGAAAGAAAGCATTGTGAAATCAGAATCTTTTTCACTACGTTCATTCAGTGACTAGAATCAATGCCACAGCCGTCTAGTGTTCTAACATTAAAATTCACCCCTATCGTATCGCCAAACCATGAAATTTTTTTTTATCAACAAATTTTTTTATTAATCACCGAATTCGAAAATTACAGAGATTAAAAGCGCCAAACCATGAAATTAGACTCTACAAACTTTACACAAGCTTTTAAAATGGATAGCAAGAACCCTCAGATTTCCCCCCAACAGGACCTTATAAAGGAGAAGTATCAATCTGGATTTCATATAATATAGACATTATATTGTCGTACTCATTAACAAAAGTTCCAATTTCGCGAGAACCCAGCCAAATTTTACAGAATGCCCATATTTTTTTCTCCCCAAGAAGGTAAGGAATCCACCATCAAACAAATGTCAAAATAATCTTATATCGAATTCCCTACATTAATCATCGTAAAATTCTGGCATTGTACATTGCAACTGAGAAAAAAAAACACAAATGTGCAGATAAAAGCAAACATGGTTATTGCACTTATAGTCGAATTTCTTTTACCATACTAACAAAAGCAAATCTTACTAAAATGGCCAGATATAGCTACCTAAAAACTTCAAAATTGTTGACAGTATTCCCACTTCTATTCCCAGCCAGAAATAGGGGTGGCAAAAAAGCTAAGCTGAGCAAAGGGTTATTCAAGCCTGGCTTTTCAAATTGAGTTTAAGAATGTGACCGAGCTTTGGCTTGTTTACAATTGGAGATGATCTCAAATGAATTTTTTAATGAGCCAAACTCGGAATAATTGTTTCATTGTAACTTGTAACATCATTAGCCACAATAAAAAAACAAAATGGAAAGAAAACTCAATTTGCTAACAATCGCAGTTCACATGGAATGAAAAAAAAACCCCACACCCACTGTGAGATTTTTTTGGAGCGTTCCAAACTAAAACCAATTTCCTGTAGATATAGTAACCTCTGGATTATATTAACTAAGTTTGGGTGACCGATGAGGTATATAGTTTAACACTTCCCCTCACGTATAGTCCGTATGCACGTAGAGGTAGGGATTGTAGTCTGATGAGGTGAGGCAATTGACTCGGGCGGAGACTCAACCATGGGAAGTGAAGCCACCGAAAACCTAGCTCTAATACCACGTAAAATTTCTTGGAGGATTCATACCAAAAATCAATTGGTGGTAGGTGGAGTAACCTCTAGATTATATTAATCAAGCTTGGGTGGCCTGGGTGAGCAATATGGGATAGATTCCAACACCAACAAACCTTACCTAGGAACATACATAAAAAAAAAGGAAATGAAGTCCATAGAAAACTCAATTCGCTAGCAACCCAATTCACCTGGAAAGGAAAAAAGAACCACACACACTCACATAAGGCTGCTAAATAAACCAACCTACTTGAGTTTGAACTCGTGCTCCCTTGTTAAAGGCTCATTCAAGATCGGTTTTCTTAACAAACCAAGCTTAAGCATTTTCTTGAAGCTCCTTAAAATTTCAAACCATGCTCGAACAAGCTACTATTGGCTCATTGGTTTTATGAAGAATAAAAAATTCAAGCTACTCGTGTTCAGCTCGATTCAAGCTCATCTGGGATTGGCTCGTCTTTGATCAAGCTAAGTTTGAACATATTCTTAAAACTAGATCAGTTTTCAATCCAAACTTAACCAACCACTTTCTCGGCTCGTTCGACTCATCTATCACCCCTACACACATGAACTATACCTAGAAAAATTACTTGTTAAATTTCTAGGAGGATTCCTACCTAAAATGAGTAACCTCTATATTATACTAACCAAGCTTCCGTTGCTTATGCAAGTGAGGTGAACTCTAACACCCAAAAACCTTACCAAGAAACTTCCATAAAAAAGGAAATGAAGTCCAAGAAAATGCCAATACCCGTTGAGAAACATGGCTTCTTCAAGGGCACACCTGAGGCTGGACTCCTGATGGCCCAAACGCTTGCAAGAATCACAGTGTTTTTCAGGACAGTCTATTTTGTCTCCCCAGTACAAGAACTTCTCCGATGCTCTGTAGGGTCTAGGGCGGTTCTTGGGCACCACCATGTCCTTCGCAGAAAAGGAGAACCCAGTTCCATAGTATATGGGTCTGAGAGAAGAGAGAAGGAACAACAAGCCGATTGCTGCGATGAGCAATGTGATTAGGATGATTGGGGATCTGGGTTGTTTTTTCTTGCTCTTTGGGAGTCTTTGGATCGCCATCGAGTGAAAAGAAGACTGTAGTGTCGAGAGAGAGGAGAAGAGACGTGTCTGCAGATCTTGTTGGGCAAGAGCCAAGAGGTTCTACTTCTGCGTTACGCAATGTCAACCAAAATGTACAAAAACAAAATCGCATAGAGTCTCTACTTTGCAAATGAGAAAAGAAGTATATCGAATTCCCTATCAACCAAATGTCAAAATAATTTTATTTCGAATTTCCTACATTAATCATCGTAAAATTCTGGCATTGTACATTGCAACCTAGAAAAGAAAACACGAATGTGCAGATAAAAGCAAACATGGTTATTGCACTTATAGTCGAATTTCTTTTACCACACTAAGAAAGCAAATCTTACTAAAATGGCCAGATATAGCTCCCTAAAAACCTCAACATTGTTGACAGTATTCCCACTTCTAGTCCCAGCCAGAAATAAGGGTGGCAAACAAGCTAAGCTGAGCAAAGGGTTATTCAAGCCTGACTTTTCAAATTGAGTTTAAGAATGTGACCGAGCTTGGCTTGTTTACAATTGGAGATGATCTCAATTGAAATTTTTAATGAGCCAAACTCGGAATAATTGTTTCATTGTAACTTGTAACATCCTTTGCCACAATCAAAAAAACAAAATGGAAAGAAAACTCAATTTGCTAGCAACCGCAGTTCACATGGAAAGAAAAAAAAAACCCCACACCCACTATGAGATTTCTTGGAGCGTTCCAAACTAAAACCAATTGCCTGTAGATATAGTAACCTCTAGATTATATTAACAAAGCTTGGGTGACCGATGAGGTATATAGTTTTAACACTTCCCCTCACGTATAGTCCGTATGCACGTAGAGGTAGGGATTGTAGTCTGATGAGGTGAGGCAATTGAGTCGGGCGGAGACACTGTGGGCAGCATGCCCTGGAATTTCCGGATTCCAAAGCGAGCCTCCGGGAATTTCGTTTCCCGGAGCAAGGGCCCGATAGATCGAGGGAGCGCGAGCGGGGCAAGCAGGCGCTCGCAAAACACAGAGTCGCCACCTGGGTTTGAAGGTCCGTCACCCAAGGAACCGTATTTCGAAGCACCTGCCGCGCTATTTGATTTGAAAAAGTGAAGGAACCAGTCCGTCATAACCATATCTGGGTTCGGGAGCCAGGTTACGAGAGGAAGGTTTTAAGGCACCCTCTCGCCCAATCCGAGATCGGTCTCTATTTAGGCATTTTGCGAAAATATTGTGATTCTTCCTCTTCTTTAATCATTTTTTAGCCAGTTAGGGCGGGGGAACAGTTAATCGGGGATTAAAAACTGTAACACTTTGCAAGATGTGATTTGAATATGGCATGAATGGATGGAATACTATGAAAATGGGATAAAACTTAACCCCCGATCAGAAATAAACCAAGCCGCTCATGGAATGAGTGTATCACACATGATAGAGCCACCTTTACATGCATGGATCTACGCGCATGCAAAGAGGACCGTCGCGCTAGACTTACTCCCTCGCGCGAGAGTTCATACCTCACCACAAGGTTGCATTTTATCCCCTTCTGGCTCTGGAAGGACCCGTGCACACCCAGGAGGCAAACCAAGCGGTTTATATAGACAGTAAGTAAATGATTACTATAAATTATTACAAAACAGAGCCAAATTAATTGAAATGCAACCCCTAAACAGTGGGGGTGTCAAAGCAGGGGCAAACCAAGCTGCTCATGCAAGGGCAATCACTTTGGAATAGGAGGTTCCTCGCGCGAGGCAGTGAATCTCTCGCGCGAGTGTCCCTGGACTTCCAGGAATTGCTTTGCATATTCTGGGCTCTGGACATGTCCAGAAACAACCCAGGAGCATTCCAACAAAGTAAATAAGCAATAAGAGTCTAGTCTATTTGTTTTAACATGCAAAACCATTGATCTAAAAGGCTTACAAAGTTATAAAATAAATAACAACATGAAAAACAAGAAAACCCGGCATCCCCAAACCCCACGAGGGTATGCTTGAACCAATTTATCAGCAGCGTATGTGAGTCACTCGCGAGGGTATGCTTGAACCAATTTCTTGTATCTCTGCTGACTTTAGGACCGAACCGGTATTGATTACCAATCTTGGCCCTGTCACCCCCCTCAGGAACAATGGATTATAAAGGTGTTTATACCTTTGCTTGGAAGGTTTTGGAAAGGTTTGAACAATTCGAGAAGATTGTGATGGAAAATGGAGTGAAGAAAGGTATAGGATATGAGCTAGAGTTGAGAGCCTTTGTGCTTGCAAGGATTCTCAATCTCCCAAACTTTCCAAGTTGGTGAATTTTTGTGACTTAGTGTATCCTTGTAAAGGAAGAACAAGGGGGTACTTATAGGGGAAGCCAAGGGCCAAGGGTGGTGGCAAACACCCCCTTAGGACCAAACTTGGGGGCTAAGCTTGGTGGAAAGGTGATGGGAAGGGTTGTGTGAGGGTGTGTCCCCAAGGCCTGCACTGTACAGTACCCTGTGGAGAAAAACGGGGTTCAGCAGCCCTGTAGCCCCCTGGCAAGCAACCAAGTGGTCGGCAAAAGGTGACTGGGATCAGAAGGACCATCGCGCGAGGCAGTGAGACTCTCGCGCGAGTAGCCACTGTCGCGCGTGGGTCAACAATTAAATGTTTGACTTTGACCACACTTGGCAAAGAGAACACCGCGCGTGGGTCAACAGTTAAATGTTTGACTTTGACCACACTGGACAAAGAGGACACTCGCGAGGAGTGACTTCAGCGGGTCAAGGGCAGACCCAGAGTTGACTATTTTTATTTTTCTTTTTTTTTTAAAAGGGTTAAAAGGGTTCAAAAAAAGGGGGGGGATCCGCACACTCCGAGCTCAAACCTTTCCATCCTCAAGACTGCTTTTCGATCCGGTTCATCATCAGGGAAACAAGAAACCGTAAAACGATCGGGAGATTCAGATTGGGGTGTCTACAGTAGTCCCCCTTTGACGGCACACGGAGCACCATTGACAGGTACGGGTAACGTCAAAGGTTTCTAGACACCCACCAAATCCACCCAAAAGCCGATTTATTGGAAAAAGTGCGCAAGCATGTAAAAATACCGTGCACCGAAGAATGATTTGACGGATAGATCGTCGTTGAATGCGGACGGATGGATCATCGCTGATTCGAAAGTGGACGGATAGATCGTCGCTGATTTGAATGTGGACGGATAGATCGTCGCAGATTTGAAATTGGACGGATAGATCGTCGCTGATTCGAAATTGGACGGATAGATCGTCGCAGATTCAGAGTTGGACGGATAGATCGTCGCTGATTGACGGTTAGATCGTCGTTGATTTGAATGTGGACGGATGGATCGTCGCTGATTCAGAGTTGGACGGATAGATCGTCGCTGATTTGAAATTGGACGGATAGATCGTCGCCGATTTGAAAGTGGACGGATAGATCGTCGCTGATTCGAAATTGGACGGATAGATCGTCGCTGATTTGAATGTGGACGGATAGATCGTCGCCGATTTGAAAGTGGACGGATAGATCGTCGCTGATTTAAAAGTGGACGGATAGATCGTCGCTGATTTAAAAGTGGACGGATAGATCGTCGCTGATTCGAAATTGGACGGATAGATCGTCGCCGATTTGAATGAGCATATTGGAGCGTGTGGGCGGACCACAGCTGGGGATATAAGCGCTCTAGTTTGCAAGAATTTAATCCAATATGATCCTAAGAACAACTTAGAACCATAATTAAAACCTTGGATTTTAATTAAAATCGAAAATAATCGAATTGGGCCTGCCTGCTGGAGAAAATGGGCCTGGAGCCCAAAGGGAGTCTCGCGCGAGGTAAGCAGACCCTCGCGCGATGGTCTGTTTTCTGGATCTGGATTTTAAATCAGCCCAGATCCGGCCCAAACTTGTGTTTTGCCCGCTTAAGTGTCGGGGACGCTTCAGAACGCCATAACAGGCGGTTCCAAAACTTCAAAAACTCTCAAACCTCTCGAACTCTCTCAACCAATCTCCCAAAACCTTAGATTTCTTCTGAAAATCCAAAAACCCACGCACGAGATCTGGTCCATGGCAGATCACAGTGATGGCAGTGGTGGTGGAGAGGTGATTGATCGTCCGGAGAACCGGGGAAGTTCAATGGCGGTTGAAGAAACAGACCCGACGGCGGCGGAGCCCACCGAGGTTGAAGGTGCAATGCTTACAGGCGGCGGCGATGGCGAACAGAGGCAACAGCAGGAGGCTGCTGGTGGCGAGGTACCTCGCGCGGTAGAGGAGGTGCCTCGCGCGAGGGACCAGGCCGGGGCCGTGGGGTCCGGTAGCAGACCAGAGGACACGGGAATAGTGGCTGAGGGACTGCCTGTGGTTGAGGGAAGTTCAGGTGGCATCAGTGGCAGTGGGGCTGGCGAAGATGATACCGGGCCGAGCCAAACCCCGCCGAGAGACTCGGCGAAGGGTAAGGGGGCTGCAATTGAAGAGGAGCACGTCGAGGAAGTGCAGATTGAAGAGGTGCAGACCACAGAAGTCAACCCTGTAGAGATCCGAGAGCAGAATATAGCGTTCAGGCCACCGGCGGGTGCGGCCACCTCGTCGCGGCATGTGCCTGTCACTTACGATGATATCGCCGAGCACACGCCCGACGAGATATTGGCAAGAGTCCTGGAACAGCACCCCGAGATCGGGGAATATATCTTGAAAGCCAAGGAGGACCGGGCCAAGGCGGTTGAGGCAGCCGAGGCAGCGGCGAGGGCCGAGAGGGAGGCTGAGGGAGAGAGAGCCGGGTCAGAGGGATTGGCAGCCGATGTAGAGAGGCAGAGGCCGAGGAGGCTCTGGGGCCGAGGGTGAGTGCAGTGGCTGAGGCGGGTGCCCTGGAGCGTTCTGAGTTTTCAGAGGAGACTTACACGCCTCCACGATCACACCTGTTTGTGCCGCTAGGCTTTGCGGGGTACAGACCGCCACAGCAGACCGACTACGACCCGGAGCTTGTGCTGAGGGATCCTGGGGTGCACATTGCGAACACCCGGGCCGAGGTATAACTCTTGACCAACCCCCTTTTGTACTTCAACTTGATACTTGCATGCTTTGAAATAATGATATAATTTTATGCCCTGAATGCCATGCATGCGATAACTTGAACCAACCATCTGTTGTAGACTGAATGCAAACATGCTGGGACAAGAGAAAGCCCGTAAAACATGCCATGCATATGATAACTTCCACCAATAAACCCATTACCAAGCTGCACCATGAACACATCGTGTCAAAAACATAACTTGAACCAACCATCTGATGACAGCCCGTGTAGACGTCAAAATGTACTGACATAGCCCTTATAGCACACACCATGCATGCAAGAACCCGACTTAAACAACGGTTGAAAATGGCACGGAGTTCAAAGCCTTCAATGATGTAGCTCTAGGATTGTAACCCCTACATGCTGTTACTTGAACGAGAATTTGGATCAAAAACCTAGACCGCCCATCCGTGGTCACACCGACACATTGATTACCTAGGACTTGAAAATGAAAGCACTGCATGCTGACATCATCCTCTGCTGCTTGTCTACCATGTGTGGCTAAGCTGTCGCATTGATTACCTAGAACTTGAAAATGAAAGCTCTGCATGCTAACATTATGTTCTGCTACTTGTTTTTGATGTCTGAAACAGGCGGATCAGAGGGACATCCGCGGTTTTGGCGGGCCGTGCAGCTCTTTGGCACTGTACATAGGGTTGCCAGCGAGGGTGAGGGAGCTGGTGGATGCAGCAGGCTTTCGAGAGTTTATCCTGACCCTGACAGTGCCAGTCAGGAATGACCACGCTGTCCTCGTTGCACTAGCTGAGAGGTGGAGGGATACGTCCAATACCTTCCACTTGCCTCCCGGAGAGATGACGGTGACGCCATCAGACTTTGCGGCGATCACAGGCCTGAGAGTTGGGGGAGAGCCCATCCCGTTTGACTCAGGGATACACGCCGATCCAGCGGCTCTGGAGTGGTTCTTAGGGGAGGTGCCCCAGGTAGAGAGGGGAGCGACGAGATACGCTCAGTTCATACGATACTTGAAGAAGAAACCAGCCAACGAGCATGAGGAGGCGCAAATGGCCCGGGCATACCTGTTATACATGTTTGGAGCTTCACTATTCCCGGGCAGAGGGAGCACCGTGCACTTGTCATACCTGCCGGCGCTGAGGGATTTGAGGACGGCTTCCCGCTTTGATTGGGGCGGAGCAGCATTGGGCACCGCCTACCAGTTCTTTGGTGACGCTTCGAGGAATGGGCAGAGCATGGCCGGCTATTGGCGTGTCTGGGAGGTATGATTTCAATTATTGTAGCATACCCTCCATTGTACTCCTTGACTGCATAAATTGCTTACTAGCTTTAACTGTATAACCATACAATTTGACTAATGCATCTTCCTGTTTGAAACCTGCGCAGCTTTGGGCATATGAAGTGCTGAAGATGTACCCCCCGGAGTGCAAGCATCCTGATCTGAGCACCCTCCCGCGAGCGCTGATATGGAGTAAAGAGTACAGGGGCACCAAAGAGGGGAGAGGCAGCCTCAATGCCTATAGGCTGTATCTGGATGAGCTGAGAGCTTCACAGGTATGACATAAGAACTCAAATAAACAATCATGCATGCTTTTCCTAATGCTGTCGCTGATCAATTGTACATATTGCCTGTTTGTCACTTTGTGCAGGTTGAGTGGAACCCTTGGAGAACGAGCGGACCAGAGCCAGAGTATTTGGCACAGAGCAGAGCGGTCACGGCCAGCAGGGTGCTACTGGAGTCAGCCTTCGGTTGGCAGTGGTATTTAGGGGATCGAGTAGTCCGCCAGTCACTCGGTTACCCTGAGTTTCAGGTGCCAGGGCCACTCCCACCACGAGCTTCCCACACAGGAGACTACACGCTGGCTGAGCTGGAGAGGTTTACCAGGCCAGACACTGAGCTGACACGGCATCTACGCCCGACGATGGACTATGCAGTCTATCAGAGAGATCGCCTAGCGAGACCATTTGGGATCAGAGCTCGCAGAGAGATCCAGGAGCAGGCGCGCGAGGCTGGTGCAGAGAGGAGGGCCGCTGCTGAGGCACCGGGGAGGAGAGCGCCGCGTGAGGCGTAGAGAGAGTAGGCCAGTAGTCGGTGGGCCTCCGGAGTTGGTTTGGAAGGTAGATGTGGTAGACCATCAGGGGAATACAGCTGAGGTGGAGCTTGTGCCTCCCTTAGAGAGCCTGCGGCCGTGACTGTACAGGTAAGCTAACTTCCATTTGCATAACTTCAAAACCCTTGAACTGTACCTAGAATATCTGATGATTGCAAAACATTCACAGGTGCCTGCTGAGTGGGTGAACGAAGCCCTACGTCGCATGCTTGCATTGGAGAACTTGGTGAGGAGAGCAGCTCAAGGCATGCCATTGCAGTTGCATTATCCAACACCCGCTCAGCCAGCTCAGGCGGCGGCGTCCCGGAGGACTCAGGTATACAAAATGATACACTTCCTTCTTGCTTTCAATACGTACGATACATGCCTGCTTTTGATACATGCATGCTTACTTTGATACCAATACATTGCTGATAGCTTCCAATTGATAGAACGTACCTGTCAATTTAAACATTTGATAGACAAATACATTGCAAAACATATACTAATGCAACATATAAACATGCAGGCACAGGGACGGGCGGCTTCTAGGAAGAGAGCGCGGTCGCCTCCGCAGCAGGCAGCGACCGGGACTACCACACGGCCGGTCGTCACACGACGACAGACTAGGAGTTCGCAGCCTACTGCTGCAAGCAAGGAGGCGGCCAAGAAGGCCGTGGCGCGCGCTGAGGAGCGGTATCGCATTGAGATGCGAGAGGTGCAGGGCCGAGAGGAGCCAGTTCGGAAGCGGTTGGTTGTGCCTGATCCTGTTGAGGATGAAGAGGAAGGAGACGAGGAGAGCAAGAGCGACTCTGACGACACCGTCGACGATCCCCGCTACTTGCAGAATCCGCACGAGCTTGCTGCTGCCGATGAAGATGACAGTGACGATGACAATGGTGGTGATGATGTTGAGGAGGACTTGAGAGATACCGACTGGCTCGGACGGGATGAGGATGACTGAGGAGCCTTTTTACTTTCTATGACTTGCATTTGATTTCGGGCCTGCGCGCCCAAGTAGTTTAGATAAAAGGCCAATGCGCCTTAGATACACTGATACTTGTTCTTAGGAGGCCTGCGCGCCTGTGATAGTGGGCGAGTGTGCCCGAGCATACTTTTGATGGTTTTGTTTTGGGCCGGAGCGCCACAGATATAGTACTTTCCTTTGGTTTGGTTTGATATAGCACAGTTTAGTTATAAAATTTGCATTTTATGGTTTATTTCACTCTTATATGCATTAAAGAGGTAAAACGCCAACCACTAATACCAAATTTGCATTGATAACATACTAAGACCAACTGCAGACGCACACGCATGTATAAATAGAGACTAGCTCAAAAGAAAAATGGAAAATGTAACCCAGGATACGACCAGGATACGAGGATACGGCCAATTAATGAATCTTTGGGTATTAAACGACCAAAATTTGCAATACTTGACTTTGATTGAAACCAACGCTTCCGTAAGGTCAAGCACGCATAACGTGACTTGCACGAGTTGACGGAATCAAGAAATACATCCCGAGGCGAGAAATATGTCAAAAAGTGTCCTAAGACACAAAAGGGACACGAGACAGTGAAACAAGACTCAAATATGTCCCAGACTGAAACCGACACCTCCATACAGTCACATACGCTCCATATGACCTGTGCGGCATGAGAGAACTTGGCAAAATCCTTTGGAACAAATTTCGAACCTCCAAAACCTCGATTTTAGCTTGAAACAGGCCGCCGAGGGTCAAAAATCTTCGTTAAGCGTGAATTTCCGTAACCGATGCCCGGGTACAGTCACATATGCCCATTAAGACTTGTAAGAACCATAAAAAGTGCCAAAATACCCCTGGAACCCAAAATGACCAAGCCAAACCAGTAGCTGCTGCAAGCTCTCAAAATGCAGAAAGGACCCTCGCGCGAGTAAGTGAAACACTCGCGCGATATCTGTCGCGCGAGAGAGTGCCATGCACGCGCGAGGAATATGTGTCGCGCGGGAGAGTGAGACTCTCGCGCGAGAGTCAACCCCTGTCAGGCTGGCTTTGTTTGACTGGAATAAACTTCTGAAGACATCAGGAGATGCTAGGGGGGCCCTCCAATGATCTGCACACAATAATTAACATAATTGGGGAGCCCTTCATTTGCCAAGTGTAAAGTATTCAAAACCTTTTAACTTCTTCCTTCAACACAAATGAATAAGGAACCGACACTTCCAACCAAAAACCCCATAAATGGAACCCATTGATAGTTGTGTAGAACATCATCGGTTATCTGAAATGGAGAGTCCACTTGCTGCAATGCTTGATCCTTGGTTGGCAAGAACCGAAACCTATGAATGGGTGAGTCCTCGGACTCGAGGGCTGGCTTCGATCAGAGATCTTCGATACGTGGGGCCACGCCCCGAGCTCCTCGAAGCTGCTATGAACCACTGGGATCCAGTCATGCACGTCTTCCGTAATTATGACGACGAAATGTGCCCAACAGTGGAAGAGTTCCAAGCCTACCTACCCGGCTTTGCAAATCCCAATGTCCTCGCCGTTCCACCGGTGCAGGAGAACATGAGCCATTTACTGATGAATAAACTGAACATTTCCGGGGGGCTGGCGGCCAGCATTATCCATGATGATGAATTGGACATTGCGCGCTTGATTGAGTTGTACGGGCCTGGCGGCATTCTGACGGATCACGTTGAAGAGGCTCACAAACGTTTTGCCTTCTCAATTTGCGTGTTGGCGGCTTACGCACTGGTTCCTGCTGACGGAAGGGTAAGTCCCAGCGTGGTGAGCATGGCCTCACAAATGGGAGCCCGAAAAAACATTATTCCGACGGTCCTGGCCGAGACACTGATGGGCTTGGATCTGTTCAAAAGCGGACAGAGCAATGTCTTCAGTGGCAGCCCACGGTTGCTCCAGGTAAATACTCACTCAACTCACCTTTTTCCGATTTTCGCACTTTCGCATTTTACCTCGACACTCGGTTAAGGATCATTCTAGGACCTTACTTATCTTTTTTGCTCTGGCTTTATCTAGCTCCTTACTCGTCTTTTCGCTCACAGGTGTGGCTTTCTGACAAAATGGGATTACTTGAAGCTCCACAAGCGGGTTGGGAACATTTCCCGAGGCGATTGCTCGAACGGCCCCTGTTGTATCCTGAACAGGACGTAACAGGATGGAGTATGATCTTGCACGACATGCAATCTGATGATTTTGTCTGGAGATGTCCATGGCTGATCATGCCCGAAATGGCCGTCAATACAACAGGCCTTGAAAGGGTGATAATCGCTGGCTTGACGAGCTTCACCTTCTATATCCCGGGTCGCATCCTACGCCAACTAGGCATAAGCCAAGGGCTGCACCAAGCCGGGATCGAGGAATTCCACTTGCCTGACTTCAATGTGCCCTCACTGCGCGAGTATCGAAGGCTTTGGAGACAGGGGGTGCTTGAAGGCCCTAGCCCAGATTTCGTAGATTGGCTAGATGGCCGTTACGTGGCATGGCTTCGTGCCGAAATCCAAGCAAGGCCCGGGGGATATTACTGAACGCAAAAGGATTCTGCCTGTAATTGAGAATAAGTTCGAGAGTCGTTGGGCCACCCAAATAGTTTTCTGTAATTTTGCTTGATTGTCAGAACTGCTGTATGGTGTTGTTTGCTCGGTACGCTGAATAAAATGAATATTTCGAACCCCCGCGTCGAAATACTTGAATTGACCTGCTAGTAAAGCACAAAACCCTAAAAGCCAGCCCAAGATGAAACATGAATGATCACTCCAAATAATCCAGTAGGCTGATTTTGAAACGTGAAAGAAAACAGATCCTCGCGCGAGAGACCCAGTGTGTCGCGCGATGGTGTTGTTTAGCTCAGATGCGATGTTGGACACTTTTTAGAAAGCTGAGGCGTTGTAGGCCCTGTTATCACTGTTTGGGCGTCCAGTACAAGCCTGAGACAGTTCCAAAGCATACGACTTCTCTTGAAAGGACGTATACCCACCTCCAGAGATATTTTCTTTTGAATAAGGGAAATATCCTACCATTCTTGGGTTATAAAAGCTTAAACCTCCATGAACATAAGGCATTTGTCTCCAGACTAAAACTCCAGACAATATTTAAGAAATGGCAAACCACCTCCCTACCTTAATTGGCCCGTGGCTTGAAGCATTTGTTGCAGGTGACTGGCTAACATTTCGAACCCACGGGTTGGCCGCGTTCCGTTACCTCCGAAGCGTAAGACTGCGTCCTGAAATCCTATGGGCGGCAGTGCGGTTCTGGGACCCAGATGTCCACGTATTCCGATTTGGCAATGACGAACTATGTCCAACAGTGGAGGAATTTCACGCATATCTCCAAGGATTTGCGTCCAACGTGATTATTGTACCTCCTTACAGAGAGAGCATGTCCAAACTCTTGAAATCCGCACTGAAGATCTCAAAAGGCGCAGCAGAGGGCCTGCTAAGTGGAGGCAGATAATTATAATACGCCTGATGGAGTGGTATGGCCCTGAAGGTGACCTAACGGATGCCATTCAGGCCAGGCGCCGGTTTGCTCTAACAATCTGTGTGCTGGCTGCATATCTGCTGGTGCCTGCCGATGGCCGAGTTAATCCGTCATTGGTTCACGTGGCCACTCAGCTAGGTGTCCGGAAGAACATTATGCCTATGGTTCTGGCGGAGACACTCATGGGTTTGGATTTGGTAGCTACCGGCCAGACGGAGACGTTCGGCGGCAGTCCACTCCTACTGCAGGTAAACTCACTCAGCTCACCTTTTCCTGGCTTTCACACATTCTGCTTTTACCTCAACACTCAGCTAAGGCAAATATCGGAGTTTCTGACTTGTTTTTCCGCTCAAGTTTTATATAGCTCCTTACTTGTCTTTTCACTCATGCAGCTGTGGTTATCAGACAAGCTGGGATTGGTTGAAGCTCCAGAGGCGAATTGGCCGCACTTGCCCGGTCGAATGCACCAACGAGGGATGCTATACCCAGAAATGTCCACAGAGGACTGGTATGCATTCATGAACAACCTGTCACCACAGGAAATAGTTTGGAGGCACAGGGCGCTAAACATTCCAGACATGGCTCTACACTCCGCAGGTTATGAAAGAATGGTGATTGCTGGGCTGTCCAACTTCACCTTCTATATTCCAGGCCGTATCCTTCGGCAGCTAGGGATGAGCCAGGGGTTACACCGAGCCGGGGTGGAAGCCTTCCATACTCCTGCATTCACTGCCCAAAACCTGAACGGATATGCACACAATTGGGGCCTGAGACAACTTGGAGGAGCGGATCCTGATTTCAACGCCATCCTGCAACGTCGCTACAAAGCATGGCTACAGAAAGAAGTTGCAAGAAGACAAAATGCAGACTGACTCCTGACCGAAACCTACATGATCTAAAATAAACTGTGAGCCTGTCAAGGCCTCCAGCATGTATTCTGTTTTTATGCTTAAATGTTTTTAAGGTTTGCTCGGCCATGTAATAGAGATAATAGTTTGAATAAAAGTAAAAAGTCAAGAATTTTCCCCTTTTGGTCCAAGTATTGAACACCAAGCCGGTCTTGTATGTCAGCATGTATACTGGAACAGGAAACCATGAATTGAATTGATTGATTGTGACCGAATCTCACAGAGAGATTGCCTACGTATCCCTTTTCAAGGAATCAGGTCAAAACGTAGTTCAGGCTAGGGCTCACTCGTGTGTTTATCTCTCCTTTTACGCTCTAAATTTTGCCTAGAACTGCCTTTTCAGGTTTTCAGCCTAGCGAGCTTTTGATATTTGCCTATTTATTTTTGCCTAGACTGCCTTTGCAGGTTTCCAGTCTAGCAGGCTTGCTCTAATTTTTGCCTGGGACCGCCCACCCTTGTGGTTTTCGGCCCAGCGAGCTTCTCTCAGGGATAGTAACGCTTGAGTTGATCCAGGTTGACCAGGGTGTTGAACTCGTTGCCGTTCAGATCAATGAGTTGAGCTGCTCCACCCGAAAGGATGGTTTTGATGATGTAAGGTCCTGCGCGTTTTGGTCGGAACTTCCCGCGGAGATCAAAGATGGGAGCACGGATTTCCTTGGTAACCATGTCACCCTCGAGCAAGTCACGAGACTTGACTTTCTTGTTGAACGCCCGAGCAATTCTTCGCTGATATCCCTGAACATGATACAAGGCACGGAGCCTCCTCTCGTCAAAGAGCATGAGTTCAACAAACCTCCCGCTGAGCCACTCGGACTCCGTGAGTTCACATTCATCATGATTCTCAAAGATGGCACCTCCAGTTCGATAGGGAGTACCGCTTCCATCCCATAGACCAGGGAGTAAGTGTTGCCCGGTTGATGTTCGAATTGACGTGCGATACCCCCACAAAGCTAGAGGTAGTTGCTCGTGCCAGTCCCTGGCGGACTCTGCAGACTTCTTGATGATTGTTTCAATGTTCTTATTGGCTGCTTCAACTGCCCCATTCGTTTGAGGGCGATAGGTCGTAGAATGGTGGATCTGGATTTTGAATTCATCAAAAAGCTCCAAAACCCTGCCTTTGAAGTGAACCCCATTATCCGATACAAAGGCCTGAGGAACACCATACCGATAGATAATGTTTTTCCTGATGAATTGAGCAACCTGAACCGCAGTCAGAGTTTTGTAAGACTTCAGCCTCAACCCACTTGGTAAAGTAATCGATTGCCACCAAAATGAATCGATGACCATTGGAAGCAGACGGCCTGATCATGCCGATAACATCAATGCCCCAGACAGAGAAAGGCCAAGGCGAGGTCATACCAAACAGTTTAGAGGGAGGGACATGCATAAGATTGGCGTGAATCTGACACCTATGACAGCGGCGGACATAATCCACACACTGTGATTCCATAGTCGACCAGTAATAACCTTGACGAAGGATTTTCCTGGCAAGCATGACTCCGCTCATGTGAGGACCGCAGATTCCTTCATGAATCTCTTCCATTATTGTAGTGGCCTCAGCACTGTCGACACAGAGTTTGTGCATTCCGCAATGAGATCTCCTGTAAAGCTTTCCTCCACAGATGATGTAATGAGCAGCCATCCTCCGTAGCGCGAGTTGATCTTTTTTAGAGGCTTCAACCGGATATTCACCCCTTTCTACAAAATTCCATATGTCGTGATACCAAGGCAGACCATCATTGAGATCATCAATGGTGCTAATATGTTGATAAGCAGGGCAATCCCGCTGTTCAATTAGAATAGGACGAAGCTTGACACCCAATGGAAGTTCAACCATGGAGGCCAACGTTGCCAAGGCATCGGCAAATTGATTTTTCAGACGAGGAATATGTGTGAAGGTAACCTTGTTGAAACGAGGAATAAGATCTTCCAAGTCTTGATGGTAAGGCTTCAACCTTTCCTCCCGAACTTTCCAGTCCCCCTTGGCTTGAGATACAACCAGATTGGAATCGCCAATGACCTCGAGTTTTTCAACACCGAGTGTTAAAGCAGCCTCCATGCCGACAATGCAGGCCTCATATTCGGCTTGGTTATTCGTGACATCAAAATTGAGTTTGAACGCTAGAGGAATATGAGAACCGTCGGGCGTTATCAACAAAACCCCGATTCCGAATCCTTTCTGATTGGCTGCCCCATCAAAGTAGAGAGTCCATACATTGTCAACTACTGTTAGCACCTCTTCGTCTGGAAACGTAAAGTCTGAGTCCTCCGGCCCATCGACAGGATGATCAGCTAAGAATTCTGCCACCGCACGGCCTTTGACAGACTTCCTGGTGACGTACTCAAGATCAAACTCAGCTAGCATGAGTAACCAACGTGCTAACTTACCAGTAAGTGCTGGCTTCTCAAATAGATACTTGAGAGGATCCATCCGAGAAATCAACTTCACTGGGTAAGCCAGCATGTAGTGTCTCAACTTTTTGGAAGCCCAAACAAGAGCCCAACACGTCTTCTCCAGCGCAGTGTAGCGTTCTTCACATCCAACCATCTTCTTACTTAAGTAGTAAATGGCCTTCTCGACTCCCTTATCTCCTTCTTGAGCTAGCAAGCACCCCATAGAAGATGGGTTGACAGACAAGTAAAGTATCAAGGGCTTCCCAGGCACTGGCGGCATCAAAACCGGAGGATTTTGCAAGTAATTCTGGATTGTCATAAAAGCCGCTTGACACTTGTCCGACCATACAAACGGGGTATCCTTCTTGAGTAGACGAAACATTGGCTCGCAAGTTAAAGTCAACTTGGCGATGAATTTGTTGATAAACTGAACCTTTCCTAAAAAGCTTCGCACTCTTTTTTCAGACTCCGGTGGCTTCATCTCAAGCACTGCCTTGATCTTTGACGGATCGACTTCAGTTCCACAAGAAGTAATCATGAAACCAAGCATTTTGCCAGCTGTGACTTCGAAAGTGCATTTCTGCGGATTGAGACGCATACGGAACTTACGGAGCCTCTCGAAGAACTTCCTTAGCACAGGAATGTGTCCCTCTCGAGTTTTTGATTTGGCGATCATGTCATCGACGTAGACCTCGACTTCTTTGTGAATCATGTCATGCAAAATGGTTGTAGCAGCCCGCTGATAAGTAGGTCCAGCATTCTTCAGCCCAAAAGGCATGACCAGGTAGCAGTAAGTCCCCCTCAGTGATGAACGTTGTCTTCTCACGGTCCTCAGGTGCCATGAGGATTTGGTTATAGCCTGAAAAACCATCCATGAACGAAAGCAAAGCATGTCCCGCCGTGTTGTCCACAAGCACATCGATGTGTGGCAAGGGAAAGTCATCTTTGGGGCTTGCTTTGTTTAAGTCCCTGAAATCGACACAGACTCGTATCTGCCCATTCTTCTTGGGAACGGGAACGATGTTGGCCACCCAAGTGGGATATTGAGAAACCATGAGGAACCCGGCGTCGATCTGCTTCGTGACCTCATCCTTGATCTTCTGAACCCAATCTGGTCTCATCCGTCTGAGCTTCTGTTTCACAGGTTTAGCATCCGGTAACAAAGGGATCCGATGCTCCACTATCTCGGGATCGATGCCTGGCATGTCTTGATGAGACCATGCAAAGACATCACTGTACTCGGTGAGCAGCTCTTTGAAATCACGATGCTCCTCTGGTGAAAGCGTGGAGCCCACTTGAACCAATCGGGGATCATTCCCATCTTTCAAGTTTATAGAAACTATTTCCTCTTTTAATGGCTGAGCATGCCTTTCATCTTCCCTCTCGATGAGGGCACGGATTTCCTTGGGAATATCCCCATCGAAATCTATCCCTTCATCGTCGGGGTCGACACAGTTTATATAAAGATCATGCAAGTACTCAGAAGATGCCTCATTCATTTCAAAAGACCCCAACGGGTCGCCAAGTACAAGAGAATCAAACTCGAAATAAAAGCTATGACGTGGAGGGCCAAGAGGCACAAACTCCGACTCAGAGCTAGACTTAGAAGACTCACTGAACTCAGACTCAGACTCAGACTCAGATGCAGACTCAGACTCAGAAGTGTCATCAATGCAGGTCAGGCGTGGTTTGAAAATGCAATTTTTAATGCTACCATTGGCTTCAGTGATGAGATCAGTGGGGTCCTCGAGAGCGTCCGCCCCGAGCATGAGCACTTCGGCTTCTTCAGCTTCTTCAGCTTCCTTGGCCAAACCCACCTGAGAGAATTTTTGGAAAACAGCTCTAAGCTTCCCTGATCAAAAGTTCCCAGCCAGTCAGCCTTCGCTTTTGGTTGATTAAGCTTCCTCTTGAATTCCAGCTTGGCTGGCTCATCATCAGTCTCAGACCAGGTGTCCTCGGCGAAGACCTCAAAACCAGGTAGCAGTTCCCCAGTTTCTGGATTGATGAAGGGCTCATGCTGTCCAGTGTAAGCAGCGTTCCCCGCTTCACGCACAAAGTAGCTGTCAGGATCACCATAGAGAGTTCGAGGTTTTCCCGAGTATTTCCTCCTTTTGGCATTTCCGGCAGAGGCAGAGTACCCCAAATCGAAACGGCCCTCGGAAGAAGGAAAGATAGGGAACTCCGGAACTCCCTGATGGTGGATTCCCAGACCCAGACCAGGAAAGTAAGACATCCGGCGCATGATGTCCATAGCGACAGAGCTGATGAGAAAGTCCCCGTCCACGTTGATTGCCAAAACAGAGCCAGATGTGTCGAAAGAGAAACCTCCAAGATCAACGTCCTCTTCACCGTGCATATTCCTAGCGCTGGTGTTCCATCTTGAGCGGGCGAATTCCAGAGTCCCCGCAGATGGTGAGCGTACCAGACGGCAGTCCCAGTATGACTTTCTGGTGAAGGGTGGATGGTACAGCCATGATATCTGAACGGTGGAGCCATGGCCTACCCAACAATAGGTTGAAGGTTGCAGGTATGTCGACGACATGGAACTCAACATCCATTTCAAAGCCCTCAACATCGAGTTTGAGCATCAAAGTGCCCTCAACCACACGGCGAGTGCCATCGTATGCCTTGACAGCCAAATTAGAAGGTGCAAAGTCTTTTTGGCCTCCCAGACGATAGGCCACTCTCATTGGACAAACATTGATGGCTGAACCGTTGCAATGAGGACAATCGGGACCCAAAGTCCGCGACACTTAACGGTAATGTGCAGAGGGCGGTTATGATCATTCAACAGGAAGATCCTTGTCTGTGAAGACCACGGTGTGCTTAGCGGTAGGAGGGAGGATAAGGGAAACCATAGCCTGAGTGACATCAGATTGAACTTCTAGACGGGCAAGAGTTTGGCAAAGCTGCTGACGATGCTCACGGGAAGAACAAATTAGGCCCCAGAGAGATATTGCAGCAGGAACCCGTTCGAGCTGTCTCCGAATAAGATCCGTGCTTGGTAACTCAAGCGGTGCAGACCCTGGGAAAGCAACAGGTTCATTCCTTTGATTAGAAGGGTTGGACGAAGTCCCAACTTGCAGATTAGCAGGCTGAAAGACTCGTCCACTCCTTGTAACGTTAAGAAAGTTTCCCAAGAAAGGCGCGGCTTGAGGGTCTTGATTCACGTCCCAAAGATCATAAGGGACTTCACCCAGTTTACGCTTCCCTTTGTCAGTGACCAGTGCAGCTACCGGCGCTTCTGTATCCAACCCTAGGTCGTCAGCGAGATCCTTTATCAGTAGTGAGTCCCAGAAATTTAGATCTTGGACCGCTGCAACTTCGTGCTCTGGTCCTAGGTTTGTGGTGAAAGGAACATCCCAAAGACCACCATCAGCTAGAGAACGGCTGACAGCCCAAACTTCGGCCCCAACCTGGACATCGACTATCTCATCTACATCCCAAAGATTTGCTGGCGGAACCAGACCTGTAACCATGACACTGAAGTCTTCTGGAGGAGAGACAAAAAGGCGTGGTTGATCTTCATCTACGATATTGAGCGCAGGGTCATACACAGGGTCAGTTACCGAGTCAACAAGCCTGTTGAGGGTAGAAGGGAAGAAACACTCTCCCAATACACGGGTCTCCTCTTGAAACAGATTGTCTTCATCAAGGTGTATCATGTACTCAGGAGTAGTAAATCCTTGGAGAGGCCCAGGAAAAGTGACTGGAACCTGCCAAGCGGGCTCAGGATCCCAAAAGTATTCTTCCTCGGGAATCTGAGGCTGAAGTTCCTGGAAGAGCATGAACAAGGAGACGCCATCCAGAGGGTCAAGTGCTATTTGTTCGTGCTGAGTGATCCATTCTGCTTCCCATGCCGGGTCGGGTGGAATCTGCTCAAGGTGCAGCGGAAAACCTTCCAACTCGAGTTGGAACCATTCTTGGATGAGAGGGGCATCATAATCCTCACTATCAGCTATTGCCCAGCCTACAGCCCGCATATCAAGTTCTGGTTCTGGCTCGGGTAAGGTTGGCATCATAGCTCTTAATCGACTTGCAAAGTCCCGCGCAGAACCAGGAGAATCTACACCAAAGATGGGAAGATTACGAGTTGATGTAGGATCAAGTCGGATCCGCGGAAAAGGACCGTCGTGCAAATCACTGATATTGTCGTTGAGGAAATTCAAGCCTGCTTGCACCAAACGGGTAGGCGGATTATAGGTTTGCCCTATAAACATGAGTTCGGCATCGGATTCTGCAGGTATGAGCACAATGGGTTTTGGCTGATTGATTGGGATTATATGGTTGGTGGGGTCGAATATAGTGGAGGTAGGGTTGATTTGAGTGGAGCTGAAGGAGATTTGGCTGATGTGGGGAACAGCCGTGTGTTTGGGTAAGGAATTGGAAAGGATGTTAGGCTTTTGGGCTGGTGGAGGCGGTGCCGAGAGAGTTCCTTCGTCTATAAGGTCTGAATTGCATGCCAAGACGAAAGCAGAGTCTCGTAGCGTGGCCGCACCCGATGGTAGGCACATAGAGATTGGCCTTGAAGCGAGCGAAGGGTTCTTGGGCAAAGGCATTGGATCCAGGGCTTGAGATGCCCGACTTTACCAACTTTTCCAAAGCGAGGGCGAGAGGTGCCTCGATAGCGGAAGAAGCTCGCGTTCTTTGTCAGCGAGGCCGGGATTACGTGGCGGCGAACCGATTGACATCGGCGATGTGGTTTGTGGTGTTGGGCAGAGGCGTTGGTACCACTAGTTGCTGCATTGAGTAGGTTCCCGTCCCAAACAAAGCATTGGTGTTTCCAGAGTAAGCACGGGGCTTTCCTTCTGGGGATTAGAAGATTCCCCTTTTGTCAGTGAATTCCGCTTTGGAGTGCATCCTCAATGGCCAGGCCGAAATCATAGAAGGTGTCGTTTGCAGATGCCTGGGCGAGAACCAAATGCTTGGCATAGTCCGGCTGGAGATTCCGAGAGATGATGCGAAGCTGGTCTTTCTCGCTGGATCAATCATGAGAGCAGCCTTAGCTCGCCATCGCTTGACAAAATCGGCAAAGGACTCCTTTGCCTCCATCTTTGTGGATTCGGCTCGTGTGGTCATCTTGATTGAGAGTTGTAATCAGATCAGCGAAATAAACGCAGTCCCAATGTCCTCCCAAGTCCTCCTTTTGGCAATGTCGAGTGAGAAACCATTGGAAAGCGGGGCCTGAAAGAGTCTGAGGGAAAGCTGTGACATGGCCTCGAGGCTCAACCGATGCCAGCCTTCATTGCAAGATGGTAACTATAGAGATGGGTCCGAGGGTCACCGCTTCCATCAAACTTTGCCAAGTCGGCATTTTAAACTTCTCAAGAAGTTTGGCATTAGGATACAGACAGAGACGATCTAAGTCAATGCCTCCAGCTTTGACTTTTCCGCTTTGGCAATGGATTCCTCAAGCTGGGCCATCTTGGCCACGAGAGGCAATGATGTCTGGATTTCCAACCAGGATGTTGCCTGCAGGGTTACCAGCAAGTGCCTGAACAATTTGGGGGTTGTGTTGACAATGACGCGCCCGGGATTGTTGGGATCTTCCACCATAACTCGGTGCACATGCGGATCGTCTTTGGCCTCGCTTTCCTCCTCAAGAGGTGGTGGAATGCGAGTGTCGAAGAGTTCATTCAAGCGGGTGACATTAGCATCGGTTTGGGCGGCCCTCTGCTGCATGGCGGTGATGCTAGTCTGAAGGTTCATAAGCATCTGTTCCACAAATGGCTGAACCTCGGGGTTTCCGGCCATGTTGGAAGTTTCAGACGCTGAAGAGAGACCAGGTGATGTTGGTTGAATAACTTCTTCCAAGATCGGCGATGAGCTTAACCGTAAGGCGACCAACGAAGAGAGCGGAGAGTCTTCCGTTGCAAGTGACTGGGATTGTAATCTGACAAGCCTCCGACCCGAATTCTGTTGCAGGCGTTCCCAAGTGGGTTTGCCAACTTTCCTCGATACTTTCCTTGGCGGTGCAATGGCTTAAGACTTTGCTTGACAACAAAACAGAAGGCTCAGTAGGGATCCCGCAGCAACTTCAATCTAAATAAAAGACTAAAGGTATGCACCAGCGTCGTTGGTGTCGCCCCTAGACTCTAAGACCGTAAAATAAGTCCTGTCTTGAGCTGTTTCAGGGACTGCCAAAAACCCTCAGAATTCTTTTCAGAGGTGTGTCCTTGTTTGGGCCAATATAAGACTAAAGGATATCAAAAGAACCCTAGACCTTCAGCCATTCCACTAACTGGGGTTTCAACTTTGTAGTTGGAACAACTCGATGTGTATGTCACGATGCCATAACCAGGAGCGGCATGAGCGGCACTGCGCTGCTAGCCGGGCGGTGTAAGTGACGAGGCACTTGTTACCTGACTGGTGTAAGCATCATGGCATGTTCCTTTGTTGTTCCTAGTTTTCTGTTTGAAACCCTCATTAGGTGTATAGACAAAGGTGCAAGAAACTTTTGATTTCCTAAAGTCCTTAGTGCTCTAAGGATTTGAAAAAGCTGACAACATGCATCATCTGGATGCATGACTCCTCATCGGGCCTAACAATGCCCAATGCAGCTCAAGACATACTTGTAAGAACGGGACCCTAGAAGCCGCCCTAAACATGCTCCTACGCAAGACAGTATGATGCACAGTGCATGCGATAGGGAAAGCAGTAACACATAGACAATATATGAGGTTAGATGCAAATAAATCTTACTCTGTAGGTACTGTCTTAGTTTGGAAAGTGCTAGAGCTTTGTATATGCAAAGGCTGGTTTTGGCTTATAACGGGTTCCTCGGACTAGGGCCACAGATATACCTCCCGTCGCCCGCGATATCGCTGAGCAACAGTCAAACGGTAGCATGACCCATCATCGTCGAAGGTTGTTGGTCATTCGGGGTCCCCGGGCTCCGGTAAACCGTGCCGGATTGCCAAAACGATCCAACGAGGCTTATCCCACATCAATGCAAATGAGATGCTAGAAATTGATTAAGAAGAAGAAGAATCACAAATCACAAAATGCCCTTTCAAGCTCGGCTCACTTTATTTAGTTCATCTTTAGAGGAAACTACGCAAGTGAATAATCGAAAAAGTCCCAGATCAGATTGGCCGGACACGAGGTCCTGTTAAATCACCAATCTAACCTTCGGCAGCGCGAAGCTTACCGTTTTGACAGACTTTTAAGGGATTGTTCGTAAGCGTATTTAAACTTTAAGTATGAATTAATATTGGTTCGATTTATCCCCAGCAGAGTCGCCGCTGTGGGCAGCATGCCCTGGAATTTCCGGATTCCAAAGCGAGCCTCCGGGAATTTCGTTTCCCGGAGCAAGGGCCCGATAGATCGAGGGAGCGCGAGCGGGGCAAGCAGGCGAAATATAGAGTCGTCTCTCGGCTTTGAAGGTCCGTCACCCAAGGAACCGTATTTGAAGCACTGCGCTATTTGATTTGAAAAAGTGAAGGAACGATCCGTCATAACCATATCTGGGTTCGGGAGCCAGGTTCCGAGAGGAAGGGTTTTAAGGCACCCTCTCGCCCAATCCAGAGATCGGTCTCTATTTAGGCATTTTGTGAAAATATTGTGATTCTTCCTCTTCTTTAATCATTTTTTAGCCAGTTAGGGCGGGGGAACAGTTAATCGGGGATTAAAAACTGTAACACTTTGCAAGATGTGATTTGAATATGGCATGAATGGATGAAATACTATGAAAATGGGATAAAACTTAACTCCTGATCAGAAATAAACCAAGCTGCTCATGGAATGAGTGTATCACACATGACAGCCACCTTTACATGCATGGATCTACGCGCATGCAAAGAGGACCGTCGCGCGATACACTTACTCCCTCGCGCGAGAGTTCATACCTCACCACAGGTTGCATTTTATCCCCTTCAGGCTCTGGAAGGACCAGTGCACACCAGGAGGCAAACCAAGCGGTTTATATGGACAGTAAGTAAATGATTACTATAAATTATTACAAAACAAGAGCCAAATTAATTGAAATGCAACCCCTAAACAGTGGGGGTGTCAAAACAGGGGCAAAAGTCAAGCTGCTCATGCAAGGGCAATCACTGGAATCAAGAGGTCCCTCGCGCGACAGTGAATCTCTCGCGCGAGTGTCCTGACTGGACTTCCAGTAATTGCTTTGCATACTCTGGGCTCTGGTACATGTCCAGAAACAACCCAAGAGCATTCCAACAAAGTAAATAAGCAATAAGAGTCTAGTCTATTTGTTTTAACATGCAAAACAGTGATCTAAAAGGCTTACAAAGCTGTAAAATAAATAACAACATGAAAAACAAGAAAACCCAGCATCCCAAACCCCACGAGGGTATCGCGAGGCAGGTGGTATCAGCAGCGTATGTGAGTCACTCGCGAGCGGTATGCTTGAACCAATTTCTTGTATCTCTGTTGACTTTGGACCAGAGCTGGTATTGATTACCAATCTTGGCCTTGACAGCTCCCCTAACAATGGATTATAAAGGTGTTTATACCTTTGCTTGGAAGGTTTTGGAAAGGTTTGAACAATTCGAGAAGATTGTGATGGAAAATGGAGTGAAGAAAGGTATAGGATATGAGCTAGAGTTGAGAGCCTTTGTGCTTGCAAGGATTCTCAATCTCCCAACCTTTCCAAGTTGGTGAATTTTTGTGACTTAGTGTGTCCTTGTAAAGGAAGAACAAGGGGGTACTTATAGGGGAAGCCAAGGGCCAAGGGTGGTGGCAAACACCCCCTTAGGACCAAACTTGGGGGCTAAGCTTGGTGGAAAGGTGATGGGAAGGGTTGTGTGAGGTGTGTTCCCAAGGCCTCAGACTGCATAAAGGCTCTATGGAGAAAAGCAGGGTTAAGCGACCTGTAGCCCCACGGCAAGCAACCAAGTGGTGGCAAAAGTGAAAAGGACAGACTAGGACCATCGCGCGAGGCAGTGAGACTCTCGCGCGAGTGTTCCACCTGCGCGTGGGTCAACAGTCAAATGTTTGACTTTGACCACACCTGGACAAAGAGGACACTCGCGCGAGGGAGTGACTTCCACGCGCGAGGGTCAAGGGCAGACCCAGAGTTGACTATTTTTGTTTTTCTTTTTTTTTTAAAAGGGTTAAAAGGGTTCAAAAAAAGGGGGGGGGGGGGGGGAGGATCCGCACACTCCGAGCTCAAACCTTTCCATCCTCAAGACTGCTTTTCGATCCGGTTCATCATCGGGGAAACAAGAAACCGTAAAACGATCGGGAGATTCAGATTGGGGTGTCTACAGACACAACCATGGGAAGTGAAGCCATCGAAAACCTAGCTCTGATACCACGTAAAATTTCTTGGAGGATTCGTACCAAAAATCAATTAGTGGTAGATGGAGTAACCTCTAGATTATATTAATCAAGCTTGGGTGGCCTGAGTGAGCAATATGGGATAAATTCCAACACCAACAAACCTTACCTAGGAACATACATAAAAAAAAGGAAATGAAGTCCATAGAAAACTCAATTCGCTAGCAACCCAATTCACCTGGAAAGGAAAAAAGAACCACACACACTCACATAAGGCTGCTAAATAAACCAACCTACTTGAGTTTGAACTCGTGCTCCCTCGTTAAAGGCTCATTCAAGATCGGTTTTCTTAACAAACCAAGCTTAAGCATTTTCTTGAAGCTCCTTAAAATTTCAAACTCGAACAAGCTACTATTGGCTTGTTGGTTTTATGAAGAATAAAAAATTCAAGCTACTCGTGTTCAGCTCGATTCAAGCTCATCTGGGAGCGACTCGTCTTTGATCAAGCTAAGTTTGAACATATTCTTAAAACTAGATCAGTTTTCAATCCAAACTTAACCAACCACTTTCTCGGCTCGTTCGACTCATCTATCACCCCTACACACTTGAACTATACCTAGAAAAATTACTTGTTAAATTTCTAGGAGGATTCCTACCTAAAATGAGTAACCTCTATATTATACTAACCAAGCTTCCGTTGCTTATGCAAGTGAGGTGAACTCTAACACTCAAAAACCTTAACAAGAAACTTCCATAAAAAGGGAAATGAAGTCCAAGAAAATGCCAATACCCGTTGAGAAACATGGCTTCTTCAAGGGCACACCTGAGGCTGGACTCCTGATGGCCCAAACGCTCGCAAGAATCACAGTGTTTTTTAGGACAGTCTATTCTGTCTCCCCCGTACCAGAACTTCTCCGATGCTCTGTAGGGTCTAGGGCGGTTCTTGGGCACCACCATGTCCTTCGCAGAAAAGGAGAACCCAGTTCCGTAGTATAATGTCTGAGAGGAGAGAGAAGGAACAACAAGCCGATTGCTGCGATGAGCAATGTGATTAGGATGATTGGGGATCTGGGTTGTTTTTGCTTGCTTTTTGGGAGTCTTTGGATCGCCATTGAGTGAAAAGCAGACTGTAGTGTCGAGAGAGAGGAGAAGAGACGTGTCTGCAGATCTTGTTGGGCAAGAGCCAAGAGGTTCTACTTCTGCGTTACGCAATGTCAACCAAAATGTACATAAACAAAATCGCATAGAGTCTCTACTTCGCAAATGAGAAAAGAAGTATATCGAATTCCCTATCAAACAAATGTCAAAATAATCTTATATCGAATTCCCTACATTAATCGTCATAAAATTCTGGCATTGTACATTGCAACTGAGAAAAGAAAACCCGAATGTGCAGATAAAAGCAAACATGGTTATTGCATTTATAGTCGAATTTCTTTTACCATACTAAGAAAGCAAATCTTACTAAAATGGCTAGATATAGCTCCCTAAAAACCTCAAAATTGTTGACAGTATTCCCACTTCTATTCCCAGCCAGAAATAGGGGTGGTAAACAAGCTAAGCTGAGCAAAGGGTTATTCAAGCATGGCTTTTAAAATTGAGTTTAAGAATGTGACCTAGCTTTGGCTTGTTTACAATTGGAGACGATCTCAAATGAAATTTTTAATGAGCCAAACTCGGAATAATTGTTTCATTGTAACTTGTAACATCCTTTGCCACAATCAAAAAAAAATGGAAAGAAAACTTAATTTGCTAGCAACCGCAGTTCACATGGAAAGGGGGAAAAAACCCCACACCCACTGTGAGATTTCTTGGAGCGTTCCAAACGAAAACCAATTGCCTGTAGATATAGTAACCTCTAGATTATATTAACTAAGCTTGGGTGGCTTAGGTGACCGATGAGGCATATAGTTTAACACTTTCCCTCACGTTTAGTCCGTATGCACGTACGCTAGTGTTGTGTTCGAAGAGACTATGCGATTTTGTTTATGTTCATTTTTGTTGACACTGCGTAACGCAGAAGTAGAACCTCTTGGCTCTTGCCCAGCAAGATCTGCAGACACGTCTCTCCTCTTCTCTCTCGACACTACAGTCTTCTTTTCACTCGATGGCGATCCAAAGACTCCCAAAGAGTAAGCAAAAACAACCCAGATCCCCAGTCCTCCTACTCACATTGCTCATCGCAGGAATCGGCTTGTTGTTCCTTCTCTCCTCTCAGACCCATATACTACGGAACTGGGTTCTCCTTTTCTGCGAAGGACATGGTGGTGCCCAAGAACCGCCCTAGACCCTACAGAGCATCGGAGAAGTTCTTCTACTGGGGAGATAAAATAGACTGTCTTGGAAAACACTGTGATTCTTGCGAGCGTTTGGGCCATCAGGAGTCCAGCCTCAGGTGTGCCCTTGAAGAAGCCATGTTTCTCAACAGGTATTGGCATTTTCTTGGACTTCATTTCCCTTTTTATGGAAGTTTCTTGGTAAGGTTTTTGGGTGTTAGAGTTCACCTCACTTAAATAAGTAACGGAAGCTTGGTTAGTATAATAAAGAGGTCACTCATTTTAGGTAGGAATCCTCCTAGAAATTTAACACGTAATTTTTCTAGATATAGTTCATGTGTGTAGGGGTGATAGATGAGTCGAATGAGCCGAGTAAGTGGTTGGTTAAGTTTGGATTGAAAACTGATCTAGTTTTAAGAATATGTTCAAACTTAGCTTGATCAAAGACGAGCCGATCCCAGATGAGCTTGAATCGAGCTGAACACGAGTAGCTTGAATTTTTTATTCTTCATAAAACCAACGAGCCAATAGTAGCTTGTTCGAGCATGGTTTGAAATTTTAAGGAGCTTCAAGAAAATGCTGAAGCTAGGTTTGTTAAGAAAACTGATCTTGAATGAGCCCTTAACGAGGGAGCACGAGTTCAAACTCAAGTAGGTTGGTTTATTTAGCAGTCTTATGTAAGTGTGTGTGGTTCTTTTTTCCTTTCCAGGTGAATTGGGTTGCTAGCGAATTGAGTTTTCTATGGACTTCATTTCCTCTTTTTTTTTTATGTATGTTCTTAGGTAAGGTTTGTTGGTGTTGGAATTTATCCCAGATTGCTCACTCAAGCTTGATTAATATAATCTAGAGATTACTCCACCTACCACCAATTGATTTTTGGTATGAATCCTCCAAGAAATTTTACGTGGTATCAGAGCTAGGTTTTCGGTGGCTTTACTTCCCATGGTTGAGTCTCCGCCCGAGTCAATTGCCTCACCTCATCAGACTACAATCCCTACCTCTACGTTCATATGGACTAAACGTGAGGGGAAGTGTTAAACTATATACCTCATCGGTCACCCAAGCTTAGTTAATATAATCTAGAGGTTACTATATCTACAGGCAATTGGTTTTAGTTTGGAACGCTCCAAGAAATCTCACAGTGGGTGTTGGGTTTTTTTTTTCTCTCCATGTGAACTGCGGTTGCTAGCAAATTGAGTTTTCTTTCCATTTTGTTCTTTTGATTGTGGCAAAGGATGTTACAAGTTACAATGAAACAATTATTCCGAGTTTGGCTCATTAAAAATTTCATTTGAGATCATCTCCAATTGTAAACAAGCCAAAGCTCGGTCACATTCTTAAACTCAATTTGAAAAGCCAGGCTTGAATAACCCTTTGCTCAGCTTAGCTTGTTTGCCACCCCTATTTCTGGCTAGGAATACTGTCAACAATTTTGAGGTTTTTAGGTAGCTATATCTGGCCATTTTAGTAAGATTTGCTTTCTGTAAAAGAAATTCGACTATAAGTGCAATAAGCATGTTTGCTTTTATCTGCACATTCGTGTTTTCTTTTCTCAGTTGCAATGTACAATGCCAGAATTTTACGATGATTAATGTAGGGAATTTGATATAAGATTATTTTGACATTTGTTTGATAGGGAATTCGATATACTTCTTTTCTCATTTGCGAAGTAGAGACTTTATGCGATTTTGTTTATGTACATTTTGGTTGACATTGCGTAATGCAGAAGTAGAACCTCTTGGCTCTTGCCCAACAAGATCTGCAGACACGTCTCTCCTCCTCTCTCTCGACACTACAGTCTGCTTTTCACTCGATGGCGATCCAAAGACTCCCAAAGAGCAAGCAAAAAATATCCAGATCCCCAATCCTCCTACTCACATTGCTCATCGCAGCAATTGGCTTATTGTTCCATCTCTCCTCTCAGACCCATATACTACGGAACAGGGTTCTCCTTTTTTGCGAAGGACATGGTGGTGCCCAAGAACCGCCCTAGACCCTACAGAGTATCGGAGAAGTTCTTGTACTGGGGAGATAGAATAGACTGTCTTGGAAAACACTGTGATTCTTGCGAGGGTTTGGGCCTTCAGGAGTCCAGCCTCAGGTGTGCCCTTGAAGAAGCCATGTTTCTCAACAGGTATTGACATTTTCTTGGACTTCATTTCCCTTTTTATGAAAGTTTCTTGGTAAGGTTTTTGGGTGTTAGAGTTCACCTCACTTGCATAAGCAACGGAAGCTTGGTTAGTATAATATAGAGGTTACTCATTTTAGGTAGGAATCCTCCTAGAAATTTAACAAGTAATTTTTCTAGGTATAGTTCATGTGTGTAGGGGTGATAGATGAGTCGAACGAGCCGAGAAAGTGGTTGGTTAAGTTTGGATTGAAAACTGATCTAGTTTTAAGAATATGTTCAAACTTAGCTTGATCAAAGACGAGCCGATCCCAGACGAGCTTGAATCGAGCTGAACACGAGTAGCTTGAATTTTTTATTCTTCATAAAACCAACGAGCCAATAGTAGCTTGTTCGAGCATGGTTTGAAATTTTAAGGAGCTTCAAGAAAATGCTCAAACTAGGTTTTTTAAGAAAACCGATCTTGAATGAGCCTTTAACGAGGGAGCACGAGTTCAAACTCAAGTAGGTTGGTTTATTTAACAGCCTTATGTGAGTGTGTGTGGTTCTTTTTCCTTTCCAGGTCAATTGGGTTGCTAGCGAATTGAGTTTTCTATGAACTTCATTTCCTTTTTTTTATGTATGTTCCTAGGTAAGGTTTGTTGGTGTTGGAATTTATCCCATATTGCTCACCCAAGTTTGATTAATATAATCTAGAGGTTACTCCACCTACCATCAATTGATTTTTGGTATGAATCCTCCAAGAAATTTTACGTGGTATCAGAACTAGGTTTTCGGTGGCTTCACTTCCCATGGTTGAGTCTCCGCCCGAGTTAATTGCCTCACCTCATCAGACTACAATCCCTACCTCTACGTGCATACGGACTAAACGTGAGGGGAATTGTTAAACTATATACCTCATCGGTCACCCAAGCTTAGTTCATATAATCTAGAGGTTACTATATCTACAGGCAATTGGTTTTAGTTTGGAACGCTCCAAGAATTCTCATAGTGGGTGTGGGGGTTTTTTTTTTTTCCATGTGAACTGCGTTTGCTAGCAATTTGAGTTTTCTTTCCATTTTGTTTTTTTGATTGTGGCAAATGATGTTACAAGTTACAATGAAACAATTATTCCGAGTTTGGCTCATTAAAAATTTCATTTGAGATCATCTCCAATTGTAAATAAGCCAAAGCTCGGTCACATTCTTAAACTCAATTTGAAAAGCCAAGCTTGAATAACCCTTTTGCTCAGCTTAGCTTGTTTGCCACCCCTATTTCTGGCTGGGAATAGAAGTGGGAATACTGTCAACAATTTTGAGGTTTTTAGGTAGCTATATCTGGCCATTTTAGAAAGATTTGCTTTCTTAGTATGGTAAAAGAAATTCGACTATAAGTGCAATAACCATGTTTGCTTTTATCTGCACATTCGTGTTTTCTTTTCTCAGTTGCAATGTACAATGCCAGAATTTTACGATGATTAATGTAGGGAATTCGATATAAGATTATTTTGACATTTGTTTGATGGTGGATTCCTTACCTCCTTTGGGGAGAAAAAAATATGGGCATTCTGTAAAATTTGGCTGGGTTCTCGCGAAGTTGGAACTTTTGCTAATGAGCACGACAATATAATGTCTATATTATATGAAATCCAGATTGATGCTTCTCCTTTATAAGGTCCTGTTGGGGGGAAATCTGAGGGTTCTTTCTATCCATTTTAAAAGCTTGTGTAAAGTTTGTAGTCTAATTTCATGGTTTGGCGCTTTTAATCTCTGTAATTTTCGAATCCGGTGATTAATAAAAAAATTTGTTGATAAAAAAAAAATTCATGGTTTGGCGATACGATAGGGGTGAATTGAAATGTTAGAACACTAGACGGCTGTGGCATTGATTCTAGTCACTGAATGAACGTAGTGACAAAGATTCTGATTTCACACTGAATGAACGTAGTGACAAAGATACTGATTTCACACTGAATGAACGTAGTGACAAAGATACTGATTTCACAATGCTTTCTTTCTGTAAAACTTTTGTGATGCCTTCCAGGATGTGTATTATTCCAACCATAATACAAAAGGGATTCTTCACCAGTCAGAGAATGCAACTTCAGAGGAAATGTGAGTTTCATTCGACTGTCTGTTGGTTATGTTGCAGCAAAAGGAAGAAGAAAAGGGGAAAATGGAAATACTGGCGGCTAGTTTATCTTCAATGTACTTCTTCTTGTGCTTGCAGCTATTTAACATTATACAACCGTTGGACATGGTGCAATTGTACAAAGTACAAACTTGGCACTTGATTAGTGTTATGTGTATATCAGGTGTTTCCTAGTTTTATTTATCCTTAATTGAGAAGCGGAGCCAAGTTTATAGACCAATGGAGTCAAATACCTAGTGATGTTTCTTACAAGAGCACAATAGAAAGACGTATTTGGCAATGAATTAAAAAAGGACAAAGGAATTTCGATGACGGGCCTTGGGATTTGTTTTTTATATCTGAAGGGGCGAATGTGCAAAATACAATTACAACTATCCTTATTCTTAACAAATCTCGCATGTTCACTGGAGTTGAGTAACCCTACTTGATCATAGTATAGTGGTCCACCAGTGGTTAAAGTGGCCCGGGACATGAGTATGCGCTTGTCACAGGACTTAAAGGTAGCACAATTCATAATTACTTACACACGATTTCCCTTGTTGCACTATCACCTTGTAATTTACTTTTAGGAGTAAATTTACTGCTGGCAGGTGAAATAATTAATCTCAGTGTTACTATTTATGATGACATTTGGTTGCTTTTTGCATGATTTATTAGGTGGGCGGCCAGCTCCTGTGGCATGGATTCTTTGTATGATCTGGACCTCATGTCCAACACTATCCCTGTAATTTTAGACAATTCTGAAACATGGCGTGAGGTTCTGTCATTCAGCATGAAGTTAGGGAGTAGGGGCATTGCCCACGTAGCAGGAGCTAGTCGATCTGATCTCAAAGAGAAAAATCGGTACTCAAATATGTTGGTCATTAATAGAACTTCATTGATCGAACTGCTAGTCCTCTTTCATGGTAAACTCCTATTACTTTGTACCATTTACTTTGATATCTCTCTCTCTGTCTCTCTCTCTCTCTCTCTCTCTCTCTCTCTCCATGGAAAAATTAAAAGAAAATTAAGATTCCCAAGAACAGTAATCCTATCGCTCTTCCTTACAGTCGCATCGGAATCTTTGTAGAATGTGACCACTAGTCTATTTTGTCTCCAACTTATCTTCCATTGGTGCTACTCCTCCCATTTCATGTTTTTATTTCTTTGTCTAGTTGTACCAGACATTTACTTAGCATACTCATACCAACCACCTAATTATACATTTATACTTCTTGTTTCTTAGTTGCCTAACATGAAATTTTCGCCGTATAGTTGTTCAACTTTATTACAACTTAGATTGTGCTGAAAGGAAAGAAAAAAAATATCTTAAACTGGTTCAGATCCCATAAGTTAGTGAATTTAAATTTTTGTTTGTAATTTAGGATGACACGTTGAGAAACTTATATTTACTTATTTTAGTTGGTTTTCGAATCATGCTTGTTTTTAGGTTGGAATTAATTGTTTAACTTTTCAGGTTTATGAAGTGTAAGGATCGAAACAACCGCAGTGCAATAATGCTGCCATATTCATTTCTTCCCTCAATGGCATCCAAGAAACTACGAGATTCTGCAGAAAAGGTTTTCTACTGTTAATGCTTTGAAGTTTTTGGATCTCTACTCATACATGATACGACCAAAAGAAAGAGACGGAGTTTTACCACGTTTTTGTTGTTTCAACACTCTGCCTGGAAACAAAAAGTATTAACAGTAGAAAACCTTTTTAACTTTTTTACCGCAGTTTATAGAAATTGAAAAAGTATTAACAGTTTTACCACGTTTTTGTTGCGAATTTTGTTACATACTTACATGAACTCGACTGTGCATCATATGATTCATATCTAGGGATTTCCACATATAGTCCAAATTTTGGCAAAAGAAAATCCAAATGTTAGATACGTTTTCAGGGTTACATCCTATATAATTGGGATGAATTTATATATGTGAAAGTAGAATTCATTCATAGATACCGAACTAAATAAATGGTTTTACATAGCTTTGAATACATTTCCCATGAGAAAGATAGAATTCATTAATTTTCCTTTGAATACTTTAAATACTCTAAAAGTTATTTGTTGCCTCACAGAATTACAACAAGAAGGATTGGATTCGAATCACATACCCGTACCTATGCCCATACCTACCTGTGTCTTGTTCTTCACCAAACATAAAGGGCTTGTTTGATTGCAGGGACTAAAAAGGTGGGGATTGGGATAAGCGGTACATGGTCTTGGAACATGTCTCATGAGTTTAAAAGACATTTATGTACTTCGATGATATGGCGCGTATTATGCTATGTCTGCATAACTATGTAATTTGGTCCAATCATTTGAGTGAAAGTTCAGGGTTTTTCTTGAAACTTTCCCCTGTTCTGCCTCAAAATGCTTATCAGGTTTCTGGTTTGTCATGTATATGTTGGTTGGGGAAAAGTTAAATAGCCGTCTAAAATCCGTCACCTGATCAAGAAATGTAGATTCTTGGATGTTTCTCTCTGGCTTTTTTGGTCAAATGTTACATATGCTTAGCCTCGGCAGAATGCTGAATGTACGAGGATGAGAAGAGCTTAGAGAATAAAGCCTGAAATAACAGTTTTGCACTGTTATTCTAGCTCTTCTTGCTTTATAATTTGCACAGATGATTTGGAAGATAAAATTTATTACTTTGTTATTTACGTCTAATTCATGAACTAATATTGTCAGACGCACAGATTAAGGAGCTTCTTAGTGATTATGTTGCTATTCATGTTCGTCGAGGGGATAAATTGAAAACTAGGAAGGATAGATATGGGGTTGATAGGAGCTTGCATCCCCACCTTGACCGGGATACTCGCCCAAAGTTTATTCTTTGTCGAATTTCAACATGGGTCCCACCAGGACACACGCTTTTCATTGCTTTAAATGAGAGGAAGCCAGGTTTCTTCTCACCTCTTGCTGTCAGGTAAATCAGTTTCTTTCAATTTTTAGTTTATCCTCTCAATTTCCTTGCTCTATTTATAGCAGGAATTTAATGTCACAACCCAATATGTGGATTAGAAATGTGAGGTTCAAGGATTAAAGTTAAGGACTTAAGGTTGAGTTGACTAACTTGAAGTATATGATGAGACTTTCCATCTTTTGTTTCTCTTTTGTTGTGGTTTAATTTCAAAGAGTTAAAGAGTAACTGATTGACCTGTTTCAAGAATTGAAAAGGTACACAAGCTTCCATAACAATGACATCAATAACAGAATTAGCTCACGCCAGTCTCTATCCTCCCCACTCAAACCCAATTGTGATTCACAGAAGAGAGGGTTTATATAAAACCCTTTAGGTACATGTATTTTACACTTTGCAAACAGCTCGTTTTATATTATTAGAAATATGGGTGTAACCGGTTGAAATCTTCACACCCATACTTTGGTATTTCTTGTGGTTTAATATAAATGATAGGTTGAGTATAAAAAGTAGGTAAATCCGAAGTTCTAAGCCGATCTTACTAACATGTTGAAGTGATTTTCATCCGTGCATTGGATATACAGCAATACACATGTATCAAAATGTACGGAATAAGCATGAATGCAATTGAAATTCACGTGCAGTGTAAATATCCAAATACAAACCCATGGGTAGAACTCACCCTTGAAAACCGGCTTACAAGGAGAGTGTATCCAAGAGCTTATTTACACAAGGCCAAGCCCAGACTTAGTCGATGTGGGGCATAAGGGTTGTAACACCACGGCGGCCAATTTACAGACACTAAGTGGGTACAACCACAAAGGAGGTTAGGATCGAGAGAGAACACAGAACATAAGTATTACTTGAAAACACTGACTATATTACTGGCTTACTCGCCTGCCTTTACAACTGAGGGGGCTCCTCCTTTTATAGACGGAATGAGGAGGTACAGACAAGATGCTTACGTCACCGATGACCTATACAAACAGTACTAACATATAATTACCTTATACTGTACAGCATGGACTTTTAGCCTAACATATATTACATACTACTTGAACCATCACTTTCCATGTACTAGTAACTATTAACAATACACACTAGTACAGTATATGCCAATAATTTACAACAGTAATAATTTCACCCCTCCTGGAAAAGAAGGGACAGTTGGCCTGAATACATTGATATCACTCTGATTCACTTTTTCCAGAAGAGTCTTCAGTCCTGTCAGTCAAGTGATACTGTTGCAAAAGATAGCGAATATTTTGGCGCCATTCTTCCGGATAAGTATCATTGAATTTCCAGTTTGCCGACTCATAATGGAGGAGAGATGAGGGTACTTCTGCTGGTGTCAATCCATTGAGTGAACACATCGTCTGAGTCATGACAAGATAATTTCCACTGTGGATCTCATTGCTCGGAGACTCTTGATATGCAGAAAGGAATATAGTGTGATACTCCTTCCGCTAAGTGATAGAACCATCTGGATTAGGAAGACTCCTGTTGTTGCGACTTGTCCAGAAAGCAAATTGGAGGTCTTCGTCTGCATTGCTGGGAATACTCCTGATCTTCTGTTGCCAAAACGGTATATTTCCAAAGAGCAGGAGGAATTTCAAAAAGAAATCTTCTGGAGGATGGATCTGGTTGAACGCTGCATGTGCTAGATAGACCAATACTGCTGATTTATTAAAACAGACGCTTATAGTATAAACATCGACTAAATACCATAAGAGGAGATAGGCTTCTTTTTTGAAATAAAAAACATTATGGTAAGACACTTCAAACTGGGTGAGGAAGGGATAGACAGGATGGAAAGGTAGACCTTTTATGGGACCTTCATCAAGACCATACTTGAAAATACAGAGATGTTGAAGGTTTTGACACATTTGTACACACCTGGAAAGAAGGGTTAACTCTAAAAGATGACACTGGAGGTGGACAGGAAAATTAACTGGACGAAAACAAGAAATCATAGGAAAACAACCCGGGACAACTGAGTATGGTTTTGATTTTGAAAACTGGTTGATTTCTTTTTTGATTCTTGACAGAAAATTAGGGAGGACATTTGTTTTTCCTTTTATGTGGACAGCATCAAAACTCCAATTGGAAAACCAATTTGCCCATCTGAGCAATTGTGCCTTTGGAAGGTGTTTCTATTTGAACTTGAGCATGCTGGGGAAACTCATCATATCAGTCTCAATTAGGAAATGATGATCGATCAGATGAAACTCAAACTTCTCAATGCTCCTTTTGATTGCGAGAATTTCTTTGTAAGTAGAGTGGTAATGAAGTTCTGCTGGAGAGAAAGCACCACTCTTATATCCACAAATTCTGCGTTTTTGTTCTGTATCTTCTTCCAAAAGAACTGCTCCCCAATACAAATCAGAAGCATCTGTCTGAAGTACCCTTTTCCCATCTGAAGGTATGTTTAGTGGAGGAAGGGTTTTGGCTATGGTTTTGAGGTCTTTGACGGCTTGGGTACAATGGGTTGACCAAGAAGGAGGGTTTTTCTTTAGTAGAGCTGAGAGAGGAGTACGGTATTGGGCAAGGTTAGGGATGAAATCAGCCATATAGTTAACAATTCCAAGGAACTGTTGAACTTGTTTGACTGTGAGGTTTTCATCTGGAAAATGGTCAAGTTGAGAGGCTATATGAGGCTGGAGGGTGTATTGACCTTTAGAGATATGCATCCCTAAAAAATCAATTTCTGGTTGGGCAAGGAGCATCTTTTTCTCTGAAAGCATAATGCCATGGGTTTGAACCAGGGAATGGAAGGTTTGTAGTAAGACAGCATGGGATTCTATATCTGGGGAAAAAAGTAGGATATCATCAATATAGACAAGGGCTGAAGATAGGATGGGAGCAAATACCCGAATCATGGCCTTTTGAAATAAAGATGGAGCTGTTTTCAATCCAAAAGGCATGACTGACCACTGAAAATGGTGATCTGGAATGCAGAAACCAGTTTTGGGACGATCATCTGAATGGATGCCCAGCTGCCAGAAACCTGCTTTCAAGTCAAACTTTGAGAAAATTTGAGCTTTGGGCAAGTTTGCAAAAAGAACACTCCGCCGAGGAAGAGGGAATTTATTATCCTGCAGAAAATGATTAAGGGGCTGGTAATTGATAACCAGACGCAATTTTCCTCTTATCTGCTCTGTCCTTTTATTCACATAAAATGCTTCACATGCCCACTGAGAGGTTGTGGGTTCAATCAATCCTTCTGACTGGAGTTGTTGGAGCTCTTGGAGAGCAAGCTGGTAGTGTTCTGGGTTCATTCCATGATGGGTAGCTTTGGTGGGGTTGATATCTTCATTTTTCTTAAAAGGAAGAGAAATGAAGAAATCTGGGTTTTTCCAAAGTGGGTTGGAACATTTGGTAAGAAACTGGGAATGGGATTCAGCACAAGAGGTTTGGATAATGGCTTCTTTTATGGAAGAGAAGTTTTCTAGGGAAAAGAGGTTTGGTTGAGTGGTCCAGGGTAACAAGTAGTTTTTGTATTTCAAACCTTTTTTGAGCCAGGAGACTTTGCTGAGATTTTGGAGAATATCAAAGCCTAACAACAAATCTTTTCCTGGAAGATCCGAACCATAGACTTGGTGTTTGATGGTATATCCAGGGAAAAGTTGGATGATAATAGGCCGGCTGATCAGGGTGATAACAAAGGTTTCTCCATTGGCTGCTGTAAAGGGTCTGAAACATGACTGCCAATAGGACCTGGGGAGAATTGCTGGGTTGAGAATAGAAGCTGCAGCACCAGTATCAAAGAAGGCGATAACTGGTATTGGTTTCTCATATTTCCCAAGCAGAATTTTAACCTTGGCTAAAGGTTGAGCCAACATGATGTCTGAGAGTCCAAATGTTTGGATTTCATAAGGAAAAGAATCAGACTCATCGGAAGAACCCTCTGGTTCTGATGAAGAACCATCAAAAGTAAATGCTAGGACTGCTTCATCTGTTGCTTCATCATCAACTGAAAAGAGGGACTCGACATCAGCATCGTCAAGAGCATCATCAATGAGAGCCAAAGAATTCACCATCTTGTCTCTTGCCGCTTTGTTTGGACACTGTTTTGCATAGTGCCCTTTCTTCCCGCATATGTAACAGCGATCAGACTTTCGCTGTCCTCTGAACTTTTTCTTCTTGAAAAACTTCCATTTTTTCTGGCGTGAGAATTTGCCAGATTTAGAAAAGTTTGGAAACTTGCCAGGAGATCTGAACTTCCATTTCTGAAAGTGTTTGGATTTTCGATATGAAGGACGGCAAGTGCACTTCTTGTCTTTACACTTGATGGATAAGTCTGGCCGGTCACAAGCTTTGCCAAAAAGTTTTTCCTGTTCTGCAAGAGTTTTGAGGAATTTTTGATGATTGCACAATTTCTCCAAGGCAATCAAAGAGTGCTGATAAATACCGCCAAGAGATGTTGCATTTAATGTCAATCCTTTTGTTTGGAGCAACCTTGTCGTCTCATTTCCCAATGGTTCAGGAAGGGAATTGAGAAAAGCTTGCTTGAGATTGACATCATCCATGCCGTTAAGAAGATAAAACCGTTGAGGCATACAGTCATAATGGATCTCCAGGTCTTTTCTCTTGAATGAATAACATCTCATGCTGAGATATTCCTCTCGAACGAACTCTTTCGTGTTGTTATGATCTCCAAGAAACTCAGTATGCAGAACTGAGATAAACTGATCAAGAGTTGGCAGTTGCTTTAGCTGTAGCTGTCGGTATTCACCGACATTTAAATAAATTTTAGGATTTTACGGGTCTCTACAGTACACTTAGTAATGACAGTACTAAGCGTAGCATTAGGGGAAAGCATAGCAGCAGTGCACCACGCATGGATCTCATAGAGTTTATCCAACCATTTTGATGGGGGAATGGTATCAAAGGAAAAACCTTGGCTATGGATATTGGATTGTGAGAAGGAATCAAAGGTTGGAATTTCAGGAGGTGTTTCAAACTCAGGACCCTCTTCAATGATAGGGTCTTCAACATTTTCTTCTGGGTTTTCAGGGTTCATCATGAAAACGTGAGGAGTTGGCAAATAGTCAGTGGATTCAGTATCAGAATCAAACTCAATGGTTAGTTCTGGAGATGGGATTTCAGGTATAGTAGCTAGGGTATTGAGAAGAGTAGAGATTGGATTTTTAGAAGGGCTAGGAGTTGGCTGGACCATTAACTGGGGTGATTTTGAATTTGGGTCAGATGGTTTAGGAGGAGCAGAGGTAGTTGGAGTGGAGGTAGAGGTGGATGGTGGAGACAGAGTTGAAGGAACTTGGACAGGTTTTATCTGGGGCTTTGGAAAAGGAAGTTTTGGTAGAGATGGTCTTTTTGGTGGAGGTAGAAAAGCCGACGGGCTCCCAAACATACTGGAGCTGGACTCACCAAATCCTGAAGTAGGAGTTAAAGGTAAGGGTTGAGACATCTGAGGATACCCAAAAAAGCTTTGTGGAGTGGAAGATGAGAACATGTCAAATGGGCTTTTCTGCTGAGAATACTGCTGAGCTTGAAGAGATTGAAGCCGATTCTTCAAATGCTTCATTTCAGCATCCTTTTGGTAAAAAGCTGCTGAGAATGCCTGGTTAGCATAGGCCATCTGAAGAAGTTCTTGGTGAACATGTTGAATTTTCTGCTGCAAATCTCTGATAAGAAGTTCCAAAGATGACAGCTTCTTATGGACAGCATTCTCCAAATTTTGCTGAGAGTGAGCAATTCTTTGAAGAATTTTGTTTTGCGCCAGAGAGTTTGCTGACTGCCAATTTATTGCTGCTTCTGCTGCTGATACCGCTTTGGTACTACCATCAGGGAGAATGGTAGTTGGGTCTGGAACTTTATGACAGTGGGTTGTCTTTTCTTGAGGGTTATGGAACTCCAAGGGAGGAAAATCTGATTCAGTGAACATAAAACATCCACTGGGTTGTGCTGAAGGGTCATTTTTAGATGGAGGTTGAGGAGAATGTGGAGATTTACAAGAAGTAGAAGGCAAAGGAGAGCTTAGTGAAGGTGGTTCTTCTTCAAAGTCTTCATCATCTTCGAGAAGACTATCGTCGAGACACTCATCACAGTTACAGGTATCAAAATAACAATGACCTGTTTCTGGATTTTTGAAGTAGAACACTGGAAGGCCACTGGATTGAAAATATTTAATTGGGGGTTCAGGTTTGGAGCCATCAACAAACATGTCAATCCTTGAAGGAAAGATAACCGAATGGGTGGAAGATGAGGCAGAGGTTTCTTTTGGGAAAGAAATTCCCACGGTACCATCAGGTTTTGAGATGAATTGTGGATTGGAGGATTGAATGGGTATGGGCCTGTGTTGGTTCTTCTCGTAAGCTGTAACCGAGTTAGGAGCTTGAAGCTTCAGTTGAGAAATTTGGCCAGGGGACATTTACAGGAAACTTGGTGAGTGCGTTCAGTTAGGAAAAGGCTTAAATCTGTGGAGGAGAGGTAAGGACATGTCAAAGGCATGGTTTATGGAGGCGATAGGCCATTTGGTAGTGAAGAGGTTGCTGCATATGTAGTGGAGATTTAGGAGGCACCACCAATTTGAACTTGAACTTTGAGTGTTAGCGGATGAGGATCTCTTGAGGCATGTTGAAGTGGGAGTAAAAGGTAAAGATCAACATTCGGCCATTCAAGGTGGTTTAGTAGCGATGCTGCGCATGTTGATGCTTGCATGAACTGGTATCGACCGAGCTAGTCTGGGCGTAACGGAGTAAGCCTTTCTGCCATGGAAAGTAGCTTGATCTGATTGCTCAGTGAAGGTAGGTGAATCCCTGTTGTTGCCAAATATGGGGCAAATCAGCGGGATTTCAAAGAGTAAAAGTTGTTAAACCTCTGTTGCTTTGCTATGAAACAACGATCAAATTTAGAGGCTGGACATACTCTTTTCTCTGCGAGTTGGGCGCTTGGTGGAAAAAAAGTTGGGTGACGGTCTTTTTTACAGAGGTTTGTGGACGGACAAAGGCATTATATGGGTTTAGAAAAGGGAGATCAGTAAGGGGAACCTTACTGTCATCAGGTAGATATTCAAACTCATATAAGTACTCAAGATGAGAAGAAGAAGTGGAATTTCTACTGGTGGATGAACTGGAAGGAACAAGGGATGAAGTAGCAGAGGAATAGGTGGTAAACAAGCGGTTCATTTTAGTAGGAAAAATCTGGGTTCTCCGTTTTCCTCATACAACAAATCTTTTTTCTTTTTAATGTAAAAACCTTAACTAATTTTGATTAATAAAATTCTGTATACTAGAGTAGATAAACCGAGACATACTGCTCAATAGCCAAAAGTCTCAAGGTACTTTTAACCCACTGATACAAAAATTTTTCAATCAAAATAGTTAGTGAAGTTTCTGATGTGGAGGATCCTTAAGAGGCAACCACAGAGCATAAATTATTACTGTTGTAAATTATTGGCATATACTGTACTAATGTGTATTGTTAATAGTTACTAGTACGTGGAAAGTGATGGTTCAAGTAGTATGTAATATATGTTAGGCTAAAAGTCCATGCTGTACAGTATAAGGTAATTATATGTTAGTACTGTTTGTATAGGTCATCGGTGACATAAGCATCTTGTCTGTACCTCCTCCTTCCGTCTATAAAAGGAGGAGCCCCCTCAGTTGTAAAGGCAAGCGAGTAAGCCAGTAATATAGTCAGTGTTTTCAAGTAATACTTATGTCCTGTGTTCTCTCTCGATCCTAACCTCCTTTGTGGTTGTACCCACTTAGTGTCTGTAAATTTGGTATCAAAGCCATGTCTTTCATTCTAGCTTAAACCCCTCTCTGGGAACTTCATTTTCCAAAAAATATTTCAAATCTTTTTCAAAAAAGAAAAATTGAAGCGTAGGCTCTGTGGTTGCCTCTTAAGGATCCTCCACTCACCTAGTAGTATTCAATACTTCCTAAGTATTTTAATCCCAGCCTATAGGTCGCCCCTTCCGCGTGTCGAATTGTAACGTGGTGGCTAGCTCTAATACCAAATGATACAAACTCATAAGTAGAACTCACCCTTAAAAAACGGCTTACGAGGAGAGGGTGCAAAAAAGCTTATACACACAAGGCCAAGCCCATACTTAGAAGATGTGGGACATTAGGATCGTGATAGCCCCCCAATATTAGTTCCTAATTTTTGGCGGTCTCTTCGTTCTCTTACCCGGGGACCATCTGCCCCATAAGTGCCCTTGGTTGGTCTCCTCCTCTTGTCTTCTTTTTCTTTTTAACGTTTTCTTTTCAAACAACACATTCTATACACGGAACAACCTCCTCTCTAATTTGGTTATTCCTAATCTTCTTGTGTACGTATTTTAGGAAGTATACATTAACCTATCTATATTGTGAAATGCACGTACCATGTTTGCTAAATTTGTAAGAGAAAAGCACACTCATAAGAGGTCTCAACCTCCTCTTAATCCACCCTTGACTCATCTCGTTTCCATTAGTGTCGTCCGGTGAAGTAGATGGCATCACAAGACTAAGCTAAGGCTCCGTTTGATAATAGGGATAGTTGGATGGGATTCGTAAGGAGATGGGGTTAGGATTGGGATTGGTAATGAGAAGGGATTGTTAATGAGTATGTTTGTTTGGGATGAGATTAGATGATGAGATTATTAATATCATGTTTGTTTGAGATGGGATTAGATGATGGGATTGGATTGACAGAAGAGTTTGGTAAGGAGAAGTGATTGGTAAAGTGAAGGAGTTGGGATTGGACTATTAATACCCCTCAATACCAAGTCCCACGGGGTATTACTAATACCCCCTAAAGTCCTTCTTCCTCATCCCAACGGACTACGAATCCGAACCAATTTTGGAAACCAAACGCAATATTGTTAATACCTTCGGCTTAGTAATCCAATCCCATCTCCTAAGAGCTTTATCAAACGGGGCCTAAGTATGCTTCATCGCTACAAAATCACTTAATTAGCCTTAAGTAATCACAGTTACGGCTTGTGGAAACAATGATCACAGTTAAGGCTAGTTAACCAATCCTACTATTTCTCCGCTATTTACTTCTATATGTACAACCTATGGATATGGTCAATATAGTAGCATGCAAGCGATCCGCATAGTGAATTCTCGAGATGCCAGTAGTGTGTAGGGAGGTAATCCCGAACAGTACAAAGAGTGGCCGAACACGTGGTACGTGGGGCCGAGAATGAATATAGTCAGAATATCCGCCGTGCCGATGCGGTGAGCGGCGATGAAGTGAGGCACGAAAGGTCCTGAGTCTACGAAATACCCGGCGAAGTGTAGTCGAAAGAGCAAGGGTAGTCGTTGAAATTTGGTCGCATGATAGAGGTCCAATAATGAAATCATTGGACGGAGGGATCTGATTCGGCAGAGAAGGCGAGCAGGGGCGTAATCTGGAGGTGGTGCGGGGCGCTTGAAGGTTCGGATATGGCAAGTGCCCAGTAAGGAAACCTGGAGGGGACACCCAACGAGAATGGGATGAACGGACAGCTTTGGAAAGAGTTCCTAAGTGGTCTAAAAGGAAATATGCAGTTATGGGAATGAGAATCCCTGATGTTCTGGTTCATCCCATAGTGATATGGTCAATATAGTAGCATGCAAGCGATCCGCATAGTGAATTCTCGAGATGCCAGTAGTGTGTAGGGAGGTAATCCCGAACAGTACAAAGAGTGGCCGAACACGTGGTACGTGGGGCCGAGAATGAATATAGTCAGAATATCCGCCGTGCGATGCGGTGAGCGATGAAATTTGGGGAGCACGAAGGTCCTAGTGCAAATACCCGAGCAGGGTGTAGTCCAAAGAGCAAGGGTAGTCGTTGGGCTGGTCGCTGATAGAGGGTCCAATAATATGAGAAATCATTGGACTAGAGAGGCTGCTCGGCAACGAGAAGGCCGAACAGGCAGCAATCTGGAGGTGGTGCCAGGAGGCGCTTCGAAGGTTCCAGATATGGCAAGTGCCCAGGTAAGGAAACCTGGAGGGGACACCCAACGAGAATGGGATGAACGGACAGCTTTGGAAAGAGTTCCTAAGTGGTCTAAAAGGAAATATGCAGTTATGGGAATGAGAATCCCTGATGTTCTGGTTCCCCTTTACGAGAAAGGGAACTTAGGGCAGCAAGATGGCTTGGACAGCAAGCAGACATGGGCCTATATATAAGAGGTAAAGCCTAGAGGTAAAGGTAGGCAATTCCTGGTTATCTGATTACTACCTACTGAGAATTAGGGTTTTGACTAGGACGAGATACTAACTTTGGCATCGGAGGGCCTTTGCCACGAGAAGGCAGAGGTGCGCTCACCTTTTGTTTGTTCTACAGGTTTAACTCCGGCGGTGTGAGAAGTAGCCGTTACAGTTCTGTACTGTTCGAAGGCCTTTTTCGTTTTCTGCACTTACAATTGGCGCCGTCTGTGGGAAACGAAAGAGGTCCCTTCGAAAAAGCGACCATGGTGGAGGAAGATCCAAAGACCCCAGTTGACCCGAATAATCTGCTGGGTGGGGGAGGTGACAAGTCCCCGCCGGATCCTCCAAGAAAGCCCGATGGCGGGCGAGCGGGGAGGACCACAAGGACCGCCCCTGACGTCCATGGCGATTCCAGAAAAAAGGACGGACGGACGGCAACGGGATCCACGAGAAGGAGTAAGTCCCGCCGTGACAGGAGTCGGTGGCACGTTCAAAAGCGTGCATAGCCGGGAGGATATCCTGGACAAAAAGAGACAGAGATGGAAGAGTACGCCGCTTGATTAAAAAGCGAGAGTACGAGATTCAACAGTTGCAAAGGATACGAGAACATCCAGAGGATTCTAGGCTTTCACGAAGGAAGTCCAGAAAGAAAGGTTGGACATAGTGGAGTGCAAGAGAGCTTCTTCACGAAGAAGAAGAAGCGGGAGCCTCACTCCGAAACCACCGAGGGCTTCTTCACGAAAAGGAGAAGCAGGAGCAAGATCCTCCCCCGAGGAAGGAGGTGGGAGGAAGCACCACAGGGACAGTACGAGAGCCTGATTCCGACTGGGAAAGAAATAATGCCAGGGCTGCGAAGGTATCGGAGGAGGGGACCATGTCTGCACGAGAAGCGGCACGGAGAGCCCTTAGCAACATAGCAACTTCCCCTTTTGCAAAGAGATTGCAGGAGGCAAGGTTGCCGAGCAGAGTTAAGCACGGGACGTTTATCCTGTACGAGACCAATGCAGACCCGGTGGCGCACATACAACATTACCAGCAAGCGATGTTTATGCACGACGGTGATGACGCAATCATGTGCAAGATGTTCCCATCTAGTTTGGGAAAAGTGGCCCTATCATGGTTCCATAAGTTGGGGCCGAACACCATACGGGGTGGAGACAGTTGGCCGAGGAGTTCACTGCTCGGTTTTTGACGAGCAGAAAATCACCCAAAACTTTTGAGAGTCTCTCGGCTATGAAGCAAGGAGAGAATGAGCCAATCAGGGATTACGCCAAGAAGTATTGGGAGACTTTCAACGAGATTGAAAGTTGCGGTGAAGAGTATGCAACAGCAACGTTCAAGACTGGGCACCTGTTCGGGGAGAGCTGCGAAAGTCCCTAAACATGAGTCCAATGAGCACGCTGGCAAAGCTGATGGAGCGGATTGAGCAGCACGCCAGGAACGAGGATGACATACTACGGGAAGACGGCAAGCTAAGTGCCGAGCAAGTCAAGGGACCCGCAAAGAAGGCGGATAAACCCGAACCCAAGACTTACAAAGAAAGAAAGGAGCACGGGCAGACTAAGAGAGAATCGTACCGAGAAAAACACGTCCCTGATCCGAAGTCGTTCTTCTCGGTGACAACGGTTTGGAAAGAACCTATTTATCGGGTTCTTTATCGAATAAAGAACCGCCCATACTTTAAATGGCCCCCACGGTTGGAGGGTGACAAAGATGCAAGAAGGGCTACGAGTCAGCACTGCAGTTACCACAAAGACTGGGGTCACATGACAGAGGATTGCGAGATGTTTAAACAGCATCTTGATGACCTGGTCTCCCGTGGGTACCTGAAAGAATTTATCCAAGAGGAGCACAAGGGCGCCGAGAAAGCGATGGAACTGGACTACGAGCAAAATCCAAGGGGCGTAATCCATATGATACATGGGTTGGCCACACCTTATACGAGAAATGAGGTGAGATTACTCCAGAGGCAGGTGAAACACGACCAGCATGTGATGCGGTTGGGAAAGAAACGGGGACGTGAAGCGGAAGGGTGCAACGAAGGCATAGTCTTCACGGATGAGGACCTGGGAGGAGTCCAGGTGCCACATAACGACGCTCTTGTCATAACCCTACGAATTGGGGAATATGACATGGAGAGGATCCTGGTGGATTCAGGAAGTTGCACCGAGGTGCTTTACTACGACGCATTCAAAAAGCTGGGATTGACACAGGCGGACTTGGTACAGTCAGTAACCCCGTTGGTCGGGTTTAGTGCAGGAGCAGTTTGGCCATTGGGTAAGGTAACCCTTCCTGTTCGGGCAGGAACAGTGGTGCTCAAAACCGATTTTTGGTGGTGGATGTGCCGTCTTCCTATAACGCAATTATAGGAAGGACCTGGCTGCATAAGATGAGGGCAGTTTCGTCCACTTACCATCAGATGGTGAAGTTTCCAGGATCCAATGGGATCGAGAGAATAAGGGGGAACCAGAAGACGGCCCAACAGTGCTTGGTTTCCATAATCGCAGGCGCCAAGGCGCAGCTAGTGCAAACCGTCGAAGTTAACAACCAACCGGACTATCGAGGATGTCGGAGGGAATCCGCCGAGAAGGTGGTGGAAGGATTGAAGAAAATCCAGATCAACGAGAATGATCCAGAAAGGTATTTCCGATTGGGGAGAACCTGTGCACAAAAGAGGAGGAAGAATTGGTGAAGTTCCTTAAAGAATACGTTGATGTGTTTGCTTGGGTGCCGGAAGAGATGCCTGGGGTAGATGCAAACGTGATTTGCCACCACTTGAATGTGGATCCACAACACAAACCGGTGATGCAGAAGAAAAGGAGATCAGCTGTGGACGCTGTCATCGAAGAGGTGGACCGCTTGCTCGAGGCAAAGGCGATCCGAGAAGTGTATTACCCGGAGTGGTTGTCTAACACGGTGGTGGTGAAAAAGAAGAATGGGAAGTGGCGAGTTTGCGTCGACTTCACAGATCTAAACAAGGCCTGTCCAAAAGACAGTTTTCCCAGGATAGATCAACTGGTGGATGCAACAGCTGGGTATGGGCGTATGAGTTTTCTCGACGCTTATCGAGGATATCACCAGATAGCTATGTATGGCCCCGATCAGGAGAAGACGTCCTTTATCACACCACGGGGGCTGTACTATTACAGTGTCATGCCCTTTGGTCTGAGGAACGCTGGAGCAACTTATCAGAGATTAGCAACGATTATGCTAAAGAATCTGCTCGGCAAGACCATGGAGGTATACATAGACGACATGGTGGTTAAAAGCAAGAAGAAACGGGACCACATAGCTGATCTGAAAGAAGCCTTTGAGATCTCGAGAGAGTATAAGTGAAGCTCAACGCCTCGAAATGTGCCTTTGGAGTAAGTTATGGGAAGTTTGGGCCACTTAAGTGACCATTAGAGGGATAGAGGCGAATCTCGATCAAATCACAGCTCTGCAGAAGCTGCAGAGTCCAAGAACCACGAAGGAGGTCCAGGTTAACCGGATGGCGGCAGCTCTTACAGTTCATCACTGCTCGAGTGACAAATGCAGGCCTTTCTTTCAGGTTGTTAAGAAAAAGAGAAGGTTACGAATGGGGAGCGAGAATGTGAGCAAGCATTCCAAGACCTAGAAGTACTTGGCAGCCGCCCAACTTCTTCCACTCTCGAGCCTGGTGAGATCTTGACCTTGTACTTAGCAATATATCCGAACATGCCGTAAGTGCGGTCTTACTAAGGAACAAGGGATCCGAGCAAATCCTGCCTATTACGTGAGCAAGACGCTCATCGGGCGCAGAACGCAGGTATCCGCCACTTGAGAAGTTAGTCTGGCGCCGAGAACGGCTAGGAAGTTGCCCCATTACTTCCAAAGTCACAAAGTGGTGGTTTACACAGAGTTCCCGTTGAAGTCGTTGCTCCGAAAGGCCGATTTCTCGGGACGAATATCGACCTGGTCAGTAATTAGCCAGTATGATATTGATTATCAGCCGCGCACGGCAGTCAAAGGGCAAGTTTTGGCAGATTTCGTGGCGGAGTTCTCTCCCACAGTGGCTCCACTGCCTCCTATGGGAAAGGAGCAGCTGGTCGAGCCATCAGCTGAGAAGCGAAAAGGCATCCGCCGAACAGGACCCTTTGGAATGGAAGCTTTTTGTTGATGGGTCCGCATGCAATACCGGATCTGGAATTGGAGTGGTACTCTTCCCTCCTGAAGAGTTATGATCGAGTTGTCGTTACGCCTAGGTTTCGTGCGTCAAACAACGTGGCGGAGTACGAGGCACTCTTGGCAAGGTTACGGAGCGCAAAAGCCTTGAAGGTAAAAAGAATTCGAGTATTCTCGTGATTCACAACTCGTGGTGAATCACAGTGGGGAGTACGAGGCCCGGAATGAGAAGATGGCGGCCTACGTGAAGGCAACCAAGGATTTGCTTGATACCTTCGAGAAGGTACACATCGAGCCAGATAAGCTCTGGGCGGAACGCCCACGCTGACTCACGTGGTTAGCAGCGCCGTGCCAACAGAGTTCAAGAGGAAGGTGGCGGTGGACTATCTTCCGAGCCGAGTATTGGGAGAAGTGTGGAATTGGTCCGGGCCTGAACCAAGGACCAAGTTGGATGGATCCAATAGTGGAGTTCCTACGAGATGGGATACTCCCACAGACAAAAAAGAGGCCCACAAGATAAAGACGAAATCTGCAAGATTTTGGCTATCACCAGAGGGGAAGTTGTACAGGAAGTCCTTCATTGGACCGTACCTGCTTTGTGTGCATCCCGAGATGGTGCAGAAATTTCTCCACGAGATACATGAGGGAACGTGTGGGAGTCATGCGGTGGGAGATCCATCGCTTACCGAGCAATCACACAGGGTTATTGGTGGCCACACATGCAAGAAGATGCGAAGGTGTATGTGAAAATCTGTGAGAAGTGTCAGAAGTTCTCACCAATGATCCGAACACCAGCCGAAGATCTGGTGTCCTTGACAAGTCCTTGGCCGTTGCGCAGTTGGGAATGGACATCGTGGGTCCACTCCACAAGGTTACAGGAAGTTTCTGTTGGTAGCAACGGACTATTTTACCAAGTGGATTGAAGCGAAACCACTGGCAAAAATCACAGAACCCATGATAGAGAAGTTCGTGTGGAAGAACATCATCACTCGATTTGGAGTTCCTTATTCCCTGATCACTGATAATGGGTCGCAGTTCCAGAAAAAGTTCAAGGCTTTTTGTGCCCAATATGGAATAAGGAACTACTATTCCACGCCAGCCTACCCTCAGAGCAATGGGCAGGCAGAGGCGTCCAATAGAACTATACTTGACGGGATCAAGAAACGGTTGGACAAAGCAAAAGGCAAGTGGCCTGACGAATTGCCACTGGTCCTGTGGGCACACCGAACAACTCCTAGGAGGTCTACGGGAGAGACCCCCTATTCGCTAGCGTATGGAACAGAGGTTGTTATTCCATTGGAGGTTGGTTTGCCGACCAACAGGACCACATTGGTGGAAAGTGGGGGCAATGACAGAGCCCTGGAAATCGAGCTGGACCTGGCCGAGGAAAGGAGAGAACGAGCTCTGGTACACCTGGCTTCGTACCAAGAGCAGCTGATGAAAAGCTACAACAAGCATGTCCACCCACGGGAATTTGGTGTTGGAGACCTTGTGTTAAGAAAGGTGCTCGGCAACACCAAGGTGGCCAACGAGGGAAAGTTGGGGGCCAATTGGGAGGGCCCGTATCGAGTTACGGAGGTTGTGGGCATTGGGGCATATCGATTGGCAGACCTGGACGGGAACCCGGTACCGAGGCCCTGGAATGTTCACAATTTGAGGAAGTTCTACGTGTAAAGAACTTCGATTTTATTTTTATTCTGTTTTAGGTACACATCGTGATTGTGTGGGAATTACGAATAAAATTCCCTTGTGTTTTCTTTTACTAGTTGCAAGGGGTACGCATAACGCCCCCTTGAGTTTTTGAAATTATGAATAAAAGTTCCCAGATTTTTGGTAAACAAACAGTGTTTTTTACGAGTTTTTCTTTTGTTATGCTTGAAATACGAAGTCAAGCTATGACCTTAGTCCTCGCTGGATTGGGGAGCAGAGGTATAGGTAACTAATGGAATTTCGAATATTTCAGAATTTTGCCAAATACGAATACACTTGATTTGCTCGGTACGAATACACCTGCAATTTTGCCAAGTCTGAATACACTTGACAGCTTGCTCTGCACGAATACACCTGCAATTTTGCCAAGTCTGAATACACTTGACCGTTGCTCGGGTACGAATACACCCAGAATTTTGCCAAGTGCGAATATACTTGACAGTTGCTCGCCAAAATATCTAACAATTTTGCCAAGTACGAATATACTTGACAGTTGCTCGGGTACGAATACGCCCGGAAGGCATACGAGATTATGCACACTGTTTTCAGAACACGAATATGTTTGGAGTAAATTCCAAGTACGAATAGACTTGTTAGCTTGTACGGTTGCATGCCCTCACGAATGTACACACAATCTGGGGATGAATATACCCAAGGTTACTAAGTACAAATACGAGCACATTTTGGGCTGCATACATGAACATGCAGCAATACCCAAGTTCGAAAAATTTTAGAGACTGCCTGGATACATATGAGTAAATGTGTTGATAGACAAGCTGCGAATACACTCAATACCTACATTAGGGTACGAGAAACCTGCAGCAGTATAAATGAGAGTGCAGCTAAAACATCAGCAGACCAGCTAAGGCTTGGGGAGCATACGTAAGGCTAAGACACTTAGCACATAGAAATTTGGCCAAGAGATGGCCACCTGTGTTGGTAAAGGCCACGAAGGGCCATGCAAAACTGGAGTTTAGGCCACGAAGAGCCGAAGCATAAAAAGCCACGAAGGGCAAAAACACGGGAAGTAAAGTATTTGAAAGTGTATCAGGTGCCACGCAGGGCAATACCAATGGCCACGCAGGGCCGGTCAAAAACTAATTCAAAGAAAATTTCAAATGTTTTTACTACGAAGAGTCCCACTTACTCTTCGATCGTTAGATCCTCAATGACAGGGGTAGAGGCTGGAGCATTTGCAGAGGTTGGAGCAGTAGAGATTGTTGCATCATCCACAGCGGTGCCAGGTGCAGACGGACCGCCACTGGCTGGTCGCTTCTCCAGTTTGCTCAGCTTCGGCACCTTGTTGCTCGGGGATGTTGTTGAGCTCCCTGTCAAGCTGTCCTCCTCCTCCACAACCTCTTCCAGCTCCTCGGTGGCCGCTTGGGTGCTCGGGAGGTCGATCTCGATCCACAGGTAGAAGACTGCAGGGCACCCAGATTTTCTCGAGGCAAGCCGGCCAGTAGGGCTTCAAATACAGTCCTGGATCCCAGGCATCAGTCCGTGTAGCTCTCGGTGGCCACACGGATTCCCTCGTTATAGCAGTTGGTAGGCTGCCTTGGCCTCGTTCTTGCTCGCCTCCAGCTCGTAAGAGTCTGGTTCAAGCTGTCTTCGGCACCTCGAGCTTACCTCTCACTCGTCCGCCACCCCGGGCTTGATTTCTCCCTTTCTAGCGACAATTGTGTTCTGCAGCCTTTGCTCACCGGGCAAGCTTGGCACGCTGGGCTCGAAATGTCCCGGGCCGGGCCATGGCCACCATTTTTGTATCGCCGGGTCAGACACATGATTAGACAAATGGCAGGAATAAGCAATTTGAAGCCATTAGCATGAAGAAATGGGTATGATGGCTTTACCTTGGCTTGGAGGCTCATAAAAGAGCCGAGAAGGTTGTCCGGGGAGCGGGCAATCTCCTTTTGCATATCCCCAGGAAGCATGAATGCTTGGGACAATGCGGCTGTACCCTCAGACTCCACGCTGTCACGGACCGTGACTGGCCGGCCGCCATGAGTGAGCTGTGGAGTCCAGAGAGGTGTTGGAGGTGCTGCAGGCAGCTGGGCTGCCCAACAGAGGAGGCTTCCAACCGTGGACGCTTGTCCCTGGTGGCCTCACTTCCTCGGAGAAGCCTGGAGGCGCCTTGAGCTGAGCCACGGCGACCATGAGAAGCGCGCTGGCTCGAGGCGTCACGCCACGAGATGTGCCGCGACCCCTCCCACGGCCAGCCCCTGGGAGGTTAAGGAGGCTGCCGAGGTCGATCGGTTCTTTGCATCTCGTGAGGAGGGAGACGGAGAGTAACCGCTAGAGGAGGTTGAGGCTTCTTCCGGCGAGTTGGATTGGTTCGTTAGGCGGAGGAGGGTCGAAGCGCCTCTCTTCTCATTTGCTCGAAATTTGTTGGTGGAGGATCGGGGATAATGGGATTGTCTGGCCGGATTCGCCGGTCGATGAATCCGCCGTATGATGCCCTGTAGGCCGAGAAGAATGCATGCCGCCTTGCTCGGCCACCAAACACGTGCCACGACCGTTGAAGGCAAGTGCCTGTTGATGTCGGTGGCGTGGACTTGGGGTGATGATGGCGTGCCCTTGGTTGACGTTTGTGGTCTGCAAATACGAGGAAAATTGGCGGTCAGGAAAACAAGTGAATGAAAGGAGCAGTACGAGAAATTGCTCAAAAGAGTTCTACGAGAAAAGAAACTAACGTGGCGTGCCAAATCTGTGGGGGCGTGAAAGCCGATGACTCTGCCGTCCTCGTCCCTGGCTCGAAGTTCCTCGTGACGATGAGGAAGTCGTCGTCGTCCCTGCGAGCAGAATCGAGCACCAACCTTTTCTCGAATCCCTACTCTTGAGGTAGTAGGTTAGGGCGTCCTTGCTGGAAATGCTGTATAGGTGGTGAATATCATGAAGGCCTAGGGACGTACCTAGCATTTGATTCAGGGCATTGATGCCCATGACAACCCTAAAGAAATTAGCAGACACCTGCATGGGGGATAATCTATAATGGGCCAGAACCTGGCGGAGTAGCGGTGCCAGGGGAAACCTAACGCCGCCCTCGACGACGGCGACTACTGGAATGTGCAGAGTGTCATTGTCAAAACACTCACGAATGGCGTTTTCCGCGGCCAACGAAGTGGCCACGTTATCTGGAATCTCATAACGAGATCTAAACTCAGTCATCCGTTGGGGGGTGTCGCAGTGCCTACGGAATCGACCCATAACGAGACTGTGGGTACGAGTTTTCTGAGGAACGAGTAAGGTACGAAAAAATCCTAAAAAGAAACTGTAGCAATCCTAAATCGACGACGAAGACAGAATAGAGAAAGGGGGAATAAAAACTTACGAACAAGTAGAACCCTAGAAACGGAGAAAAATGAGACCCCGAGGTGTGAACGGTGCTTCAATGGCGGGAACGCTTGGGCGTGTTGTCTGCAGAGGGAACTTAGAGAAGAAGTGGGTTTGAAATTGGGGACGAAAATCCAAGTATACCCCAGAAAGGGGTGGCGTATGAGAAACGTCACCCAGACGCCGTTGGGCACTCCGTTCCTCAAACGCCTGGCCGCATTTAATACGGGCGCACACAAAGATGCCGCATGTAAAGGTATTAGCTGGAAAAGCCTGTCCAGGCCAAACGACGAGACGTTTGGGTCGGGCTAATGATGAGTTTGCACCAAGTACGAGAAACATGGGTGCAGGAGCAAAGGACGAGAACCTTGCTCGGAGTTTTGGAGCTTTGCTCGTCATATTGAAGAGAAAATAACGAGTAAAGCTGGGGAGCCATTGTAGGGAGGTAATCCCGAACAGTACAAAGAGTGGCCGAACACGTGGTACGTGGGGCCGAGAATGAATATAGTCAGAATATCCGCCGTGCAGTACGGTGAACGGCAGTAAGGGCTGGGGGCACGAAAGGTCCTAGGTCTGAAATACCCGAGCAGGGGTGTAGTCCAAAGAGCAAGGGTAGTCGTTGGGCTGGTCGCATGATAAAGGGTCCAATGATATGAGAAATCATTGGACCAGAGGATCTGTTCGGCAACGAGGAGGCCGAACAGGGCAGCAATCTGGAGGTGGTGCCAGGAGGCGCTTTAGAAGGTTCCAGATATGGCAAGTGCCCAGTAAGAACCTGGAGGGGACACCCAACGAGAATGGGATGAACGGACACTTTGGAAAGAGTTCCTAAGTGGTCTAAAAGGAAATATCACGATTATGGGAATAAGAATCCTCGATGTTCTGGTTCCCTTACGAGAAAGGAACTTAGAGGCGAAGATGGCTTGGACAAAGCAGTTGACATGGGCCTATATATAAGAGGTAAAGCCTAGAGGTAAAGGTAGGCAATTCCTGGTTATCTGATTACTACCTACTGAGAATTAGGGTTTTGACTAGGACGAGATACTAACTTTGGCATCGGAGGGCCTTTACCACGAGAAGGCAGAGGTGCGCTCACCTTTTGTTTGTTCTACAGGTTTAACTCCGGCGGTGTGAGAAGTAGCCGTTACAGTTCTGTACTGTTCGAAGGCCTTTTTCGTTTTCTGCACTTACATAGTGCATGATGAAAGCTCCGACCTTTTACTTTTAGATTTGTTCTAATCGACAACATTATCCAGAGGCTGCGCTGATCTTTTGCAGTGACACCACTTTGCAGGTATAACTTGGCATATTCATCGAATTATAGCAGTATATTGGACCCAGTGATTGAGAATAATTACCAGTTGTTCATGCTAGAAAGGCTTATCATGATGGGAGCCAAAACATTCAAGGAAGACGATACAGGTCTTAGCCTTACAGACGATCCAAAGAAGAATACAAAGATGTGGCAAATCCCTGTTTATACCAAGGCTGGGAAAGGGTGCTGATAGTGTCTCATTAACCGAAAACAAAGAACTATCCCGGTTTTTTCTTGGGTCTTTGTTGTCATGTTCCCGTTAATGACTACCCGAGTTTCTTGCCCCCTATACTTCCTCAACTAATTGAATACGAAAGAAACTGCTCTGATAAAGAACAGAAAAGAAACAGAATTGTTGTAGCCTTGCATGGAGATGGAGATCATGAGGTATATGTAGAGGAGATGACATGTATGCTGATATACTGTGAATTTGTGGTGTGAATACTCTGTGGATTATTACTGGACCGGATACATTTTGCAAACAGAAATTTTGGGGAGGCCAATTTGATTATTTCCCAATATTTGATTCTTTTGTCATTAGGATATCAATTTTTCAAACATGAAGAAATCTTTAGTCTGTCTCTATCATGTTGAGTGATTTGATTTTGGACAATGCTAGGCGCGCAGAATTTTCATGCACGTATGTGGACAGAGTCACACAAATGCATCCGGTGCACACACGTGGGTTAACTATTCTTCTGTGGGGTTCGTGTACATCGGATGTTTCCAAATTCTTCTGTGGGGCTCGTGTACATCGGATGTTTCTGAATACAGACGTGTTAGAATTTGTGCAATTTATTGTGAATCATTCATGTGAAGAAAATGATGTTTTTCTTTGGTGGTTTGGATCAAAACAACAAATTCTTCCAATTCGTTGTGAAGAAAATGATACGGAGTAGAACAGAAAGAACAGTTACCAAAGATAGAACAGAAAAATGAAAATGAAAAATCGAGTTAGTTTTAATTGAACTTTATTTTTAAGTATGGTATTTCCTTTAACATTTTCGGATCCTCCGACATGTTAAAAAGCTATATCTAAATCCGAAAAAAGTTCAACTTTGGTACAGATGTCAATTGAAAAAAATCTGCTTTAAGCCTCCAGTTAAATAGGATTGGTAAAATATAATGAAATATCATATCCTAGGTGTTTTTGCTTTTATTAGTTTTCAAAATTTTTGGTCACTTATTAATGATCTGTACAAATTCTCTTGTGGCATGAAATAGCAAGACTTTCCATGAATATGGACAAGAGAAACTCCCAAAAGCCTTGATTAACACGGTAGTAGTGTAGAACAAGATAAGACACAATTAATTGTAACCCACAAGCGGACGGTGAGATTGGTTTCTCGAGATTAGCCGACATGCGCGTAAACCGGTTCAGACACTTGAGTTATTAAAAACAAAACAAGATAGACGCAACTGCACATGACCACCAATTTAGTTCCAAAACTTTCATTTTCGGGTCTATTTTACGTGCCTTGCTTTTATTTAAAACAAAACAAAGATATCACATCCTTTATTTTGTGTTTGCTCAACCTATAGCTTTCCCTCAATGGGAATCTTCCTACATTTGAACGTCCCCGTCCTAGAAGGAAAAAGATTTGTGACCCAATGAAAAAGTGTACACGACGGTTCACTCATGAATCAAGATCCTCTCATGTGATGATCTTTTCATGGATAAATTAATGAACATATATGAACGTCAAGTGAAACTGTGATGAGCCTTATTTTGCCTCACATGAGAAGATTCACAATCCATTACTCACTAGCATTTTTTACTCACTTAGATGGTGTTTGGAATGTATAAATCTTTTTTAGAATCTTGTTGTTTTTCAGAACATTTTTGACATTGTTGAAAAGGGTAAAAACAATATTCCGCGTTACAGAGATGGTTGACATTGTTGCCAAATTAGAAGTTTTACAAAATCGAATTGGAAAAAAGTACAAGTAAGAGAGGTAATTTATGTTTACGGATCAAACTATAGGATTATCTGTGTAATTTTCGCAAGATATATCCCCATTTCTATGCTATCGGAATCAATACCAGACCAAAGCAAATATTCCCTCGTACATATACGTATTTCGTAAGTTCTTGATTATACTTGCAAATCATCATCAGCCCCAGCTCAAAATCTTGAATCCAACAGGTACCCATCTGTGTGTGTGTGTGTGTGTGTGTGTGAAGGTTCTATCTTTACTTTTTTTTTCAAGAAAACAGGTTCTTGGTTAACCGTCAATCTTTCTCTGTTTTTATGTTTTCTTTGATGGGTAATTTATTAGATGGTTAAACATAACATGTTTATGGTTCTAGTGAATAATCACACCTTCATGAGTGACAAGATGTCCGATCCACACACATCAATTCAACTTAGATGCAGGAGTGCTACACATTTATGTGGAGGGACTTTTCTTTCTGGGCTTCTGCCCAGGGCCGGCCCTGAAAGAACAATCACCTCAACCCTAAGATTCCACTGAATTGGTTTTGCATGCGAGAATTCTTTCTTAATGAGGTCAAGATTGTCACTGGTGTCATACAAAATTACGAGGAAATGAATTATGTTATGATCAAACATAGAAAAAAGAAAGTTCATGCGGTAAGATGTGAATTTTGTGTAGAAAAGGAAATGAGGTATGATACTCAGTTGGAATGCCACTAAATATTAGACACGGGCTGGAGTTGATTTTCTTTTCGCTTTGTCCATTTTAAGCTCACTTAGGGCGAAAAACCATGGATGATTGTCTCATTTGGGATGCTGGGAGTAGGTTTTCTTTTCTTGCATGTGAAAATTTTGGTTAGGTAGATTCTGGAACCGAAGGCAAATCTTTGACAACAATATTACTAGTTTTAAAATGCAGAAATTTGGTGCAATTAATACTTGTATAATGGTATAATCTTCTTTTCTTTGCTTTTCTGATCAAGTTAAGGCAATGTTTGGTACAGAATTAATTGGATTTGGTTGTTTGGGAATTTCCGGGAACTCTTTGCTTATTTATCATTTGTTTTGATGTAGAATCTCAATTAAATTTTCGCTACAAGGTAAGAAAGATATCTGCCTGAAGTCTGACAGGCAAAGAGAATCTAGGGGTTCTTGTTGGACTATACTAACGGTGTGATATGCCGTATCTTGTACGTGAGAACTTGTTTATCAGCAACATCGGCGACGCAGCGGAGGTTCCCGAAAATAAAATAAAGAAACCTGAGGGATTGTCCAGTAAAATAAAGAAACCTAAGGAACGTCGAAGATGGCCAACCCAGTTTACACCACAAAAAGGTAAAAAAACATTAAACCCTAACAAGTTTATTGTTTTGAGTTATAAGCAAAAAAGAAAGTTACGAAGAACTACTAGCATTGCTTAAACAAAGAGAGCAGAGAACAATTATCTCACATAGATACCATGTCATTTGAAAGTTCCAAAACTGAAGGCTTATTCATTTGGTCTGTAGGCGAGTGAATAATGTTTGCATAATGTCCAGAAGCAACATAGTCAAATGCCATCCCACTAATAGCATCCATGAATGCACCTGGAAATCAAAGCTTCTAGCACGGGAATTAAAAAGATACTCGATCTGACTTATATCTTCTTTGTTCGTCTCCATATAAAATTTCAAGAAAAAATTGAAACCAATGTGAGATCAATATAGCTTCACAGCCAACATTACATACCGAACTTAATCCTCGTATTGCAAAGAACATCCGGGTTAGGAGTACGGCCACACCGATACTCCTCAACAATGTAGGAAACCTGAAATATGGACCCATAAGTTTTGATTTCATAGTGGTAAACATAAACATCTTTCTGCAACATAAAGCGTTGTTGACAAGTTACAAAGCTTTTTTAAAATTGAAGTAGGAGGCAGTAAAAAGCAGAAGCAAAACTTTTACATACCACATTGTTCCAGTATTCATCAGTCAAATGCACAACTTCCAATGGTACATCCACCTGAAATCATTGTGCACTTTAGTGGGAAGAGTTATTTATCAAATACGAAGTTAGAGTTTGAAAGAAGAAGAGGAAGAGGAAAGAAGGAATACAGTGAAAGAAAGTAGGATCATAGTTCACCCATCTACAGCACATGCACTTTTATTATTATGTCGTTCTAGAAGAGAATGACCATAATACCCAGGACAATCATAACACACCAATAAGCCAATAATAAGTAAAGAGCCAAATGCAACACTTCAACCGGAATAATGACCTTTCCTAGTGGCACGAGTAACTAAACAATGATATATCAGATAATGCAATCGACTGAATGGAAACAAAGTTAAACAACTACAAGCAGAAACGGTCAGAGTCAATTGAAAACAAAATCACAAAGATCAAAGTATCAAACTGCACCTAAATGGGAAGATTAAAATGATATCTTCAGAGAGACGTTTGTAGCTTGAATTCAGAATTTCAATCCAATTCAATCCTTTTTCCCAAAGAAATTAACTGCTGAAAACATCGAACATAAAAAAGACGAAAGCACCTGATTGCAGACTGCTTTTGCATACTTCAAATCCTCTTCCCATGGGCATTCAGACCAAAAGTTTTCAAAGTCTCCCTATAAGAAAAAGAAAGTTTAGAACCAACTGCGCTATGTGTCTAAATTTTTTCCCAATTGTTCAAATGCAGTGACGAGACTCACCACACTATAGAGCACATAAAGTTCATCAATATAGGACCAGTAGCCATAAAAATTCAGGAACACCACAGGTAGACAGTGATGAATCAGTCAAACAAAGAAAATAATAAAAGAAGTAAAAGAATCAGTGCCTCGGTGGTTCAAAACTCCTCAAGTTATCCAATACATTCTACGTGAACAATTATCATAGAAATGAATACATCAGGCTCATGTTGCTTTCGTGTCTTGCGTGTGCTCATACTTTGCCATGTTGCGTGCTCTAGAATGACAGCCCAATTCCACCTATTTATGTGTTCGTGCTATGTGGGCCCATACCATGCCGTGACGTGTCATGCTGACTTATAAACATGTCATGCCCGCACAGGAGCGGCCCAGTTTACCCCTCTACACATGAGTAGCTCCAATTTCACATTCTCTCTTTTTAAGTTAACTAGCCTTGCATTCCAAGGTATAAATTGACACTAATCATACTGCACACCAAAGTCGTGAAAACCCGTTTCGTACCGACCGGTACGTACCAGTGCTTAAACGGAACACAAAGACTCAAGATCCGTTCCGGTTGAAATACCGGCCTGTTCCGGCTAATACCGGATGTACCGGACAATACCGGTCTGTTTCGGACATTTTCCGGTGTTCCGAACGATACAAAATTATTTTTTATCTTTTTTTTTAATGACATTTTCCGGTCTGTTTCTAAACTAATTAAAAGAAATTTATGGGCTTATATATGATTTTCTTCGATTAAGATCACGATGGAATCCTAATCTGTTTCATAACTTTGTTTTGAGGTTTTTTGGATATTTTTTTGCTGCCATTTGTTTCACGAAATAGTTTTGCAGCCATTTGTTTCACGAAAATAATTTTGCAACCTGGTAGATATATATTAAATATATATATAATATTAATTACGGTAAATCCGGAACGATACTGATACGTACCATTTCAGTAGTGAAAACGGTACGCTGATCGGTACAGGATTGACAACTTTGCTGCACACACACAATATGTAAACCCGAAAAAAATACAAACTTGGATGCCAGGTTCGTGGCCTTCGTGATTTGACTATGCGACCCTTGAGGCAGGCCCTTCAGTTCCAACTCAGGGCGCGGACCATGGGGTGCAAGCGGGGGTCGGGCCCTGCACAACTCCGAATTATCTCATTCTTTCTAATATATTTTTAGGTTTTGAAAAAAAGACCGAAGATAATTTGCTGATTCCAAGCATTGAAATATTAAAAAAAAAGCATCTATTCTAATATATAAAGGGAGAGCACCATTTTGGTGTCTCCCTTTTTTGTCATGCTTTTTCATTTCCAAAACTAACCTCCTCCTAAGAGAAAAACACACAATACAATTGTAAGGATACATTGGACATTTTAACACAAAGAAACCACCTGCAAAACAGTTATCACCCCACGTACCACATGGTCCACAACTTTCTCTGCTTTTCTCCCCAACTGCTACCAGATTTAACCTCATTCACTTCCATGTCTGCAACTTTCTGCAACTTCTCTAAATTCTTCACAGGTACGACCTTTCCATTTTCACCTTTCGTTCCTTCCCATATCTTCACTGTATCAATGGCAATTGGCACACTGTTACTTTCTTTGTGTACTTCTTTTGCTTTATCCAAACTACTATAAGGTGTTTTGTCTCTTATATATGTTTCCTTTTACTTTTCCACTGGTACGGGGAAAGACAGGGTAGGGTGGTTTTGTGGATTGGCTTTTGTTACTTTTTTTTTTTTTAAACCGATGGGTTTCATTAAATTTTTTAAAAACTGATGGGTTTTCATTAAAAAGAAATAACCTACATCTACCTATGCAGAATAATTCCTTATTTATTCGTTGAAGTGGTGGTTTGACTGCGAATCTTCAGTGCATAAACGGGAGCACCACTTTGGTGTTTCCATTTTTTGATGCCATGTCATGTATCCTTTCTACTATTATTGTTTTCTCTGTCTTCTTATATTTTCAATTGATTTGGGTACGAGTAACTAGAGAGTGTAGCGAGTAGGCGGAGGAGAGAGAATCGAGGGGGTGCAATGGTGAGATTGGTGTGTGCATGTGTCGAGATGAGAGAAAAGTGGATTGTGAGTGAGCTGTTGGATTATGGCATTGGCAGTGGGCTTCGGTAGAGATTTTGGGTTTATCAATAAGGGTAGTAATAGGTGATTTTGGATATTGGTGTGTGCATGTGTCTAGAGTCCGAGGCACACACGATACATGTGCAATTCAGATTTTCACAACATTTTTGTAAAAATGCTTTCCACTTATTATTTGATCAAATTTTCACAAATGTTTGTGAATTTCATTGCTGCCAGTACCCATAGATGTTTTTTCTTTTTCCCTACAAGAGATGATTTATTGGGTGCCTTCTTTTCTGTTAAAAGATTCTATCATCAATGTAGACTTATTGTGGGATGAAAGCATTATAGGTGTAGACTGGTTGTATTCCGTTGGAATGGTGGTTTGATGATACGTTTCATTAAAACATTGCTAATAGTGCTTTATGGGCAATTTTGAATGCATAGAAAAGTTAGAGCCAGTTTGTAGCTTCGTGCTTATTAGAATAGACTAGAGGCCGGGGCACACGCGATGCGTGTGCAAGTCGGATTTTCACAACATATGTGAAAATTTGATCACACAATAAATGGGATCGAAGCATTTTTACAAAAACGTTGTGAAAATCCGACTTGCACACGCATCGCGTGTGCCCCGGCCTCTAGTTGAAATAACCCTATCCACTCATTCTCCTCTTCTCTGATTCCAGTCTCCACTCTCCACGGTCCACACCAGGGAGGCAGCGACGCCGCCCACTCCCGAACTTCGCCCACGCCGACGTCCACTCCTCCTCCCGCCGACGATCTATCCACACGGCAGTCCACTCCTCCTCTCGCCGACGATCGACCCACACCCACAGTGGTACCACTGGTACGTCTCTCCTCTCTGTCTGTCTGTCTCTCTCTCTCACACCCACACACACAGTCACAGCCACAGCCACAGAGCTTCACCATCCGGTCCATCACTATTTTGATTTTCTTTCAAAAACAAAAACAAAGAATTCTACATTGATCTCGATCTAGATCTGGTAGTGGGTTGCGCCGTTGTGGGTTCTCTCACGTTCTCACCCTCACGTTCTCACCCTTTATCTTTTTGACGAACTCCAAAAAAAAAAAAGAGAAACAAGGGCCTCCAAAAAAAAACGAGAAACAAGGGTCTCCAGATGCTTAACCCTGAGTATTCATACTTGGGTGAAATTGGGTGTGGATCTCCAAGAGTGTTTGTGCTTCGTTTGTATTGTTTCTGTTACTGATAGCTTTAAGCAATTACTTCTCCTGAAATTCAGCTATCGATTTGGTTTATTTATTTCTGCAACCATTCTGTGATTTGCAATTTACCATTAACCTCTGTTGTATGACCCTAGATTTCATGATTTTTGTGTGTGTATAAGAAGTACGTTAATGGAAAAATACCCTAAGTTGACAACACAGGAAGATGAATTTGCCTTTCGCTATATGCTCTCAATAGCCTGAAAGTTTGAAACTTTGTAGTGTGTATCACTTGTTTGTAACTTTGTATTGTTGGTGATGGTCCTGAATCCTGATGGATCCAGACCTTTTTTTTTTTTGGTATTTGATGGATCCAGACCTACGTGTTATATAACTTATATGACCTTTGTTTGTATTGTATGAAGTCGTCCAATTTCGTAAGCCACTCCTCTCCTCTACACTCCTATCCTATACTATACGTTTTACTTTTGGGACTTGGGTTTTGTAAGATCTTGCCTGCTGCAGTGTGTGATCTGACAGGTGACCAATACAAATACAAATTGCTGTTGTTGCTCTGTGACCACTTCATAGTAGATTAAGCCCCCGTCTATTGTTTCTAATCTGTTTAGCTCTTTCAGGTCTTAAGCATAGTTTCTATGTAACCCTGGGTGAGGGATTGATATGTGAGATAAGGAAAATTATGGGTTAGGTTTTTCGTTTCGGATTCTACTTGAAGGATGCAATTAGTTTTTGGTACTCAACAGTACATAATTGGTACTTCATTGTTGCTTTTGGTTTAAAGGACTTCTGGTACTTAACAACATGATACAGTACTTCATTGTGGAGGATATTGGAAGGAGGCTTTTGGTACTTAACAGTACATAATATAGTACTTCATTGTGGTTTTTGTTTAGATACTTGATATTATGTTTTGGAAATTGAGGTACCATGTTTTGACATTTGGAAATTGTTTTATTGTTCTTGCAATTACTTTTGAGTTTGATGGATTGTGTTATTTGAATAATATAGCAGATCATTGTATGACAAGAAGCAAAAAAAGAACAATCACCAAGGGTTTTTTTTGTCGCAAAAAGATTTATTTGTGATAAGAAAACTATTTTTTATTTGCGATGATGAGTTTCTTTGCAAAATGTATTTCTTGTTTTGGGATAAAATTTTATTTCCTCACCAAACATATATATTGGGCAAGGAAACATGTGTTGTTGCTATTGAGGGGCCATTTTGCGAGGAATTTTTTCGTTGCTAAACTTTTAAATTTTGCAAGGAAATTCGAGTTGTTGCTATTGAATGCACCCTTTTTGCGAGGAAATGATTGGTCGCCAAACATGTATATTTGGCGAGGAACGGGATACTTATAGCGATTAATTTGTTTTACATCAGTGTCCAATGATATTTCTCGCAAAATGGTTCATTCAATAGCAACGACCAAAATTTCCTTGCAAAAAATAACCCTTTGGCGAGGAAAAAATATTTGGTCGCTAATAAGAATTGGAGACTACCCATTTGAGAGGAATGGACGACGAATGAAATTTTGTCGCAAAAGCCCTTTTGCGAGGAGAATTTTGCAGTTAGCGAGAAATATATTTCCTCGCAAAAGGCTTGATTTCTTGTAGTGATTCGTGGGCCTTTTTTGTATTCGTTGAAAAAACAAAGAAGATTTTGGGCTTTTTGATTACTTTATAGGTATCTTTTAGTAATATAAGGTTTTTGTGGTCCCTAGTATGTTTCTTGTTGGCAATCATTGCATCTGGCTTTCTATGCATTTTGTAGTCCCACATTGACTGAATTCTACTGATTTTTTTAATTTTTGTTTTTTGCATTGAAGAGATGGCTGGTTTGTTTACATTTGAGGTACACCATCTAGGTCGATTTGTTGAGAACTCAGTTCGTTATGTGGAGGGAGTTGCAAACCATGTTGATGACTGTGATCTTGATTTATGGTCCAAGTTAGAGGTTGAGGACATTGTAGAAAGGCTTGGTTACCCTAAGTACAAAATGTTGCGGTATAGAATTCATGGGCTTGGGTTAGAGAAGGGACTCAGAGTTATAGGAACTGAAAAGGATGCTATGCATATGGTAGAGGTTGTCAAGGGCCATGAACAAATAGAAATCTATGTAGAACATGTCATTGATGAACTAGATGCAAATGCAAATGTCATGCCTTTCCCTTCCTTACCTCTACCTGAAATACGTGAAGAGGTTGTTAATGGAGAAAATGTGTATTACAATAGTGATGCAGATGAAAGTTTGTTAGACCTAGACTATCCCCTAACTAATGATAGTGATTATGATGACGTGTTGTTTGATAAGTACACTGAAAAAGAAGATGAAAATACAGAAGAGCAAACCAAGACTAATGAGTTATTTGATAGTGACACTGAGATGGATAACATGGCAAATACCAATGACCAAACAAAAACTGATGATGTGCATGAGTGTAGAGACCCGTAATAATTATTTTTTTTTTTACGATATAATATTAAAATGCGATCGTGACGTTTAAGGTGAATGACTTGTGGAAAAATATATGGTTCCTTATGTAATCGAATATAGGTTTTGGGACTTAATGAGGTGTCATATTGTTAAAGGGTGTGTAAGTGTAATTTGTGTTATATATATACTAATGTACATGTATCAACACCAGGAGGACATTTTTTTATTTTCACTTTCCCTTCTTTCTCACCCACGCTGGTCTCCCTCCCTCTCTCTGGTCTCGGCTCTCTCTCTCTCTCACCCCGGATCACGCATTACACCTCAAAACCACAGGATTTGCTTTGATATTGATTTTTATTAGTGAAACTTAACTTCTTCTTCTTTTTGACTTGTAAACTTTATATACAAATAAACTTCATCTTCTTATATGCAAATAAAGTGCTATTCTCCTGCATCTTATATACCCGCTTTAGAGTATTGCTAGATATGCTTGCTCTGTACTAAAAGTATAGGAGTAAATGATTTGATTTGATATTGATTCTTATTAGTGAAACTTCACTAATTCTTTTTTTTACTTGATCCTTGTCTAAACTCTATAAACTCTAAGAGCTATTCTAAACTCTAAGAACTATTCTCTGCTTTTGACTCTCGCATCTTATATGCGCACGCGTTTGACTCTTGCATCTTATATGCCCACATATATGTTATTCTCTTGCTAAAATGATTTGGTTTGATATTGATTGTTATTAGTGAAACTTCACTAATAAACTTAACTTACAGTGCCTTGCTTCTTATATGTGCTTTTGAAATACATTCTCTTGCTAGAATGCTTTCTTTATCTTCCTTTTGAAATACTTTCCTCTGGACTAGAATTTGTAATTTGTATAGGAAATGGTTTGATATTCATCAAGAGTAAGAGTAATGGATATTGTTTGGTTGATTTTGATTTATGTGCTTTTCTTTTCTCGAAACTATATGTTTGAAATATAGAGAATATGCTTTTGCTTTGCTTAGTGATTTGAAACTGTTTTGTATTTCACAGGAGGATTGCTCAGTGTTTGAATTATCTTCACTCCCGAAATAAATTCCACAGTAATCTCACCAATGGGGTTTTCCTGTCCACAAGTCTAAACATATGTATGACAAACTTTGAGTTGAACATAACTGGTAAATACCTAACAAACTTGTGTTTTTGTTTCTAAATTTCTAATTATCTTCTTTTAATAAAAATTGCTTTAGTTTTTTTAAGATGTAGGGACTGGTATAAAAAAATATCTGGATGATTTCAGAACACTTGTGGATTTCACAGTTCAAGGACACTCGGCAAAACTACCCGAGCCTCCTGTTTTTGGGTCTTTTAAGGGAATGTTTACTCGATTGAATGGTTTGATAATGTTAAGGACTTAGAAAAAATCAAACTCGTGAGTGTTTTTATTTGTGGAGCTCCTCTATTTCACAATGAGAGGTTGAGGGAGGAGTTTATAGAAAATGTTGAGAAATTCTCTTTGCAAGATCTGAATGCTTTAACAAACAACTTGAAAGATAAAAAGTTGAAATCAAAATCTATTTCCATGCCAGACATGATTGGTTGGCATCACATAGTTAGGAACTTAGGAAGAAACCACCGGTTATACAAAGTGATGTTTCATCTCGGTGGAAATTATTTGGGTGGCATGAATCCTATCTATACTAGTTCTGGAGGTATTTACTGGCTTATACGTTGTGCCGTGCATCATCCGATTAATTGGGTAAGTTTTAATTCTTAGTTTTGTGGTTTAATGTGTTTTATTTTGTGATTTAATGCTTAAAAAATCTTTTTTAATCTTTGTAACCGGGACGTAGGAAAGAGGTGATAGAGGATGTGGTGGACATTTTTTCGGCAGTCATTCCGTCCATTTACAACCTCATGATGGATAGGACATTCAATAATAAATTCCTAATGAAGATCACTACTAAGTGGGGTGAATACCTGAAAGCTATGTTGTTGAAGAATGGGAGGATGTGATATGGTTGTAGTGGTGCTTGCCTATGTGAAATCACTACTAAATTCCTAATGAAGATCACCACAACTTATGTTGTTGTGGTGGTGCACACCACAGGCAAGCACCACCATAACCATATCACATCCTCTCATTCTTCAACAACATAGCTTTGAGGTATTCACCCCACTTAGTAGTGATCTTCATTAGGAATTTATTATTGAATGTCATATCCATCATGAGGTTGTAAATGGATGGAATGGCTGCCGAAAAAATGTCCACCACATCCTCTATCATCTTTTTCCTACTTTCCAGCTACGAAGATTAAAAAAGAGTTTTTAAGCATTGAATCACAAAATAAAACACATCAAACCACAAAACTAAGAATTAAAACTTACCCAGTTAATTGGATGATGCACGGCACAACGTATAAGCCAGTAAATGCCTCCAGAACTAGTATAGATAGGATCCATGCCACCCAAATAATGTCCACCGTGATGAAACATCACTTTGTATAATCGGTGGTTTCTTCCTAAGTTTCTAACTGTGTGATGCCAACCAATCATGTCTGACATGGAAATAGATTTCGCTTTCAACTTTTTATGTTTGTTAAAGCATTCAGATCTTGCAAAGAGAATTTCCAACATTTTCTATTCCTCCCTCAACCTCTCATTATGAAATAAAGGAGCTCCACAAATAAAAACACTCACGAGTTTGATTTTTTCTAAGTCCTTAACATTATCAAAACCATTCAATCGAGTAAACATGCTCTTAAAAGACTGAAAAACAGGAGGCTCAGGTAGTTTGCCGAGTGTCCTTGAACTGTGGATTCCACAAGTGTTCTGAAATCATCCAGATCTTTTTTTATACCAGTCCCTACATCTTAAAAAAAAATAAAGCAATTTTTATTAAAAGAAGATAATTAGAAATTTAGAAACAAAAACTCAAGTTTGTCAGGTATTTACTAGTTGTGTCCACAGCTCGGACGTCTGCTTAGAGATCCACTCTTGAAGCTTGATGGGTTTTATGCAGAAGTACATACTTTGGAAGGTAGGTTTGTATAAGATAATTCAATTGTTGCATATGTTGTATTGACACCACCTGATTTATGGGTAGATATAGATTCAGGGGTTTATCATTTATGTAATTGTTGGTGGATAAGTGCATGTATAATGTATTGGGTATGTGTGTGTGTGTGTGTATTGGGTTTTATGCAAGAGTACATAATTTTGGTTTGCATGTTTGTATAAGATAAATTTATTAGTTGCATTTGTTGTATTGAGTGTTATGCCAACCTTTATGCAGGAGTACATAGTTAGGAACGCTGGTTTGTATAGGAGTATGATTTTTGTTCTTTGGTTTGTTCTCTTTATGGCTTTGTCCAGTAGGTTGACTATATATGTTTCGGTGAAACTCCACTTTGAGGACTACCATTAGTCTACCAGTGTAAATGTATCTTGCCATCACTTTTCCTTTGTTATTGGAATTCAAAAGTTATTCTTGAGTGGTGATCATTTTTGTCTGCAAATGAATCCATTTCTTATCTTCGTTTATATGGTATTTTTTGTATAGATTTTTCAACTTATTTTGGATTGCACGTTTGTTGTTATCTTTTAAACAATTTGTATTTTCCCAGGCGGCTGAATTATTTCCTTTTACGTTATAATGAACTTTTGAGAACATTTTGTGTCCGCCAACTTGAGATGAATTTATGAGAATTTTGTGCCTTTAATTTGTGGTAATTTTAGGTTCAAGTAGGAGGATCCTCAATGTATAAGATTGAGAGGAAGTTAGGTAAATGTGGCTTTGGGTCTTTGTGGGTCACCGTGTTTCAGGTGGAAATGACCGCTCTACTGGTCCTGGGGCTACAGAGGTAATACTATGTTAAGTTATCAACGCAAGCGATTAAGTTTTGTGAAATATGGGACTACAAAAAGAAACAAGGTTTCTAATTTTAGTTGACTTGTGTGACTGTGCTAGGTGGCTTTGAAATTTGAGCACAGAAATAGTAAAGGCTGTAATTATGGCCTCCATATGAGTGGCAAGAGTACAAGTAAGGATAACTAATTCTTTGGTTTGGTACAATTTTGTGGGATTACTATTTTATATCTTTTTGTGGTTAACTTGTCATTTTCTGGGGAAACAGCACTCTTGGTGGCAGTCATGGAGTGCCTAGGGTACACTACAAAGGAAAGCAAGGAGACTATTACGTTATGGTACATTAAACAACTTCATGCAGATTTAATGTTGAGTATCTTTCACCTGTTACCTTATAACATCATCCATGTTTTTGCAGGTTATGGACATGCTAGGGCCGAGACTGTGGGATGTGTGGAATACTTCAGGACAATCGTGAGTATCCTATCTTGTCAATACGAGAGGTTTTGTTTATTCAATGTGTCTACTTGTCTTTCATTCGTTTACATTCCCAAAAACACACGCACCCTATCTCAGGATGTGCTGATGGCCAATGCATATCTCCATATTTTGTTTCTAACCTATATCTGCACAGGATGTCTTCCGAAATTGTGGCATGTATTGCAGTCAAGTCTTTGTCAATCCTAGAGAAGATCCACTCAAGAGGGTATCATGCCACAAACTTTCATATTCTTGTTCTCCAATTCATTTACCAATATTGTCCTGAGCTTCTTCCCTAAACTGATGGTTCTGATGGATTATTCCTCCCGCTATTCTGGGTTTTTTTTCATCTTTTCATGAATGTTTCCCATTGTTACCAGTTATGTGCACGGAGATGTAAAGCCAGGAAACTTTTTACTTGGCCAGCCAAGTACAGCACAAGAGAAGAAGTTGTTTCTCATGGACTTGGGCTTAGGTGGGTGAACACTTTTCAGGGCTCAACATTATTTTTTATTTTAGATGGTACTCCATTCTTTGCTAATGTTATCTATTAACACTTGAATTGCAGCGACAAAGTGGAGAGAGAGCTCTAATGGGCAGCATGTTGAGTATGATCAACCTCCCAATATGTTTAGGTGCCCTAGTTCTTGTGCTTTTGGGCTGTGCTGAAAACTCCTTTTCATTATCTTATAACTTGGTTAATTTTGTTCAGAGGAATCGTACGATATGCTAGTGTTCATGCACACTTGGGAAGAACTGCCAGTAGAAGAGATGATCTAGAATCTCTTGCATATACACTCATTTTTCTTCACCATGGCAGGCTTCTTTGGCAAGGGTATCAGGTGTTGTATAGCCTTTTGTTAGTTGTTATTCTACATCTTTCCAGGCCCATGTAATTGTTGCTCGAGTTAGTTTGCAGATAAAAAACAATGTTTCATCTTTTAGGGTGATAATAAATCATTCCTAGTTTGCAAGAAAAAGATGTCAACATCCCCGGAGATGCTGTGCTGCCTCTGCCCTGCACTCCTTAAACAAATTTTCAAAATTGTGGTGAACATGAAATTTGATGAAGAGCCTAACCATTCCAAGCTAATTTCTCTGTTTGAGGGATTGATTGGAGCAAATCCTGCAGGCAGGCCAATTAACACTGATGGTGCTCAAAAGGTAAATCACAGTAATCTTCTTGATTTGTAATACTGTCTTCTTTTCTTGGGCAATTTCTGGGTAGTAATTGGTCCTTTTTGTCAATCATTGGTAGATTATATATCAAGTAGGGCAAAAACAAAGTAGATTGAATGTTGAGGATGATGATGATGGCCTGCCTAAGAAGAATGTCCGTTTAGGTGTCCCTGCCACACAATGGGTTTCCATCCTCCTAAATAATAAGAACGGGATTGGGGGATGCCATTTTTGGTCTTATTTTTCCAATAATGTCTCTGGAAGTTCCAGGGTAGAGGGTTTTGGCTGTCTAAAATTGTAATTTCGTGCGGGCCTGGCGTAGTTGGGCTGTCTGGCGTGATCTGGGTGCTCTGCGGGATGCGTGCAGTATCTTGGCCGTTGATTCTCCTGTGTTTCCTGCCAGCTTACGCCATTTCTTTCCATTCCAGTTCTCAGTTCTTTTATTGCACCAAGCTCCGTTGATTTCTGGCCTTCTCCGTTGTGTTTCTGGAGCTTTCTGTTACGTGATTCCAGGTAACTGTTCTGCCTTGCTCTCTTTGTCCGTTGTGGGTTTAGGTTTTTTTCCCTTTTTTCGGTGGGGTTGCCCTGTGCTTTGGTCTCTTTGTTCATCGCTTTGCATTTCAGTATCTTAGTCTCTGTTCTGCCTTCTTCTGTTGGTATTGTTTGTGGTGTTGTGCATTTTGGGTTCTGCTTGCTGTTATTAGGAGTTCAGTTTCGTCATCGCTTGGATTGGCTTTGTGTTTTGGGTTACGGTGTGTGGTGAATGGTGGTGAGAAGAGGAGATGAATGCGTTTCCCTTTTATATGTATACAGGTGTAGAGTGTTTCAGGGTTTCTAGAAAAAAAAACTTGCCTCGATTTTGTGTTTCATGTGATTTTGTTGCGTTTTCCATATGGGTCTCTGTTCTGCCTTCTTCTTGCGATATGGTTTGTGATGTTGTTTTCGATTTTTGGTTCTGCTTGCTATTATGAGGGCTTTGATTTTGTCATCGCTTGGATTCACTCTCTGTTTTGGGTTCTGGTGTGTGGTGAATGGTAGTGGGAGGGCAAGATGAATGTGTTTGCCTTGTACAAGTGTAGAGTATTTCAGGGTTTGTTGAAAAAAAGGTGCCTTGGTTTTGTTTTTTATGTAATTTTGTTACGTTTTCCATGTGAAAGGTCTTTCCTACAGTTATCTCCTCTGTTAGTTTGTGGTTGCTCTTTGTGTTGTGTTGGCTTCTCAGCTTTAGTTATTACTAGAAGTTGTTGTTTGTGTTAGCGTCCTCTGTCCAGTTGCCTCAGTTCGCAGTTTGGGATTATCTGCAGAGTTATTTTTCCATTATTTCAACATGGATAAATGTTGTTCAGTTTGGCTATGCTTTTCCTGATTCGACGTCACTTTGCGCTTTCTAATTGTCCTTTTATAGTAGGATGGTGGTCCATGTTCCGTTTCTGCGTTGGGATAAGATTTTCAACCCTTATCCCTTATCTTCAAGAGTGGCTTCATATTATCTCGAAACCGATTAAGGACAGCGGGTGATTGCAGCTTTTGCGGTTCATGGTGCTGATAATCGTATGGTTTACCAGCCATTTCATGAGTTTGTTGAAGACTACCAGGGTGTTTTCAATTTGGGCCATGTCACTCAGTGGAATTATGGCTTCCAGTTGAATGCATTGTTGGATGATCTTGTGTACCATTCATTTGTGAGGTATAGCGAGGAAGGTATATACTAACCAAAGCCTTTTTTTACTTTGCCAATTTGGCAGTGTTATCTATTGTGCCAATTTGCGTCTTGCGTTTAGAAGACCTTTCGTTGCTGCATTTTTTCCGTGGGATTTACTTTTGCAATTTTCCTGCGCAGCTGTTGATCAATGTTGGTATCTAAAGAAACTTTCCGTGCCTGGTACCACTGAGGTTAAGTATTACATTCTCTTGCAGTTCGCAATCTCCCACACCCCCCACCCTCTCCTAGGAGTTATCCTTTGGGCCACTTACATATAGTAATAGAGTTGTCCGGCTTTTTCGCAGAGGTTACCGCGTGCTCTTCAGCAATACTTCCCTGCCGATGGTTCAAGTACCGGGGTTCTCCTCCTCCATGGCAAGAAAGCTTGGTCAGTAGAAATTGTGAACCATGAGTTCAATAGAAATTGGAATGAGTTCCTTTCAGGCACATCAGTTGGAGGTTGACCATAGGGTTGTTTTTTCATGCGAGCGTAAGTGAATCTTCCATACGACTCTCTTCGATACAGATGGCTGTGAACTTTCGTTTGATTGGTCTGGTCCAGCTGGCCGCTGGCAGGATTTGCCCCCACCTTCAGGTTAACAGTGCGATCTTTCTAAACAAATTCGGTTTGTACATAATGTCCCGCTTGCTTTTGGCTGATTTGTCTTCTCTATTTTAGGTAATCTGCGCACTGCTTGCTTGCCTTCGGTTCTTGTTGATTCTCATGCAGTGCTTAAATTCATTTACTTCAATGTATATGGACCTGACCTGCGTAGTGTATGTTCTGCCTCTCTTTTGGCTATGTTTACTACCTTCCATTGTGTGCTACATTTAGAAAGTTATTCCACTGTGTTGACCAGCGTGTGTTCATTTTCCCCTCACCAGGAGTTCAACTTTCGGCTTAGACATGTTTTTGAGATGCTTGAACTTGAGCAAATGGAGATCAAAATGGGTAGCCGAACTTGGATTATACCAGTTCAGAATCTGCAGGTGAATGTTGAGGCATTCAATCAATTTGCTGCTGCACTCTTTGTTCAGTTTCTTAATCATGTGATGGTTGTCATGCTGCCTACTGTCGAGTTCCACGTGATTGTCTTCGATGGCCGCTATGACAGTGAAAGAGTTTATGGCTGGTTTTAGCTAGGCTGTTCTGTGCTTCATTTGTTGGTTTTTGCTTTCCTGGAGTTGTTGTATATGTCATGTGTGGGCTGTTTTGCAACTTCTTCAGGTTTAGATCCTACGTATAATTCATTTTGAATGGTTCTGGACAACTTCTAATAGCTTTGGTGTAAATTTGTGCTTTGTTGTAGGTTATGTATATGCATATATGTGCACGTACTGGTTGTTGTCATGCTTTGTGATAGGTGTAAGGTTCCTCCTATTCAGCCTCTGTTTAAGTGTGCTGAATGTAGCAGAAATAGTAGGACTGTCTTTTGCAATGTGATAACAGATGTATTCCTACAATATAAGTATTTTGCGGTCGTCCTATATTAACGCAATGCTTTTCAAAAAAAAAAAAAAATTAACGCAATGCTTTAGTTTCACGTCTTCTTTAAACATTTACCGCGTTATTGTTTTACGATGTGCAATGCAAAATATAGTTCTACCATACAAGGCTTAGATTCCTCGAAAGTGAACAATTTTGCTGATTTAAAAGTAATTAGGGCCATTTAGATTCGGAATAAACTATTTTAGCAAATAGTTGAAATGGTTAAACTCTTGGCACAAATAGTATTATCCAAGAAATCTACATCGCCGATTACTGCATCAAACAAAAAAAAACAAGGTAGCGTATAAACCTCTTTTACGGAATTCCCATGAAAAGAACAGTCTCATTTGCACCATTATAGTTTTAAGCAAAGAGGAGGACAACTGTATTACCCTTTTTCCTAATTGCAAAACCGACAAGGGCCATTCTTCATGAAAAAAAAAAAGGGGGCGCGAGCAGAAAAAAAAATCCAGAGAACCAAGCTGTGTAACTTTTGTGGAACACACAGCAAAACTGGTGGTCCAAGCCGTGCCTTAACGTTGTGGTTCACATGCGGTTCTATGAACACCAGTCCCAACCAAAACTTCCATTGGTGTGTGCCTAGCAAACAAACTGAATTACACGTTTTCACCTCCTGCAAAATATGTCTGGTAGCAGGCTAAAAAAATAATCATTATATGCACCGCTCTAGGCTTGCTAGATCATTCAATCACAGCCAAGTGCTGCCACCCACTCTCTTGAAATTTGTAATTAATTGCATGCATGGTTACATCATTGTCCTTAACAATATATATATATATATATATATACACACACACACACATGTAGTACACTAACAAATTGATTTTGGTACTCTAAAACTTAGTGAAAGAGTTCCAAAATGAGATCATTTTATATATCAATACAGTTCAATTTTAAAGTCCTTCAATCAATTTTAAGAATATTAAAATCACGATGCAATACATATTTTGCAGAAATCTTTAGCCCCTCCATCTTAATTTAATTACACTCCCTCAAACTTTGAAAATAAAATACAAATATTATTTCATAAATTCAGATTTATCTTACTAAACAAAGTTCAAAAAATTACATAAAACAATGTCAATTAAAAATTATATCCAATCTACAAATAAAGCACATATCTTAACAATGCCAAACACTATCCAATGGAGATCATATTTTGCAGTTCAATATATTTTATAAAATTATTCAATATGTTATTCTGCCCAAACAACAACAATGCCAAAAAATAGATCAGCCATTGTCAAGCAATAAATATATTAAGTACATAATTCATTCCGCGCTAACAATTAGAGTTAATTTTTGCTGCACTTTGATGAAAAAAGTCTAAAACCAAAGAAACAAAACATACTACTACCGTTTTTTAGAAATTTTGGTAATGTCTTACAGAATTTTGTGCCTATGGTATTATAAAGCTGATTATAAATTAGCAACCAAAATTAAAAAAATTAAAAGTAAATGCGCGCATGAAATTAACATAAATCTTTATTCATGCCCTTTTTTTGAGGAAAATTTCGATTTGTAGTGTCACTTAAGACTTCTGCTCGCATTTCATACACCACTAATTAGAGAAAATAATGCCAAGGAAAAAAGTGCAAAGGAAAAAATAAAACCAATGCCACACCAAAGAAATCTTTTTTTATTGTACTCCCCCAGCACTGTCTATGCCTAGATAATGGTGAGCCACCACTTCCATGTCACACATGCTCTTAGTTTTTTTTATTTTTTAAATATTCTTTTGAAAAGCAAGATGCTCTTAGATTAAGACATCATTTCTTATGTGCCTAGTCAAATAAAGACAAGTACCAATGAGCTCTTTGCTCAGTTGGTACTCCTCCATCAGTGGAGGCATAATTCGAGCTCCGCGAGGAATGGCTTAAGGTTCAGGACTATGAACAGCCTCTATAATATTGACAAAAAAATAAAATAAAATAAAGACAAGCTAAACAAGTGCATGTGTTTCCGATGGTCAATTTCATTTCACATAAACCATTTGCATGATACACACAGGAAAATCAACCTCAACAAACTAACTAAACAAACCAACCCTGTAGAGAAAAATGAGTAGTTATAAAAAAAAAATCAGGAAGTTGGGCAAAACCAACCTACGTTCTTAAAAAGGATCCTAAACAAATTCCAGAACTGTTTCTCGAACTCTGAGCTTCCGGCAAACTTTTTCCCTTTCATCGGACGCTTCAAGTCTTCTCTTTCAAACACATTTTTGTTGTGTTCAGATCATAGACTTTGGATGGATTTGAATAGAAATGGTTATGATAAGCAACTAAAAGAAGAAATTTAGCAAGCTTCGTTCCATCTTCTTCTTATCACTTCTGTTGCAACTTCTTTTTGTCATCATATACAAGTATACAACTCTCCACAAGTATAGGATCCGAACATGGCATGCACAGCCTTACCTTGTAATTTCTTGACAAAAGGGGCGTATGAAATCTAGAACACCTCCAACCACATTTTTCTCCACCGTTGAAACCAATTGAGTGGAATACTGGAATTCTGGAAATTGATTCACATTGAGGCTCTGATTTTGATGGATCAATGATCGGTAACACCACTCAATTTTACCTCAAGCTCAACACAATCTTTCTGCTCAGATTCCATACCACAAGCCTCCTCTTGTTTCGCCTTTATTTTAACTGGTTTCCCCAGTTTTGATTTATCCCCCATTGCGGCTACCTCAAGAGCCTTTGCACAAACAGGAAAACCCTGATTATCCCAGGACTCGAGGATCACACCGGAGCCCAGACAAGTTCTTCCCTCATAGAAGGCTGCAAATTGCCCAGCTGCCAGGCCTTGATCATCCTCAGATATCCGGACTACTGCAACTTCCTTCCCGTCTTTGCCAAATTCCATTGCCAAGCTGCAATTGTAAAAACCTGGGCCGTGTCGAACCTGAAAAAAAAACGTACCTTGTCTTTAGAACATTTTCCAAATCCACTTTTCGGAAACAGTTCGCTGAATAAGTCTTCTACAAATTGTCAAATTTTGAAAAAAGAAAATGAAAGTGATAGCAAACAAGCTTAAGCTCTCAAACACCAAAACGGGAAACACTGTGTGCAGATGCAGGCAAGATTATGATGTGATATGGGATAAGCACTACACTGGTTCGATCAACTAACACCACACCATCTCTGTGGTTTTCCTTTTCTTCTTTGCCAAAAAAGGAACTACCAAAAAGCATCTCACAAACCCAAATATTTTCAAGACATTTGATGGTGTAACAGATTCTCACCATAACCATGGTCACAAGTCGACACATTAATTCAGAGAAATGAACCAATAGCATTTTTGATTTCCATGGACAAGGAAATGTTTTCATAATTCAACCTCGGTCAGTCATAACCGATGAACTAGCAATGTACGGGATATCATGGACATGCCACATTGGAAGGTTGTCAACTTGTCATAGAAATTCAAGTTACCCTTTGAAAAGTTTCGCTCATTAGTTATCCCTCACATGCGTTAATGACCACTTATGTTTCCTAGTCATCAAAAACACATGTAGAAAGTATCTCATCATGAAACAAATATGACAATATAGGAAACTCAATGGTCAGAAAGAAGAAGAGAGAAGGGGGGTGGGGTGCAGAGAGAGTACAGGAACTGAATTTCTCTACCTTGCACCGGAGTTGACTCATCTGGATAGGAATTGAGTCACCAAGCCATTTCAAGGATCCAACACGAAACAAGCGCCTACTTTTGTCCAATGAGAAGTAATTTCTTGATACGAAGACTACGTTGTTTTTAACATCCTTCTCAACAACATACCTACATGAGATGCCAAAATGTAATGGATGAAAGGAAAAGATTTCAGATTGGGAATGAAACCAATCATTGAAGCGTATGTATGGAAAAAATGAGTTCTTTAAAGTCTTAAATATGGCTTCACCAACGGTGATAACCACAGTTCTATTGCTCATCAATTTAGCTTCTGAACATCACAGCAGAATGCATTCTCAGGGCTAGGACAAAATGTCCTGTATCCAAAATAATGCAACAAAAGCCGTAGCCCTCACTTGACCAAAAACATAAGTTCCACATTTATTTGCCCCATACGAAAATGGCATATAGTAGCCTACTTCATATTTGCCTTTGCTTTGACAATTGTACGAGTAATCAACACAATGGCTTACCAGGGCCCGCCAGGTAGTCGTAATCCTTGGCGTTGGCCAATTGTATAGAACCAAAAGCCACGGTGTTTTCCAAGGAAATCTCCTGTCTCCGCTTCCAACATGACACCTTCCATCTCCCCAATGTGTCTCGCAACAAATTCACTGAACTTGATCTGTCAGCACTCAGCATAAACATGTTTGAGGAACAGAAGCAAGCATTTCTTGCAACTTATCTTTTTAGATGAAGAATTTACAACTCATGAAATAAAACAACACAACAGAAACCAAAATGAAGAGGAAATGGAGTGATTAACCTAATGTTTGGCACAGACTAACATCAGAATGAAATGTAAATTCATTTGACCGAACCAAATATTTTCCTAAATATAGGGGATTCTACCCACACGTATGTCGGAGGCTACCAAGTCCCAGAAAATTCACAATTCCAGCATAAATCTGCCAAACATTAGAGAAGACATACCTTTCCAAGGAAGCATATTCCCTGAGAATCCTTTCTGTCTTTGTTAGGCAAATCAAGTTTTTCTGCAAGTTTACGAACTTCATCCTGCAGATGATTTGGGAGAGAGAATATCAGAATATAATAAATCAAAAGGAAAGATGCGGGTCAAAGTTCTTCCAGCATATGGATACCTATACATAAATCATCTCAATCAAGTTCAATTTACTGTTGAGAAACAATGAAGAAGAAGCAACCGGTATACCTTTAAGAACTAAAACACACAGCAAATATACACACAACACTATGCATACCATCTTAATACTATGATGCGACAAAACCACATTCATAACGTAAAATACTTGCGTGCCAATGGAACTGGTATCGACTAACCTTTGGAATACATCCAAGGGGGAAAATCAATCGTTTAAGTTGAGATTGTGAGAGATGTGAAAGGAAGTATGTTTGATCCTTGACCTGAAAAGTGAAAAGCAAAGGTATAACAAGGTATAGTCCCAAAACTGCTGGAAAACATATTATACAGATCAACACTACACGACAATAAATACATGATTTCTATGCTATAAGCTCATTGTAATCTGATGTGAACTTAAGGTAGTACAAATTTTTAAGGGCAAAAGGTAGAGTTTCCAAAAAATAATCCAGCTGGTTGAGTTACATTTTAGCTGTCAAAAACGGAGGTCTTCACGCAATTGTTGCATTTACCTCTAAATAAGAAAACCAAGAAAGAGTATTTTATGTTAAAATACAGCTGCAATTTATGGAGTCCATGTGTTCTGACGGGGGCGTTTTGTACACAAATCAGAAACATGCAAAGATGGCGGGTGGAGGAACAGAAAAAAAATAGAATAAAGGATGTAATCCCTTCTCCATAGTTATCATAGAGTGAGTTAAACCCTTGCTTTCGGGTGTAAAAGGGTGTCTAGAACTTCAGCCTCTTTAAGTATCACATGTATCCCCACCCACTTCACCACTGGCTCCCTGGGTTGTTGTAATGCTAGAGATCCGTGCCTGTAATGTTCTAAGGGCACCTAGTTGTGGCCTATGTGAGTTTTCGACCCTTCCATCAACCCACTAAGCAGTTTTATCTTGGCTACCCAAACAAGTGTTCCTTGAAGCAACCCAGCGTAGTCAAATGGTAACGTAGCACGTGTTACCCACATGGCACCTTGCAGCAGAAACTCAGAACCCACTGCCAAAATGCAAAACATACAGCTTTATGAACCCACCCAATGGGCTTTAGATCCACAAAATGCAAAACATACAGCTTTATGAAATATAGATGCCCAATGGAACAATTAATTGCAAAATGCACCCAAGAACTTTCATGTCATACTGAATGACACGTCCTAAGGAGGGGGACAAGCACTAAGAGGATATTACCAGCAGAACTAGAGAGGCACAGATGTCACGTAAAAGTTTTCATAAACTGGAACTCAGCCCAAGGCATCATGCATAAAAAATGGAGGGAAAATAGTGTAACAGTGCAGTGAAGGTAAACACGTTTAATGCTTCATAATGAGAAGGCTGAGGCAATTGTACGGGGCAGCAAAAAGAAGTGGATGAGAAAACAGCAATAAATGAATACTTGAGAAGCCACTCCAATTGAGGACAAGATAGTGGTGAGTTGACGACAAGACTTTGTTGATATAAAGCAAGACGAACGACTGCCCCACTTCGCATATGAGATTCAAGTAAAAGGCTAGATGAACATTGTACAAGATGTATGACAACAATAATGAAAGCAAAGGCTATTAGAGGATATGGATACCTCTAATCAGCAAGAGCAACTTGAAAGTAAAAAGAAGACAATGGGAGGGATTGGGGAACGATTGTCGCAGTGGATTGGGGAAAAACCAAGGAAGTGATTTGAAAGGGTGTTAAGAAGTTTCATTGCCATGAATTTCAGCAGACGACATCAGTGGTCAAAAAAAGGAGAATCCCACGTGAAACTAGGAGAGAGACAGACTGTCAAATATAGTAGTTTTTCCTCTCTTTTTGTCAGAAGATCTAATATGCTATTTTATAAGTATGATGTACTTTTCTTGTATAAAACTTGAAAAGTATTGACCCAATTCAGACTTCTATGATAACCTTTGGCCGACAACTCTAAGAGGTTATCTATAAAAGCATCATTGTAGACGTCTGCTTGTTCAATAAATTTCTCAATTTCCCGAAAATATTAAGAACCTGCTTGTTCAATAAATTTCTCAATTTCCCGAAAATAAAATTAAGAAACCTGAGGGATTGTCCAGCAATTTTAACTTTTAAGGAACATCGAAGATGGCCAACCCAGTTTACACCACAAAAAGGTAAAAAACATTAAAACCCTAACAAGTTTATTGTTTTGAGTTATAAACAAAAAAGAAAGTTATGAAGAACTACTAGCATTGCTTAAACAAAGAGAGCAGAGAACAATTATCTCACATAGATACCATGTCATTTGAAAGTTCCAAAACTGAAGGCTTATTCATTTGGTCTGTAGGCGAGTGAATAATGTTTGCATAATGTCCAGAAGCAACATAGTCAAATGCCATCCCACTAATAGCATCCATGAATGCACCTGGAAATCAAAGCTTCTAGCACGGGAATTAAAAAGATACTTGATCCGACTTATAGCTTCCTTGTTCGTCTCCATATATAATTTCAAGAAAAAATTGAAACCAATGTGAGATCAATATAGCTTCACAGCCAACATTACATACCGAACTTAATCCTCGTATTGCAAAGAACATCCGGGTTAGGAGTACGGCCACACCGATACTCCTCAACAATGTAGGAAACCTGAAATATGGACCCATAAGTTTTGATTTCATAGTGGTAAACATAAACATCTTTCTGCAACAGAAAGCGTTGTTGACAAGTTACAAAGCTTTTTAAAATTGAAGTAGGAGGCAGTAAAAAGCAGAAGCAAAACTTTTACATACCACATTGTTCCAGTATTCATCTGTCAAATGCACAACTTCCAATGGTACATCCACCTGAAATCATTGTGTACTTTAGTGGGAAGAGTTATTTATCAAATACGAAGTTAGAGTTCGAGAGAAGAAGAGGAAGAGGAAGAGGAAGAGGAAGAGGAAAGAAGAGGGAAAGAAGGAATACAGTGAAAGAAAGTAGGATCATAGTTCACCCATCTACAGCACATGCACTTTTATTATTACGTCATTCAACAAGAGAATGACCATAATACCCAGGATAATCATAACACACCAATAAGCCAATAATAACTAAAGAGCCAAATGCAACACTTCAACCGGAATAATGACATTTCCTAGTGGCACGAGTAACTAAACAATGATATTTCAGATAATGCAATCGACTGAATGGAAACAAAGTTAAACAACTACAAGCAGAAACGGTCGGAGTCAATTCAAAACAAAATCACAAAGATCAAAGTATCAAACTGCACCTAAATGGGAAGATTAAAAGGATATTTTCGGAGAGACGTTTGTAGCTTGAATTCAGATTTTCAATCCTTTTTCACAAAGAAAATTAACTGCTGAAAACATCGAACATAAAAAAGACTAAAGCACCTGATTGCAGACAGCTGTTGCATACTTCAAATCCTCTTCCCATGGGCATTCAGACCAAAAGTTTTCAAAGTCTTCCTATAAGAAAAAGAAAGTTTAGAACCAACTGCGCTGGGTGTCTAAATTTTTTCCCAATTGTTCAAATGCAGTGAAGAGATTCACCACACTATAGAGCGCATAAAGTTCATCAATATAGAACCAGTAGCCATAAAAATTCAGGAACACCACTAGTAGAATGTAATGAAACAGTCAAACAAAGAAAATAATAAAAGAAGTAAAAGAATCGGAGCCTCGGTGGTTCAAAACTCCTCAAGTTATCCAATACATTCTACATGAAAAATTATCATAGAAATGAATACATCAGGCTCGTGTCGTTTTCGTGTCTTGCGTGTGCTCATACTTTGCCATGTAGCGTGCTCCAGAATGACAGCCCAATTCCACCTACTTACGTGTTCGTGCTATGCGGGCCCATACCATGCTGTGAAGTGTCATGCTGACTTATAAACGTGTCATGCCCGCACAGGAGCGGCCCAGTTTACCCCTCTACACATGAGTAGCTCCAATTTCACATTCTCTCTTTTTAAGTTAACTAGCCCTGCATTTCAAGGTATAAGTTGACACCAATCATACTGCACACACACAATGTAAACCCGAAAAAATTACAAACTTGGATGCCGGCAGGTTCGTGGCCTTCGTGATTTGACTATGCTACCTCTTGAGGCAGGCCCTTCAGTTCCACTCAGGGCGCGAACCAAGGGGTGGAAGCGGGGGCCGGGCCCTTGCACACCTCCCCATTATCTCATTATTTCTAATATATTTTAGGTTTTGTTTGTAAAAATTATGAAGAAAGGTCCCCTCAAAATTGTGTGATTAGTATGTAAGGATGACATTTGTTGTTAATTTATCAATACAAGTAATTTGATCCCCGCATTAAGAATCCTGCGTCTGCCACAGGTTCCACCCGGCCAAACCACTTGGGGTTACTAAAAATGAAATCTTCAAATTATATAATTGCTATGAACGAAGAATTTGAGGTACCTGGAACCAGATTTTGAGATAGAAAGCGGTGCAGGAATGCCCGGCGGCGCGGAGGAGGCGGAGTGCGACGCTGCTATCGACGCCGCCGCTGAGAAGAACCGCGACCTTGAGCTGCTTGTCGGGCATCGAACAGGATAGATAGCGAGGGTCGAGGTCATCATTGGAGGTCCGAGTGCGTGAGGTGTCGAGCACCGCGGGGGGGACAGAGAGACGTCTGGCCTCGAAGAGTCTGGAATTGAAGGGTCGAAAGCGGATGGGGCTGGGAAGAAGAGGGAGAGGGAGGAAGAGTTTGAGGTTAGGGTTTTGGAGAGAGAGAGCGGTGGAGAGGTGAGAGAGAGTGGCCATTGTTGTTCTGAACATTGTTGAGTGGAGAACTGGAGTCGGGTTGCGTTCTGTTTGGGTGTTTTGGCTTCAAATTTTCTGTTTCCAATTTCTGTGCCAATCGGATCAAAAAATTTCAGTCAAGGAAACCAGTCCATGCCCCAACCTGAAGTCCAAAACGATGTCGTTTTGGACGTTCCTGAAAAGAAAAAAATAATAACTACTGAAAATTTTTGAATGTAATGATGCATCGAAGATGTCTTCTTCTTAAAGAATTTGATTCCCAAGTAAGGGCTGGAATTATGGGACGAATTGAAGATGTCTTCTTACATAATTAGAGATGAGAATTTAGGTTTTGGTATGACATTCGGAGTGCTATTTTTACCTCCAGTAAATTACGGTTGCTTAGCAAATAACCTTGGCTTCAAATAAGATTGAAATACCTCAAGCGTAGGGCTAGGTGATTGACAGCATAATATTTAGTAAGACAGGGATCGTACAACAAGGAATCGGTAATAGCTTGCTTGGATTGTAGGTTTTATGTGACGGATTTCGGCGTTTAAGACGACCAACTGTCGATTTTGCTTTGAATGTGAAAATACTGAGGCGAAAAGACTAGAAACGAGTTTAATAAGCTAAAAGAGGCAAGTCTAGAGAACATCCATCCCGTGACTTAGGCCGTTATCGATTCTCGATTATAACTCAAGCGAAAGTCACGACCGCACGCTCACACTCGAAAGATTTAGCTTTAAAGACTACGTTTTTATCAAAAGATGTGATTTATGACCGCACGCTCACACTCGAAAGATTTAGCTTTAAAGACTACGTTTTTATCAAAAGATGTGATTTATCATAATTAAACCAACTTGGTTTGCTAATGAATCGAACACGTGGGAGGCCACGAGTTCTAGGCATACCACGTGCCAAGACCGCTTGACTAAACACCATGCCAAGAAGTTAACACCTGTAGTTTAGATTAAAAAAAAAAAATGGCTAGGTTAAACCTAATTCTGAAAACCATATTAACCCGAGGGCTCGAGAACCAAACAACAATCTAAGTCTTTGGGAAAGATTAACCCAAGATTTAGCCAAAATACTACTTACTCATAGTTAAAGAACAAAGCATAGCATAAAAATGAGACATGTTATTTGACCGTAGGAAACGAAAATAAACTTGATATCACTAAGGATTTAGTCTGTACAAGCAACTTTAATAAGCGAGAAAATAATAAGCGAACTAAACTTCCTTGAGTTCTTAAGGAAATACGCTTGAAAAGCTTGAAGCTAAAGCTATATGGAGTTCCTAGAGGAAAAAAAAAAGACTTAGGTCTAAAGCTAACTAAAAATGGCCATCCTTCCATAAATGGCATACAAATCTATTTATATGGCTTTAAAGTTAAGTTGCAAATGACCAAAAAGTCCCCCAAAATATTCCAAAAATATTCCATAAGTGAAAACATTCAATAAATGAAAGGTTGAAAAAGTTAACAAAAATTTGCAGATTTTTTCCGGGTAGTACCAATACCAAGCTTCAACAGACTGGATTTTTTGCAAATTCCTCAGTACCAGTACCAAGCTGGATTTTTTGCTCTATGGACAGTGGATACAGTACTGGAAATTCCTCAGTACTGGTATCGACTTTGCTTAATAGATTGTTGGGCAACTTTGCGGGCTTGTTTTGGACACTCCTGAACTCTGATTTGAGTGTTCTTTGGACCGTTGAAAAGTTTGTCGAGTCTACTTTTTAACCCAAGTTGTTTGGATCCAAGATAATTTGTACATCAAAATATACGACGATTTTACCCTCAGCTAGTCAAAAAATGAATAGCTTTGGTAAAATTCTCACGTATCCTTCAATTCCCTTGACCCTTGAACGTCCTGAACAACCTCCAAACCATATTTTCATAACTTTTTGGGCACCCTTATAGGGTGACATGTGGTCTTGAGCACTTGGTTGCACCCAGAATATTCATTGGCGTTCAAATACGCTTTATTCACACAGATTACCTGAAACACAAAAAAACCTACCTTATGTGTAATATCGCATAAAAACACTAACTTTATAAACATAAATACAATAAAACTAAAGATTTAAGCAGCAATAATATACATTATTGGATGCTTATCAGCGATACCGAGAAGCAAAATTATAGAAGCGCAATTTTAAGGGAAGGCAAATAGCCCCTGAGTTAGAAGATCTACAAGGTTCTTTTAATTACTTGAACAATCATCGCTGCAAAGTTTTATTTTAAAACAGTAGTAATTAATTTGGGGAAATTTATATAAATGATCCTCCTAGTTTCATCCGAGTCTCATTTTCGTCCTCCAAGTATCAATTGCAACTCTTTTGACCTTCAAGTTTAGTTTTTGTACCAAATCGGTCCAATTGATAACTTCTATCCGACAAATTGGACGGAAAAAATTAGATTGATCATAGTTTGGACGTTGCAATTCGTATCAAGTTGGTCTAATTGATAACATATGCAATCAATCTGATTTTTCTGTCCAGTTTAGCTGACAGATGTTATCAATTGGACCAACTTGGTACGAAAACCAAACTTGAAGGTCAAAAGAGTTGCAATTGATACTTAGAGGACGAAAATGAGACTCGGATGAAACTAAGAGGACTATTTTTATAAATTTCCCATTAATTTGATAAGATTGGAAATAAGTACTCCTAGTTAATTTTGTCTAAGATTCCCTCCCCCCTTCTCCCTCCCCCTCCCCGAGTTGGTGCTTATGTGTTAAATGGTGGGAAAATGACGGGTCGGCCCTATTTATTTTTTCATAGTTGGGCGGATCTTTTTCTAAATGAGTGCATGTCTCACTAGGTCCTCTCATAAAATTCTCATGCGCCTGCATTTAATAACCGTCCTGCATTTAATAACCATCTGTCCGCTAGGTCTCATTCCAAAAAATTTCTTAAAAAATAAGAAGTTTATTTCATATTTTTAAATTCAAAAATAATATAAATAAAAAATAATTTTTCAAAATTTTTTGCATCGTATAATAGATCTCATCGAAATCTGTCAAATAAGATCCATATTGCATATTTTTTAATTTCAATATACTCATAATTTTTGAGTTTGAAATTACCTTCTTAAAAAATAAAGACTTTTTTTGTTTCTGAAACGGAGTTTTCTCTTTCACGTGACTCACATGTCTCGCGTTCTCTCTTTTCTCCCACACACATCTCTCACTGTCTCACATGTCACTTTCTTCCCCTCGCTATCCACACTTTTTTCTTTTTTTCGTTTTTAAATTAACAGTTTAATTGTTAATTTAAACTGTTAATTGTGAAATTAGACTATTAATAAATTAGACACAAGTAAATGAATATTGAAAAATAAAAAATTAATTTCCTTATCATTTTACATTGAATATTAGTCTCATTAGATAGATCTTTACGAGCTGATTTCAAAAATATTAATTTTTAAAAAAATAAATATGTATAATAAAAGTTATTTTAACATTATAATATTTCAAGTTTTGAAAATAAAAAATTGTAGAGAAGGGAGAGAGAGTAATAGAGAGAGAAGTTGTCGGTCAAAATACAAAAGAGAGACGAGAGGGGGAGAGAGAGAGGGGGACCACGTGTGAAGGGATGAGAGAGGAGAGAGAAAGAGAGGGAGAGTCGGAGGCAGGGGACAGTACATGCGCGTGTGAGGGGAAGGAGAGGAGAGGAAATGGGAATCAGAGAGATCGCGCGTGGGAAAGAACTTGATGGGAAAGTAAATTGTGTGCATTTGTATGCAAGAACCTAATGAGGCACAATCCAATCACATGGATCGGCTGGAAAGATCCCTTTAAATGTTACTATTAATGAGTATTGCTATTGGTATCGTAGGGAAAATGCACCGATGGCTATTAGATGGCCGATTTGAGCAGTTCAAATTTTTTTTTTTAAAAAAATTGAGTGGACCGTCAAAGGAATCAATGGCATCCGAGGTGTGTAGAGTGCTTGATCTGAACACCCCTTTTTTGTGTATATACACGTATATACATATACTAGTACTAGCCCGTACCTACAGCACTACGTATCCCGGTTGGAAGGGGATGACAGTTGTGTGATTTAGGTGAAAACCATGGGCACTTGACCGGGAAGTGGAAGGATGCACTACAGCTTTTGGATCAAATGAATCTAAACCGTTCCAACAACTTGTCCCCACATCTTTCTGTTTTATAATAGAGATACATGAAAAAAGGCTGTTTGGATCAAACACCCTACACATCTCAGATGCCATTAATTCTCATGTGGGCCCACTCGGTTTTTTTTTATAAATTTTTTGGACGGCTCGAATCGGACGTCCGGTAACCGTCGATGCATTTTCCCTACGGTACCATACCAATATCATTTTCGCTAATCAATAATAAACTTCAGGTTTCAACAATGCCCATTAAACTAAACAGTTGTGTCTAATCTTTGAAGGTTGTAAATTAGGCCTGTCAACGGGCCGGATCGGATCCGGATCCGGTCCGGATCCGATAGATCCGAATCCGATAAGACTTGGATCCGATCCGAATCCGATAAGACTCAAATCCGATAGCGGAAATCCGGATCCGATCCGAAAAATTTGGATCCGATCCGAAAATCCGAATCCGATCCGAAAACTTTTTTACTCCAAAAATTTTAGCCAAAAAAAATATTTTTTTTATAAAAAAAATACAACTTTTTTTCAAAAAAAAATATTTTCCAAAAAAAAAATAAAAGAAAAAATTGAAAATAAAAATACAACTTCTTAAACATTTTTTTTTCAAAATAAAAAATTTACTGTATTTTTAAAAAAAATTTCAAAAATTTATAAAAAGTAAAAAAAAAATAAAGTTCGGATTCGGATTGATAACGGATTTAATCCGATCCGATCCGGATCCGATAACGTTACCGGATTCGGATTATCGGATTATCGGATCGACGTTATCGGATTCGGATCCGGATCCGGGTCGGATTTTTCGGATCGAATCCGGTCCATTGACAGGCCTAGTTGTAATCGTTGACAGTGATTTGGATCGAGACCAGTCCCATTATTTCTTGGACCTTTGTGGCCTGTACTATTTGGGTACATTCACTGGTGGCCCAAACTCAACAAATCAAATCAGACATTCAAAACCAGGTCGATTTTAGCGTAGGGAGGATAGGGGTTCAATTTATATTTTATTTTTTTGCCTATTATATATATATATATATATATTGAACATGCTAGATTCAGTTTACATCAAGCCCAAGAGGCCTTCTTTACTCATCCCTATGATGTTACTCTATGTGAAGCTGAAAAAGTGGCTTTAGGAAATTATATGGAGTTAAGTCTGGCTGAGGAAGGTTTTAAAAAGCAGAAATCTAGAGTTAAATGGCTTTCCCTTGGAGATCAAAACACAAGATTTTTTCACCAAAAAATGTCTGCTCACAGGTCTAGAAGTAAGATTCTGAGCCTGGTCAATGCCTCTGGTGTTAGATTGGAAAATCCTCAGGACATTCAGGATGAAATTCTGGGGTATTATCAAGGCTTGTTAGGTTCTTCTTTTAATTCTGGTGGTGCTTTCAATGCTGAGCTGATACAGGCAGTTGGTGTTAGAGTTTCTGTTGATATGTGTAATGCCTTAATTCTTCCCATCTCTGATCTTGAAATCAAGAATGCTATGTTTTCTATAAATGGGGATAAAGCCCCAGGGCCTGATGGGTATTGTTCTTCTTTTTTTCACAAGAACTGGGAGATAGTAGGGCCTGATGTCACTATGGCAGTAAAGCACTTCTTTACTACTGGTTTCATGTTGCGTGAATGGAATTCTACTGCCATTTCTTTAGTCCCTAAAGTTCCTACCCCTTCTACTGTCAAAGATTATCGGCCAATAGCTTGTTGTAATGTCATTTACAAATGTATTTCCAAGGTGCTGGTTTCTAGACTGCAGCCTTTATTACCATCTCTTATTCAACCCAATCAATCTGCTTTCATCAAGGGCCGATCTATTGTGGATAACGTTTTGCTTATGCAAGAGTTGGTGCGAGATTATCATAAAGATTCAGGGGTGGCTAGGTGTGCTCTTAAGTTGGATCTCATGAAAGCTTATGATTCAGTTTCTTGGGGATATCTTTTTGACATCATGCAGGCTATGGGTTTCCCTCCTTTGTTTGTCCGATGGGTGCATCAATGTGTTACTACAGCCATGTATTCCATTGTCATCAATGGAGGTCTTGCTGGATATTTTCCAGGGAAAAGAGGTCTTAGGCAGGGGGATCCTTTATCCCCTTACCTATTTCTTTTGGTCATGGAAGGGTTCTCTTCTATGCTACAGTTCAGAATTTGCCAAGGGGGTTTCTCCTACCACCCAAAGTGCAGAGAGCTTAAGTTGTCTCATTTAATTTTTGCAGATGATTTGTTCATAATGTGTGGGGCTGACCCTTCTTCCTTTCAGCTTGTTAGTGGCTTGTTGACTGATTTCTACTCTATTTCTGGGCTAAAGCCTAATCTCCAAAAGAGCTGTGCTTATTTTGCTGGGGTCTCTGCTGATGGCTTAAGCGAATTTTGACTATTTCAGAAGGGAGCCTTCCTGTCAGGTATCTTGGCGTCCCTCTTATTACTTCTAGACTTCATGCATCAGACTGTCAACTGTTGCTGGACAAAATCATGACCAGAATACAATCATGGACTAATAAATCTTTATCGTATGGAGGTCGTGCTCAACTAATTCAGTCTGTCCTCTTTAGTGTTCAAATTTATTGGAGCACCATTTTTATGCTTCCTCAGAAGATTCTTAATAAAATTGAAGCTTTGTTGCGATCTTTTTTCTGGACTGGAATTCAAATGAAGTCTAAGGGTGCTAAAGTGACTTGGGCTGATGTCTGTTCTCCTAAAGATGAAGGTGGTTTAGGCTTTAGAGTCCTTAAAGACTGGAATAAGGCTGTTATGGCCAAGCACTTATGGGCTATTGCCTTTAAAGCTGATACCTTGTGGGTTAAGTGGATCCACACTTACATAATCAGGAATCATTGTCTTTGGAACATTTCTATTCCTGCTTCTGCCTCCTGGACAATCAGGAAATTGTTTTGTCTGCGATCCCTAGTTCATCCTTGGATAACTAATGTGGTGGGAAATGGAAAAAATACATTTTTGTGGTTGGACAACTGGCATCCACTTGGCCCTCTTTTTGCTAGGTTTGGATCCAGAGTTGTCTATAATCTGGGCAGGAATCTTCATGCCAAAGTTGATACCATTATTGCTCATCACTCTTGGCAATGGCCACGAGGTAGAAATGCTGTGACTAGGGACATTATGAGGGGCACCCCTGCTACTTTTGTCCCTCATCCATCTCAGGAGGACACAGTTATTTGGAACCTCACATCTGACAAGAAGTTCTCTGTTCAGTCAGCTTGGAATGCAATTAGAAGGCAACATTCTAAAGTTAGCTGGTTCAAAATCATTTGGTTTAAGCACCATGTTCCTCATTGGGCTATCATCCAGTGGCTAGCAAATCTAGGGAGACTTGCTACTAAGGATAGACTCCTTAAGTGGGGTATGGCTCTGAATGATCAGTGTGTTCTCTGTTCTGCTTCTGTGGAAACCCATGAGCACCTCTTCTTTCACTGCTCTTTCTCTTCTCACATTTGGAAATCGTTACAAAAGGACCTGATGTTTCAATGTCCCTTCAATGGACTGCCCCAAATCATGGACTGGATGTTTCAAGTTAACAATGGCCCTCAGTTTTCGTGCTCATTATCAAAAGTTGCTTTGGCTGCTCTTCTTTACCATGTTTGGGGTGCAAGGAATGGTAGAATCTTCAAAAGCTTTTGTCTCTCAGTTCAACAGTTGGAGATCAAAGTGCGAACTGATATTCGTGCATGTGTTAGTTCCTGGCGAGGAGTCAAGAAGTCAGGCCCTAACATGGCTCTTTGTTCTCGGTGGAATGTGTCAGCTAAAGTTTTTGATAGCATGTAATTTTTGTTGTTGATTCCTTCTCTTTTGTTCTGTTTTCAAGCTTTTGATTGTTGTCCTTTTGTATGGTCTTGTTTGACTAGGGTATGCCCTGTCTTGTGTAATGTGGTTTTGTCTTAATACAATTTTACCTTACCCAAAAAAAAAAACTATGCTAGTAATACTAACTTTCACAGATTAAAAGAAAAAACTTCTTTCGGTTACTATACTTTCATGTGTAATTAAAATTAAAAAAATTCTAAAAAATAGTTCACTAAGCTGCCAATAAGGTTGAAGAAGTACAATTAAATATGTAAAAAAAAATATAGAAGCATTAACTGTATCAGAGCATTGATAGGCGTCATTCCAAAAAGAACGCTGCTAATGGTACAACAGCTCTTGTACAACAGTCGTGTGTAGACTCCGTTTGCGTCCTTCTGGGGTCCCGCAAAGACGATCGGAGCCGCTCATTTTGTTCAAAATACTTCGTTTATGGTCCTTGTAAAAAATCACCTCAATCCGATATCGGAAAGGATGTTTACAAATCATACACTTTATTTCAAAATTATAACGCCCCGATTTTTCGGAAGCAAAATAAAATAATTTCTTAAGAAAATTTTACTAAATAAATATAATTTTCTAAAACAAAGGCTTAGTTATTACAATCTCAAGAAAATTTACTGATTCAAAATACAATAACTTCAGAGCTGACTCTAGGCTTGATTCGCATCCTAGGCATATTCGATCTCCGTTCTTGATATTCTTTCCGTGATGAATTGCCCATCACTGAATCTCCTCCATTGAATCCTGGGCCCTTTGGCAAATTGATCGTCGAAGCAAACGATTTACCAGGATACAGACGTATCCGTGAGTGATAAATCACCCAATATAATAATCCAACCCAACTGCCCCTCTTACTTTACAGTTAGCAAGCAAACAGGAAAATAATGATACGAATAAGTAAAACAGAGATTTTTCACATAACCCAATTTATTACTATCCATTAACCGGACGTGTGATCTAAGATATCACCGTGAGATCTTTCCTCCCCAACCGCTAGCCATATCCCGTCCCATGAGATCACTTTCTTTTGCTGTCGCAGATACACCTAAGTTATGTACCGAGTGTACATCCCAATAACTACAACAAAGGGTAAGCTTATCATGCTGTTACATCGCTAGGGTTCGCCTATCTTAGTCACTGCTTCACAATCAACACAATTACCACTGGACTCCCACCAGTTTCAATTCATCACTAGACTCCCGCCAGTTTCAGTTCATCATTCATCACTGGGCTTATTTTGCCAGTTTCAAATCATCACAATCATCTCATCAACATCTCAAATTCCCGCCTCCAGACAAACTAAAATAAAACTTTCCAATTCATCCATTACTTGGCATCGTCTAAGTGAATTTTATTCGCAAACCACCCATGTCTCTAGGGTCCAATCTAACATTTAAATCAAGTATCGTCACAATATTATTCACAATAATAAATAAAAACGAATAATAAGCGGATCACAACGAATATTAGGCAATGCAATCACACAACTTTTTATGACTGGGCCGTTGCCTTTAATTTTGTATGGCCACGATATCAATAATAAGGTAAAAACTTTTATAAAAGATTTTAAAACAATTTTCTAAGTTCTTATTAATTATTTTAGGAAATTAGATTGATTAAGAAACTAATTAAATACAATAATTAGGTAAAAATATTATAATAATTATCATGATCTTAGTAAGAGTCCTAAAGGTCCTATGTAACATGTTTGAGTGTCAAAAGTTGGGTTCGGAGGGTCGCAAAATTATTTTAAAAGACGACGTTAAATAAAATAGCTGAAGGTGAAATAAATAGATAATAAATAATTTACTAATTTAAAATATACTAAGGTTAACATTGTTTGATTTTCAAAAAGTAAGAAGTCTAAATAAAATTACTCGGGCATTAATAACATAGTTTATAATATCGTAAAGTATTTTTGTTTTTAGAAACAATGTGTGAATAATAATAAATAGTTAATAAAAAAATTATTTTAACAAAATATCATCTTTGAGATGCAAGAAGTCTAGAAAAAATTGTTTGGGTGTTAAAAACGTTGTTCGGGAGGTCGCAAAGATTTTTTCGGAAAAAATTGGGCTTTGTTCATTCGATTCAAATTTTGATTCTTATTGATTTTAATCATAAAAACTAACATCTTAGCACATTAATATACTTAGGGAGAGATTGTGATAGCAATTAATCTACTTTTAATCTGGACAAAACGATTCGGTGGAGTCCGGTGGATTTTCGTTTGGCGGTGAAGGATCGGCATTCTATCAGCAACTTTGGACTGGAATAACTTGAGCAAACCTCTGCCATTTTGGACAATTCTTGTGTCCAACGCGAAAATCTTGAAACGCTCTACAACTTTTGTGAAGAAATCTAAGCCCGAAAACCACTCTAAGTAGGAGAAAAATTGAGATTTAGAAGGGTCACTGAATCTGTCTGGAAATCAGAATCCGAGAATTTTACCAAATTTTGGACAGTGATAACTCTATCAATACTTGATCGTTTTGGGTGATTCTTGAGTTGAAATCGAAGCCCTCGACGCCCTCTACAACATTCGTGAATAAACTTAGGCGTAAAAACGACATTAACTAGGAAGAAACAGGCCGTGAACAGAGGTAACGTGATATGGACGAGAATGGAGTTGGTTTGGTTTTTGTAATGGACGTGGGGAGTATTGTGGTGTGCCCTAGGGTTGAAGAGATGAGGTATTTATAGAAGAATTTTGAAGTAGTAGTAGAATATGATTGAATTTCATGGAGTTGGGTTCATGGGATTTAGAATTGACGAATTGAGCTTGGTTTTAGGGTCAGTGAGGAAGTCGAGATTGAGTAGGAGAGGGAGAGGCTTGGTTTTAAGGTCAGGGAGGAAGTCGAGATTAAGTAGGAGAGGGAGAGATAGGAGGAGTGTCTATGCATGCAAGTATTGTAGGAAAAATAAAAAGTATGTATGCATGTATTTAAATGCATGCATAATTGTATCTTAAAAAAAAAATTCTATTAGAAAAATAATTCTAATAACATTATTAAAAAAAAAATTGGGTCAAAATTTCGGATCGTTACAAAAATTTAGCTGATAGGCGTGCAGACCCACTTTTGCCTCTTGTACAAATAATTCAAACCGTTATCAATTTTTAAGTTTTTTTAGCATTCCCATTAAAAGACAGCTCAACCAACCAATAACTATTCATGTCCAATGATCTTATAAAAAGGAGGCACTTGTGGGGCATGGTGCCATTCCCTTCACTACTTCAGCCGGATTCAACCTAAGGGTATGAATTACGTACCGTATCGGTATTGTACTATTGTCCAAATTTGATATCCTATATTTCTAAATAATTTCGTTTTAGTTCAAATATCGACGGGTACAGTCAATATTTAACGGTATTGGAGATACCAATTAGTATCGAATGATACCAGAGTATTTTTTTATTTTTTTAGAGTACCGGAAAATATCGGATAGTACTAGACAAATACCAGATTAATATTTTTAATAAATATGTATATTATACCATAAATTCTTTTAAGTAAATTTTCGTTTGATCAAAAAAATAAAATAAATTCTTTTATGTAAAAAAATAACACTAATAACGATAAATTTAAAAGAGTATCCGATATCTCACAAATACCGATACGTATCATACCAATAGAAAAACATGTACTTTAGCCGTTATGATATTCGGAACTTTGATTCAACCTTGCCCTCACACTTTTCAGTTGCACATGTTTTTTAATTCTGTGGTCACCCCCGAAGAGAAGCCCCACTTTCGTCATTTTCCTCACACTTGGGTTTTTCTTCCTGGTTAGTGGTCACCCACCAACCGCTGACTTACAACTTCCCAACCATTAACGGTTCGCCACGTTCCACCTTACCACTATCATTGTACACCTCATCTTCACGTCCTCTCCGGTAGCCGACGGAATCACTGATGGACAAGCGCGGCCCACCCTCGTCCTATGAAGATGATTTGAGCTTAAAAAAAAATTGAGTGGGCTCTCAAAAAATACTCAATCCGATGTGTAGGTATTCAATCCAATTTTCCAAAAAATAATTAAAAGATTGGGTCGAGCACCTATACATATTGGATTGAGCTGATTTTTCATAGGCTCACTCAATTTTATTTTTTAAAATTATTTAACGGCTCGAATTATCTATGTGTGAGACTTGGAATGAGCCCTGCGTACCCATCGGTAACTATTGTCTGTTTCCAAAATAGGGATTGGATTATTTAATGCTTCGAAAACAGCGACTTGCGATGCTTTAGACTAGTGTTTTCTCACTACAAAAATGGGTGTGGTTTTGAACTTTGAAGTTACACAATTTGTGTGATGTGAACACATACATGTGTGGAGGAGACGGGTCTGAAACACTACGCAACGATGTTTAAGGCTGTGTTCGGTTGCAATTTCCGGCAATTTTCAGAAAACATTTCCGGAAAAAGTGTAATCATTACCCCTATTCACTTTTCTCTCATTCCAATCATTAACTCTTTCATTCAATCATTACCTCTATTCTCTTCCAATAATTACCCCTATTTCTCTCTCTATCTCTCTCCAATCATTACCCTATTTCCAATCATTATCTCTATTTTCTATCAAATCATTATTCCAACAATCATTTTTAAAAACCAGACCAATCACTAACTCAAAATTTTTTTTCCGGATCATTACCCAGAAATTACAACCGAACTTAGCCTAAGAGTCTCCAAGATTTTAATTAAGCAGTCGAAAAAATATAGTAGAAAACATTTTTTTGGAATGAAACTTTATAAGAAATAAACTTTATATTTTAATTAGAAATTTATCGGGCCTAATTTACATTACATCTATATACTCACCATTTTAGCTGATCAGAAAAATATACTCACCATTTTAAGTGAATTTTAACTTCGTACTAATGATCTGATAAGGAAACTATTTACGAGAAACTAAATTCCACATTAGATAAAAAAAAAAATCTACGTCAAAACATAAATAAATCAGTATAGGTTTTGAACTTTGAAGTCCAGTTGAAGCAAGAGGTGCAAACAAACTGAGTTGAGTTTTGCAATTTTTGAACTTAGCTCGTTTACTAAACGAGCTTAAAATTCAAGTCTGAGTTCAAGTTGATTATAAGCAAGCCCCATATTTGATTAATTACTTAACGAGCCTCTTTAAATGAGCTAAGTCTATATAACGAGTCGAGCTTTTGAGTATTAAACTCAACTCATTTATAAAATAAGCTTAAAAATCAAATTCAGATAAATTATAAAAAGAGTTGAGTCGAACTTTAACAAACCGAGGTGCGAGTTGCTCGTAAGCTGTGAGCAGCTCACTTTTGCAAGTTTGAAACCGCCTACTTGAACCCGACATATGATTGTAGAGCCGCACCCTCTGGAGTCTGGAGCACGTAATAATTTTTCCCAACAGACCAACATTTCTCGCCGGCGGAAATAACAACAAATCACGGCGGAGTTTACAACGCAAACCTGGGCCCCACTTGTCGTATATTCCAACTTCCCACCCCCCGTCCGATCAAACTCCAACGGCCCAGATCCGCCCCTTAAATCTTCAAATACCCAAAACAGCCCTCACATCACCTCATAATCCCAATCATTGTCCCTCCCATCATCTCCCCCACCAATCGCTCTCTGCACCACAGATCTCACTCTCACTACTCTTCCCTCTCTCTCTAAAAAACGCCACCCCAGCGATGGCGTCCCTCCCCCTCACCTCCACCTTAAACCTAGGGTTCCGCCCCCTCAAGAAGTCTTCTTTGTCCGCCGCCAAATCATCTCCGTTTCTAAACCTTAAATCCAACCCCCATAACCTCAAAATCCGCTCCAATCCATTCTCTCTCAGTAATAATAATTTCCCAGTCAAGAAGTCTTCTTTCCACTTAATCCCCTCCGCCACCTCCACGCCGTCCGCCGTCCCGGCTCCGCCACCACCGCAGCCATGGCAGGGCGCCTCCATGAAGCCCCTCCTCGCCTCCCTCGCCACGGGCGTCATCCTCTGGTTCATCCCTCCCCCCGACGGCGTCACCAAAATCGCCTGGCAATTATTGTCTATATTCTTAGCCACCATCGTCGGAATCATAACCCAGCCCCTCCCCCTCGGCGCCGTGGCCCTCCTCGGCCTCGGCGCCACCGTCCTCACCAAGACCCTCCCCTTCGCCGCCGCCTTCTCCGCCTTCGGCGACCCCATCCCCTGGCTCATCGCCCTCGCCTTCTTCTTCGCCCGCGGTTTCATCAAGACCGGCCTCGGCAACCGCGTCGCCTACCAGTTCGTCTCCCTCTTCGGCTCCTCCTCCCTCGGCCTCGGTTACAGCTTAGTCTTCAGCGAAGCCCTATTGTCCCCAGCCATCCCCTCCGTCTCCGCCCGTGCCGGCGGCATCTTCCTCCCCTTGGTCAAATCCCTCTGCGTCGCCTGCGGGAGCAACGTCGGCGACGGGACGGAGCACAAGCTGGGGTCGTGGCTGATGCTGACGTGCTTCCAGACGTCGGTGATTTCGAGCTCGATGTTTTTAACGGCGATGGCGGCAAACCCGTTGAGTGCGAACTTGGCATTTAGTGCGATCGGGCAGACGATCGGGTGGATGGATTGGGCCAAGGCGGCGATTGTGCCGGGTTTGGTGTCGTTGATTTTGGTGCCGTTGATTTTGTACGTGATTTATCCGCCGTCTGTGAAGAGTAGCCCAGATGCTCCCAAGTTGGCGAGGGAGAAGTTGAAGAGTATGGGACCCATGTCGAGGAATGAGATCATAATGGCTGCAACTCTGGTTCTTACGGTATGATATAGTACTTTAATTTCAAATTGGTCTTGGTTTTTTTTTTTTTTTTGGTCAATGGATATCGGATATGATAGATCATTACATCATGTATGAATGAATTGTATAGTGGGACACTACATCAATTGTGTGAGATTGTGTGAGAGTCCATGAGATTACCAAGTCCAACAATTCAATCAATGCTATAAAGAAGCCCATCAATGGGACCGCAATCACTATGCTCAACCCAACTACAAGCTCCATTAGGGGAAGAAATAATCCCAACAAATAGAAAGGGAAGAACACCCATATATAGGTGGGAAGATTCGAATTCCTGTCCAGGTCAACTGAGCTAGCCCGAATTGGTTAAATTGGTATTACTTAGGGATAGCATTTGTTTTCATCTTATCAGTTGTAATCTAAGTGGCAAAATGCGTGAGCGTGAAAGCTGTTGTACTATGCGGGTATTTATTCAAAGATAAATACTTGGAGAGTGGCACATTCAAACTATATATGGAGTGCTTTACGTGGCTTTGGAAGGAGAGATGAAGCGATAAGAATATTTATAGAGAGTACTCATTTATACTAGATTTACTTTATGTATGTTTTATAGGGAAATTTATAGAAATGGTCCTCCTAGTTTCACCCGAGTCTTATTTTCGTCCTTCAAGTATCAATTGCAACTCTTTTAACCTTTAAGTTTGATTTTCGTACCAAGTTGGTCCAATTGATAATGTCTGTCAGCCAAACTAGACGGAAAAATCAGATTAAGGGCAGACGTCATCAATTGGACCAACTTGGAACGAACTGCAACGTCCAAACTGACATCAATTTGATTTTTTCTGTTCAGTTTGGCTGACAAAAGTTATCAATTGGACCAATTTGGTACAAAAATTAAACTTGAAGGTCAAAAGAGTTGCAATTGATACTTGGAGGACAGAAATGAGACTCGGGTGAAACTATGAGGACCATTTATATAAATTTCCCTATTTTCTACCATGTTTACGGGTGTTATTTACCTCCCGAAGGGCATGAACTCTAGATGAGGGAGGCTGCGAGTATTGTGTTATCTTGGAATCATTGGTGTCCGTGTCTTTCAAAAATATCTCAAAACTATTGAAATTTGCGATAGTAAGGATTTATCACAATGTTTGAGGAGTCCTACTGGAGGACTATGCGACCTAGGTTTTAATACTTCTAATAATTATAATCATGCTTTCTTTCGTTTTTTTCTTTTTCTGCTTTAAGACTCGTTATGTGTTGATTTCTTGAAACTCAACTGTTCAATCTACCTACTATTTATATGAAGTTACCAAGAGTTCTAAAGGGCAAACCCAGTGCACGAGACTCCCAACATTACGGGGTCTAGGGAAGGGTTGATGTACGTAGCCTTACCCCTGCAAGCAGAGAGTCTATTTCCGTGACTCGAACCCGTGACCTCCAGGTCACAATGGAGCAATTTTATCGTTGTGCCAGGCCTGCCCTTCAAGTTACCAAGAGTTGTAAAAGTGAAAAAGTTTTTTTTGGTGAAACACGGGGAAGATGATAAGTACAGTTTAGGTCTAGTTGCAAGTCCTTCAAACTTGCTACTACAATGGCTTGAAAATTCAGCTTTGTGAAGAATCAATTTGATTGAACTGTGCAAAGTGTTTCTCGCAGTTCTATCCTCTGTGTCATACTCCTACTGGGTCATGCTTCTTTAATGGAGTCCTTCTCGATTAGATATGTCCCAATGTGTAAATGGGAAGACCCTCATATGATATATGGCGACTTGGCCACGGCCAGTGAGGTTTCAGGAAAATTCATTACTAGTTATGGGCGTATGGCACTGAACTCATTTGCAGTAGTTGTTCCAGTGTACGTGGATGATTGTAGTATAGTAATATAGTATGTTGGTTGTGCCAGAATGCGGTAAGATAGGTCCACTGTATATGAATTGATTGTATATGGGCGTACATATATTTACATGCATAACTATGTATGACTAAGAATTACTAAAACTAGAGGTAATTTGTAACAAAATAGTACACTTTTGAAAAGAGACCGATTAGTTGTACATGTAATTCATGCACTTTGTATCATGTCATATCGGTATATTTATATGTACACAATTTCACAAATATAAGTAGAGAAATACTACTTGAATGCACCAAGAGATAACTTCATAGAGTTCTTTTTGATTCATTGATTTCTATGCTTCCAGAGCTGGACCCCAGAAGTATGTCTTCGTGGTTGCAACTTGCAAGTTAGAGCCTCTTTTATGGGAACTCAGCATTTTTATCTTAACCCAATTTTTTTCCTTAGTCCTGCAGTCCTAGTGACAGTGGTGAGGCAAATTTTAATAGTGCCTTTTCTGGTCGATCTGTTATTTAGTGTCAATTCAGCCTGTCTTCTTGTTCTTTTCACGGGCTGCAGATTTTTCAAGATTTTTTTAGGTTTTATTTTAAATTTTGTGCCAACAGTTTCCCATTTGAATCAATATTTTGAAAGCATTTGGAGCTGACCACCAGGAAAGGCGTCATTGGTTTATCTTTTAGGTCGCCAGAAGCTACTAACTTGAGAAAATATGTTGTCCAAAGAACTGGTGTAAGATGTTATTTGTCAAGTAAAGAGACATTTATCCTTGTAGAATGGATGGTTTAAGCAAATGTTTTCTATTAGTGTTTGCTTGTTTTAACTTCCTGTTGTATTTTGGTACCTCTTTTATGTTTTGTATTCACCTTGTGATGACACATATCTGACATATCTAATTAACAGATTCTTGGAATTGGTTGCCTAGATCCCTGTCCCTAAGGACTTTATGTGTTTGACATGTCACAAGTCTCACGACCTGCATGTGGTAATCACTCTTGCGCTCGTTTCAAAGTTTTGCAAACATTTAGTTTTTGGTAGATTTGGTTTCCATAAAGTTTCTTGAAAATACACCTACTGTTGGGTTGTCTTACCCACTTCTATTTCCATTGATTTTGTTTACTCACATTGACAAATAAGTTGGCCGAGGCAGTTTTAGGACTTTGGACCAAATGTCTCCTGTCCAGTCACTTCTGGTGTAGTCAAATTGAGTAGACATGCATCTGCTGGCGTGACATTTTTTAATATGCGTGCACATCTTAGGGAATTCCTTATTCTGTTCTTACTCACCTGTCCTATTCTCCTTTGTATCAGGTCGGACTATGGGTATTCGGAGGCGTGCTGAATGTGGATGCAGTTACTGCTGCCATCCTTGGTTTATCTGTTCTCCTAATAACAGGGGTTGTCACTTGGAAGGAATGCTTAGCCGAATCGGTTGCTTGGGATACTCTCACGTGGTTTGCTGCACTCATTGCAATGGCTGGTTATCTCAACAAATATGGTCTTATCTCATGGTTCAGCCAAACTGTTGTTAAGGTTCTGATTGTTCCATTTCACCTCTTTGGTCTTCACTCCTTTTGCATGTCTGAATATAATCGAGAAAGATAGGGCTTTCCCCATTATCGTTCCAAGTGATTTCTTGTGAACAGGTTCTCCCCTTTCCTGGAGCTCGGTCTGCCTAACCTATGGGAAAACCCTAGCTTCTTTTTTGGTGCTCGAGATTCATGGTAGAAATTGAATATGTCCTTGTCTCAAGGATCTCTTTCAATGGAATTGGAGCCCCGTGGGGAAATTAATTAGTGTCCCCATTCGTTAGACCTAGTTTCACTTTCACCCCCTTATTTCAAGATGTGACACTTACAAACTTGTGGTATAGACCGAATTGAAACTGCTAATTTTTTGGTTTAAGATAATTGCTACATGACAACTAAGTTTTTGGATAAACTATATTCTAGTTAAAAGTTAAAACATCAAATAAGGAGGAAGAAAGAAAAACTAGAGAAAGGCATCAAAGTTTGGGAGAAAAAAAACAAAACAAATGGAACAAAAAAAATTAGTTCTTACCAAATTGCAGTTCCCAAATGAAAGAAATCTAAGACTAACATGTTCACTCTTTACTTAAAGCCTCTCACACTCCTTTAGTTTATTGAGTATCATTTCCTACGAAAAAAGTCTAAAGCAGCATAGAACCGCAACGGGTTTGACTATCACACTTTGTGAGGTATGGGGAATTTAAGTATAAATTGCTGAACTACGGAGCTTAAGCCTTAATTTACCCTTTTTCGGTCCATTACTTCTATTAGGTAGGAGCAAAATTATCATGTCTGTCTGTTACATATATTTATGCGTAAGAGCAAAACTTATTCATCATGTATCTTTAAAGAAGAAATCCTAAATATTCACAGAGAAATCCATCCATTATTGGTCCATCTGTAGAATTAGGTAGAGAATCTAGAGATAAAACTGGACGATCCTTGATTAATATTAGTACTACTACTACTACTACTACATTATTGGAGAACAAGAGTTCTCTACAATGGTTCAATCCTATTAAGTTTTCTGAAGAGTGTTTTATGAAGGTCCCTTACGGTGGTTGTTGTCCCTCGCTATACATATGCCATGCCTTTTTCATTATGGTTTGAATGCAGATTACAGAGATTACACCTAATGGTTTCCTTCGAATTTCTGATTTTGAACATTCTTCATTTACTAGTATATCCTAGTTTTAAGTTTGTGGATTGTAAGTTTGTAACCAATTTGTTTACCTTTGTTCTCAGTTTGTTGGCGGATTGGGTCTTTCATGGCAGCTATCTTTTGGCATCTTGGTTCTTCTCTATTTCTACTCTCACTACTTCTTTGCCAGTGGAGCAGCTCATATCGGTGCAATGTTTACAGCTTTCTTGTCAGTTGCTAGTGCTTTAGGGACCCCACCATACTTGGGAGCCATGGTTCTTGCCTTCCTGTCCAACTTGATGGGAGGCCTCACCCACTACGGGATCGGATCGGCACCCGTTTTCTATGGCGCAAACTACGTTCCTCTTGCTAAATGGTGGGGCTACGGATTCCTCATCTCCATTGTCAATCTCATTATTTGGCTTGGTGTTGGAGGGGTTTGGTGGAAGTTCCTTGGTTTGTGGTAGAGGGGGTTGGTTTGGTTAATTTGCGGACCCAAACTTAAATGATTTCCTTCTTTCTGCTCGCCCGAAGGTACAGTTTCTCTTTTGTATCTGCTTTTTAAGCAGGTTGTTAATTTACTTGTACTTCTGATTCTTTTTCATAGGAATAAATTTTTGGTGTGCATTGGTAGAAACCTGTGTAGGGAATGCTTGTGTACTTATGAGGTCTATCACTCACAGAATTAGAACCTTGTTACTAGCTTGGAATTTTGACATGGAATGAGAGCTGAAATTTATGATAGTGGCCAGATGGAATATTGATGTTTCTTCCTTTACTATTGTTGCTGTATCTGTTAGGTTCAGGGGTCTTTACAGTTTGGAAGTGAGGCTATATTCGCCGCTTGGTTGGGATTGCTTTCTAGCTGTTCTAGAGCTATTAAGATGCCCCATTGTTTGATGTTGTTTTTGTTTCAAGTGGAGAGGGCATTGTTATCAAGTAAGCAGGAATTTTGTGCACTTTGTATATCCTTTAGATCGGTGTAGAAGTTGTCCGATGAATAGCAACATTATTGAAGGATCCAGAAGGACTTGAGCACTTGGTTAGCATATGAATTTAGCAGTTATTTGCAATTTAGCTCTCTGTGTCAGTTCGAGGTGTGATTATGGAAAAGGTAGTTCTGGTATTCCTGGTACTGGTAGGATGCGTTGGGGGTTTCAAATCATTGCATTTGGTGTTGGTCATTTTGTTTCTTCAATTTGAGATTCTGAACGCATTATGGTGCTTCTGCTGAAGCCTGGAGTTTGGACTTTTGGGTTTGGTATCATAGGAACTTGGTGCTTTGTGTTCTTGTAGGGTTTTGGTTCTTGGTCTATGATCTGCTGAAACCTGGAGTTCGGACTTCTGGGTTTGGTATTATAGGGTTTTGGAGAAGGAATGACATCTCGGCCTACTAGACTAACCATCGAAGAAAATAACTTGAACTTCAGTTCGTTTTTCTCTAGGTTATTTCCTAAACACATGCTTTGAACTTTCATACATACACATCTGTAAATCCAGGAAATTCCTGGCTATTAAAGTATAGCCTATTATGTGTATTCCTGGCTCCTGCAGTGGCATGAATTCAGTCCTTTATTCTTGGCGACATATTTTGCCTTGGTTGATCTCAATGCTATACAATTCCATTAGCCTTTAGTTTTTTGGAACATAAGTAGACCTTAAATTTTAAGAGAGAGAGAGAGAGAGAGAGAGAGAGAGAGAGAGCAGTTAGACAATTAGATCAAGTACTTGTAGGTATCGAATTGAGTTGGTTTTTCTCATGGGCAATTGAAAAAATGTTTTAAACGTAATGAACAGTTCGGATCATTTGTGTGGGACTTTTGATGGGCCCCACAATGCAACAGCAAAAGCTGTGTCAGTAGCAAGGTTCTTTATTGATGTAACCTTGGCGAGTTTTGAAATAGTGGTTTTCTAAATTAGTCACTTGACCTTGGGCTTTGGTGGCTAGTGGTCTTTCTCCTTGGGTTTGATTGTTTGAGTCCCAACGGTTCGAGCTGATAAAGCAACAATCGGTTCCTTTGTAGTAATCTAACTGATGAATATACGAACCTCCTATCGCTTGGCAAAAAAAAAAAAAACTTAATGACTCTGAAAGTTTTTAGGGTTAAATGAGTTTGCGTTTTTTTTTGTCAAAGTATTTGTGATTAAATATGCATCTTGACTTCTTTCTTTTTTCTTTTTTGTCATTTGTTAAACCTAATCTATGTTATCTTAGGGGACTTGGGAGAGGGGAATGGGCTTATGCGAGTGTAGGTGGGAAAAAACAATTAGTACCGAACAGCACTGGACTGCAATGTTTTCACGTGCAGTTCGATCGGAACCCTAATGCCTCCGTTGGAACCCTAATTTGCAAAATAGACAAGGGGTGAGTGCACTTCTGCCTTTCGTACTGATGGAAAGTAAAGCTTTTATGTGCAACTTTTCACGTACCTCTTTCCTCTAAGTTTACCTTATATTTATAGATATAAGCATGCTTGTTTTCCAAGCCTTCTTGCTGCTATAGGTTTCCTATCTTGTACAGGAAACCTAGCCTTTCGAGGATCCTCTTCCCCAATCAGTCGAGATCCCACACTCATAGGGGTTCTTCTCCCTACCGGGCTCGTTCTTCACTAGGACCGTCTCCTTACTTATTCTAACTGGATATTAGGTTCTTCTAGAATACTCTTACCGCCTTATCACTTAAGATTATCTTCTTCAGAAATCTCCTTCTGTTCTGCCTTCTTCTTGCCGAACAGATTGCATGAATCAATGACTTCTCATGTCCTTGGTCCCTCTCTGTCAAACAGACCGCATGGTCCAATGACTCCTCATATCATTGGACCTAATCGCCGTCCACCTTTCTTTCACGGCGTCCAACTTTACTTTATTGGTTAAATGGACCCCGTATATCACGTGTTCGGCCACTATATATACCTATTTGGAAATATCTCCCTACAGCAAGAGAGATGCTAATCTATGCATCTTGAAGAATAAAATAAATATGGAGTGCATCTCTCTCTCTCTCTCTCTCTCTCTCTCTCTCTCTCTCTCTCGGGTTGATGGGCTATGAGAACTCTTATCTGTTTTTTTAAAACTCACCAAGACTTAAAAACACGAACCATTAAATTGTAGACTTCTTCAGAGAGTAGGTTGGGACTACTTGCAAAAGCAAAACTGGGAGAAAATTTTAAATCCTTGACTAATTAATTTTGATGACCAAAAAGTCACTGGTTCTCTTTGGCTTTATCTTGAAAATCATTTTCATTGCCTCAGTAATTGCTGTGGTTCTTAGGTTAGGCCTGGAGTGTTGTTCCTAAACCATTGATACCCAAATATTTGCGAAGTACTCTGCTATTTTTAACTAGCAAAAAAGGTAGTAGGTAGCTTTTAAAGCCTGACACTTTAAGAGCATCTCCTATCCACCCTCCATAACTCTAAATTTTCTTCTATTCCTCCATTTTGGAGGAAAAAATCACTCCTACCCACCCTCCATATTTTCCTCCATTTTGGAGAATTTAGTTTCATCCTCCATATATAGAGCATGGAAAAACATTTTAGATGATCCTAAAAACTACTTTTTGAATATAAAATGCAGAAAGTATTAAATTTTGAGTGAGTTGGAATAATGATGGGAGGAAGAGTGAGGAAGTATTTGAAATAGAGTGTAAATATAGAGATATAGAGGATTGTGATTGGAGTTTATATGGATAGTATAATCGTCTATATTAACTTTTTGATTAAACAATGTTAGTTTGATCCTCTAAAATGGAGAAATAGAGGATGTTTGATTGGAGATAGGGCTGTAAATGAACTGAGCCGTTCGCAAACTGTTCGAGGCTCGGTTCGGCAAGAACTCGTTCGAGTTCGATTCGTTTGTTAAACGAACTGAACCTGAACCTCAATTCTAGGCTCGTTCCGTAAATGAGCCGAACCTGAGCCTAACGGTATTCGGCTCGGTTAGGCTCGTGAACCTATACTTAAATTTAATTAATAATTCAATAGGGGTGTATTTGTAAATATAAAAAAATTTAAGGTTGTATATATAATTCAATACTTATTTTTCTCCCAAATTCTATACGATCAATGAGAGAGTTTGAGTTCGGTTGAGTTTAAAGAGCCGAGCCGAACCAAACCCGAGTCTTGACGAGCTTAATCGAGCTTAGATTCGGCTTGACTCCATTCGTTTGAGTTTAATGAGCCAAACTCGAGCCAAGATGTTCAGGTTCGAATCGAACCCGAGCCGAACTAGAGCCAAACTAGTACCTTAACGAACCCAACCGAGCCGAACCTATGCCTTGAAAAATTTTAACGAGCCGAAATTGAGCCGAGTTGTTTGGGCTCGAATCGAACTCGAGCCAAATTCGAGCCGAACTAGTACCTTAACGAACTCGAACCAAGCCTAACAGGGTTCGGCTCGATTCAGTTTGTTTACAACCCTAATTGGAGATGCTCTAATTCAAAACTCCATTTTTGCCTCCATTTCTCCATTGGAGAGTATCAAAATAATATATTTTATTATAAAAGTAATTTTGGAGGAAATCTAACTCCAGCCCAATACTCTAGTTCTTTAAAAACTCACTCCAAATCTCAAACTTCACCACTTTCCTCCAAAATTCAAATTCTCATTTTTCTAATTAATTTCATAAAAAAAAGGATACTCAATATTGGCCTTATTTTGAAGATATTGTAAATATCTTTTGATTGGTACCAATTCTATATGTAAAAAAAATGTATCAACACTAATTTGATGAACAAAATGGGATTCAGGGAGGGAGAATAGTGAAATGGAGGAGATCCTCCAATTTTTTCTCCATCCCCCAAATTTGGGGTACCAAACTTGATTCTCTCAAATGGAGGAGGAAATGGAAGATGGGTTGGAATTGTATTTCCTCCAAAAATGGTCATCTCAAATGGAGAAATGGAGGGTACATTGGAGATGCTCTTATCGTTCTAAATCTTGCAACATGTTCTCTATATTTAAAATAGAGAGTAATTATTTAGTCATGTTGCGTACCGTCACGTGGTATCCCAACACTATCTCCACCACTACACTTTAATTTGGACCTCAGGCAATAGTCCCGAGTACTCCACATGATTGTGAATGGAGCTGGGGCACTGTCATCCATAATTTGTGAACAAGGGTTTCCAAGCTTGCCACATCTTATGGAGTAGTTTCAATTAAAGTTGTCAATCTCGTATTAGCAAACGTACCGTTTTCTCTATTGGGACAGTATGTATCGGTACCGATGAGTATCTTGTATATTTTTAGATGATAAAAGTTCCGATGTGGGCTTCAAAGAGGGAGATCGTTGTATACATGAGAGAGATAGAGTAGGGATGACAATCCTGCTGAAACTGTTGGTTACCCAAACCGTACCTAATTGATTGGTACGATTTTCAAACCAATTTTTAACCGTGCATGGTTTTGGTTTTTGATTTCGAAGGCCGGTTCGATTTTAGTTTCATGTGATAATCGCACCAAAAATCGAACTGCAATCGTAACCGAATTGTATCATAAATATGCAAATACACTCACATATATGCTATATATACATACCTATAATAATGTAGAGTAAGAGGATTTATGCATTACTCTTGAGGTACGTAATTGCCATTTGTCACGCCCTCGATTTTCAACATAAATAAATAATCCATTTTTAATAAAAGTCTCTCGCATATCATAGATAATACCCAAAAGAGTCTTCCACCTATTTAATTTACAAACAAAGTTCCCGAGTTTAGAAAATTACATCCATGGCACCATGGCCCAGATTAGCTTAAGTACAAGTACGAATAAGTTTTCCTTGAATTTACAATGGTTTAGTCAAAAGAAATTTTAAAGTTATTAATTACATAGCCATCTTTAACCAAAGGATAATCATTACAAAGAAAATTAAGTGACTAATGAAGTCAGCTTCCCAAAAAGTATTCTCCTTCATCCAAGCATTCAATGCATGCGAGCTAAAGACCGGGACTTGAACCTGAAAAGTAGAATTTTATTGAGTTACACTAGCCCAGTAGAGAAATCTTTACTAAAGTTATAAGAAAATGTGATGAGGTATGCATCTAGAGTGAACGAATTCCAGTAAATGAATATGAGATACAAATGGGCACCACGCTGAGTCGACAAACTACGACTACGGGATTCTGTACATCTTAAAGACATTCCTAACCATTTGCATATCAAACTAGAAGCAGCATTTAATCTCATATCAGTCGAGCAAACAATAATAATAGTTCAACCATCTAATTATTTTCCGAACGAATGCCACAGGCACCTTCTCATTTCATACCATCTACCGTAGAGCCTCAATCATAAAACTTCCCATTTGAATTTCCAAAACAATTTCAAGAAAACACAAGACCATCACGGGTCAAGCTCCGTTGGTTCGCTCAAGAATACCGGAGGATTTTTAACTCACATTGCTTTCTTTAATCAAACTTTGGTAAAATCAACCTTTTATTCTCTTTTTCGACAATCACAATCCCAAGCAACCTTCAATCCAAACGTCGACATAGACCTCTAAGGTCAATCAAAATTCTTTTCATTATGTGAGACATTCAACTGTATCACCACCCCTTGCGAACGATACAATGAATTCTCTTCGGCGAGACATTCAACTATAAAAGTAACTTTTACGCGATAAATCAAAGTGGTAACACGTACTGTAACGACCCGAATTTTCAACCCAATTTTTTTTCAAATAAGAAATTATTATTTTAGTCTATAATAATGGATTAAATGTAAAAATATAATTGAAACCTAAATTCATGTTTGGAGATTTAAAATTTCTTTAAATATAATTACCTTGTAAGCATATAAGTGTTGTGCAGCCCGAAAATTTTCATTATTTAAGATCATTAAAAAGTATTACTAGTAATAATAAAATCGTTTCCCTTAAGAGATTTATACAAAAAAAAAAAAGTTATTTTATCTAATTATCTCTTAAAAATTATTTTATCATTATATACATACATATAATTGCATGCATGGACGTCTCTCTTCTCCCTCACTTTCCTACTCGATCTCTACCTCCTCCGTGACCCAAAAATCGTGCATAATTCGTTCGTTCCGAAACCCAATACCGTTAGGACTCGATTTAATCCAAAACCCATCCAATTCTCCTATAAATACACACCACTCCGACCCTAGGGCACGTACATCATCTCACCACCTTCCACGGAGCCAGAAAGGAGAGAAAAACCCGAGAGAACCATGCTACGATCCATAGATTTTTAGAGAGAGAAAAAAAGGAAAGAGAAAAGTGGGTTTCGTGGTTTCGTCCATCCGAAACTCAAATTGATCATTCGAGTTACTTCCTACAATCCCAAGGATCACCAAACATCAACCAATTCGAGCCCAAGGTCCCCCGATCGAAGAATCCGAAGTTTTCTTCTCCAAAATTCAAGTTTCGGTTCGAAAATCAATTCGAACCAATTCGAGGTATTATAATTCTATCCGAAGCTTCCTCTAAGTATATTTAATGTTTTTAGACATAACCCAACGACCCTCGTGACCCCATGCATCGAAAACAGCGACGAAAAGACAAAAAAACGAAAACTGCTATGGACCTTGCGGCCGCAACCTTCGAACCGCAAGAACCAGCCGCGAGGTTGCGGCAGACCACCCAGCCGCAAGGTCAAACGGTCAGACCTTGCGGCAGCCGATGTTTTGGTTCGATTCGACCTTTTGACGTCCCGAACGTGGATTTTGAACCCCGAATTAATTTTCCTAGGTTACCCACACTCTAAAGATCATACCTTGTTAGTTTCATATTTTTTTTATTTAATCTGATATTTATTAAATTTTTATTCATTATCTTGTAAAAATTTACAAACTAAAATTCATTGCGACCTTGTAAACTATTCCATAAATCCCCAAACTATTTTTCCTAGTTTTCTAACATGTCAAGGATCATAACTTACTGATTTCATAAACTTTTGATATTATTAGCTATTTATTTTATTTTTAATTAAAGACACAAACGAAAAATAGTTGCGACCTTATAATTAATGATTTTAACATCTAAACTATTTTTTTTAGACTTCTGACATCCCAAAGATGATATGTTATTAAAATAATAATTTAATTATTTCATTAACTAATTATTATTAATTACGCATTGTTTCTAAATAAAAATACTTTAAAATATTATAAAAAAGGCTAATAATTCCGAATAATTTTATTTAGACTTCTTACAGTCCTAAGATGATACTTTGTGAGAATAAATATTTTTTTTAATTATTTAATTATTTATTATCTAATTATTCTTCTTTTGCCTATTAACTAAATCTTTTTATTTAAAATAATTCCGTGAGCATCCAAACCCAATTTTTAGCACACGAACTTATTATAGAGGACTGTTAGGACCTTTATTAAAGTTACGATCATTATTCTAATATTTTTACCTAATTAATGTATTTAATTAGTGTTTAATTAACTTAATTACTTATAAATAATTAATAAAAGCCTAGAAATTTATTTTCTAATCTTTAATTAAATAGTTCTTACATTCTTAATGACTTTGTGACCATACGAGATTAAGGGCGACGGCCCAGTCATAAAAGGTTATGTGATTTCATTGCTTAATAATTGTTTTGACCCGTCTGTTATTCGTTTTCAATTATTATTGAGATTGATATGGTGTTAATGCTTCATTTGAATGTTAGATTGGACCCTAGGGACATGGGGCGGTATGCGAAATAGAAATCACGTAGACGATGCTAAGTAATGGATAAATTGTGAAGTTTGTTTCTGTTTAGAGGTTGCCTGCAGGCGTGATGTTGAGATATGATGAGATTGTGATGAGTGAATTGGCGGCGAGAGACCCTGATGAATTGAAAGCGGCGAGTCGATGATGAATTGATAAATGCGGCGAGAGTCGGTGATGAATTGATGAAGCGGCAAAGTAAGCCCGATGATATTGTGATATTGTGATGATTGTGAAGTGGTATGTAAGATAGGTGAACCCTAGCGATGTAACGGCATGATAAGCTTACCCTTTGTTGTAGTTATTGGGATGCACACTCAGTTACATAACTTAGGTGTATCTGCGACAACAACAAAGGAAGTGATCTCATGGGACGGGATATAGCTAGCGATTGGGGAGGGAAAAGATCTCGTGGAGAGATTTTAGATTTCATGTTAAGTTAATGAATAACCAATGAATCAAGTTATGTGAATTATCTATCTTTACTTTCTCGCACCATATATATTCTGTTTGCTAAATGTAAAGTAAGAGGGGTAGTTGGGTTGGATTATTTCTTGGGTGATTTATCACTCACGAGGATCGTCTGTATCCTGGCAAATCGATTACTCGGCGGTCAATTTGCTAGAGGCTGCAGGTTTCAACGGTGGAGCAGTGTCATGCGATTCAACACGAAAAGAATATCAGTAATGAAAATCGAGGATGTTTAGGATTCGTATCAAGATTAGAGTCAGCTCTGAAGTTAATGTATTTTGATTCCGTAAAACTATCTTGAGATTGTATTAGCAAAAGCTTTATTTTGGAAAATCATATTTATTTAGCAAATTTTCTTGAGAAATTATTTTATATTGCACCCGAAAAGTCGGGGCGTTACATTCCGTACTTCCACCCCTTGCGTTACGGGCCCTCTAGAGTCTCCGCACTACCACCCCTTGCGTAGCAGGACCCTCAACTAAAAACAAAATCAACTAAGACATACACACGTATAATCAATCCAAATACAAGAAGACCAACATTTTCCAAGTTCACCTCATTTCATTTATCGTCATGCAATGCTTTAAAAATCCATAAACACGTCCTAATGTACATTGATAGATACCTTAAGTTCACGTTATTCCTGAAAGTCCATTATAACATCCTTCGTCACGCACCGAACCCACAATGACCCATCGACATACCACCCGCTAGGTTCTAAACGAAAATCTTATAAAACGAGCCATTTGGATACAAGCAATCGTATTCAAGAGTGACTTAAATACATTCTAACTATATAAGGAGTCATAACACGGAACGAAACAATCTTGGGAATAGCCAAGAGACATTGACAAACCAACACACCTCTATTCAAATGGTCATAACTTTTTGTGTGCTACGAGTCTTAAGGTGATTCCAGTGGCAAACGAAAGCTAATTTCAATACCTTCGAATCGATATAAGATTTGCATGAAACGGAAATCAGACGAGGAAGTTACAGCCGTTCGAAGTTGGCTGAAACCCAGAAAACGAGACAGATTCGAGACCTAATTTCTAAAATCCACCATTAATTCAATTCTCAACGGTTTTCGGTGATTCCAACGGAATTATAACGGGCTCTAAGTCTACTATATTTCATATGAAGGAACCAAAATTCATTTCCGAGTTTAAGACTACAAAAAGGGCCCAATAAACAGTGACCTGTTCTGCAAAAATTCGAAATGAAAGGAATAACCTCAATCGCCGAAGCAAGGCACGATCTAGCTACACAAACACCACAAAAACGCATAACAAGAGTAAGAAATCCCTACCACAATGGGTTTTGAGCAAAACCCTAGGTCTACCGAAGGCAATAAGCGAGAATCCTCCAAAGACAAGCCTCACCCGAGCTTAGGTACAAGATCTAGAGTAGATAAAGTCCAAAAACCCCTTGTTTTCCAAAATGCAAGATTCGAGTGATTTGAAGTTGGAAACCCGAGGATCTTGAAGATTTGCGGTCAAAATCGAGAGTCTTGGGTGAGAGATTGAAGAGAGAAGGTAGAGGGGTGATTTTAGGGCTTGGTTCGTGGCATATGAGTGAGAAAATAACATAAGGGGTCTATTTATAGTGTCTAAGATGCGTGCTGAATTCTGCAGAAAAATGCAGTAGGTACCGGTACTAGGAAAAAGAGGGTACCGGTACCAAAGCCTTCAAAGTGCCAATTTGAACATGCACTGGATAGTAGGTACCTGTACTGAGAAATGGCCAGTACCGGTACCAACAAGGCAGAAAACTGAAAAATTTGCAACGAACTCCGGAACGAACCCAATTTGATACCAACACTTCCCAACATTAATATATCATCAAAACTAACATTTTACCTTATTTCTAGCGTCCGATACACAACCGTAAACGTATATTCGTACACCCCCACTAACGTTCGCTTAACTTTAATAATAAAACAACTCTTTTATGCCATAAACGATTAAAGAAAATAGAAAAAAAATTTACGAGTCTCTACACCATTCATCTTACATGCATGTGTTGTATCTTAACATTATGTATTGCTAACACTAATTAAACTCTTTGCTTTTTGGTTGAAGTTGATAGATACGAAAACTGAGAGTTGAAAGTTAAATTTGGTAGATATGGTTTATTAGCTTGTTGAAAATTGTATGGTATTTTATTTATTGTTGGATAATGGATATTTAGTGTTTTTTAACCTATAGTGTATTATTTGTTGGCTTTTTTAGAGATTTTAATGTTGGTTATTTACTGTCATTAACTCTATTCAAAATGTTGACCTCCGGTTTTGCTGAAAAACCAAACCAAACCGATAACCGTGATTTTAGCTATGGTTCAAAGAAAACTAATGAAAATCGCCAGTTTTGATTATGATTTTGGTTTTAGGTTTATGTACCGATTTTTGTTTTGGGCTCCGTTTGTTTTAATGTAAAATGTTTTACAATGGAAAATATTTTCCATGTAAAATATTTTTTCAGAAAAAAAATTTCAAATTTTAATTTTCAGGTGTTTGGTTGGCACATGAAAATATTTTCAGAAATCAACAAAAAAGTGTAGAGAGATCTAGAGAGAGGCTTAAACGGTAGAGAGATAACGTGGGTCAGGACTGACGATCGAAAAAACTGAGCAGTGAGAATTGCCGTAGAAGGAAGATGGTTCATTTCGGAAAATAACTTACGGAAGATTTAAGGGTAAGTCATTTTCACCCGATTAATGAAAAATATTTTACATGTAAAACGTTTTCCTCATTTTTTATACAACCAAGGACAGAACCAAGATTTTACTCTAGCATTGGCGAAATGTATACTAAAAAGATAAAAAATATGTATTACAATATTAATAGTCATTGGCTCCAAAAGAAAATTAAAATAACATAACAAAAACTATAGTAAATGATGTTTTTCATTTGCATATGGAATATGAAAAAAGACTAACTTTAATTTTGGGCATCGATAATGTCACTCCAACCCATATAGTTCTCAATCATTGGGGGTATGGGTGGAGGAGGATTGGAGACAGACCTAACCTTTGGCAATACGAACAAATTGGCTGCTCTCAGAATACCACTTAAATAGTAGCCTTCTATACTTGCTTTGCTGCACAACCATACCTCCAAATCAAAGCCAAATGATATCAAAGATGGCAGGACTAGAGACCCAATTCAATTTATGCGTACATTACCATGCTTCTTTTATTGATAAAATCACTCTCCAAATTTATAATGTCACTCCCCAGATCCCTATATACATTTTTCAAATTGATAACCACACTCCTTTTTGGGAGTGACATTATAAATTTGGAGAGTGACATTGTAATTAAATTCCCTTAATTTTTTAGGTTAAGTTATTTTGGGGTTAGAATGTGTAGTTTTTTTTTTTTAATTATACATCATCATTTACATTATTTCACTTTGGCCATTGAATTTAGATTTAGAATACTTTTTTGGGTCTCCTTTCTTAAAAAAAAAAATAATATAAGATTTATGACTAGTATATAATAAAAAATAAGAAAAAAACCTAGCAGTGTCGAGACTATATAAGTTGAAGATAATTTTTTTTTCACATATAATAATTACATTTTCTAAAATTTTTGTCGTGGCGGCCGCCGCCACTAGACCCCTAGTCCCATACTTGTATACAACCAAACACCGAAAAATAAATAAAATATTTTTCTTGAAAACATTTTACGCCCAAACAAACGGAGCCTTGATTTTGCACGGAACAGTACCATTGCCATGAGAGAGAGAGAGAGAGAGAGAGAGAGAGAGCGCCTTGCATGCATAGTGGATAAACTGTCCGCATGAGTGGCGGATCAGAGCCCGTAAAATGACTTCCCGTCAATTTTCAAGTCATTTGTTGCAAAATACTTTTCTTGTAAAAGATTTTCCTGAACTTTTTGTTTACCCAAACAATATATGAAAATTTGGAAAATACAATTGGAGAAAACATTTTCAATCGAAACAAACAGAACCCTAACGTTAAAATTTTGTGATCGCGCGCACTTATGAGTTTCAAAGACCTTTTTACCGGTTTGGAGTTCAACACTTAAATTTAAAATCTTCGGGATATGATTTTCCCAGCTATATATTGATCATCCATTTATAGGAAACAAGATATCTCAATGGCTCAATCGGTCAATTCTGAAACAAGAAGGAAACATTCATAAATGCCAAATGGAGCAACTAGAATTTGGAGGGAAGGTGTCGTCACTACCACTACCAGTAGGATTCCATCACTATCATTCGATCACCAGTAGAGAAAATGAGTGAATTTTCAATCACTGTAGGATTGCATCAAATGTCAGTCTTAAGCCCGTACCTCTTTGCCTTAATTATGGATGAATTGACTAGACAATTTCAAGTGGATATCCTATGGTGTATGATGTTTGCAAATGACTTCGTAGATGAAATCGCTAGAGGTGTTAATACGAAACTAGAAATCACAGATGAAATTGTCCTCGTAGATGAAATAGTTAGAGGTGTTAATACGAAACTAGAAATTCGGTGGGAAGCATTAGAGTCAAAGGGTTTTCGGATAAATAGGAGTAAAATTGAGTATATAGTATGCAAGTTTAGTGGTACTAGCAATGTGCCCGAAGAAAGAGTGATGATCCAAGACCAGGAGATACCTAAGAGTGATCATTTTAGGTACTTAGGCTCAATTATTAGTAGAGGTGGAGAGATTGCCGATGATATGACCCATAGGATCCAAGTGGGGTGGCTCAATCGGAGAAGCTCTACTGGTGTACTGTGTGACAAGAGGGTACCCATAAAATTGAAGAAAAAATTCTATGAAAGCGTCATCAGACCAGCGATACTTTACAGGACAAAATGTTGGCCTATTAAAAAACAACAGGTGAATTAGATGAGTGTAGCGGAAATAAGAATGTTGAGGTGGATATATGTGTGGTAAGACTAGACGAGACATGATTAGAAATGAAATGGTTCGAGAGATGGTAGGTGTAGCACCCATAAAAGAAAAGTTGAGGGAAAATATATAGGTTAAGGTGGTTTGGACATGTCTATCGTAGATCAGGAGATGTAGTAGTTAAGAGAGCGGATATGATAGATTTGGGTACCAATGCTACTACGGGGAGGGGTAAACCTAAATTGATATTAAATGCTATGGTGCGCAAAGATATGAGTATAGCAGATTTGTGTGAACAAATGACCCTTGACAGAGTTCAATAGAGGAGAATGATTCATGTAGCCGATCCCAAGTGATTGGGACATAAGGCTCGATTTGGTTTGGTTAGATGGTGTGGAATATACATGATGGATTCTGCCTGAAATATTCTAGTCTGGCACCTCTCTTCGCATTTTTACAACACTCTTTACATAAGTACTATTCTATGTAGGTTCGGATGTGAAATAGTAAAATATATACTATTTCAGAATCTGCCTCATAACGTCATGACTTGCGTGGTTGAGATTGTTTTCGTAGCATCTTGCAGTGATTAAAGAATGGACCGTTCTCTATTTTCGTAGAATCAGACGTCTTTTTCTAGTCTAGTTTGAAATAGCCTTGTCTTGTAGTACAGTAATATTTTGTCTTCCATATATTCTATCGATTAGTTATATTTTGATAGTATGAGAGTCCATCTTCACATATACGACATGTTAGGTGCTCGACTGAACACTCTTTGACTTCTAAAATCTTCGACATGCATCATCCGCTATCACGACTAAATCCCACGAAAGATCGAGTTCTGTTCTTTGTCTCTTTTTTTTTTTTTTCATTGTTTGCTGAATCCAATGGTTCTTGTTAATTGCCAGGTTTCGATCAAGGTTAAAATCTGTAAGTTGAACAGAAAGAAAGAAAGGAAGAAAGATCGAGTAGAGACTCCAGGGTCATGAAAAATTATGAGACATCACAATCTGCCTTCACATTAGGTGAAACTCTAATATATTTTCTTCCTTGGCATTTGTTTTCTTCTTCCTCGGCTTTTGTTTTCTTTTCATGTCGTGATCAAAGTCTCTATACTACGTACTAATATTTTCTCTGCAGATTAGGTCGGAAGAAAGTTGGATCAACTCATCTTTTTCGCTTCTAGTAGAGGTCATTTTTTTTAATTGTTTTGCTGACAAGTATTCCTTTCCAATGTGTCATTTTATGCACCTCGTTTTGTAAGTGGTAAATTGGCCTAACTGCCACGATCCCCTGAGATTCAGCTCTGCATCGCTCCCCTCGCTCTCCTCCACCCCCAAGCTTATCTCCTTTTTACAAGAATAAGGAAGATGCTCGGCGGAGAAAAGTGAGGAAAAAATGCTATGGCGCCAAATTTAAATTATAAAAACAGAATTGACGGTAATTATACTTTTAATTAATTTGTCTAACCACTCCAGAACAAGTGCAGGATTGTTTGTGGCTAGAGATTCTGATTGGACGACACCCGCTCAAAGTTTTTGGGTTCACCGTAGCCCCCATTTTGTTAATATATTGGTGATTGGCGGCACAGCGTAACACGTTCAGAAAACAATTTAAATGAATTCTCCTCCTTTACTGTTGGCTGCCCCGCCAACCAAGTTGATGTTTCCTAGAAGTATTGTTTTCAAATATGCTTAAACATGGTTAATCTAATCAGCTACATAAAATAATAATGACACACATCAAGCCAATGCAATATCAAAGAATGTTTAAAAATAACACGCTTTCTGTAAGATCTCATATTTAATTTGATACAGTAATTTTTTTGTTCTTATCAACCCTCTTTAAACGAAAGGAGAAAAACTAAATGGTAATCAATCGAAAAGGAAAGTGTATATATAATAAAGCAGGTCAATACATAACATATATAACTGAAAAGATTAGAAAACGTCTCCCGTAGATTTATATATAAGGAAACATTTATTGATCTAATGACTAGGATCAACATATAAAGGCAATTTGACGGTTGCAGATGACGTTGAGTTTGTATACGCAGATAAAAATCGCTCTGTTTTATAATATAGATTCTTCATTTAGTTTCATATAAGCAGAACATCGATGACATGAAAAATCGAATTTATACAATCCTTTGGCCACAATTTAGGTGCATTCATCTATAGTATTTACTGAAGTCGTAGGTGTTATCTATCTTTTCCACGCAAAAAATGATGAAATCAAGTACCTATAATTAACAAATCAATAAAAGTTTATGTATAAATAATAGAAAATTAGAAGCCGGCCCCGTTTTTTAGGTTCGGTTTCAACCCAACCCTGAATATTATTTCCCAAACCTGAATAGGCTTGGTTATGGTGCATAATGACTTTTATACCCCAAATCAACTGCTCCCAATATTTCCTCTGCTATTTTCCTTCCCTCTCTTTCTCTCTCTTCAATGGCGACCTAGACCACCGTCTCCTCCTCCATCCTCCTCTCTCTCCTTGTCATTTTATGAGGACGACTACGCCGACATCGGTATACCGCTGCCCAACATCACCAACGACGTCCTGTCGAAGGTTATCGAGTATTGCAAGAAGACGATGAGTCGGCGGCAGAGGCTCCCGATAACGACGATCGCTCGGCCAGTGATAAGCTCAATACTTGGAGCTGTGGTTACCGGTGGAAATGAGCACCAAAACACCACGTGTCGTTCGGATTTACGTACCCGACGACGATGCGATGGAGTGGGCACTCGATCATTTCTTCACTCCTATGGCTCCAATTTCCCGACGTCGACGACGCATTCAAAACTCCGGCCTCATGATCGGCACCAATTTAGTAACTGCAACGGAGAAGGCGGTGGATTTGGAAAAGTAATCTAGTAGAATTGATTCATTTGGTCACCGAATCCTTCATTTGGTCATCATGTTTAAAAAATTACATGTCATCAGCTTTTGTTCTTCCACCAAATTGAGTGGTAAGAATCCATAAATTTTTGGCTATATCTATGAACTGTGTCGGTCAACTCAAAACAACGGCAAGAAAAAAAAACTATGCGAATTGTATATGAGATGGAGGATTTTCCCTATTTTCTTTTTCTTTTAAATATTTTATTATTCAGCCAAACTTTTTTGTTACTACTACTACACTTGGCTGGATTTTATCTGCGTGCTACGAATTTGTTCAATTTTTTGGTACTTCGAAAAATTGTTCAATTTTTTGGTACTTCGAAAAATTGTTCAATTTTTGTTCGTATCTATATTTTTTATGAGAAATGTTTATTTTTGTATGAGAACTGTTTTAAAGCATATGAGAAGTGTGTATTTTTTATGAGAAGTGTGTAATTTTTTACGAGAATTATGTATTTTTGTATGAGAACTGTTTTAAAGCATATGAGAACTGTGTATTTTTCTATGAGAAGTGTGTATTTTTCTATGAGAACTGTTTTAAAACATATGAGAACTGTGTATTTTCTATGAGAAGTGTGTATTCTCTATGAGAAGTGTGTATTTTTCTATGAGAAATGTGTAATTTTTTATGAGAAGTGTGTATTTTTGTATGAAAATTGTTTTAAAACATATGAGAACTGTGTATTTTTCTATGAGAAGTGTTTGTTTTGTATGAGAACTGTTTTAAAGCATATGAGAACTGTGTATTTTCTATGAGAAGTGTGTATTTTTTTATGAGAAGTGTTTATTTTTGTATGAGAAGTGTGTATTTTTCTGTATGAGAACTGTGTTTTTCATATGATAACCATGTATTTTTCTATGAGCACTGTGTATGATAAGAGTGTTTTTTTTATGAGAACTGTGTTTTTGCTATGAGAAGTGTGTATTTTTTGTATGGGAATATAACTGACTATGAAAACTAGCAGTTCTCATAGAACTGACTATGAGAACTGACTATGAGAATTGGCAGTTCACATAGTCTAGTTCTCATAACCAGTTTACAAAGCTAGTTCTTTATGAGAACAATTACTTCTCATAGCCAATTCTCATATAACTGACTATGAAAACTAGCAGTTCTCATAGAACTGACTATGAGAATTGGCAGTTCACATAGCCAATTCTCATAACTCAGTTCACAAAGCTAGTTCTCAGCAGTTCTCATAGAACTGATTATGACACTTGGCAGTTCTTATAGTCAGTTTACATATCTAATGGTATTTTTGTCCGAAATAATATGATTCAAGAATTGATTCTAAAAATATAGTTCACATAACCTCAGTTCTCATAACCATAGTTCAGGGACAGTTCTCATAGAAATAATAATCATAGACACTTTTCATAGAGACAATTCTCATAAAAAACAATTCTCATAGAAAGTTTTCATAGCAAATGGTATTTTTTTAATCTTACATAATTTCATATTCAATATGGATCTTGTTTAGTAGATATCGTCGAGTAGGTTCCAAAAATATAATTTTTTTAAAAAATGAATATCTATGACAAAAGATATGACTTTTTGAAATTTAAACAATGTTTTAATGGTGCACCAATGTTCATAGAGCATTGGATAATTTTTCTATACTAGATGCTCTTTAGTTCCATGCGCTGATGCGCGTGAAGGGGCATGGTTGGAATAAAAAATACAAACAATTGTGCAGGACTAAATTAAGTCCGAGCCTAATTTTTTGGGCCGGCCTAAAAATTCCCTAAATGCATCGTGCCTACCCGTTGCGGTGGTGTCCGACCTCTGGTGCAGGCCCAAGCGGCGAGGCCCTTGGACCTGCGCCAGTTGGGCTGGCTCCCACATCGGGAGTTTGAATTTGTATGTGTGTATAAAGGGTCCATTATGCCTTTCCCTAATCAACAATTGCCTAGGTATATTGGTATGTAAAATTACCCTCTTGCCCTCCTAAAAAAAAATACAATGCATAAGCAGAATATCTAGTATCCATGTGGTGGGCACAAACTGAGAGTTTTTTCTTTCTCACAGAATATACAAAGCGTGTATCACGGGTATACAAGCCAGTATCTTTCAAACCCCCTCTTGGAAACCCGGGAAAAAAAAAAGAAGGTGTATTGATCTATAGTATCTACTAAAATCATATTAGGTGTTATCTACTATCTTCTTTTCTATAAAAAAATTTGATAAGATCAAGTACCTATAATTAACAAATCAATAAAATTTTCTATATAAATTAAATATGCATACCCGGATTACCAAGAAGCTAGCCATGTGGCTGAGCAAAAAAAAAAAAAAGAAGAAGCTAGCCATGTGGTAGGCCCACAACCTGAGAGAATTTTTCTTTCACAAAAATATTTTACTGGATAATTATATTATGACACACATGATCCCATAAATTAGTCATCCGACTAATAATAACATTCATGGGAATTGAATAGCCAACATAATTCAAAAGGAATAAATCAAACAAAATAAGAGGCAGGCCATGTAAAAGTCTTGCATATGTCGTAGCCTCGTGCCTGTCAAAGGCTGAAAGCACCTTTCCTCCCCCACCCCCCTTTTTTTTCCCTTCAGCTAAACTTCAAAACTGACTTTCAACAATAAATATTCTGTTATCCTTGCTTTCAAAAATAAAATCTCTCTCTCTCTCTCTCTCTCTCTGAACAAACTTAATTCATTCGTTTCATTTGAAAGATGTAAAAAAAAGTAACTAATTAGTACTAATTATACGCGAAAGATGCTTTCTTGTAGGATCAAATCAATGGCACAGCTTCTGAAAATGAGGGGGGAAAGTAACGACGGATGGAGTAGTCGTTTTGATGCAAAAGATTAAATGATTAAACGGTAATAAGGTCTCTAAAACGAAAATACCCATCAGACCATCACAGACCATTCATATCTTTGTTTTAAAGCAACAATTTTCTCTTTTATTAAAAAAACACAGCTACTACAAATTGCCTAGTTCACTCTCTTTTTCCATTGAAGAGAGAATTTGATTATATACTTGTTTCGAAGCTCAACCTCAAAAGACGCTTAGGTAACAATCATGACCGACCAACCAACCCGAAAGGGATTGGATTTGGGACTGAGGGGTTTACTTTGACTTCAAAATAAGCCCATGCTGGCGGACGGAAGAGGTGATTCTCAAATATCTAGTAGATATTAGACGACGTCGGCGTAAACTGATCGAATAACATGAGCCATAAGAAAACATATCATGACCAACCCCCGCTTAAAAAACACAGTAAGCTGGCCCACAAAGCAAAATTGAAATGAAGAATCACCTACTCCAATAAAGACCCAACTACTTGAGGGAAAAGTGGGAATGGCATAAAGAGTGTTTGGTACAGGATACCTTAAAGTGTCTGATCTCTGAAAAAGTTTGTTCCTCATCTGATACCATGTTGAAGGAACTTCATTCCCCACATTTATCCCATCAAGAAAAACTGAAGAAAGAATCCAAATGAAATCCCCTTTTCCACCACCACAAACCCAAATCCAAAATCCTCCCTCCCACCCACCATCCCCACTATAGGGATCCCACCTATTCCATCTTTCCACATGCTTTAAAGAAACAAGGATGGAGAAACAAACACATGGAAAAAGAGAAAATTAAAGTAAATGAGAAGACAGCCAAAAATTGACAAGAGATATGGACAATTGAACAATTCACAATACTAGTAAACTTATAGTTCAATGTTTACATCATCAAAGAACCAAATGCCCCCACAACCCAAGTCACTTTCTGCCCCAACTATAATTCATTCACAAGTGGAACACATCAGCAACCCAATTTCTTCCCTCCTCCGTAGGTAATGAGAGACATAGTCAAAAAGACAAGTGGAAAGAACAAAAAGACAAAAATAAAAAATAAAACGCCCTTGAATGCTATTCAACCCTCAATAAGAAATTCATCTGAGATGACAATAGTAGGTTAATATCAAGCTAAAAATATGCAGAAGGCCCCAGGATTCCAAGTTCCAATGAAACATTTTAAAGTTATTTTATGAATCAAGAAACTACATGGGAAAAAATTGCAGATGTAAATTTCAAAATCCGGGGAAGGAAAAAGTACCTAAACTGAGCCAGATGTTTGCAATCGACCCAGATAAGCTTTCTTATCCTTTCCTGATTGCTGAAACAATACCAATAATAAATAGTTAAGATGAATTTTCCATTCTTCTTAATCCTAAGGTAAGCTTCTTAACCTTCACAACACCACCAACTGGTTATGTAGCCATACTCTGCTGATCTTCCCCAGTAAACATCATTACACCCTTACTAAGCAACAATTTGATCAAGCTGCATCTGCTCTAGCCATGCTCCCAAAACTGCGTGATCAAGATTTTCATTAGGGTTCAGTTCAGAACCCTCACCCGATGATGTGGCAACCGATGAGACTGGTACACTCGGAGTTTCATTGTTCTCAGGTGGTGATTCCTTCACCAAAGACTGAACCCATGACAGGTCAGGCTCCTCCCCATTATGCCCGCTAGAAAATGATCTACGTACACGAGCCAGTTCATCTCCATTAACAGACCAATCCAACTTCCCACTGGGGGAATCCCAATTGGACAAAGAACTCACAGGAGATCCAACAATCCCTCCACCATTTGATCCAAGATCCGACCCAAGAATACGAGGAAGACAGGTTCCAAGAGTAGATAGCCGAGGGCTAAAAGGGGATTGCGGCTCAATGCCTCTAGGTGACATCCTCCCAGATGATGATGAAACATGGTATGGTGAATGACCAAAGGGTTGATGATCCACATTGTTTGCAGAGTATGCATTCACGCTCATAGGAGATAAAACGTTCTGTTGTTGCTGAAAGGGATTCAGAACCATAGATTTATGCGACGGAGAGAACGCAGTTGAACCAGCAGCAACCTGATCGGAATATCGAGGAGATGGGACCTCTGAGGAAAAAAGCTCATCAAGGTTTGAAGGACTAAGGTTTTTTGTGCGAATGGGTAGCTTGGCGGAGGAAGTATTGAAGTATGACATATCATTGAAGAGCTGCTGCTGTTGCTGAGCTTCAAAATCTAGCAGCATATTGAGCTCCTCCGATGGAATATCCCTGGCGTTAAAAGATGATCTCAGACGGCTTGATTGGAAATTGCTTCCTGGAAGATGCAAAGTAGGAATATTTGGCTGAGGCCAAGCAACAGATGGGTGCATCATAGAATTCCCAGAAGGGGATACAGCTGAGGGAGAACCAGGCAAAAGGCTCAATGCCACAGCCATATCCATGACAGAAGCAGCAGAAGCGGATGATCGAGGGGATGGAATGGCAGATCCAGTGGACATATATAAAGGGCGGAGTTCCTCAGATGTGTGAGCAAAGAAACAGACACGGCGTGAGCAACCTGTGCCGTCTTTGCACAGGCGGGTCCTATACTGCGCTGGGTGTAACCAGCACTCAAAAACCCCATGAGCATATTCGCACAGGTCCCCACGCCTGCATTGACCCTTGCGAAAATCTGGACAAGGCACACAACTGTAGTGAAACTTCCGTGGGTCCCTTCTTCGGGCATTTTCGCCAGGATGAACAAAAGGGCATTCGGTCCAATCGTGAGAGTAGGCTCGTGAACAAGGACGGATTTTGAATGAGAACATCCGGAATTCGTCAGTGGAATACACACTATTCTTGATGTCCGGAAGAGAAGGGTCAATTGGGTATTCTTTCTTCTCCGGAGCAACAGAAGATGCATGAATATCACTAACCCTAGAATGGTTTTGTTCTAGGGTTATAGAAGATGTTGAGTCCACAGCAAAGGACAAGGGACCATTCTCTGGGGATGATGAGAGGGGTGGTGAATTAGATTTTTCGCCAGCAAAGGAGATCTTTGTGTCCTCGTCCTCGAGATGATCATAATCATCACTTCTGAGGAGCAATTGAAGGGCATGCTTTAGTTCTGGAAGTTCTGGAGGAGAAACAATAACATCAACAGGGCGATGACCAGTGGCATCAGTGGAATTGCGATCTGCACCAGCAAGTAATAACAACTTTACAACATCAACTGCATTTACAGAGCCACTGGATGCAGCAGAGTGAAGGGCAGTGCTCTTATCCGGGCCGCAGGAAACATTTACATCCGCCTCGGAAAAAGAGAGTATTAGTTTCACAACATCAACGCTACCGTATGTGGAAGCAACCATTAATGGTGTTCGATGCTCTAGTAACATCTGTCTTGATGCTCTCTGACGACCGTACCAGAGTCCCATGTCATTGATTTCTGAAGCAATGCGAAAAATTGATTGCTTGAATCCTTCAATGTCATTGTCTGCAGCAAGTTCAAGCAGACTTGAGAAAGATGTTTCTGCCTTTGCAGGTTTGGTTAGGTTACTCATATCTGTTGTTAAGCTTGCACCCTTGGGGGAAGAAGAAGGTACCGGAGTCTCGGGATTTAACGTCTCCGGACCACTACACATGCTTCAGTTAACTGGAAATCAATCTGAACCAAAAATAAACCCATTGTCAGAAATTGTAAACAAAAAAAGATGTCACCTACAGAAAATCCATATCAACCACTATATATCCAATCTCGAACCCGAATATTCTAATCTAGCAGAATCATTATCTCTGGGAGGAATAAAGATACAAATAATGATTCTCCAGCATCAATTCTCCAATCAGATAGTAATAAAATAGAGAATACTTATGCTAATCATACACGCTAACAAATATATAAAAGGAGATAACAAAAGCATCTCAAGCAATGATTCCTAACAAATCAATATATAAAGATACAGATACACAGCATGTATTCATAAACCCATCACCTGCATCGCTGTTGATAAAAATACGAATATTAATTTGTGTTTGACATGTAATTCAATGATAATCTTATGTTAGATTTGAAAAATAATAATAGAACTCAATCTAAGGTTATAACCCATTTAACAAAGAACAGAGCAAAATAAAAGAAAAAAACATTATTCAAACTATCAAAAACAACAGTTACCAATAGAGGGAATGAGAAGAAGCTCACAAAAAAGTTGTAGGAAACTCATCCAAAAGGCAAAAAGGAACCAAAAGATTAGGAAGACGAGGGGCGGCAATACCCATCTGGTAACGTATCTCAAGGGGTATTTAAATCAACATAAAACAAAAACTAGAAAACACACGAAAATGGTAAGGGAAAAAAAAAAAATCACCACACGGACTCCCCATAAAAACCACCATTTCCCATATTCGGATTAAAAAAATAGCACGCAGGAATTCAAGTATACCATACTGGACTAGCACCCAGATAAGGAAAATTTGTAATTTAAAATTCAAAAATGGAAAAGTAAGCACGGGAAAAAAAAATACTAGAAGTTAGAATAGAATAGAATAGAAAAGTAAGCCTCCCCAATGTCATTGCACCGAGGATCCCCTGTCCGAGTGAAATTCGGACAGGCGCCTGTCCCAGCCCTCCGAGCAGTTGATCTCGCAAATCAACGGTTGAGATGTGCCGAGCCAAAACGACGTCGTTTTGGAGCAAAAAGTGTTCGGCACATCTCAACCGTTGATTTGCGAGATCAACGGCTCGGAGGGCTCGGACAGGCGCCAGTCCGAATTTCACTCAGACAGGGGATCTGGTCTTTGGACTTGTTCTGTGCAAAACAACTTTGATTGAGTTCATTTCGGACACAGCATAGGACAAAAATATAGTGTCTGAAAAGAACAGAAAGAACATCAACAGCTTTGATCGAGGTATCGGACTGCACAGCTTAACGTGAAAATCGATGAGAAATAAACTACTCCAGGCACAACACTCACGGGCTAATAAGTCACATACTGCGCGCGTGCTAAGGTTGGAGCGCGAACATGAAAACATCTTTTAAAAATATCTGGTATTACTAAAATTTACGAGCGTGAATATTAAGAGCGCGAACATCAAAGCATCTTTTAAAAATATCTCGTATTACTAAAATTTACGAGCGCAAATATTAAGAGCACGAGCGCACGGCCACAGTGGAGACGACAATTCAACTCAGAAGATCAAATAACATCAAGCATTCAACAAAATCCGTATAACTGCGCTCACACATAAAACGTACTTACTGATTTCCAGAGCCTGAAATGGCGAAGAGAAAACCAAGCAAGACCAATCAAAATCCAAAGAGCATGTCCTGAGCTCCTGTATACATGAATCTTATTCAACGATTAGCGAAGCACGAACAGAGAGCTGGAAGCGCGGCCTCGGAACGGTGGCAGAAACCAGTCCACCGCGACCGCGACTGCGACGACTCCATCGACGGGGGAGCACTCCAAGTGCATGCGAGAGAGAGAGAGAGAGAGAGATTCTGTTCGAAATTCAGATGAAATGAAATGGAAAAACAGTGGGTTTAATTTGAGTGGGATTTGTTGTACGTTTAACACGCAGTATAGGATAGGAGAGGGAGAGAGAGAGAGAGAGAGATGATATGGAAATTCACCCGGAATTCACTCGACATGTTAAAAAGCCTTTCGGAGGGGGCGACCGGGAACCGGCTGACGGGCTGAGGCATTGAAAGCAAATGCAGCTGCTTGTTTTTTTTTTTTTTTTTTTTTTTTACAAAAAGTGAGAAATTGTATTGATGTAAGCTGCACTAACAATACGGAATTCTTTACAAATATCTTAGACAAAACTAAATTAATCATCTAAAGATACAAAACGAGAAAAGATCAAGGCTGTTGATGTCTTTCACTCCAATCCAGGCATCACCTGACCCACATTCTACTGAAATTTCATATTTTCTTGCAATTCTTGAAAAGAGATAAGTGCTAGCCAAGAAATATATATATATATATATATATATATCCAGACAATTAGACGAACTCCAATCAATTCAATCAAGTATGAACGCACCAATGAACTCTCAAAGTTACAGATTTGACAAGTCACCATGAGTTGCTCTAGCAAATACATCATACGGGGTAGTAGAACATTGTTGACACGGATACCATGAAGCAACATTATCTAAAAAGAATCCGATCTGTGGACATAATATTCGCCCAAAAGACAAAACTAAAAACTCTCACAAAAAGGAGAGACAAAACTTTCACAGACTAGACGACAAGTCGTTGATCTGAAGAGACGAGAAAAACAAACCAAGGACTAGAAAAAAAGAGAGATTGATAACTAGTATCATGGCCTTCCCCTCCCGCCACCGTATTAGGATTGTAAAACCGGGTGGGAGGAAGGGAGAAGAAAGGTTAATGTGACGGCTAGGGTTTCGTTCGAGAGAGAGAGAGAGGCGAAAATTCTTGTTTCTACCAAATTAAAAGTTGTAGTATTTGAGTATATCTGTTTTACCTTTATTTAGAAAAATTTATGTTTTTTGGTTTTGCGTCAAACTTTTATAGATTATTAATTCGTCGCTTTCAATTTTTTCTTAGATGTTTTCAAAAAATATTAGGAAAATGTCATAATTCTTTATCTTTTCGATTTCTCTCGTCGAGACGAACCAATAATTTACATAATAAAAATTTAGGACAAAACTAACTAACAAATTTTTTTTAATGAAGACAAGTACTACAACTTTTAGAGCACATTACGATAGCTGTGGATAAACATGTTCACCATAGCTGTAAAATTATGATTAAATTACAGTAAAAACCGGTGGCTTTGTTCGTTTAACCGTTTAATTTTAGTTTTGTTTTCAATCATTACCCTATTTTTTCAATTATTACTTTCTCATCTCTCTCTATCTCTCTCCAATCATTACTCATATTTTTAATCATTACTATATTTCTCTCTCTACCCACTACCAAAACTAAACTAAACTAAACTCTCAACCAAATACAACCGGTATTTTTTACTTCAAAAAGCTGAAAATTAGCTTTTATAAACTTAAAACCTAAAATCTTATTCGAAAGGTTCTAGAGGTTACCTACACCCAATTTTCAAATTTTTAGAATCTTCATTCTTTTCCTAGGTTTTTGAAATCTGTAGAATTCGAGAATCTTTTATCTAACATTTTTTGTGAACACTCCAAACTGATTTTAAAAAGCTAGAATTTTAAAAAAGTTAGAATTTCAAAATCAGCAAAAATAATTTCCATAAACACCCCCTTAGTTTAGCAGAAAACAAGGCCTGAGTCTGTGCGGGCGGGTGCGGAAGTGATAACGTAAAAACATTATCAAAAGCCTCCCAAATACTCCAATTGAAATTCATGGGTGCAAGGCTTAAAAGCGCAAGTCCAAAGCGAGAATTGCGAACAACAACAACATTCGGAGCGGTGTCCGCTAAAATGTCAGAAAAGCTTGGGAGTAGGTGAGGGGAGAGAGGGTGTGGTGACCGGTTAAAGAGGTGGGAGAATCGGAAGCGTGAGGTAGATTAAAGTGGATTGGAAAGGGAGGAGTGGTGTCCGCCAATCGGAGCCTTTGATGGAGCGTACTGGTGGATGTCAGGGCAGATATTCAATTTGGGTTTTGGCTTCTCCTGTTCTAACTTTAGGCATTTTTAACAGAGTAGTGCTGTACATACCGACCTGGTCCATCCCCAAAATTGTACCGACGGTCTTATCGGGTCCACTTCGGCCACTAGAAGTTCGATTCGAGTCGTTCAAAAATTATATAAAAAAAATGAGGGGGCACGCGAGGGAATTAACGGCATCCGATACGTGTAGGGTGCATGTATATATATGCAAAAATGAGGTGTTTAGATTGAGCACTCTACATGCATCGGATTCTGTTGATTCTTTCGTGGGTCCCCTCATTTTTTTTTATATAAAATTTTTGGACGGTTCGGATCGGCCGTCCAGTGGCCAGGGTAGACCCGGTGAAGCTGTCGGTACGATTTCAGGATGGATCAAGTCGGTACCAATATCTTTACTGTTTTTACAGATTCATTTTGATGATCGAACCCGTTGTCGGTTACCGTTTCGGAACTGATTTTTCATCGATTATTGCTTCCTCTTTTTTGTCTTTTGCAAACATATTTGAGACTATTACTTGTTTTTTTTTTATTATTATTTGAACTGTTGGTAGAGGGTTTTTTCCCCTCCTGAAAATGGTTGGTAAAGGTGCGAGACTATTACTAGTTTTTCCTTGTTTTTTTGGTTGGAAAATTCTAAAATCAACTCAATTGACCGACAATAATAAGTGTATGAAATTATATTAAAGAGTGTAAAAATTTCACAGAAATACGTGTTTTTTTTTTGTCTCCTAGTGTACTTATCACGTCTCCTGCTTCTCCCGCCAAAATCGTTCCTCCTTCTCCCTCATGGGCTCCTGTTGTCTCTATCTTTGACTTGAATGTGCAAGGATAAACATTAGACGTTCTTTTTTTGGATTACTTTTTTGGGGAGGTAGCATGCGAAATTGTTTTGGCTGTGAGGATTTGTCGAGGATTAAAACTTTGGTTGCCCAGTTGATTATTGGAATAGTCTGTTTTGATTTGTGCCCAGTGGAATACATTTGGTATTTAGAGAAGATTGGGACAAATTTCAGTGCTACATTTGAAATTGTTTGGGTTTGATTTGTTGCCTAGTGCACTTTGCAATTTGGAATACTCTATTTTGTGGCTATAATCTGAAACGACAGAGATCCGGGAAGCCAAAGGGGCCCTTGTTGGCTAAAACACTTGGCACAACACAGCACCAAAATGACGTTGTTTTGGCGTGCAGCACGCTAGTCCCAATTTCCTTGACAACATTTGAGGTTTTCTTTAATGACAAGTCATTTTTTTTTTTATGACTTTTTTTTTTCGATTTTATGAATAGATTCAGCCCCCTTCCCTCTAAGTTTCTTATTTTTCAAGTATTTATTTTTTGGTTTATGAGACAGGTTATTCTCACACAATATATCATATTTAATTCAAAAAATAACAATGCCTTTTATGATAAACAAATGATTCTGATTATCTAAATAGGTCAGGTGAGGGATTACAATGTCTTTTATGATGAGACGAATTCAAAATTGTATGAATTGTGTAAGCTTAAATTGTGTGGGCAGCATGCCCTGGAATTTCCGGATTCCAAAGCGAGCCTTCGGGAATTTCGTTCCCTGAAGCAAGGGCCCATAATCGAGGGAGCGCGAGCGGAGAAGCAGGCGCTCGCAAAAACACAAAGTCGCCACCTGGGTTTGAAGGTCCGTCACCCAAGGAACCGTATTTCGAAGCACCTGCCGCGCTATTTGATTTGAAAAAGTGAAGGAACCAGTCCGTCATAACCATATCTGGGTTCGGGAGCCAGGTTACGAGAGGGGAAGGGTTTTAAGGCACCCCTCTCGCCCAATCCGGAGATCGGTCTCTACTTAGACATTTTGTGAAAACTTTGTGATTCTTCTTCTTCTTTAATCATTTTAAGCCAATTAGAGCGGGGAAACAGTTAATCGGGGTTTTAAAACTGTAACAAGTTTGCAAGATGTGATCTAAACATGGCATGGATGGATGGCAAATATGAAGCGGGATAAAACTTAACCCCCTCTGATTAGAATAAACCAAGTTGCTCATGGAATAGGTGTATCACACATGATAACCACCTTTGCACGCATGGATCAACGTGCATGCAAAAGGACCATCGCGCGATACACCTATTCCCTGCGCGAGTGTTCAAGTCTCACCACAGTTGAATTTTATCCCCTTGGGCTCTGGAAGGACCATTGCACACCCAGGAGGCAAACCAAGCGGTTTATATGTATGAAAGTAAATAATTATTACAAATTATTATAAACAGGAGCTAAACAAATTGAAATACAACCCCTAAGCAGTGGGGGTATCAAAACAAAGGCCAAGGGCCATACTGCTCATGAGGGCAGTTACTGGACTTAGAGGACCATCGCGCGAGTGAGTCCCTCGCGCGAGTGTCCTGGCTGGATTTCCAGGAACTGCTTTGCATGCTCTGAGCTCTGGTACAGGTCCAGATGCAACCCAGAAGCATTCCAACAAAGTAAATAAGCTAGAAAAGCTAGTCTATGTGTTTTAACATGCTGAGCAGTGAGCTAAAAGGCCTATCATACTTCAAAACAATGAATAACATGATAAAACAAGAATAACCAGCACCCCCAAACCCCACGAGGACTGTCGCGCGAGACAGTGGACTGTCGCGCGCGTATGTGAGTCTGTAGCGCGAGTGAGTGGGCCAGGAATGGTATTGATTACCAGCCTTGGCCCGGCCAGCCCCCCTCAGAGATCAGAAGAGCGAGAACAAAGGTAAGCCTATACCTTCGGCTTTTGGTTTGAAAAGTGTTTGAACTTTGAGTTGAGTTGAGGTGAAAAGGGGATTTGAGTGATGGAGGAGGAAGAACAACCTTTGTTCTTGAGGTGTAAGCCTTTGAATGCCAATTTTGTTAACCCTTTGAAAGTGAACAAATGGGGGGTATTTATAGAGGAAGCCAATGATAAATGGAGAGGGGAAGGTAGATCTCGTGCAAAGAGACGTGCAGGTTGTGGGTTACTTCATGGCTAAGTTTTCCCAGCTGATAAATGTGACAAGTTTGGGACCGTCGCGCGATGGAATGGGACCATCGCTCGAGTGTGTCGCGCGTGGTTCAACGGTCAAATCTTTGACTTTGACCCAGCCTGACTCTCGCGCAAGGGAGGATCCGTCGCGCGAGTGCGCTCGCGCGCGATGGAGTGAGTCTGGGCGCGCGATGGTGCGCCTGGCGCGGGACGGTTGCGCTGGCGCAGGATGATTGCACCCGGTCAGTAGGGTTTGGCTTTTGGAAGTGGCTTAGGTTAGGTTAGGTTCAAGGGCTTCAAACACTCAAAGCTCAAACACCTATCATTCCCGAGGTGTTCCTGATCTGTTTCATCATCGGGGAGTCAAAAACCGAAAGTAAAGTAATCTGGAAGCCCAGATTGGGGTGTCTACAAATTGTAATTCCCCTTAATGTACGAGAAATAACAATAAATCCATGTGGTTTTAATGTTCATTTCACCTACATCCCAAATAACAATGGTTCGACCAAACACGTAATAGAATCAGTCAAAATCACAGATCTTTCAATGGGTAAAACAACATCATTTTGAATAAAACATAATTGAGAGTTGATAGTGGTTTTATTACTTCCGTTTTGACAGTTTTTTTAGTAGTATTGCTTTCTGTCAATATAAGCCGTTTTTGGACATTTGGTTGATTCCATCGCGTGTTTGGTTGAACCATTGTTGATTGGGGTGTCGTTGAAATGAAAATTAAGACACAGTAGATTTGTTGTTATTTTTCATATGTTAAGGATGTATATGTCATTAAATAAAACCTCATGGGGTGTCATTGGAATTTACCCATTGTTTAACCCCTTTTTTTTCATCACGGATATTTGTTTTACTTTTTCTTTTTATCTGAGACAAAACCATAGGACTATAGGAGTATTTGTTTTAGCTTTGAAAAACCGTGCTACAGTAGGGATTAAATTTTGCGACTATGAATTAATAACTTCTAATAATATACGTATTCCCAAATTAAACAAGTTAAATCATGGGAGTGTGTGTACGAGATATGCAAACCAACGAGCAAACCATAACACAAGATATACGTGGAAAAATCCTAAACGGAAAAAAATCACAAGAAGAAATCAAGTACTACTAAGAACGAGGTTACAAGAACTCTTACGATAAGTTTGAACTCCACAAACCTAAACCCAGACGCTCTTGCCAAATCCACGCACACCTCTTTGGCTCTTTGAATGCTTGACCGCTACTGCCTCGAATCCACGAGCCTTCCGATTGCCTTCGGAATCCTTTGAATGACTTGAACTTGCCTAGGAATCCTCCTAGGGCATTTCGTCAGATATTGATTGTTGTTGAAGTAGAAAACCCCTCGAAGATGATTCTTTAGAGTATAGGTATTGATAAATCTTCACTAGTCTTCGAGGTGCACAAACTTTAGCTGCCAAAAGTGTTAAGAGATAAGAAATATGTGCTCTCAACTTTTATTTCGTTGCTAGTCACGTTTTATGACCTAATAGGCCGGTATTTATAAGCACAATTAAAGGATGCAATCAGCGTCCGTTTTGCTCGAGCAAAACTGTAAGGCAAAACAGATTTTGCTTGATCAAAAACCTATTTCACCAAAATGATATAAGACACGTGTGTTGCTTGAGCAAACCAGTCTTTTGTTTGAGCGAAACCCTTCTTTCAACATGCTGTGTGATTGTTGGAAGACCGACAGACGACTCGATCTAATTGCTTGATATTCCTTCCACACGAAATTACAACGCAATAATCAAATAATCGCAATTACACAGACGAATGTGTGTTTGATCACATGCATTTGACAATCATAAATATTTTGGCTTTACAAGCTTGATAAAGACAAGTTTTTTCCCCCCTCAATATCCAATCATAGTTAGGTCTATTCATTGAGTAAAATATTACTCCATCCGTTCTCATTTGTTGGTTCCTTTTGACACTTAAAACAAAAAACGAACATCTCACCGGATTTTGGATTACCAATATTTTACACTTTCGAATGTTCTGATAACGCTCCAATCACACAACTCCGCATTTTAGTATGAGGTCAAACACTAATAAATTTATGCAAATGAGAGGCCAATAATTAAAGCAAAAAAATAAAATTTTAGTTGTATGGTCATATGGACTTCCTATGATCTCTACATTATATTGATGGAGACAAACACGGCAAAACAAATTTTCCGTCGTCAGGACGCAGATTCGTAGTGTAGAATCTTCATCTAAATATATTCTTTAATAGGTCACAAATGTCTCCCTCAGACTCGAACCCTACTAACATATGTACTTTTTTTTTTTTCCAATCGTCATACATCAGCGGGGATTAGTGGGGGGTGTTAGAGTTAGCACGGAGTCCAGAAGCTATCCATAGCTTGGGACTCCAAGGGTATTGCCCCAGTAAGGAGTCGAACCCAAAACCTCTCTCTTAGGGGAGACATGACATACCAACTGCACTAGGCAGTGGTTGTCATTCACATATGTACTTCGATCGGGGTGTTTTGGATTAACAATGTTTAAGTTGGATTATTTTCTTTTGCTCAAAAGAATCGTTCGTTAGTTCTTGGTCATGTTTTCATGAACTATTTTTGTCTTTAATGAAATTTTTTAAGATTTTGATCATAATCTTTTACTAATCATACAAGATTATTAGGCCAAAACGGGTTGAAGCACATCATCCTGTTAGAGACGACCGGGATGGGTACTTGAATATTTGCATGTCCCGATTATGTGCCCAAGAAAAAAAAAAATGCATGTCCCGATTGTCATCTCTATACCCAAATAATCCCTTTGAAGTTTTTACATTAATTTTCTTAGTAACTAAATAAGTACTTTAATTCGACAAGCCTTTTTGGACTTATTTTTGCCCATTTTCTTTTCATCGATCTTTGTAATTGTACCAAATAAATGTGAGAATATATCATCATTTTGTTGTTATGAAATACTACATTAATTGTTTATCGTAGGGGTTATTCTATATTTTGAGTTTGCCATCCATCTATCCATACGGAGCATCACTACAAGAAAATCGAGATCTTGCAACGGTTTTGCTAGCAACGGTTCAAAAAACCGTTGGTATAGACGGTGTGTAGCAACGGTTTTCAAACCGTTACTATAAACAGGACTATAGCAACGGTTTTCGTGCAACCGTTACTATATTACAAGACTATAGCAACGGTTTTTCCATAACCGTTACTAAAAACCGGCCTATAGCAACGGTTTTCCATAACCGTTACTAAAAACCGGCCTATAGCAACGGTTTTCCATAACCGTTACTAAAAACCGGCCTATAGCAACGGTTTCCAATGACCGTTACTAGATTTTCACACCGCCAAAACCAATTTTCTTTCACGCGATCGGTTTTCCAAACCCGAACTAACAATCGAGACCGTTGATTTTATTTTTCATGTTGATTAAATCGTGTTCTCGTACAAATTTGGCTCGATCGGATTTAGAAAATTTCTTCATCGATGGACAATTTCATTAATAAAATGAATTTTTCTGTTCGATAAGTATGTAGCGATACTCGATTAACTTCATTCTTGAACGTACTTTAGCCACTCAACCATGACACAATCATGATGATCGAGACCGTTGCTTTTGTTAGGGCTCTTTTTACTAAATTTTTGTTGGTATTTTTTCCGGTATTGTTTATTTAACGTATTTTTTAGCATTTTGTGGTAATTTTTGAAACTAATCATTCATTTTGGGATTAATCATTCATCTTCACAAGAATAAAAAAAGTATAAAATTGTGGACCGAAGTTGAAAAAAAATATCATATAAGATGACACTAAAGACAACAAATGTTAGTTGTTTGATATTTTTTTCCCCATATTGATTTTTTATGCTTTTAATTGCATTTTTTTTATTTTTTAGACTCATCTCATAGAAATAACTGACCAATCAAAAAAATTTATGTGAATCTAAAAAGGCAAAATTCATATTGAAAAAAAAAAAAGGAAAATAGAGAGGTTTTTTTTTTTTGGTACAAGGTGCATGTCAATTTATACCAATTTTAAAAGGTAATTATTTAACCTAGCGTTAAATTCTATGTAATAATAATTTCATTCTTTGTACAAATATTGAACTCCTTATTATGTAAAAAATAGGCGCTTCCGATCGGGAAATAAAAATGATACTCTATTAGAAGTGTTTGTATAGTATAAACCGGATTTAAAAAAAAGGATTTAAAAAGTCCGGTTAGTATAGTATAAATATTAAAAGGTTTAAGTTTTTACACAAGTTATGGGCTAGCACAGTTGGTTCGCGCATGCGCGCGCACACGCGAGGTCGGAGGTTCGATTCCCCGGAGGAGCAAAGGAGATTTCGCCTGCCACGCGGGCGCCACATCAGCGCCAAGTCAGCACCACGTGGGCGACAGGTGGATGCCACGTAAGCGCCACGTGGGAGACACGTGGATGCCACGTCAGCGCCACGTGGAGGCCACGTGGCCGCCACGTCATATTTTACCCAGATTTAAAAAAAAAAAAACTTGCCTTTAGCAACGGTTACAACCGTTGCTAAAGAAACCGTTACTAAAAAAAAATCTATACCAACGCTCGTTGCTATACCTCTACAGCAACGGATATATTGCAACGGTTTGGGCAACGGTTCTTCAACCGTTGGTATAGCCTGAACGGGTCTATACCAACGGTTTTTGGGTTCTATAGCAACGCTTTCGACCGTTGCTATAGAACGATTTTCTTGTAGTATATATGGAAATTTATTTCGCCTCTAAAAAAGGTATTTGATAATGCCACGACATAAAATTCTAGTGCCACTGTTTGGGGTTGAATTAGCTCAATCAAATGGCAAATGGTTGTGTGCGGGCGTGCCAGAAAAAAACTAACTTCACAAAAGAAATTATTCTTTTCAATTTGATTTGAAACAACTAATTTAAATCAGGCAACTGTGTTATCCGTTCGATTACCTCAACTAAGAGGATTTTTCTTTAAAGTGTCAACCAAAACAAAGAATTGACTCTCCTAGAATCAAAAAAGATGATTGAACACAAATGAACCTGAATCTAATCAAAGGTAAGCTTGTATACAAACACTCTTGAGATTCTATTAAAACCAATGCAGAAATATAAGCACACTAAATTTAATCAAAAAGGAGCTTATCAACGATTAAGATGATTGAACACAAACGAGCCTGAATCTAATCAAAGGCAAATTTGTGCACAAACACTCTTAAGATTTTCTAAGACTAATGCAGAAATATAAGCATACTAAATTTAATCAAAGAGAGCCTATAAACGATTAATCTTTGGTATGAAGAAGACTGAAAGAAATAAGAAACTTGAATTTAGTCAAAAGCAGTCTTTCATGCAAACAAGCCTTCGACTTACAAATTAAACTAAAGTAAGTCCTAAACTACGATAAATCTCTGAGCAATCATATTGAGTATGAGTTATCATATGATAAGATTTTTGTCGGGGGGTCTTTCTTCAACTTCTTCTTCTATTTATAGACGTCGAACCTGCCTTCGAACTCCACGTCTTCAACTGCTTCTCACGTTTTCATTCAAATTGCCCATGATTCCTTAAGATACGGCTGAGAGGGCCTTCGAACGGTTGCTTGAATCTTTTCCCTCAAACTTCTTCTCCCTCCACGTTTGCTAATATTGATCATGGATGTCTTCTGGATCATGGGCTTCCTACTTCTATGCAACGTGGGTTAGTGCAACACGATTGTCTTTCCAAATGATTCCCTGCATGCACTCCTAATTGCCTCATAAAATGAGGGATTAATCATCGTTCGATGGTTTTAATGAGTAATCAACGGCTAAACCCAATTACCGTCTTAATTGATGCTCAAACACTGCCGTTTCCTATCAAAACGATACCGTTTAGTACTAAAATAATATCGCCATTAACCCTACGATCCCCTGTATCTCGGGTCCAAATGGGATATGTTCTGATAGGTCAAAGCATTGTTTGATGCCACGTGTAATTTTCTCATTGGGTGGCGTATTTTAGAATGTAAACAGCCACGACCTTTATAGTGGTCTAACGTATTTACCCTTGAAATTGAAGGGCCCTTCTCTCTTCAGTGACCTCTCCCCCTTTCTCTCAATATGCATGCATCTCTTCTCCATTCAGTGAACCCCCCCCATATGCATCTCTTCTCTCTTTCTGTCACTGTTTGAATTCAGTACCACAACAACCCTTCTTGATTGACCAAAGAAGACCTAGCGAAGCCAATTGATACTGTCGGCGTCGGCGGTGAACCACCCTAGGACCCTCCCATCCCTATGCTTATCACAAACCCTTAACAAGTTGTTCGCACACTTCTACTCCCTCGGAATCTGCAGCGTTGATAACCCCGCCTTGATCTACTCGTAGTCCAAAATTGAAGAGGCTCTGAATTCTGGTGTCTCTTTCTTCCTTTGTTTTCCTACAATGCAGAGAGCACGTGGTCGATTGAAACAGGGCCTGGTCTATTCATCGTCGGAGCAGCTCCGACATTGAACCGTTAATTGAGTAGATCTGAAATGTATTCATCGATTGGAAATCCTAATCATGGGTAATCCACGCTTAAAGTCGAATAGATATTAGGAATTGATTTTTCAAATACTCAACGTAATGGTTTGTGTCAGTTCTCGAATGCCACTTCTATTGTGAAGAAATGTGTTTTATTCCCGAAGGTTTGAGTTGGAGCTTGGAGGTTGAGCCTAGGCTAGGGCTGAGAAAATTAATGAAGAGAGAGAGAGCAAGGTTAAAATTTCCCATTTTAACCTCCTGAGGGGAAATTTCTGGTTTGAGGATAAAAAGGTCAAATAGCAATACTGTGTCGTGGCAATAAAGAACTGTGCTGTGGCATTAGGGCCTTCCTAAAACAATCCGAATCCTCTTTTCTAATTTTCTAGATTTTTGATTTTTTTTATATTTATAAAAAGATAGAGAGATGTGGGGGTTGAATATGGAGGCAAAATTACTTTATGCTTCTGGGGCATCGTCATGTGGTGCTCCAAATTCATTTTTCACATACATGTCTTCCAGTGCATCAAATGAGACTAATGCTAGCGTGCATATATCGAACAAGGGGCTGGAAAAAATATTAAACTATCATTTTTATCAATTAGCGTTGTGCTCATTCGATACACGGGGTAATGTGGTTTTTTTATCCCATGCATCGAACGGGCACCAACGCTATTTTTTACTATATTGATGTAGGGGTTGTTATTTTTATGAAAATCTGTTTATTTTTGTCATCATCCTAACTGTACCTAATAAAGGAAGAAACATATCACCATTCATTTTTGTTATGTTGGGGTAGGAGTAGTTAGAGACGAATTCAGAAATTTAGCATAGTGGAGCAGTTTGTCAATCATAATCGTAAAATTTTATTTTTCTAGTCAACAAAACTAAGATCACACTAACTTTTAGTAACATAAGATATGCATTACTAACCCCGGCCAAGGGGTTGGCTTAGTGGTGATCTTGGCATGAGATTTAAGGGTTTGCTCTCTCCTAAGGTCTCAAGTTTGTTTTTCATTGTCAATTGTGGGGATTAGTTCGAGATGACACCCTGCATTACCAATAAAAGAAATTATATGCATTACTTACTACAAATGTTTATGGTGCATACATTTTATAAAGGGGAAAGTCTACAATGCAGACCTCTTAAAATGGTGTACCATATACACCTATTTTATGGTTCATTCATAACATTTCAGTGTGTTTCGTAACTTTTGTTATAGAATTCATAACTTTTCAGCAGTACGATTCATACATTTTCATTATGATTCATAACATTTTGGTGTGTCTCATAACCTTTATACGATTCGTAACTTTTTAACAATACGATTCGTAACATTTTCTCTATAATTCATAACATTTTGGGGGTGCACATGATAAACACCCAAATAAGATGTGCGTATTATAATCTTTACTTTGTAACGCCCCCAAAATCGGGTTCGTTAAATAAACATTTTATTAGATAAACAGGGTAGAGTCTGGCTCATTATTACATCATAACTCCTCAGAGAGTACTTCTATTACAAAAGGGAAGGACAGCTAAGGTTATCTACAGCTCCGTCTCTTCTTCCATCCTAGCAAGCTCCTCAGCTCCAAATGCCTCCAAGGTATACAGCTCTCCTTGTTCATTTAAGAGGTCTGACACATTATACCAGCGTCGCCACCAGTATAATATGTCAGGGTCACATAAAGCAACACCGTGAGCTTGAAAGCTCAATAGAGTAACCCAAAACCCACTAACCCTTAACTTACAAGTCAAAGATAATATAGCTAACGATTTTCCAAACTCAACATGCTTCAATAAGAACACATAACAATTACACATGCGTATGCCCTAACTATCGTTGGTGTCATGTTTTTCGTGTTTCTCCTACGCGACTCATCGTAGGCGTGTCTCATCTTTTAACATCATTTTCAAAAAATACACACACGAATGAGCTACCAAATTCGGCTCATTCAACGCACGCACCAATGAGCTACCAAGTCCGGCTCATTGTACAATGGCTACCAAGTCCGACACATTGTAACATCATCTTGGCTCCTCTCCGCGGATAACCAAGTCACACCTCCAATGAAGCTACCAAGTCCGGCTCCATTGGCAACGCACACCAACATAAGACTACCAAGTTTGGCCATTATGTAGTTTCAAAAATATTTTTATCCATATCAACCACACCCTAGGTGTCATGTCTCTACTTTCCAATTTCATGTGTCTCGTATCATGCATAGACTCCGCGGTGGGACTTTCACATGTATTATGCATTACATCTAGCAATATCATCCAACTATATTCTATCATGCTTATTCATAACTACAAGTAAGGCAAGCAACATGTAATCAAGCTTACAAACATCGAAAAGGTCAAAATACGAATACTTTCTTTTAAAACAACACTTTATCTTTAAAGTAAAAGCGTATATCCTCCTTTTTGGAAGTTCAATAAAACAACATATGTTTATCAAAGTGACTACATTTTCCAAAAGTAAGCAACCATCACGAGATCATGCATTCAAGAATTCTTAAGATCAAAGTAAACTACGTAAGACAAGATCATACTAAACATATAGCTTTCTATACTTAGGAAAGTAGGTTCGAAGAACTCTACATTCAATTCAAACGTGCACATAACTATACTTAGGGGTAGAGAGTAAGGACACTCTACCGTTCTTCTTGGCGGTAGTAAGGCTACGGAAAGTACGTCGGAAAGGAAGTCGGCGATCGGGCGGAGTAACAGCTTACGGTGGCTTCCGGTAGATTCGAAAGAGAAAGGTTTCTCTCGGAACTAGGTCTTGAATAATACTACTCCTACTTTTGGATCAAGCTGGTGGTCGAGCGGTGGTTTAGTGGCGGCACTAGAAGAGTTTCTTGAAGAATTAACGAAGAACTTCAAGAACAAGCAAGAACTATCAAAGAACAAGCAAGAACACTAAGCTTTCTAGAGAGAAGTTGAAGCAAGAAGAGGTGTCAGCAAAATGGTTGAGAATGGCTTACTATTTATAGGTAAAACGTGGCCTCCCTCTCTCTCTAGCCGGCCCTCTCTCTCCCTCTTTGTCTCATTTTTTTATTCTACCAAATCAAGTTTTCTTGCAAGATTAAGCCTAGAACTAGGCTTGCATGGCTATGATTTGTACCAAGGATGTGATTTTGGAAGATTGAATGGAAGAAAGGAGGATTTGGTCAAGTATAAAATTGGGAATTGTACAAGTTGTACAAGATTTTGCTTGAAGTGTTATGCTTTCACTTGAAAGTATATCAAAGAGGACAATGGTGATATCAAGCTAAGTACAAAGGAAAGCACAACAAGATCAACCAAGGTACAATCTCTCCCTCTCTTTCCTTCTCTCTCCCTCTCTCTCTCTCTCGGGTTCTCTCTCTCTCTCTCTCTCTCTCTCTCTCTCTCTCTCTCTTGTACTTGAAAAGTATACATATATACTAATATATATATATATATGTGTACAATGGGTACTAAAAGATCTTATACTTTAAAAGAAATTAAGATTTTCTAATTTTAATATTCAAATACACACATGTGTACTTACAATATATATATATATATATATATATATAAGTTTGTACTTCCTAAATCCTAGTAGATATATCAAATCTAATATCCTAATAAACTAAGTTATACTTTCAAAGTACTAAGTACTAATGATATTTAATCTATGTACTAAAACCTAGTTAAATCAATCACTCACATGGAAAATCTACTAATTTAATCAATACTAGTACTTGGTTGAAAGTCTAGCTATTATCCAATGGATAATGGTTTTCCTAACGGTTATTAACCAATGGGTAAGGATGACAAGTACTTTAACCCATTGTCTAATGGGTAATAACTCTCCTAGCGGTTATTATTCAACGGGTAAGGTATTTACTTGTAATAAAGTATATATATAATTTTAATCACGTGTATATATCCCATATAATACTATATCCAAGTACTATTGAAATCTAGAAATGTACTTTAATGAATAAACTAAGGTTTCCTCTTTTGTCAAATGGGTAAAGATAACCCTAACATTTATCATCCAACGGTTAATAGCTAAAAGGTTCATCTAGGGTTTACAAGCTTAACGGGTTCAAAATGTTCAAGTATCAAAGGTTCATAAGGTCCACCAAGGTTTAAGAAACAAATGACGGTCGTTAAGCTAACTAGTTGGATAAAAGCTAGCTAAGCTCGCCAAGTAGGATTTCCGGCCAAAATGTGAAATCTTAAGACTCATTCCTAGAAACGACGGGGAAATCGGCAGTTAAACGACGATTAAAACCTAATTAAGATTTTCGAATATTAACAACAAAATTTTTATTTACTAAAAATCAGAGTTGTTACACCCTTTATAAAGTATCTAAAAGTCAGCATAAAATCTTAGACAAAATTTTCAGGGTACGTTTTATATTGACATCGACAAATTTTTAGAATGACAAAGATGGTTTTCTTTATTACATTTCTCCACTATAGTTAAAAATAAAAGCCCCATTTGATAACCCCTGTTGAACCTTAGGATTTGGACTACCAATTCCAAAGGATTCCTAAATCCTTGTTTGGTAACCCAAAATAGGTCCGGACTAATAATCTCTTTGAATGAGTAGTGTGGCCCTTAGGAGGATTCGTAATACCCTTGGTAATCCAATCCCAATTGGATACTTATTACGTAATTATGCTAAATACATAAGATTAGTATCACAATTTTTTAGTTTTGAATGGGGACACGTGACCCATCTGTCCCTTGGAGTAGATATCAAAAAAAAAAAAATGACTCGGTCGTAGTATCTATCATATGTTTTTCATCATTTGAGTTTGGATCTACATAACAAACGATTTTTTTGTCACATCACATGCTCGGAAAAATGTGTAGAAATTTCACCATAATGAAAATGTGTTTTATTATTCGTATATAAAGTTTTGTAGAGTTATATCTACGTAAATGTTGAGTTAATGTTGCATTATAATCATAACGCGAAGATTCTATCACGATTTGAAGAACCAAAGTTAATTTTCTAATATAGCTTCGCAAAAAATAAATAAAAACCCTTCCCTATTGCCCCCAGCAAGTGCAAACCATGTGTCCACTATTGGGCAGGGTACCCTTTTGGCATTTGGTACTCTTATTAATTTGAATTTGTATGAAACATTTTGTTGGTAGCTAGAATCACTTTACATTTGGAACAAGAGAGGAGGGAAGAAGGATTGGGATGCAAAAAGATATGGGCCAACGTGCTTTCCATTCTCCTTTTGTACATCATCTTGAGATTAGTGTTCATGTATCCAACTTTTGGTGGCTTGGCACTGCAGTTTTTATTAGTGCGTTGATTCTTGGTTGGAGTGTATCGGATCGTTTGGATATTTGATATCTTTTGTATTTTAATTTTGCACTTTTTTTTGTTTGAGACATCTAATTAATTAGATGCTAAACAATTTAAAAGTATTGCTGTTGCGTCAGGTCATGTCTGAGTTTTGATAAAAAAAAAAGGTCATGTCTGAGTTAGAATGAAAGACATCAATTGCCTTGTAATTTCCTCATTTTGTATTCGTTAGACGATTAATTTGGTTTTGTCCAAATTCTTTAAAATGATCTCCACTTTGTAAGTGTCGTTGATCTTTTATCAATGTACACTTTTCACTTTTGACCAAAAAAAAAAAAAAAATCCAAATACCCTAGTTTAGTAGGAGTACAATAGTGGAACTAGTTCTCACATGTGTTGGTAAATATATATTCGTTTTAGTTTTACGTTGTGGAAAACATATTTAGTACTGTATTATTCTTATTTTTCAAACCAAACAGTGCGTAGGAAATAGTAGTGCTCCATGTGATTCCTTTACTTTATTTATTTTTTTTTATGTTACTAATTTCAATATTTTGTGTCTAAAGAAATCGAGATACGCGTAAATTGAACATATTATTATTATCTACCAATTGAATGATTACGTTCATCATCCTACTATATTCTATTTTTCAACCTACCCATCATATTCATATTCTAAATTAATCCCACTCCATGTACATTTCCTCCCTATCAATTCTTAGTAGTAGTATTTTTTTTCAACATCATCCCCATTAATTCAGGACCCCTTTGATCTAGGCTTAAAATTATTCCCTACCTTTAAGCAAACACAAAAGATAGATAGACAGACACGAATAGTAGTTCCCCCCAACCCCCTCATCCCGCTCTCTCTCTCTCTCATCTGACACTGCTTCCCGCAGGGTCCCGCATGACATTCCGCGTCGCCCCGCGACCACCATGCCAGCCTCGTCAGCGTCGTCGGCTCACCGCCCGGAGGACCTGATCTCGCGGCTGAGCTCCGCCGCCGCCGAAGACGGCGGCAAGCTCAAGGCCCTGAGGGAGCTCAAGAACCAGATCATCGGCAACCGGACCAAGAAGCTCTCCTACATCAAGCTCGGCGCAGTCCCCTCCGTCGTCTCCATCCTCTCCTCCGCCGCCGCGGAAGACGATGCCTCGTCGGCCTCCCTCCTCGTGCAATCGGCCGCCGCCGTCGGGAGCTTCGCCTGCGGCCTCGATGCCGGCGTCAAGGCCGTTCTCGACGCCGGTGCTTTCCCTCACCTCTTGAGTCTTATCTCTCATCCCAATAACAAGGTAATTTTGATCAATTTGACGCGGTTGAACTCTGTTAGGTTTTTTATTTTTATTTTTTTATCATTAGCAGTAAGTTCATGACAATTAGATGAATCTGGATAACCAAACTATGGACATTCACATGTTTATGAATTGTGATTAATTGGTTTGGTATTGTTTTATCATAATCTGCGATGTAACTTGATTGGGGCCTGAGCTGCAAATATTTCTGTTTTAAATTGGCGTTTTGTTAGTTGATTGAATGGTTAATGAGTGAATTGAGAAGGGGAGGCTATTGTGAGGGTGGTGTAAGCTTGGGGATAATCAATGGGACATTTGAAGGATGTTAAAACATGAGGAAGCATACCTGCATGTGCTTGGTCATGTTTTAGAGTGTTAGGAAATGTCATGTGGTGAGTTTTGGGTAATTACTTCGGCGAAGTTTATGGATTATACGAACCTTTCTTTCAATGATGTTTGATTTGGAAAATATGGACTACGTGACTACAATTCTCCGTTCTAACTGGAAGTGTTCTTAGTAGAAAATAACCATTCAAGCTTAAAGGTTTATAGATGGGTGAAAGGCCGGAAGAGGTCAAAGTGGTCAATGGGGCGGAACTTGGAGTAGCTGACATAGCGATGTGATGACAGAAAAATGACAGAATGACAAAATGACAGAAAAATGACAGAATGTGTTGGTGTATGAGAAATTCGGACCTAAACCAAGTGCTCATTGAAAATGTGGGTGATGAAGAAAGGAATAGAATATCTCCCACTTCCAGTAATTACCGCTCTCTGAACATTGTTGTCCTCTTTAACTGTGAAATTGCTAACTACCATGACAGACCCTTGGTTCACTCCAAGGGGCCACGGCTTCCCTGCACTTTTGAATACACTGCTATATAAGTGGGGAAATGATGTAGTACAGATTTGTAGAGGATTAAGGATGATCATCAAAACAAAAAGAAATTGGCCTGTTTTGAGACTGTGAACAGTGGACGCGAATAGTGAAGAGAAGAGAACAGAAGAAGAAGGGTTTTAAGAAGATAGTCTAGGCCTCACACCTAGGTTACCAAAGGCATCACACCTAAGGCCTCTTTAGCATCACGCCAAAGAATGGGATTGCATCACACAATCTTAGAAGCTTAAAGCTGTTGTAAATTCTTCTTCTTATTAATTTTTTGATCCTCCTTGTAAATTCTTATTCATTGAATCATAATTCAAGCTATTGAGATTACATCACTTATATAGTCACCATAACATGTGTGAAAGCAAATGACTATTCCTATTTCCAAGAGGTATATGTAGAATGAATGTGTGTGAATGCAAAAAACTATTCATAATCCAAAGATGGATGGATAGGATGAATGTGTTTTCAAGGGTTGCATGCATTAAATATGTGGTCAAACTTCCCTATATGAAAAGTCACAAGGCTAATGAAATGTCACAACCTTTAGACCTGTTCGGTTTGGGTTTTGAGGATGGTTTTTGAGAGTTTTGAGTGGAGAGAGAGAGGTAGAGAAAATTTATTGGAGACCATGTCCAAACGTTTTGAGACCCCAAAACGAACAAGGCCTTCCAGCCAATGTCTAGTTAAATCCCAAGTAGGCCCTACATCATCTAGCATCCGCCAAATCAAGGCTTGGACCTCAGAACCATCCAATCCTCGCCTTTTATAGGCTGTTATTGGGTGCTGCCATTTTCCATCAGTAAATCTTCCTGTTAGAGACATGGGGCCCCCAGGTTGCTTCTAATCACCTCCATTTTTCTTCCACTTTTGCTGATCTTGCCTCACTCTTCATGTGTAAATACATACCTTTCATCAACCTCTAAACAAACATGCAAAGAAATAGTACAACTTATGGAGTGTAAAAATGAGGAGAAGTGAAAATGTAGGTGAGGGACACAAATGTGGAACATAAAGATCTAGAAACATAAATGCTAACTTACTAAGTATGAGGGACATAGAATAGAAGAATATAAGAAGACTAAAAGAAATTTCAGTTATCCACTATTAAAATCACTTGCAACTTAATTCTTTGGAACCAAAGTGACACTAGTGCATGAAAATAAAGGGACATGATTTTTTGTAGAAAATATTTAAGAAGAAAACATAAGAGGAAGTTTTGCCTTATTGAAGTTCCTTCGGAAGTTAAATTTTGAGGGTCACAGAGTATCATTTTAAATTGAATGGCCGTTGAACAACTCATAGCCAATTTGAATTTTGAGATCATTTTCCAACTCATGAAAAGCAACTTGTATCGGAAAAGGTCGTTTCGAATAGTATGTTAATAATTGAAGTGAAGTTTTGATAGGTGCGAAAATGTGCCAAAGAATATTTTTGGTACGAAAGCGACGGACCAAATTTGCTGGATTTTGATAACCGTCTGTGGTCTTGTATATGCATTGACTGTTTTCGTCGAGACTTCAAATCCTACCAGGTATGAGACCTATTAGATTATCAACAGTTATGTTGCATCATATGATTGAAACATGTAATTTCCGAAGTACCGAAAAATATGATTCAAACATGTAATCTAAACAATTATTTGCGCCATGTTGGTTGTGCTCTGTGGTAAAGACTCAGCCCATTTACCTTAAGGTCATGGGTTCGTGTATAAGCACAACCACTTTGTGTATTATTACCAAAGGTTAGGCTTGTCCACAACATTTCCCCTTCCCTAACACCTGTTAGTGGGTACCAACTAGGCGTTGTTTTTTGTTTTTGGTTGTGGTCTATCATTTAACCTTTGGTGCATTGGAAAGTTAAACACAGCACTTTTGTTCTACTCTTATTAATTTATATCCAAGTGCTTAAATCGCTGATATTCGCTCTTGCCTCTTGCAAGTGTTCATCTATTTTATCCTGAATGTTGGTTGTATTGTACTTCTGTACTTCAGGTTGTGGATGCCGGTGCTCGTTCTCTTAAAATGATATACCAATCGAAACTGGCTCCAAAGTACGATTTTCTTGAAGAGAAAAACATGGAGTTTCTTATTTCACTGTTGAACAATGAGAATGAGAATGTTACCGGACTTGGTGCAAGTATCATATCACATTCTTGTGAGACAAATGTTGAGCAGAAGGAGTTGAGTGACGCTGGGGTCTTGAAGAGGCTTATTAGTCTCCTTGGAGGTTCTCTCTGCGAGAGAGATGCTAGTTTAGAGTCTCTAGCGACAGTATTCAAGGGAAATCCTGAAGTAGTATCGATGTTTTTGGGACCTGAAAGTGGAAGGGCATTGAGTGCTGTAACTGAGTTAACAAAAGACAGGTATCCTCGGACAAGATTGCTCGCCTGCATGTGCTTGATTACCATAAGGAACGCATCTCCTTGCTATCTGCAAGATGTAGAACAAAAAACCAAATTAATATTGATATTACTTGAGCTTCTTGATGATCCTGGTCAAGTTGGAGATGAAGCTGCGTTTGCTTTGTCTAGTTTAATTGCAGAAAAGGAGGATCTACAACAGTTAGCATTTGAAGAAAATGTTGCTGATAAACTTTGCAACCACTTGCAGAAAGGTCCGTTACAAGCCAAACGAATTCAAGGTATATTGTTGGCATTGGCTGATCTATGCTCAAAGTTGGAAAGCTGCAGGTCTAGGCTCTTATCATTGCAGGTCTGTCGTTTCATGGAATGGATAAACTTGCAAATGTCACGATATTGTATGCACTATGCTGTAGTTTTGGTTATTTATCTATTCGTTGTAGGAGCAACAAAGAAGTTAGCAATTCGACCTCTTTAAGTTCCTTGTGGCCTAGCAAAATTTTATCTTTAGGGCCACATTCGCACTCCAAATCATCTTGTGGGGATCAAAAGTGGTGGTACCCTTGAATCATCGCTGATAGCATCATCTAGAGAAATACAAGAAAAGACTCCGGAAGAATGAATGGACCACTTTCTTTTACATATTTATTTTATTTGTGTTTATTAGATGATAGCTTTTGATGTTATTTTCTGTACTGTAACTGGTTAAGGCTATTATGGTAGCCACCAGAGCAAGCAGCTTGGATCTTGATCTTACTCGTGAAACTTCCCAAGTACTTGGTTTTAACCGCTTGTTTATGGATAATGACGTAGACCACCCTCTGCACTAAAAATACACGTCCTATGGCTTATAAGATTATGAGCTACTATGAAAACCATAATTACCTCTACCATTTAAAGTTTTCATCATTTCTCCATGCCACTTATAGGCTTTGTAATGACCTAATTGCAAATTGACCACTTGCTCTGGTTATCTAAGAGATCTAAAATTCTGTGTATCTGATTGCTTTATTAACAGTTGTAGCGGATTGAAGTGTACAGTCTTGCTCATATAATTATCATCTGTTGCTGCTGATGCAAATTTAGCTCTGTTAAATACAGATTTAAACAAATTGTCTGATGAATGAATGTGGGTGTTTGGTTAGCTTACCAATTGCTTTATAAATAATGGATTAGTTAGAAATGTGGGTTTCAAACTTGTGCAGAAAAACTTCCTTGGATTTACTGTCTGTCAGACAATAGTTATATAAACAACTTATTATGTAATCAAATCAAATGAGTCGTGGTTTGTGTTTGAAAGTTTGTGCATTAGTTTTTACTAGAACCTCCTACTTCTGAATATAGGTCTTGAAGTTGGTTACTGATGCGCTAACTCATGATAGTGCCGACGTACGTGCCGCGGCTTGCAGTTGTATGAAAAGCGTCTCTCGATCTGTCAAGGTTTGCAAAGCACCTGAATGATGATAGTTTTAATTTGCTTTTCGCCAATTACTAGCTTGCTAACAGGTTATCATTCAGAATTTGAGTGCAGGTAGTTTTATGAATGAAGTCATTGTCATTCCATTGGTTCAGCTATTACATGATACTTCTACTTCTGTCCAGGTATGCCTTTTATTTCTTCCAGATGATGACTTCCCCTCCATAAAATCATTTTGGTTACTGGGATTGTGATCACATCAAGGAGTACAACTTATTTATCTTTCTTTTTTTATTACCTGTGGAAATTGATCAAAGCTTCCCATATTTAGATGATATACGAGGTCAAATGGTTTACAAGTTGAAAACTGTACTAGTTTAACACCAATTTCTTGAAGATATGGTTCTACCTTGATTCAATGCAACATGCTCTGCATTGTGTTTTTGTTAAAACTATATCAAAGAAGGAATGCACCTTAAAGTACATCTAGGAGAAACCCAAAAGTTCGCTTGGTGTAATGGTTGGACTGTGGGAAGTGGGAACCATAATCTTCTCTGCCTTCTGTTCAAGCTCAGCAACAGATTGGTTCTCTACTCCCTTAAAGTCCAGGAATGACGCCAGGCTTGCCAGCCTAGCGAACAGCCTAACATGCTTGTCTCCAATTCTTGATTCTCATAATATTCATTAAGAACAAACTTGGTAGGATGACAAGTTTACTGAAAATTTCTGTCTTTGTGTCATTTATTTTTAGTTTCTACATGCAACACTGCAAAATCACTGTTTGCTAGAAAAGCTCTCGTTATTCTTTTTTTGCAACTAAGTACAAAGTTTTTGGACTTTTGTTACCAATAAGATTGTTTAACAGGTTTTGTTCGATCCTTTTCTCCAGGTTGCTGCCCTTGGTGCTATTAGCAACATCGTGGTTGAGTTTTCAAAGCATAAGTCAGTTTTCATTCAATGTGGAGGAGTGAAACAGCTTGTTCAGCTGTCAAAATCGATGGAATCAGCTATTAGGTTAAATGCAGTTTGGGCTTTGAGGAACTTGATGTTCCTATCAGACAACAGATGCAAAGAAGGGATTTTCTTAGAGCTCACAGTATCGACACTAACAAGCCTAATTTGTGGTAGGTAACACGTCCATTGTTCTTAGTAATCAATCATAGTTATATGCATATTCCTAATTATTTTTTACCTTGCAACTTCTTCATTGTGTTGACACCGCAGACCCTGAGCCTTCTGTCCAAGAGCAAGCTCTGGCTCTTGTTCGCAATCTTGTGGATGGCTGTGTGGACTCCATTGAGTATGTTTTTTTGGAGGATGGCCTTATATTACATGCTATTGGAAGACAAGTGCAGTCTGCCTTGAAAGCTGAGGTCTTAGTTCAGGTTAGAAGTCCGTTTCTTTGTTTTTGTAGTGAAAATACCTTATAGTTAACATTTTACCACCTCATTTGACATCGAGAGTTTGTAGGTGATGTCCATATTGATTCACTTGATGATTGTTGTGATTTACGGTTATTGATAATGGAAAACCTTGACATAGTGGACAATTCCAGTGAAATTTCTCTGAAACTTGACTAAGGAACTAGCAAGAAGTTCTTCCCAAGAACTCATGATCCATAATCAGAGCATATATTCCAGATGTCAAGACCCACTCCTAGCCGATCAAGTCTGTTCGAGGGTTTTCCACAAATCTGCATATAAATCCCTCTTTTGGCTTGAAAAGTCTTTGTGATTTTTTTTAATCGTCTTAATGGGAAATAAAAGTCTTCACCATGCCAAGTTCAAAAAGAAGTAACAAATTAAGAAATGTTTAGAAAGAAGAAAAAAATCACATTATTGTGGTACGTGTTGACGTTGATGTATGACATGATTTGTGTTGGTTAGGTCATAACTTTTGTCCGTATGGTTAGCCAACAAAAATTTTAGCCTCTGAACTCTGATCAGTACCATATTTTGGTATCTTTATTGTTGCATTCATAAAAGTCCTACTCCAATCAAATAAACCGCTAATATGGAGCCCAGTCAAATTGAAGCTTGGAGAAGGGGGCATTTTGGGAGGACGATGAGTTTTGTGCGACGTGATTCCATCATAAAGCTACTGAGAGTTGCTAGTGCACAAATATTTGCAGGAGTAATGGAATGGAGTGGTAGTGTAACACATTTTCCTTTTTTCAGTGGTAATCTATTAGAAAGCATCCAGTGCTCATTTATTTTTGTTATGCCCTTTGGGAAATTTTTTGTTTCACGTGCTGCAAAAAATTTAAAAAATGGAGAAGAAAAAGCAGAGGCATGGCTTTGTTTTTATTGGAGGTTGTGCGGTAGAAAAGCACAAAACTACGCGAAACGGGAATTGATTGTGGAGAAAATCCACCCAAAAGGAATATGTTCTGATGAAACCTAGTTGACCTTACAAAAGATCATGTCTGGTTGAAGCAAAGTAGAAATGAATAACAGGAACGTACCTTCTCTGTCTCTCGTGTTTCCTTGTCTCTTTCATGTCTTTAATCCTTTTTCCCTCAGTTTCAGGATTCTAGCATGTTATGTTGTCTTTGGTAGAGTTTAAGTGCAGTATGTCTACGAACTGTGCAAATTTTACGGCACTAACAGCTGTTTTGAAGTGTTCAGTTTCTGGTATAAGTACTCTTGAGTCTTGACACGTGACACTAGTATAATCACATAATCAGATCAACTCAGTGAACAAGGCTCACACTTTTTGGTAGGTCTGGGAGAGAGTATGCGGGCAGCCTTGCCCCACTCTTTTTTTTTTTCCTGTTCTGTGGAAAGGTTGATTCCTGGCAGTTGGATTCATGCTATAATATTGGCTGCAGAAGTAATCTTGTGTTCATCGTCAATGTGAGCTATAGCTGAATACGATAAAGATGACTGCCAAAGTAATTACTCTTATTGTTAGCTTTATAATAGAACACTTACTAGGATAGTTGCTAGAATTCTAAGCATATCCCAACATCACGGATTAATAGGGTTTGATAGGATTTCCTTGGACCCATGTTGGGTCAGTCTACAAGGACATTCTAGGTACATTTGTGTTTGTGTGGCTTTTATGGATCATAGTTTTATTTCTGATGCAGGGAATGTACGTGCTCAGCAATGTGGCATCTGGGAATGAAATCCACAAGGAAGCAGTTATGCACCAACTTTTCCCACAAGATGGAAGCACCACCGAACCAATAATGATCAAGCATTTGCAGAGTAAAAACAGCCAGTTACGTACAGCATCTGCCTGGGCTTTAGTAAATCTCACCTTTCCGAGCAATCCGGGTGCTTCCAGTCGGGTTGCAAAACTATGGAATGCTGGTGTAACTTCCCAGTTAAAGAATATGGTCAATGATCCCTGCCTGGATGTAAAGGTGATTATTACTTTATTATGAAGTAAATTGAGATGCTTTGTAGTTGTCATGTTCTCTTGTTTGCTAATATTTCGATTTTTTCAGCTTCGCGTAAAAACAGCACTTGGTCAATTCATGACTTTTGGTGATGGTTCAACGTGATTATCATCATTTGTCGTTTGTTCTACTCAGAGCCAATACCAGAGATCTCCTTGGTGCTTGGGCTTTTCTGCAATTTCATTATCACCTCCACAGCTGGCCCTCAAACAAGATGGTATGATCAGTCAAGGTTTATGATCACATTTCTCAAGTTCATACCAAATGTTCTGTACCAATCCAACAATCAATAGGAGATTTTGTTTTACATCTTGTGAAAAAAAAAAAATGGTTATATCTTTGGAGTGCAATCCATCGTTGAATAAGATTTGTGCCCCCCACCCACGGTTATGATGATAATTTGCATTTAAGGGTGCAGATTCAAGTATATAACTACCAACTTCTGCGCAAGTGTTATACTAGTAGTGGAATTAGTTTAATCTTTCTGATTATGGCAAGAAAATTGTTCTTTTGCCCTTGGCTTTGGATCCCCTTTGGAAGTCCCACTTTTGAGTGTGTGAATCAAATCTCTGCTTGTACTGCAACCGTTCCATTCTGCAGTTTTGACACGTTGCTTTCACTATTTTCCAATTCTAAGCATGGCCGGGAGCTTGCTTGTTATGTGGGTACACCACCGATCAAGTTATATCCCAAAAGCAAGCGGGAATCTGCCATCTCATTTGTAATCATGATTTTTTCTTCTTTGTACAATATGTACCTCTTTTCGGGGTTTACAATTGTGTTTGTTACGTGATTCGTAGATATAATATTGAGTTATTGCACCTTTGTCAATTTTGTCCATGGACATTCATGAATTTATTCTAAATGAGTTCTGAGAGGATGCTACTGGGAGGGGATACGGTAAAAATAGGATTATAGTATTAGCCCAGCGTACCGAAAGGTGTGGAAGAAGAACTTTGAGGTTGGACTGTCCATGAATTGCCTTGAACAAGTGTAATAGGAGGTATTCTTCCTATCGTCCTACGTACCATGATGACATCTTGATCTTGGATGTGTATTGTGTTCATCAATACATAAAGAATGGTAGTGTTTGTGACTCATCCAAAGGATCATGGTCTGAGCTTGCACGAGATCCGTTCACTATATCCACAGGACACCATCCCGTAATATTGCACTCTTTTTTATTGAAAGGCTTGCACTCGTAGGACTAGACAATCAAATCAGCAATTCCGTTTTATTGTCATTCTTTTGCGTCTGCGTCAAGAAAAGAGGATTGTGTCGAGTAGGACATGAAAAAACTTGCTGTCCCATGGGATTTCCGGCGAGTGGAAGTTTTAAACAGCTACGAAACTTCATTTGGTACATTTCAGAGAATTCCACTTCAATTCATCTGGGTTTGTTTATTGACAATAGCTCTCGCTCAAAGATAACAAGTGCCGGACCACCGTTGAGCTTGCAATTCAAATTGCTTTAGAAAATTTCCCAGACCATTTTATGTCTTATATAGTGACCAGTACTCATTCAAATCTTTGATTCATACATTCCTCCGAGAAAACTATTTGCGCGAACAATCAATTTGATCCGACTATCAAGCCATGAAGTAATTCGAACCACTTCAAACGCAGATACATAGAAATACGGGATGTTTTTACTAGGATTCTGGTAAGACAAGTCCCAGATTTGAATCCTAAACCTTCTAAAAAATCTTAAATTGAGGGAAGATATTTTAATATATACACAACCTGCATATACAAAGCGCAGTGATCCTTATTACATAGTGGAAAATAATGTGAACGAGATATCTAATTTTCCCAGCCATTGAGGAGGGATCTACCTTAGCTACAAGAACAGCAGACACCGGAAAGGAAATCAAATCCAAGGCAAAGATCCACTCCATCAGCCTATCTTCTCTGTATTTGTGTCATCTGACGGCCATATCACAGTCTCCATGAGTCGCTCACGCATCAACTCCAAGTTCTGATCAGAAATCTCCTTGTACATTGCTGCATGGTCACATTTCTGCAACAAAATACAAAGAAGTCAGTTCTCCAGTGATCACATGCAGAAGTCAGTCAAGGACTAATGCTAGTGAAGCACCAAAAAAAAAAAAACTAATGCTATTGATATTAGTAATACCTTAACCCATTTTCCATAGAGGTGAAGTCGGGTTATCATCACTCTTTCTGCAAGATCTTGCTTCTCCTGTCATTACATAACGCCAAGGGATATGAACCTATTTATATATTATAGGAATGTACCATAAAAAAACCAAGATTGTAAACAAATTCGATATGTTGTCCTCTTAAGGAATTATGAGAAAGTACCTTGACAAGGGTGCGAATAAAACGTTTCCCATCACCGGGCTTGTTTGTCAAAATAAAACTAGTAGAAGGAGAAACGAAACCAAAGTTAGCGAAAACTTAATAGCAGTATGGTACGATTCACACCAGATGCAATGGTTCCAACAACGGTTTCACAACTAAGAGGACTTGGTCCGGGGCAATGCTATGCTGCCTCGTCACTAGTGGTGCAAACAGAGTGTGGCTCAGATTTTCTACCATGTGTAGATTCTGAAGGCTGCGATTGGGTTGATGGTTCAGAATCAATAAAATCTGAGTTGGGCATATTTGGGTGTTAACTATCGAATCAAAACAACTGTAAGTGTCGTGGACCGACATGTAGTAGCAAATTATTTAGGGTCCTGGACCAATACATTATTTTTTTGTCCAATTAATGACACGTTGAAAATATAAAACAAATTATGGGATTTGTTCATGTGGCAGAGCATCAGAAGGCCTCTATAATGTATCAAATGTGCTTGTGATCACAAGCCAACTAACCCACCGATTAACATGGACAATAACACGATTGTAAATATGAGATGCCTTGGAAACCATCTACATCGATTCAGAAAGGATGAAGGTCTACTCACTCGTAAAACCACCTATATTGCGTTGGGTTCATCTCATAAAGCTGGTTTAGAACAGTCCTCACGGCTTTGTATGTGAAATAATTCACTATTTGCTGCAAGCAGAGAATCTAGGTCAAATTCAGGACCACAGCATCACTTGAATCAAACCAACTACGAAATTAGATTTTGCGGAACCGAAATACATGTGCTCCAATTTTATGATGTGAACACATAAACACCAAGATAAAATTCTTTAAAGCACAACAAATCTGAATCCTGTTGTTCTACCTGCAAAAATCTGAACTTATTGGTCATTAGTTCAACTTCTTCAAAACTCAAACCATACAAGAGCACTAGGCCACTAGCTAGGCCAATGAAACATAAGGGGCTCATCTCATAGACACCCCCCCCGTATGGACAGTTCCGACAAGAGTTGATAGCAATTGGGAATATGTGGACGGGCATATTCATGCTTGAGATAGCTAACAACAATAGCTTAAAAAGAATTGACCAATAAGTCACCAACAGATCAACTGTGGACTAATCACTAGATCTAACCCCAAATGTCTTATATTCCTCTCATCTGAAGGCGAAGTTCTAATCTTAAGAGACAAAAGATGAAAAACTATTAAACTTCATGATAAAACACAAGGCAAGAGCGGCCAAACCTTAAAATCTACTACCAATTTGTGGTTCCCAATCGGATTTCTACAAAAGAAACAAGCAAATCACACCATATTGAACAAATAAATAATACAAAGTGTAAGCTCCATAGGCTGAGCTCTCTCTTGGTCAGCAATTTCATGTCAAAAACACACATTATTCTTTAGTTTCGGCATCAAGCAGTAGAGTTTGAGCATTGGTCTCTCCAGCCAGGTAGAGAAATTGCATATATCCCCATGCATAGAGGTGATTTCTTTTCCTTATTATTTTAGAGTTTCTATTTAGGACTGTGGGAGGGAATCAATGTGTCATTGTATTGAGTGGACGAGAGTTTGATGTAATTCAAGGGTTTTGTAGTCTAGAGCCAAGTGTGCAATTTTTTCAGAAAGTGCTTGAGCAACTGTCAGACATTTCTTCCAGCAAACCTCACTGGAGCCCACATGCATGTGAGAGGTTGTGTAAGTTGTTGTGTGAGTGTCATTTTGGATTTGGTTTGGATCTTGAAGTACAAATGAGATCTATGGATCATTGAGCCAGAAATACAACTCCAAGAAGTTTCTACAAGCATAGATTCAACAACTCATCGACTATAAGTGGATTTTTGGAAGTATTTCGCAATGCTTGAGGATTCAGGACATCAACAATCAAGCGCTTGGCCGATTAAAAAAAAAAAAAACAATCATGCGCTTGGTGTGGTGAACAACGAGTCAGTAATCGGACTTAGTCAATTGTGAGGAGTCTCAATTAAAAGTTAGACTGCAATACACACCCATTATTTGGGTGTGTATCATATGCACTGCCAAAATATTATGAATTATAGAGAAAATGTTATGAATCGTATTGCTAAAACGTTACGAATTGTATAAGGATTATGAGATACACTAAAATGCTATGAATTATAATAAAAATGTTACGAATCGTACTGCTAAAAAGTTATGAATTCTAGAACAAAAGTTACGAAACACTCTAAAATGTTTTGAATGAACCGTAAAATAGGTGCATATGGTACACCTATTTAAGGGAGTGTATTGTAGACTTTCCCACAAAGTTAAGGTGTCTGTAATCACACAATGTTAAGGCTCCGTTCCAGAACGCTTCTTAAAAAATAAGTACTTATTTTGCATCTTCTCATTCAAAAATAATCCAGCCTTCTTATTTTTCCCAAATACAAAATTTCTTTCACATTTTCAAACTCAAATATAACATAAGTGAATTTTTTTTTTTGCACCGTATTGAAGATCTCAATGAGATCAATCAAATAAGATCCATAGTGGTAGAATTTTTTTTTGCCTAACCCTATTGTTTTTGACCTGGAAGTTGCAGTATACAAAACAGAGGACTGTTGGTATGAGAATAAGGGCCGACGGTCGGAAATCGACTGGTAGCTGCGGCGGGCCGTCTCCGGCCACCGGATGGCCGATCCGAGCCGTCCAAAAATTTAAAAAAAAAAAACAAAGGGGCCCACATGAGAATCCACGGCATCCGAGGTGTATAGGGTGCTTGATCCGAGCACCCCTTTTTCGTGTACATATAAATTCTTCCAACCCTTCTTATTTTCAGGAACTCCCCTCCTTATTCAACAAAAAATAAGTTTTTATTCACTTTGTGGAACACAGCCTAAATACACTACATTTGATTCCTTCCGGTGATTTTTACCTATTTCGAGGTTTTTCACGTATGCCTTGTGTTTATCTGCCTTGTGTTTATCGTTACTCTGTAGTTCCTATTTCATTGCTTATTGGTTGGATAGTGAAATAGGAATTTCACAAAGCTTCTCATCAAAAGCAAAAAAACAAAAAAAGAGGAATACGAAATTGATTTCAGCATTTTTTTATGAGATTTCTTACAGTTTTAACATCTTCAAAACTATCCTCGTACTGCCCGCCGAGCTCATTGACAATAACAAGGCCCCTCCGACCTTTCTGCTGTTTCCTTGAAATCTTCTTGGCTTTAGGCAATAGCCTGCACTTACGCCCTGAACCAGTGAAAGAACAGTAGATTTGGGTTTTGACAATTGAATTCCTCTGTGAAATCAAGGCTCCGTTACCCTTGCAATTCAAACCATCCACACACAAGAATGGAGAAGTATGGGAATCCACAACTGATGAACCCACCACGAATAAAGATCCCACCATCCTCACAGGAGAAAATTTTCACCCAAAGAGGAATATACCCAGATCAAGATCAAACTTTTGGGCCAGATATTTGGAGAAACAGGAGATACCCACTTGAGAAAATCAAGAAAGAATTGGCGGGTATCTAAGAAAATTGGGAATTGGGAACTGTGTTCAAAGATTCATTTATGCAATTTGACGAAAAGGGTGCTTAGAAAGTGAGTCAAGCGTGAAGGAGGGAAGGTCTTTTGGGGCAAGAAATGGGTGAAGTGCGGGAATTGGGTAAGTTGAGTAGGGTTGGGGTTTGGTGGCAATCACGAACCAGAAAATTTCCTGAGGTCTAAATTCTCCAACCAAAATTGAAGGGGGATTCCAATTTGGAGGCTTTCTTGGCCACGTGCGAGGATCTTGACGAAGGTTCATTGACGTGTGAAATTTTCCCACGTCTTCTGGAAACACTTTTTGAAGATTTTATTTCAGAAAGTCTACAAACATAGACAATCTGTGTACAGATTGTGTTGGGGAGCCCACAATGGGTCCTACACAAATTATCCGAGTCGTTCATTAAATGCAAAACATTTTTTCAAGGGTCTCCGTAAAAAATAAGCTCAATGCAATACCTATAGATGCTCGATCCAACTATATAACTTTTCATTATCCAGAAATTTGAACGAAAAGTTAGATAGTTGGATGAAATATCTATATGTATTGGATTGAGCCTATTTTTCATGAGAACCCTCAAAAAAATGTTTTACATTTAATGAACGGCTTGGATAATTTGTGTGGGACCCGTGGTGAGCCCCACAACGAAATCTATGCACAATCTGTGCACAGATTGTCTGTGTGTAGCAAGACTCATTTTATTTTCCCTTTTTTTTCTTTTCACAGTGATACTAGTTACGGAGTACGTACCATGCTAGTGATTAACGCAAGCCCATGTTTCACGTCAAAGGAAATTAGCGGAGAATTAATAGATTAGTTCACAATAAAAATTAGAGCCTATTCATAATTTTGGATCGCAAGCATCCACGATGGAGTTTGAACCCTAACCTCCCACATAGAGAGGATCAAAAAATACCAACTAGGCTAGAGCCCATTGGCAAAACCGATGTTATTGTAGACACCTTATTTTGGACTGTCCAGACTAGTCTATATACGGCCTTTGCTTCCCCAATGATGATTAATGGTCGAGAACATCCTAAGTTGATGGTGTGTTTGAGCTCTGAGCATTCCGAACCTCGTTCAAACCATTTCAAAGCCCTTTTCAAACCCTTCGAGTCAGAACCAAATGGCCTCAACAAAACCCTGCTTCAGCACGCTGGTTATCAACTGACGCACGCTGGTGCAGTGCCACGTGTCAGACATCAAGCCTGGAACGCTTCATGGCGCCGCTGGCCCAGAGGGTGGCGACGCCGTTGTTCCCCAAATCAAATCATCTTTTTCGGGACCACTTGCCCGAGACTTGTGTAGCCACCCTGACGTGTGCTACAGCCCTCCTGATGATGACTTCGTCCAGAACTGTCTCCCCCTCTCTCCTACACATCTCCCATCACCCTTCCCTCTCATTAAAGAGAAGGAAGCCTTCCCTTCAAACCCAACCAGCCCCAACTAAGCTGGTTACCAGCCCCCTCTCCTCTATATATACTCCCTCTCTCACTCTTGCAAAAGGTTGACCAAGTCAAGGGTTACATTCATAAAGAAGCTCTCAAGCTCCCTCTCACTTTCTCTCTTGTTTTCCCTGTTTTTCTTTCATCCATTGAAAGACAAAGCAAGGGAGATCAGTCATACCACCCACATTGCCATCCTCACCCTCTATCCATCCATCCATCCATCTCAAGACTCAAACCATCCTTCAACATCAAACCAAAGGTATATCACCTTTTGTTCTGAAATTTATTCCGACCCCTGAGGGGAGTTAGCAGAGCCCAGGCTGGTAATCAATACCACGTCTGACCTCAAAGCTAGCAAATAAGCAATGTCGTAGGAGGATTAGTGGCGCACGTCAGTCCCCTATAGTCGTGCGCCAGTCATGGCTGTATGGTAGGGCTGGTATGGGGATCACCGATCGTCCATATTTTGCTTTATTTTCATTCTGATCACCTTTTAGCATGCTAAAAACCAGTTTACAGCTTTCCATACTTTAGAACTGTGTAGTTAGTTATCTGTTATAGCTGCTTAGCAAGGCCTCCTTCCGGTCCTGTTCTAGAACCCAGAAGAAGCAAAGCCAAGCACTGGAATACATTGATAACTGGCGCACGGCCATCCATGACCAGCGTGCGCCAGTGCTTCAAGTTCCAGTGGCTGGCCTTTGCTTTCCTAGTTTGGATCGGGCCTTTGTTTAATTCCCCCCACTCTGTTTATGGGGTTTTCAGTCCATTTATTTCTGTTTGGTTTGTTGCTGCTCCCTATACTTGTAAATAACCTGTGATATTAATCGCGTGGTTTGTCCTGGTGTGCATCGTCCATTCCGAGCTCAGTGTTGAGTTCAGAAGCTGTGGGTTTAGGCTCACCGGCGCACGCCCGGTACTAGTGTGGCGCGCACGCAGTTGTCTCTGTATGCGATGGCATGGCCGGTCGTATAGGTTCGTTCTGCGTGCACCATCCCGCCGTGTGCCGGTTGTCTAAAATACTCACAGAAGTGCTTGTTCTCAATCTATTATACATTGTTCATAAATCATTCACCTTCCATCACCTTTTGCCATGTAAATGCAACTTGCCATTTGTTAATCCCTATTAACTGTTCCCCCGCCCTAACTGGCTAGTAAATGATTAAAAGAGAGAAAAATGCAAATATTTTACAAAATATCTAAGTAGAGACCGATTTCCAGATTGGGCGAGAGGGGTGCCATAAAACCCTTCCCCTCTCGTAACCAGGCTCCCGAACCTCAGATATCGAAGGTGACGACGGTCCAGTCTACAAGCCTTTTTCAAATCAAACAAACGTGAACAAAAACGTTTTCCAAACCGGTTTCTTGGGTATTTTCCGCAAAACCCGGGTGGCGACTCTCTCAAAACAGCATTTCGTCATGCTTTCAAACAAAAGGGCGCAAACCGAACTTTTCGCAAACCGAAAACGCGGGATTTTCAGGGGCGTGTGCCCACAGTGGCGACTCTGCTGGGGATCATTGCATTAATTAAAATTTGAAAATTAATACATACTTGAACAAATTTTTCAAAAGTCTGTCAAAACAGTACGCTCCGCGCTGCTGAAGAACGGAATGGTAACGTAACAGGATTCTACATCCGACCAATCCGAACTGGGGCTTTTACTATTGTTCACTTGTGTAGTTTTTTTCAAGTTTTGATTAATAAAAGTGAGCCAAGCTTGAAAAGGGGCATTTTCCTAAACATTGCGTTTCTCTCTCTTAAAATCATTCGTTGGCGCTTTCCATTTGCATCGGTGATACTTAGCCCCGTTGAGGTGTTTTGGGTAACCGGCACAGTTTACTGGAGCCCGGGGTCCTCGAACGCCCAACAACCTTGGACGATGATGAGTCGTAATACCGTTCGACCATGGCTCTGCTGTACGCGTTGCTTTGGGAGGTATACCGCGGCTCTAGTAGAAGGAACCCCTTTAAGCCAAAACCGGCCTCTCCATGCGTACAAGCACTAGAACCTTTCAACCTAAGACAGGAACCTGCAGGGTAGGATTACTTGCATCTAACCCCCATAAACTGTCTATGTGTTACTGCTTTCCCTATCGCATGCCTGTACATACACTCATAACGTTCTGCGTAGGAGCATGCTAGGGCGGCTTTTAGGTCTGTCTGTCTGGCAAGTCTATCTCGTCCTTGTTAGGATGCCGTTTGGACCGATGACGAGTCGTGCATCTTGATGATGCACGTTATCAACCTTTCAAATTCCTTGAATCAATAAAATTTTGAGAAATCGAGACCTTCTAAGTCCTTGTCTAAATCTAATCAAAGTTTCAAACAGAAATCTGGGAACTACAAGAGCATGCTGTGATACTTACACCGCTCCGGTTACAAGTGCTAAACACTTACACCATTCAAGGCTCCGGCACAGTGCTGCTTACGCGACTTTGGTCATGGTATCACGACATCCGTATCAAGTTGTTCCATTCCACATTTTGAAACTTTGAGAAAGGAATAGCCGGAGACTTAGGCTGTTTTAACATCTCTTAGTTTTAGTCGATTCAAATAAGGATACACTGTCGAAAAAAAATTCGAGGATCACAGCGTCGTCTTAAAACTTCGCGAGATGGACTTGTTTGCTAGTTGTAGAGTCTAGGAGGACACCGACGACGTCTACGTGTGCATTGCATTCTAACTGTTGCAGGAACATCCCTGAGTTCTCATTTACTTTGCTGTCCAACGCTTTAGGCTATTTCACCAAAAAGAAGAGCCAAAATTACTTGGGAGTATCTACTGGGGTTTTGCAAAGGCTTACAAGGCTTGTCACTCAATCAGATACAGCGGCACCACCAGCACATCCAAAGCCATATTACCTTCCTCGACCATCAATCCAGAATGGCAGCACGAACAGAGTTGGCTGAGCTGAAGAAAGCTGTAGAGGAGCTGGGTCTCAAAATGGACAAACAAATGATCATGGTCCAGGGACTGGTTGACCTCGTTACCTCCATAGCCCTGCAACCAGATATGGGGTTAGTCAAATAACCTCCTCAAGCCTACCACACTCCTCCGATCGAAATCAAGCCTTGCACGAAAGACATGTTCAAAGATCTAGCTGAATTCCGTAAGGCAAGAGTCCACCCAGAGAAGGATGCTGAATCCTTACCCGAAATCGGAGTTGAACGGAAAGGCGTACACATTGACAAGGTCCGGCCCAATCCCAAAAGAGTGTGTTCCATTGATAGCGCAACGCTATACAGCGGTGGAGTGAGTAAAAGTTCCGCCAATCCTCGTCCCAATTGCAGAACCCGACCAAGGATCTTCTCTCACTTCCCTGTACCTTTGTCCTCAGTTTATGAGAAGCTTCTCGAAGTTGGGTTCATCAAGGCACTCCTTCCAACTCCTTCGCCTCGAACATTCCCGGCTTCCCACAATCCTAACCTTTTCTGTACCTACCACCAAATGCCTGGCCATCTCACCGACGCCTGCTACCGCCTCCGACATGCCATCCAAGATCTCATTGATAATGGCATCATCCCAGCCCCGCTCGCATCAAAGGCCAATGTCACCTCCAACTCCATACCTCAACATGATTCTAGCCCACATGTTAACCAGATATCCCTCATCTCCACTCGAATCAAGCCTAACTCCACCATGTTCAACCCAACTCTCCATGTTATCCCAGCAAATCAAGCCAAACCAATCCTATCCATCCCATCCAAACCTGAGGTTAACCTGGTGGCTGTAGGTGGTGCAATTGAGGTCTTCTCTCCCGACACCTGGACTGACAGTGATGAAGAGTCCTCAAAGGAGAAATTCAAGAGTAAACTTATTCAATCAAGGGAAAAGACTGACTGGCAGAGGTCTTTCACTCAAGAGAGTTTGGAGTTGCTGTTCTTCCAAGTGGGTTTGGTCGAAGATGCTGAAGAAGCTGAAGTGCTGATGTTTGGGCCCAACACTCTCGAAGGCTCTACCTCTCTCATCGCGGAAGTTAAAAGTAGCTTTTAAATATTGCATTTTCAAACTGCGTCTAACTTGCATTGACGACATGTCTGAGTCTGGCACAGAGTCGGTCGAGTCTAAATCTAGCTCAGAGTCGGAGTTTGTGCCTCTTGGTCCTCCATGCCGTAACTTCTATTTTAGTTTGTGTCTTCTTTTGAACTTGGCAAACCCTGGGGCTTTTGTGATATGCATTATCCTGCTTCTAAGTACTTCGTTGATTTTTGAATAAACTGTGTCGACCCTGACGACGAAGGGATAGATTTCGATGGGAACATTCCCAAGGAAATGTGTTCCCTCGCCGAAAGGGAATACGAAAGGCATGCTCAGCCTACTAAAAGAAGAAGTAATTTCAATAAACTTGAAAGATGAGGTAGACCCCCGAATGGTTCAAATTGGCTCAACGCAGTCCCCAGAGGAACATGGCGCTCGGTCAGACATGCTCGGAAAATTTATCAACGTATTGGCATGGATTCACAAAGATGCACTTGGCGTTGACATGCTCGGAAAATTCATCAATGTTTTGGCATAGTTTTACAAAGACACACCTGGCGTCGATCCTGAAATAAAGAAGTGTCAAATCCCCTACTATCGAATGCCAAATCATAGTAAAGCAGAAGCTCTCGGGGCTCTGAGCCTCATACCATGTTCAAAGCAGCAGCAACGGCTTTCCATCGAGTACAAATCAGAAAGTGTACAAATGGCCCGGAGCAAGGCATGTCAACCCAAGCACTCTGAACCCTGTGTTATCAAAGCCGCTCTATTTGAGGGTGTAACCAGAATCATCGATCTCTACGGCGACAAAATTCGATACATTGGTCACCAAGGAAATTCGTGCTCGGTTGTTTGACCCACTCGAGAAGTTTCGGCCGAAGCACTCTGGGCCTTACATTATCAAGACCATCCTATTTGAGGATGCTGCTAAGCTCATCAATCTCGACGGCAACAAATTCAACACTCTAGTCAACCTGGATCAATTCAAGCGTTACTATCCCTGAGAGATGCTCGTTGGACCGAAAACCACAAGGGTGGGCGGTTCCAAGCAAAAGTTAGAGCAATCTGCTAGACTGAAAACCTAAGGAGGCGGTCTAGGCAAAAATAAATAGGCAAAAAATCAAAAGCTCGCTAGACCGAAAATCTAAAAGGCGGTTCTAGGCAAAAGTTAGAGCGAAAAAGGAGAGGTAAAACACACGAGTGAACCTTGACCTGAACTACGTTTTGACCTGATTCCTTGAAAATGGATACGTAGGCAGTCTCACCTTGAGACCCGGTCATATTCTATTAACTTGATTTATGGTTTGACATTTTAAGGTCCACATCAAAGGTCGAGCGGAGTCGAGAACAAAGTCAAAGCTTCATTGGAGAATCAGAAGGGGGAACCTTTCATCTTTCAACTTTAATGCAAACTACTACTTCAATTTCAAAGCTGAGCAAAAACCTTAAAATAATTTGAAGCATGAAAAACAGAACAAAATGCTTGAGAAGCCTAACGGCTCACGCTTATTTTAAGTCCAACGGTCTAGTTTGAAATTGCAATGGTTTTCGATTCTACGCTACGCTTAGTTCGAGGCTCATGCACATTTGTTCAAGTGATGCGCATTGGTCTCAAACTTGCGCGCGCTTCTTCAATTCCTGTAGCAAACAACAGTTGGCAGCCATCGCGCCTAACAAAGATTTCGGACCTCAAAGGGGGTATTTCAAGTTATAACCAAGGTTTCGGTGCCTCGAATTGGTTTTAAGGGCTCTTGCCGAGTTTTGTCATACCATACACGTCATACGGATCTAATGTGACTGTACGGGGGTGTCGGTTTCAGTCCGGGACTTATATGAGTCATCTTTGGCGTCTTTTGTCCATTTTTGGGACATTTTTTCAGTTTTTCAATCCATTGTCATTTCGGGATATTTTTCTCGGTTTTATCATTTCGTGCAGGCCATTGTACATCTATTTGACCTTTTGCAAGTGTCAGTTTCACCTGTTTAGGGGATATTCGAGTTTGGGCTCATTAATGCCCAATATTTCATGTATCAAAGAGCTTGCGCATTATTCTGGGGCTCTTCGTTCGTTTTCTTTCGAGCTAGGCAAGTTTGTACATATACGTGCGTCTATTTGTCAATTCAGATCATTCGTTAATGCAAGTTGGATATTAGCAGTTGGTTTTAGGTTTTCTATTATCAAGAGAATCAATAAAACTAGAAAATGCAACTTTTATTTGCTACTAACAGTATCCATGAAACAACGGTGGAACATCACGCATGTCAAGGCTCAACGGCCCAAGCAAAAGCATATCTACGAGGCACATCCGCCCAGAAATCAAGGCTCGCACAAGCCAATGCTTCTCCTGCTAATGTCAACTAGGGCACGGTGGCCCGCTGCTAAGTCTATCTACATGGGCACGCAGGCTCAAATCTCAAAAGCAAAGGACAGTAAAGTAAAAGAGCTCAGTGGTTGTCCTCAATGATAGAGCTCGGCCTCGTTCTCGTCGTTGTCGTCACTCCTGAACTCCTTGAAGTACCTGGGGCTCCGCTCCCATCTTTCCCTTTGAGGAGGCTTTCACCGATGAGGTTTTTCTCTCTCTCTTAGATTTCTCCTTTGAGTCTCTAAAGACTCTTCGGCGTAAGCCGCCCTTTTTCTATGTACTTCTCTTTCAACTGCACGCTGCCAGCCGCTAGTTGTCTAATACTCTCGTATCCCTAAGCTGGGGCTAAAGTGGCAGTGTTGCTCTGTATAGCTCTTGTGGTTATGGTTATTTTAGGTCGTCATCCTCTAGAAGCCGCCCTAGTCTGCATCTGCATTTGCATTTTTAGTTTGCGCATTCAATTTAGTATACATGTCATTGCATATTGTATGTCAAATGTTGAAAGCAGAAAAAATCTATCAAATGCCAAAGCACTCTAACCCAGTATCGAAAGCAGCTGCTCAATCGCTCTACAGTGACGTTTCGTCCATCCTGAATGGCTACCTCTGCTTTAGTCTAGCCTTTAGCACATCTTCCAACAATCTTATTGCTCTGCCTCGGATGGTCCTTGATAAGGAGATTGACTCTGATTCCCAACAGATGGAATTTAACCTCCCTGACGCGACCTACCCGTGATTGTTGGGTTTCTTTGTGCCGAAGAAGGTTTAATCCCCAGCAACGACGGTCTATCTGTCCACGGTTGTAATTATTTCCCCAGCAGCAGTCCTTCTTACCAATATCCATGCTATTTTTAAGGGTAATCTCTCCTTGGGATACTTGGATCAAATCAACGACGATCAGCCATGTCGTCCTTCTCAAATCAAATCAAATCAATGACGATCAGCCATGTCGTCCTTCTCAAATCAAATCAAATCAACGACGATCAGCCATGTCGTCCTTCTCAAATCAAATCAATCAACGATGATCAGCCATGTCGTCCTTCAAATCAATCAACGACGATCAGCCATGTCGTCCTTCTCAAATCAAATCAATCAACGACGATCAGCCATGTCGTCCTTCTCAAATCAAATCAATCAACGACGATCAGCCATGTCGTCCTTCTCAAATCAAATCAATCAACGATGATCAGCCATGTCGTCCTTCAAATCAATCAACGACGATCAGCCATGTCGTCCTTCTCAAATCAAATCAAATCAACGACGACCAGCCATGTCGTCCTTCTCAAATCAAATCAAATCAACGACGATCAGCTATGTCGTCCTTCTCAAATCAAATCAAATCAACGACGATCAGCCATGTCGTCTTTCTCAAATCAAATCAAATCAACGACGATCAGCCATGTCGTCCTTCAAATCAAATCAACGATGATCAGTCATGTCATCAACGATGATCAGCCATGTCATCACCGATGATCAGCCATGTCGTCCTCTCAATGATGATCAGTCATGTCATCAACGATGATCAGCCATGTCATCACTGACGATCAGCCATGTCGTCCTCTCAACAATGATCAGCCATGTCATCACCGACGATCAGCCATGTCGTCCTTCTCAACGATGATCAGCCATGTCATCACCGACGATCAGCCATGTCGTCTTTCTCAACGATGATCAGTCATGTCATCACCCCGATCAACGGTAATCAGAATATCATCCGCGTTCACACCCTCAATGACGATCAGAATATCGTCCGACCGATCCATAACAACGGCCTGCCCGTCCAATCAGTCTACAATGCCGTCCGCCTAACCTGGTGCACATCGGTCAACAAGTAGCACATCGCCCAACAGTCTTATTGCTCTGTCTCGGATGGTCCTTGATAAGGAGATTGGCTCTGATTCCCAACAGATGGAATTTAACCTACCTGACGCGACCTACCCGTAATTGTTGGAGTTTCTTTGTGCTAAAGAAGGTTTGATCCCATGCGGCAATGATTTGTTCGCAGCTGATTATTCCCCAGGAGAGTTCGCCGGCGACATTCAATGATGGTCCTCCCATCCTTATTTCCCAACAGCGTGTAACGATCTTGAAATGGTCCGCCTGTCTTTCCTATCAATTCAACCAGAGACAGTCCGCTTGTTCGACAATTAATCCCCATAAGAGTCTGCCTTGGCCCGCCCCCAACGGCTACCTCTACTTCAGTCTAGCCTCAAGCGCATTTTCCAATAGTCTTATTGCTCTGACTCGGATGGTCTTTGATAAGGAGATTGGCTCTGATTCCCAACAGATGGAATTAAACCCGCCTGACACGACCTACCCGTGATTGTTGGATCTCTTTGGGCCAAATATAGTTTGATCCCCAGCAACAATGACCTGTATCATTCAAATCAACGATGGTTCGCCCGTCCACTCTCAAATCAACGACGTTCGCCCGTCCACTCTCAAATAAACGACGGTTCGCCCGTCCACTCTCAAATCAACGACGGTTCGCCCGTCCAATATCAAATCAACGACGGTTCGCCCGTTCAATATCAAATCAACGACGGGTCGCCCGTCCAATCTCATATCAACGACGGTTCGGCCGTCCAATTTCAAATCGACGGCGGTTCGCCCGTCCAAATTCGAGTCAACGACGATCTAGCTGTCTAATCTCAAGTCAACGACTCCGAGAGAAGATTATCCCCAGGAGAGTCCGCCTTCCGTAACAGCCAGCTCTGTCTATTCAACTTCAATCAAGTGGCGATCAATGTCATCCATATTGTCCCCAGCAAGCAGCCGCTCTGTCCGTTCAACTTCAATCATCCAATCAATTCAATCAAGCAGGTTCTTTAAAGTTCTATACTTTCATTGACTCGTATGTTCTGTTCTGGATAGCCTGGAAGGGTGTCTAGAAAACCTTTGACATTACTTGTACCACGTCAATGGTGCCCCAAGTGCTGTCAAAGGGGGGACTACTGTAGACACCCTATTTTGTACTGTCCAGACTAGTCTATATACGGCCTTTGCTTCCCCAATGATGATTAATGGTCGAGAACATCCTAAGTTGATGGTGTGTTTGAGCTCTGAGCATTCCGAACCTCGTTCAAACCGTTTTAAAGCCCTTTTCAAACCCTTCGAGCCAGAACCAAATGGCCTTAACAAACCCTCGCTTCAAAGACGGTTATCAATCGACGCACGGTGTAGTGCCACGTGTCGACATCAAGCCTGGAACCAGGTTCATGGCGCACGCCGATCCCAGAGGTGGCACACGCCCGGTGTTCCCAAATAAATCATCTTTTCGACCACTTGCCGAGACTTGTGTAGCCACTCCACGTGTGCTGACGCCTCCCGATGACTTCGCCCAACTGCCTCCTCTCTCCTACACATCTCCCATCACCCTTCCCTCTCATTAAAGAGAAGGAAGCCTTCCCTTCAAACCCAACCAGCCCCAACTAAGCTGGTTACCAGCCCCCTCTCCTCTATATATACTCCCTCTCTCACTCTTGCAAAAGGTTGACCAAGTCAAGGGTTACATTCATAAAGAAGCTCTCAAGCTCCCTCTCACTTTCTCTCTTGTTTTCCCTGTTTTTCTTTCATCCATTGAAAGACAAAGCAAGGGAGATCAGTCATACCACCCACATTGCCATCCTCACCCTCTATCCATCCATCCATCCATCTCAAGGCTCAAACCATCCTTCAACATCAAACCAAAGGTATATCACCTTTTGTTCTGGAATTTATTCCGACCCCTGAGGGGAGTTAGCAGAGCCCAGGCTGGTAATCAATACCACGTCTGACCTCAAAGCTAGCAAATAAGCAATGTCGTAGGAGGATTAGTGGCGCACGTCAGTCCCCTATAGCCGTGCGCCAGACATGGCTGTATGGTAGGGCTGGTATGGGGATCACCGATCGTCCATATTTTGCTTTATTTTCATTCTGATCACCTTTTAGCATGCTAAAAACCAGTTTACAGCTTTCCATACTTTAGAACTGTGTAGTTAGTTATCTGTTATAGCTGCTTAGCAAGGCCTCTGGGATCCTTCTGGTCCTGTTCCAGAACCCAGAGGAAGCAAAGCCAAGCACTGGAATACATTGATAACTGGCGCACGGCCATCCATGACCAGCGTGCGCCAGTGCTTCAAGTTCCAGTGGCTGGCCTTTGCTTTCCTAGTTTGGATCGGGCCTTTGTTTAATTCCCCATTACATCGCTTTATGGGTTTCGATCCATTTATTCTGTTTGGTTTGTTCTTTGCCCTATACTTGTAAATAAAGCGCTGTGATATTAAGCTGCGTGGTTTGTCCTGGTGTGCACTTGGTCCATTCCGTAGCTCGAGTGTTGAGTTCGGCCGTGGGTTTAGGCTCACCGGCCACGCCGTACTAGTGTGGCGCACGCAGTTGTCTCTGTATGCAGATGGCATGGCATGGGCATGTATAGGTTCGCTCTGCGTGCACCATCCGGGCCAGTGTGCGCTTGTCTAAAATACTCACAGAAGTGCTTGTTCTCAATCTATTATACATTGTTCATAAATCATTCACCTTCCATCACCTTTTGCCATGTAAATGCAACTTGCCATTTGTTAATCCCTATTAACTGTTCCCCCGCCCTAACTGGCTAGTAAATGATTAAAAGAGAGAAAAATGCAAATGTTTTACAAAATGTCTAAGTAGAGACCGATCTCCGGATTGGGCGAAAGGAGTGCCATAAAACCCTTCCCCTCTCGTAACCTGGCTCCCGAACCTCAGATATCGAAGGTGACGACGGTCCAGTCTACAAGCCTTTTTCAAATCAAACAAACGTGAACAAAAACGTTTTCAAATCGGTTTCTTGGGTGTTTTCCGCAAAACCCGGGTGGCGACTCTCTTAAAATAGCACTTCGTCATGCTTTCAAACAAAAGGGCGCAAACCGAACTTTTCACAAATCGAAAACGCGGGATTTTCAGGGGCGTGTGCCCACAGTTATTCACCAACTTGGGATTCTCCCACGGTGGTAAAGCTGGTTCACTTGAAGGCCCAGAACCACCCTATGTGACTGTGTCTCAGTATGGTTTTTAATAAGTTGTTTCTGCACGTATTATTCCAAGCTCTTTATTTATCTTTCTTTGTTGGTGTCAAAACTCTAATGCACAAAAGACTCGTATCATGTGCAGTGTACAAGACTTTTATGCATTGAAATTTTAACTCCAACAAAAACAGTTTTGACATTATCGCTATTCACTTATTATTTAAAAACTTTGAAACATTTACCAAACAACTCTTAAGCCTCCCTTCATGAGCCCTGCAGAGCTGTCCAAATAAGAAGTTTGAACATAGAGTTTTGGGAAGGGAAAGACGGCTGCCGACAAAAAAAAGTGAACGATGGTGAGGACACAAATATATGCACTTCCATTTTGCGGTTGGCCGGTCCAGTTTGGTCTCTTCTGGGATTTCTCAGGCTCATGTTTTATAGTTGGAACATAGGCCATGCCTAAAATTATGTTTGATCAGATATCGTCTGTGTTGTGCGATATGCGAAAGGCATAACGATTTGAACTAGCACAATCAATCTACAAACGTGAACAATAAAGAAGAAAGAATGAAACGCAAGCAAGAAATAACCACACAAGAACACAAAAGATTTATGTGGTTCGACACCCAGTCTATGTATATATTGTATGGGGGAAGTGAAGTTCTACTATTATCAACAAGGATTACAAACTCAAATCTCCTCTAGCTCCATGCATCTCTCTATTTTTTTGGGTTTCTTTTGTTGGAACATTTCCAAAATATATTTAATGAATATTAAATGTAATAACTGTTGAACGGTTTTAATTCAGGAGGCATGTTTATTCAGGTTAAATGAATAGATGTGAACATTGGATTTGAGCATAAAATGTGTGTCTGTTGGGGTTCGAATTATTGGGATCAGGTCTAAGGCTCTGGTTAGGCTCTTCCTCCTGCTGCTCCGCGCTTCCGCCGCTAATACCTGCAATAAGTCACTAGGGGTTGGACGCCCCAGTGACCCTCCGACGATTAAGTTAGATCTCAGGGGAAAGTGTATAGGTCTAGGAACGCTCTGGTAACCGCCTCGGGTGACGTCATAAGTGACGCGAGGGGAGAAACGGTTACGGAGCACATGGGAAAGGGTAATGATTACGCCTGCTGCATGACCTTCATGGGGCCCTCATGGCGTAACAACTTTTCCCAAATGGTCCTAGGAATGTCTTGGGGTGAGACAGGGCAACTGACAGCAACGCAGAACACAAGCTTGACACCGAAGACAAAACTGAGGATGCGACCGAGGAATGGAATCCACACACGGCTTCGGCCCAAGGCTCCTTGAATGCCGGAGTCACATCATGTGCCCAGGTTACCGAGCTTGTAACCGAGGCCACCACAATAGCCCCTCAACTCTTCAGAGCGCCACGCCTGCTTCGGCTCTAGGGAGTTGATCCTTTGCGTGAACCGGCCAAACCGGGGTCTTCGATATCCGAGGCGCCGAGGAGTGAAGCTCCCGAAGAGGTGCGGGGGCGGAGGAGACTGATGAGGCCGTGTCCCTTCTTGGGCCAGTACTTCAACGGTACGCCAGCGGCCTATGCAGAGTTCAAGAGGGTCTACAGTGTACCCTCGGACGTTGAGGTCCGGTTGCTTCGAGATACCGATCCCTTGAAGCTTCCACACCGCCAGGGGGAGTTGATCTTTCCCCTGATGGCTATCACCGAGGGAGGAGTCAGATTCCCCCTCCATCAATTTGTCCGACGGGTGCTCCGGACCCTTACCCTCACCTTCTCTCAGCTCATGGTAAACTCTTACCGAATCATAACCAGCATCATAGAGCTGAGGAGGCAGTACAATCTGACCTTCGGTCTAGAAGAGCTCTTCGGGGTGTACTTGGTGGGGATCAACCGAGAGTGCGGTCGGCACTACCTGTCATGTTGGTTAGACTACGACACCTTTTTGATTGACCGCCTACCGGATTCCGAGGAGTGGGCCGGAATTTACGTCGCGGTCGCCGGAAACTTTATGTTCGGTCCCGGGGGAGGGAGTGGATACTGCCACCACGGTTCAGTTCGAGACCGGAGCGCCTGGTCGGTAAATTTAGTCTTCGGTACTTATGATGCATACTTCCTCTAAACCTTGGATATATATTAACTTCTTTTCCCTTTTGGTGTTTTGTTGCAGCCGAGGGGGTTGTTGCCGGTCTTCGGGAGAGAGCCTTGTAGACACCCCAATCCGGACCTTGGAGAGTCTTTGTCCACCCCGATGATGAAATAGGGGAAACGATACCTTTGCGAGCTTGAAAAAGGATCTCCTTTAAAACCAAAAACCTAACAAATCCAACAAACCCAGCCAAGCCCAATAAAAAGCCCAAAAGACTCTGGACCACAGGAGGAGGCGCCGTGCGAAGCAAAATTGGAGCGCACAGCACCTTGAGAATTCAAGGGACCGTGCGCAGCCAAACTCCTCCGCACGGCACCTTGAGCTAAAAGCTGACTGGCTCAGAAAGCTGTCGGCCACGCCAGTGTGAGCCACAGCTGAAGACTGGCTCAGCCGAAAATGCACTTCTGGTCCGCCCAGAAAATACCTCCACCATTTGAATTCAAAATCTTTCGCCATTTGCCTATAAATTAATCCCTCCACTCAAGGGAAATGGGTCCCTGTTAGCCCTTCTTTTGAGTCCTTCTCTTGCCTTTCTCTTGGCTCTCTCACTATACTTTCTCTCTCTAAGTTTCTACACCCACTTTTTTACTTCCACTTCCATTTCCAAGCTTTAAAGAATGTCATTCCCAAAAGACCTTCTTTAAGTACTTTCACTCACTCCCCTCTCATCATTGAAGTTGATCTTTCATTAACTTCAAAGTCTCATCACCTAAAATACCTAACCTTCACTCACACCCATACTCCCTTTGTCTCATTTAACCTCCTCCATCCACATCCGTGACGATCCATCCACATCCTTGCATCCACGATCATTGATCAAGCTCGAAACCAAAGGTATAAATTAGTTTCCTCGGACTAGACTGCTCCTGGCGACGGGACCTTTCCGTCAGCAGATCTAATCCCTTTGGTTAGATCCGACTCAAAACCCATTTTCATAAAATAAAACCAACAACTGGCCGAGGTTGGGAAACCGCGCGTTTGTTGATAAGACGCAGCGCATCTTGACTCCTCAACAAGCATCGCACGGTACATACCGATGCTATTGTGAGCAGTCGCCTGGATCTCGAAGTTTTCCCAGTTGTGGTTATCTCAGACCGCTGCTTGCTGTTCAGAGCTCTTAAAATAAGCCCATATCTACAAGCTATGATCCGGCCCTTTTAAAAGCTTTTCAAGATCATCCCGAATGATCAAAAACGTTAAAAACTACTTTAAAACCGTATTTTGAGAAAGACAATGGTATTTTTGGGATGATCTAACTGTTGTGAGGTTTCCGATAAGCTTTCCAAGAGATACGCAGAGAAAGCCGTGAGCTAAATAATGTTTTGAAAGTCTCGCAATAGTCCGGACAAAGCAGAGTAATTACGCGACAAGATGTTGAGGTGCGCACGCGGCGACTCAGGGTGCCGTGGGACGCTTTAGCCGAGGTCCGCATACCATTGAATGTTGTTTATCTCCCCTGCTCATATCATTTTATCACTACTGTACAGACAGTACCACCTGCACGTCAATGTGACATATTTTCCATGTCCCATCCCCGCTACTTGTTTTATTAAAGAGTTTGATATTCCAAAAAATATTGAAGATCCCCCCCCCCCCCCCCCTTCTCTTTTGAAAACATTAAGTAGAGACCGGTTTTCTTCAGGCGAGTGGGGCGCTTTTTAAAGAAAAAACCTTCCCCATTCGTAACGTGGCTCTCGAACCCAACATCTCAACGTTTTCGCTAGACCAAAAGCCTTCTCCAAACGACTCTTCGGTTTCTCGGATGATCCATTTCAAAAATCCGGGTGGCAACTCTTCGAGTTGGCGCTCCTTTTTCCGGGCGCCGGGAGCCCACAAGCCTCTAAAGCTCGGATCGACGCCGCCTACGCCATTCCAATCACCAATTGCTACGCTCCAGAGCTGCTCGGGTACAAGCCAACGTACACGAGCTATCTGAAGAAAAGATCTAGACAGCAAGGCATACCAAGGGCTGACCGAGGGCGCGGTCGAGGCCAAGGCGGAGGAGCAGGAAGAGGGATAGAAAGTGGAGGAGTCACACTCGATACCGAAGGAAGCAGCTCCGGTCCTTGGGGGATCATAAGGGAGGAGGTCCACAGGGAGACCCCAGAAAGGACAGGACTGAGTGGAGAAATGGTCGGGCATGGAACTCGAGAGGTGCTGAATCTTAGGCGCCAGAGACCGAGAGGCCAAGGTAGGGGTGTTGCCCCCGTCAGCGCGCCGGGCGCCGGGTCCTCGGGAGTAACCCCAGTTTCACCCCAGGGGCCTCCGGAGAAGAGGGCTCGGCATGAGGAGGTGATCGGCGACCGAAGCCGAGAAAAGGAGCCGATAACCATTGAGGATGAGCAGGAGGGTAAAAGGGAGGAGCAACTCGTCGGCGGGGAGGAGGGAACCTGGGTTCATCCCCGGGAGCTTCCTTGGGCGCCCGAGTTCCGACATTATGCTGGTCAGCTGATCACCCATGCCGACACCGTTAAGAACCTTGGCGTAGCCTACAGCATGCTCCAGGGCTGCATCCTTCCTCGAGATGCCCAAGCTGTCGACGGTGTAACCGAGGACCTGACTGCGGAGATCGCGTAAGCCCTTTTTGTGGTAAGCTTCATTGCTACTCTGTTCCTTATTTCTTTCGGCTAGATTTTCATACCTATAAAAATTCCTTTACTTCTATCCTGCGTTTGCAGGCTGGTGCCCGAGCCCTTGCTATCAACAACTGGAGCAAAGCCCGGGAGCAGGAGCTTGACAATCTGAGGGAGGCCTTGGCAAAGCAAGAGGATGATCTGAAGATGGCTCGGGAGACCTGCGATCTCTATCTTGCAGACTTCCAAAAGTGTGACAAGGAGAGGCTGCTGGCCGAGGATCGAGCTACGAGGGCCGAAGAGGATGCCAACACTCTTAGGGCATCCCAAGCTTTGGAAGTTGAGGGAGCTCTGAAGAGGGGCTATGACAATGGCTGGGACGCAGCCGAAGCAGCGCACAAGCAACAGGTCAGGGAGATTGAGAATGAGCTATTCTGGGATCGTTTTCTGGACGGACTGCGCTTCGGACATGAAGCCCTTTTGCAGAAGCTCAATCTCCCAGAGGACTCAGCTCTTCGCGTACTGCCCGAAGAGCTCGTTATGCCCGAGGAGAAAGTTGAGCAAGCTCAGAATCCGGAGGCAGAGGTTCATCCCGAGGACCGGTAGCTTCACAGACTGCTGCTCCTGTCAATGATGCGATCGAAGATCTTTCCACTCTGAATACTTAGAATTTTTTTTTTGCTTTACTGTTTTTGACTGGACGGCTTCGGACATTTGGAGTTTGCCGTTTCAGGATCTGTAAGTATCGCTTCGGTGACAGGCGCTGAACAATTGGCTGAAGCCTGATCATCTATAATGGCTAAGTAGGGCCTTAACTTTGCAGTTTATTTCGTTGCTAATTTGAATGAATGCTTTTCTTCTTCCGAACACAATTTTTATATTTTGGGATGCTTGTGTGTTTTTATAGCTGTAACCAAAGGGTGCCTCTGCCCCTGCTTCGGTTAAACTTTGGATAAATAAAGTTTTAACCGAAGTATAAACCGAGGGGATCGCAAAGATGTAAAGAATTGGTTCAGAAGTCGAAGCGTTTGCTAGCCCCTGTGCCCTGGTAGGCTTCTACAGTAGGCATGCAGGGCAATGACTGAAGCGAAGGCGAAGTTATCCGAAGCCCCTGCTTAAAGAGATCGAGGGACTCGTATCGAAGCAAAGAAAAAGTCAAATGTTGAGTTGCGCATGCCCCTGCTTCGGGCTAGGTGCCTTGATCGCGTTGTAGGTAACCTGAGTGATAGGTACTTATGGTGAGGTAATCTGCTAAAGGATTGGGGCTAGAGTCCCAAAGGGAAATGGCATCAGCCATGGCTTCGGGATTTTGCGAATCCTAAACAGTGGATGACGTACAGGGAAGTCGGCATAAGGGGCTCGGAAAAAGGCTGAGTTTCCTTAAGGCGAACAACCGAGAAGGCCGTGGTGACTTGGTGAGGATTTTCGTCTGAGGGGTACGCCCATGAGAGGACGGAGTCCCGAAGTCAAGATAAAACGATTCAAACAAGGTTGAACCGAGTAATAAAAAGTAAATGACGAGAGTAATAACACATAATGATGAGAGGAAAATTCTCATTGAAACAGAAGTAGGATATGCCAGTCATTACATAGGTACTCACAATCATAGCTTTGAAAAACAAAAAACCAGAAAGGAGGGAATAGGTCCTCGGAAACCAAAGCCTGGCTAGCCGTAGAACTTCTTGAGGTTGTTGGCATTCCAGGTCTTGGTGATTGGAGAACCGTCCAGCTTCTCCAGCTTGTAATTCCCTGAGCCTAGGTGCTTGAGGACTCGGAAGGGACCCTCCCAGTTGGGCATCAGCTTCCTCTTCTTTGATTTCTCTATCACTTTTTTCCAAACGAGGTCGTCTGGCTTGAATGACCTGAGGCGGACGCTTCGGTTATACCCCTTGGCAACCTCCTGCTGGTATGAAGCGAGCTTGATCCGGGCACTCTCACGCTCCTCCTCGGCCAGGTTGAGGTCCGCAGCAATATTTTCATTGTTGACTTTGTAGACGAAGTTCTCGGTACGGATCGTGGGAAGACCGACCTGCAGAGGAATAACAGCCTCCATTCCGAAGGCCAGAGAGAATGGGGTACGGCCCGTCGAGCGCCTAGGAGTGGTTCGGTAGCCCCAGAGGACTCTTGGCAGTTCTTCAGCCCATTTGCCCCAACGGGATTCGAGTCGGCGTTTGAGGCCGGAGGAGATGGCCTTGTTGGCGGCCTCGGCTTGGCCGTTGCCCTGTGGGTAGCCCGGCGTGGAGGTGTCCCATTTAATGCCATACTCGTCCAAGAGAGCCCGGTACCGCTGCCCGGTAAACTGTTTCTTATTGTCAGTGATAATGGCGAAGGGTACACCGAAGTGAGAAATGATGTTGCGCCAGACGAAGCGAATGACATCTGTTTCCTCGATGGTGACTAGGGGCTTGGCCTCGACCCACTTGGAGAAGTAGTCGGTGGCGGTGAGAAGGAACTTGAAGCCTTCAGGAGCGACGGGGAGCTTGACAACTATATCCATACCCCATTGAGAGAAGGGCCAGGGACTGGTGAGGGGGCTGAGGTCTCGAGCCGGCTGGTGAATGATAAGGGCAAACATTTGGCACTTCCGACAACGCTTTACATAATCTTCAGAGTCTTTCTTCATTGTAGGCCACCAGTACCCCTGGGTTATGGCTCGGTGAGCAAGAGAGCACCCGCCAGAGTGGCAACCGCTGTCACCAGAATGAAGCTCCTCGATGATGCCTGGGACCTGGTGGGGGTGGGCAACCAGCAAGTAGGGGCCGGTAAATGACCTTCGGTAGAGCTTTCCGTTGGGATTGAGCCAGAAAAGTGCAGCCCTGTTGCGAAGTCGGTGGGCTTCCTTCTTATTGGTAGGGAGGATGTCATCTTTTAAGTAACCAACGATCTCATCCATCCAGCTCGGGCCGAGCTCGATGTTAAGGACCTCGTGGCTTAAAACTTCAAGTTCGAAGCTGGGCTTGTCAATGGAGCTGAAGGAGATGGAACGATCCAAAGCAGCACAGGCAGAAGCGAGCCCAGCGAGGGTGTCGGCGTGAGCGTTCTGTTCCCTGGGAATATGTTCGACACGAATGGCCTTAAAGCTTTTGAGGAGCCGGACGGCGGAGCTGAGATAGGTGCGCATTCGGTCGTCCCGAGCTTCATATTCTTCGGAGAACTGGTTGACCACCAGTTGAGAGTCACTGTAGATTACAAGCTCCTCGATACCGAGGGCTTCGACAGTCTTAAGTCCGGAGATAAATGCTTCGTACTCAGCCTCATTGTTGAAGGCCGGGAAGTTGATGGAGAGGGAGCTTTCATGCAGAACGCCGGAAGGGGAGAGGAGCACGATCCCAGCCCCAGCACCTCGGCTGTTAGATGCGCCGTCAACGTACATTTTCCATACATCTCCTTGAAAGAGCTTCTAAGCGGTGCTCGGATTGGCCTGGAGGACGGCTTCAGGGCGGGGGGGGAGGGGTTGAAGCCAGGACGTCGGTTGGAGTGAGTTCGGCAATGAAGTCGGCAAGAACCTGGGCTTTGATTGTTGTCCGAGGCTGGAAGTGTATTTCGTAATTTGCCAGCTCGATGGCCCACTAGGAGATTCGGTTGGAGAGATCCGCCTTTCGGAGGAGTGATTTGAGTGGGTATTCGGTAAGAACAATGATGCGGTGGGACTGGAAGTATGGGGCAAGCTTCCGAGACGTCGAGACAAAGGCGAGAACAAGCTTTTCCAATGGAAGATAGCGTGTCTCGGCGGGGGTCATCGTCTTGCTAGAGTAGTAGATGGGCTGGTGGTCCCGTCATTCCTGTCGAACGAGAACCGAACTGATCACATGTGAGGAGACGACAAGGTAAATGAACATGTCCTTCTGGTCCCGAGGTGTGACGAGGAGCGGTGCTTCGGAGAGGAAAGTCTTCAACTGCTGCAGGGCTCGGTCACAGTCTTCTGTCCACTGGAAGCTCCGTCGGCTACCCTTCAGGAGGGAGAAAAATGGCTAGCACTTGTCGGAAAAACGACTTATGAATCGGTTCAAGGCCGCTGCCATGCCAGTCAGGCGTTGAATGTCTCTTTTGTTGTGAGGAGCCGAGAGCTTCTCGTTGGCCAGCAGTTGAGCAGGGTCGGCTTCAATCCCACGCTGGGACACGAGGTGTCCTAAGAATTTGCTGGAGCTGACGCCGAAGGCACATTTCTCGGCGTTGAGGCGGAGTTTGTGCTATTTTAGGATTTCAAAGGTTTCAGCGAGGTGGGTGCGGTGGTCACCAGCGAGCGTGCTCTTGACCACCATATCGTTGATGTAAGCCATCATTGTGTCCCCTATGAGGCACTCGAACATCTTGGTTATCATCCGCTAAAAAGTTGCCCCGGCGTTCTTGAGGCCGAAGGGCATGACAAGATATCCGAAGATTCCATGAGGGGTGATGAAGGCCGTGTTCTTAACGTCTCCTTCACTCATGGCAATCTGGTGGTAGCCTCGGTAGGCGTCCATAAACTGAGTCGGTCGTGGCCGGCCATGGCATCAACGAGTTGGTCAATCCTCGGGAGGAGGAAGAAGTCCTTCGGGCAGGCGTCGTTGAGGTTGGAATAATCAACGCAGACGCACCACTTGCCATTCTTTTTCTTAACAACAACGGTATTGGCAACCACTTGGGGTATTGAAACTCTCGGATGGCATTGGCGTTGAGGAGTCGGTTGACCTCCTCGATGATAGCTTCGGAATGAACCGGAGAGGAGCGTCGAGCCTTCTGGACGACAGGGCGCTTGGTCCTGTCAATGTTGAGCTCGTGGCAGATGAAAGAGGGATCGACTCCGGGCATCTCATAGGGGGTCCATGCGAATACCTCGATATTCTTTTTGAGAAAATCCACCATGTCATTCCGCTCGATGTCACGGAGTGATTAACCGACAAGGAAAAAACGTGATCCGTCTTCAGTGATGGGAACGGTGACAAGCTCTTCCACTGCTTTTTCGTCGGCGGGCCTGTCGACATCTTCCAGAACTGGGGCGTCGGGGACCTCAATGAGATTGACCCTGGAAGTCTTCTTATTGCTTTGGACTGCGTTAACATAGCACCTCTTTGCCGCGATTTGGTCGCCGTACAGGTCCTCCTGTCGTCCGTTAGCGTCTATGAAGCGAACCACCTGGTGGTAAGTGGAAGCGATAGCCTTCAGCTTATGGAGCCAGGTGCGCTTGACGATTGCATTATAAGGGCTAGGTACATCAATGACCACGAACTCCATATCGAGGACCACCGAACTTGCACGGACGGGGAGAGTGATCAAACCGAGAGGCCATACTGGGGCCCCGTTGAAGCCTATGAGGGGGACTTTGGAAGGAGGTCGGAGTCTGAGAGTTTTAGGTCCTGAAACAGGGAGTAGTACATAACCTCGGCCGAGCTGCCTTGGTCAACGAGGACGCGGCGGACGTTGAAAGTTCCGATGCGGAGTGTGACGACGATGGCGTCATTATGTGGCAGCTGGACACGATCGAGGTCCTTCTCAGTAAACGTGATTGTCCACTTTGAACCATCGTCGGTGCGGGCGCGCTTGGTGTTGGGACCGACGAGCATAACCAATTTTGAGGAGGATGCATCGTTTAACTCGACGCGGATGATGCGAGTGGCCTCGGGGTGCAGAGGTGTAGAGACCCGTAAATTTCCTTATTTAATTTTAATGTTCGTAGTTGAGGAAAAATGGTGGAAAATGATGTGAATGTGAATGTGGTGGTTAAATGTGCAAAGGTTGGAAAGATGTGGGTGTTGGCGTAATATAGTGCAAGTGTGTATATGTGTGTGTGTCCAGGGGAAATTCTTCCCATTTCTCCTCCCTCTCACTCTCGGTTCTCTCTCCCTCTCTCGGCTCTCTCACTCCCTCTCACCATCTCTCAAATTCTTACCTCCAAACTCAAAACCCAAGAAGATTAACCTTCATTCCGCCTTCCATTCGTGGTTTGGAGCTCGTAGTTCGTTGGGTCTAGCTCGGAGAGGAGTATTTGGTCGAATTCAAGGGTTTCAGAAGCTAGGGCTTACTCAATCTCTTCGGTTTCGGCTTGGATGCTAGAGGTAGGGAATTCTACCTATCTTTATATGTTATTTGAGTATTTCTCTGCCTTGTTCGAGTTTGTGTTTGTTGTTATTGAAGTTAGATTGAAACTTGAAATTATCTGTCAAAAATCGTCTGTAAGTTACTCTCTCTACCGGTAGGAATTGAATGTCTACCAGTAGGTTGGTTAAGAAATTCCTATGTAACCAGCTCAAACGTACAGCAGCAGCTCAAAAGCTGCTGAACGTATTCAAAGTCTACTGGTAGGAATTGAATACCTACCGGTAGGTCAAGTACAAAGTTCTTTCATTCAAAATGTTGGCTCTTCTGTTTGCAATTTCTACCGGTAGTAATTGAATACCTATCGGTAGGTCAAGTGCCGAATTCCCCTCTTCTACCGGTAGGAATTGAATACCTACCGGTAGGTAGATTCAGCTGCTGCAGTATCTTTCACCTGCTTTCCTATATCTTCCAACCTCCTTGTTGAAGCTTCTCATCGACTCTAATGGGTCTGTTTGCATATTCTTTCATACGTTTTGAAGAGTATTATCTGTCCCACTCTTAGAGTGGTATCCAGTGGACCAGGGCGAACTCGTTGTGCTAAGAAATGAGAAATGGATGTTATTGCACATTGAAATACGAACGATACACCTGAATATGTCTAGGGATCCAATGAGTATTGCAATTCGTTTTCTCTCGATTCGTAGAACTCCTTAGATTCCTTTAGCATATGCTTTACAGACTCCAAGTATAAAAACTAGAAGACCGGGCACTGCAGAGTCTAGTCGTGGGTTGATATGTGGTATGTGAAGGTACGGGGGTGTACTTAGAGGTACGGTGAGGACATGTGATATTGTGGTATGCTTAAAGGGGAGGGCGTGTATTAATTAATTGGTCGGAGTCTTGACATGGTTGACAGTTTGGAACGTTTGAAATGTAATCCATGTGGTGGATTGATAGATCGTTTTAAAAGCTTGAAGCAAATCGATGTTGGGATAGAACAGTTTGAAATGATTGAACAGTGATTATTATTATTGAGGGAATAGACTCGGGGTGACCCTGCGCTCGAGGGAACTAGACCCGAGGTGACCCAATTGATTGTTATTATTGAGGGAATAGACTCGGGGTGACCCTGCGCTCGAGGGAATTAGACCCGAGGTGACCCAAGTGATTACTAATGATGGGAAACACCTGATTAAAAGAAAGGAAATGTTTTTCAAAAAAAAAAGGGGATTTGACGATGATCAATGTGGACACGGGAAAATTGTAGTATCGTACGAAGAATAATAAGATGTTTTAAATTGATTATACACAAATATGGAATGACGTGAGTTTATTAACGTATTTAGTTAAAGAAGCAAACGATTAGTGACATTGAGGTGAAGTAAAAAACCCTTAGACTATGGTCGGCGGCTCATTGGCAATCATTTGTGCTTTGGGCGTTTCAGTCTATGTTTACTCACTTATGGTGCTTGATTCATCTCATTTGCATATAGAGTTTGCGTAGACTTTTCTACTGGGCTAGTGTAGCTCAACCTATCATTTTCAGATATTTTGCAGGTCATCGTCATGGAGTGCTTGGAGTGCATGCTGTTGTTATTGATTAAAGCTATTTTGGGAGTACTCCACTATCTTTGTAAAATAATCCGCGTTGTATTATCTTTATTTACTTGGGAACTCTGTAATTTATAGAATTGGGGACTGAACTACCTTTTTGGGTTATTAATTGTAACTCTTTGAGGATTTCAGATTATCAAATGTCATTATTATTTCTGTTGAAAATCGAGGGCGTGACAAGAGGGCCGTGGATAACATGAATCGTCTGAATTTCTTTTTCAGTTCTGTGCTCGGCGCGCTCTGCCCGAGCCTTGGTTTTCTCGTGATCGATGAGATTATTGAGGTGACCACCGGCGACAAGCTGCTCCAAGTAGGCCTTGAAGGGCTTGCAAGCGGTAGTGAAGTGGCCTTGCTCATTATGATAACTACATCAGACGATTGGGTTTTTGATCTTCCCGTTCTCGGCGTCGAGCTTCTGATTCGGGAAGGAGAATAAGGGTTGATCCTTCACCTGATCAATGATCCGGTAAATAGGAATGGTGAAAACGGTTTTCTCAACGTTGAAGTCGCTTGGCTTCGGTCCCTTCTTCGAGGGATTGCTTGATGTTGTTGACCTGCTTCTTAGGCGTTAAAACAGGTGTGGGAACCGAAGCGTTGGCCGAGACAGATGTGATTTTGGAGCTCGTGGACTTCCCGATGCCCCTTTCAGCTTTGGATTCGATGAGCTGGCACCAGCCTTCGATGCGGGTCATGAGGTCCTTCATGGAGTCGGGCTTGTTGCGGGCGAGGTCGTCGTAGACCTGCTTGTCCTAGGAGGTGAGACCGAGTTTGAATCCTCGGGCCGAGATGACACCGTTGCAGCCTTTGATTTCATTGAATAACTCCCAGTAGCGACCGACGTACTGGCGAAGCGTCTCGTCAAAACGTTTTTGGAGAGCGAGGAGGGAATCAATCTCCTTTTCGTGCTTGTTGCTCGTGACGAATCGAGCCATGAAGGCATCGCACAGGGAGTCGAACGAAGAGATTGACCTGGCAGGAAGCTGGTTAAACCATGTAAGGCCTAGGTTCCCGAGGTTGGCGGGGAAGACCTTACAGAGGAAGGCGTCGTCCGAGGGCTCATTACAGAGGAAGATAGACATAACGAGCTTGTATTGCACCAAGTGAGTATATGCCTCGGTCTTGCCATCGTACTTGGCAAACTTGGGTTGGGTGAATCCTTTTGGGGGGTGACCGAGTCGATCTCCCGTGTGAAGGGGGAGGTCATGAGTCTCTTGAGTCGGGCATCGCAATGAAGTCGGATCGAACGGTCAGGACCGTCAGGACGCTCGGTCGCGGGGCGCTTCTTTGGGATTGACTCGTCCAACCTGTCATACTCCTTCCTCTTCGGTGGGATGCTCCCTGATCTCTGATAAGATCGCTCCTGTAGGTCCTTCTTGTAGCTATCTCGAGCATAGGACTCGAGGCGCTCTGTAACATGGCTTCCGCCACCTTTCTCCCCTAGATGCGAGACAAATGGGCTTTTGGCTCAAGCGTTCTTGAGGCGTTCGCGATACCCTTTTGTCTGGAACTCCAGGAGGCCATCCTCGTCGTTGGCAATTTTGGTGAAGCTAGGGGTGGGCTCACGAGTTCCCTTCCCGATCCTGATCGGGTGCGTGGAGGAGGCGGAGTCGCTACCGGCACCGAGCCTCTCGAAGCCGGATCGCTTTCTTCGTGGGACTTTGGGGTCAGGGGAATGGGAGCGCTCCCTACGCCCAGTGCCACCTTCAGCTCGACCACCCTTGGCAACAGGAGACTCGAGACGGTCTTTGACAGAAGGTCGAGGCTGGTGTTCAACCAAACGGCCCCCCTCGCGACTGCGGGGAGGGTTTTGATGGCTTCTTCTTCCCCCATGACCTCCGGAGGAGTGAGATGTGGAGATCTAGAGGAGATGTTTGATCTCAGCGAGCTCATCGCGGACGTGCTTGTCTCGTTCCACGGCTGTTGACAAGTCGTCGATCTTCCGCTCCAGGTGACGGATGTAGGTGTGGAGTTCGGAGTCGGCTCCTGCGTCCTGAGTTGAAGTCCCAGCTTCGACTCCGATGGACATGTGAGCCTTCCCTGGGGCACCGGCCCTGCCAGGAACCAGGATTGGTTCTCCGAACAGGCCGAGGCCGAGGGTTGTTTCACTGGGGTGAGGATCTTCGACTTCCACCATTGTTGCAACGGGAGGTCTTGACGGAGCTCTTTGGGTGGAGGGAGATGGACGGTTGCGAGAGTGGCTGGTCCCCAGCAGAGTCGCCAATTGTCGGGGTTCGAATTATTGGGATCAGGTCCAAGGCTCTGGTTAGGCTCTTCCTCCTGCTGCTCCGCGCTTCCGCCGCTAAGACCTGCAATGAGTCACTAGGGGTTGGACACCCCAGTGACCCTCCGACGATCAAGTTAGATCTCAGGGGAAAGTGTATAGGTCTAGGGTTAGGGTAGAATGGCATACCTCTCTCAGGTGAGTATCCCTTCATATTTATAGACCTAGGGTTGCTTGGGCTTCAAGCCAGCGCGTGAAGTATACGCTCCGGTAACCGCCTCGAGTGACGTCATAAGTGACGCGAGGGGAGAAACGGTTACGGAGCACATGGGAAAGGGTAATGATTACGCCTGCTGCATGACCTTCATGGGGCCCTCATGGCGTAACAACTTTTCCCAAATGGTCCCAGGAATGTCTTGGGGTGAGACAGGGCAACTGACAGCAACGCAGAACACAAGCTTGACACCGAAGACAAAACCGAGGATGTGACCGAGGAATGGAATCCACACACGGCTTCGGCCTAAGGCTCCTTGAATGCCGAAGTCACATCATGTGCCCAGGTTACCGAGCTTGTAACCGAGGCCACCACAGTGTCTATTCAAGTTAAATGAATAGACAAAACCAAACCAAAAGGTGTGATCATTGGGGTTAAATGAATAAATATGGCTATAAGACATGACTATTGAATTTAATCAAAGAGGTGTAATCTTTGGTCAACGGTCACGATCTATGCCTATAAAAAGGCAAAGAGTTCTACCAATTCAGTTAGTGAAAGAGAATCAGAACAATTCTAATTGTTATTTCTCTCTAGAATTATCTTCTATATTTATTCTTGTCGAGCTCGCAAAATCCGATGGTATTCTAGTCTCTCATCGTTTGTGCATAACGCAGTTAGACAACAGTTGGATACTTGACTTCATTTGATCTTGGATGTTGCTTTGATGTAACCCGGTGCACACCAGTTTCTCTCGAATTGGTGGGGACGAATATCATCTTAAGGACAATGACAATGTAACGTGATTTAAAACATCTCTGTTTATCCTTTTTCATCAACTACGACAAATTTTGCACCAACATCTCTCACCAAAAAACAAAACAAGCAAATCTTAAAATTGGACAAAACGAGTTTATATAGAGCTAGCTGTCTAGCGTCACCATCGTCGAGCCTGTCCGGAAGGGAATTCCAGCACCTTAGAAAACTAACTCGCGGGATCCTTCTAGACGGCTCTCAGTCTTGTCCGGACGGAATATACAGAAACATCCCTCTTCACATATTGAAGTCACACACAGCAGTCTAGGTATGCTTTTAGAACACAATTATCTTAATAAGAAAGAGATTTCCATCATAAATGTATTCCGAAAATATATTAAACCATATTCGATCAATTGTGAGCGACATAAAAAAGCCTTTGGTACTTCGGAGAAACCAAGTCTTGATCGAACTTAAATTTTGCTCGATTGATACACGAATTTTGGTTGATGAAGGAAAATGTAGGAAGTATCCGTTAGAATTCATGCATGTAACTCAAATAACGGGTGACAACAACAATAGCCTGTAGCGACATTGAGCCATGTGTGAAACACTTTCTTTAGAGAAGAACTAATGTCTCCTCTTGCACTGGGTTAAATGACGCTCCCTCTCAAGGAACAAAGATCTTCCCAAAGCCTGTGTGCGATGTAGAGCTTTCACATGAATCAAAAACCGCTCTTATGCTAAAAGGACAAAATTATCTCAACTCAAAATTTTCATCAACTATGTATAAAAACAAATTTTATTCGTGGTTAAATATTTTTTTAACACTCCACTTTATGAGTCACTTTGGCTAGCTGGCCTGCGACTTAAGAGTTTGACCCTAAAATGTTATAGGTGCTATCAATTCTTTTGGGGCCAGTTCATGTGGGGATTTGGCCTGATTTTAATTGACTCCCCTCCCCAACCGTTAGTTGATAATGAGGTTGGTCCTCTGAAAATAGACGAAATGTGCGTAAACTGGTCTGAACACATGAGTAATAAAAAATCTCTCTACTTTATGTGCTATTGGTACACACCAACGTATAGAGTAGGGAGAATGATAATTGCATTTAAGTCCCAATTTATTTTGACTAAATGCATGTGATGGATGAAGTAGAAGTTACAAAATTTTGTACCGGCCTCATCATCTCATTACTCCAAATCAATAATCATAAAAAAGTACAAAAGCACATAAATGAGTTCATAAACATATTTCAAGTCATCAAAATATACAAGAAAAAAGCTAGGATCCCTTCTTCTTTTTTTTATCAGCAAAAATAACATTTTATTAAGGGAAGGAAGAAAGAGAAATCCAACCAAGGTTAGAAAATACATCCAAAGGACAATGCCCTAAACACCCGATGACCTAAAAACCCATATACAACAAATAAAGCTAAATCTTATGCCTTAATCCTATGCCTCTTTCTTTTCCCCCCAAAAAATTGGGTTTATACAACCAATTGGGATAGCCATAACATTGTAACTCCATACTTCAAAAATAAAAAGTCCGGAGGCCAATCTTTGTCGAGAACAAATACCGATTATTCATTTCTCCGAATGAATGTTTCTGTCTACAAAACAACATCGTTTTGACGCCCTTCGAAACCGCAGTGCACGGCCGCCCTACATCGTCTCCAAGTCCTCAAATAAATCAAGTGGAGAGGCTTGTGCAGGCAGCACCTAAACCCTTTCTTTGACTTTTGCTCGGCACTCCCCATTCAAAGACATAGTAGTAGCTAGCTGAGAAAAACTTTTTTACATAGGCTCAGTAAACTTTTCAATCTCGTGAGTTTAAAAGTGTACGTTTTGGATGATCCATATTAAAAACAAACTATTACCGGTAATAGTTTAAAAACATATCTCAACCATTAATTATTGAAACGGGATGACTGAGATTGCACGGCTCAACTATTGATTGCCAAAATGAACGACTAAGATTGCACGGCTCCGTGAATAAGTTACTCCATTAACGTAGCTAGCTAGCCTAATTGTACGTGTGGATGCTCCAAGCAGTTAACTGAATTCAGGGAGATGCACGTGTGGTTAAAGTTATACAGTACCTTGGAGTCTGGGACAATATATAGAAGATCACGCCGAAGCCCTGGTTTGTGGGGGTATCCTAAGATATAAGGTTTGAAAAACGTCAACGGTATCGAGGCAGGCAGGCAGGCTCATCGGACATTTTTAATGAAATCACTCACTACTCACGGCCGGATCAATTCATAATGTAGTGGGGGCCTAGCTCGATCAATTAGGGCGCGCGGGGCAACAAACCTTCACTGCCCTTAATCTATTAACTGTCCCTCGGGTAGCGGGAGGAGCTGTCCCTTAAGAAGATAATAAGATAATAATCCCTAGAAGCATATACTATAAGATTTTCATTTCCCTGATTAATTTTGTGAAAAAAGAAAAAAAAATTGAATGTGAAATTTAGTAATTTATGGGTGGGGATGATGCCACAATGCGTTTGTCGGGATCCGGATGCTCTGTTTAATTACATCTATGCAACTTGTAAGCTGCAGTTTCTCTCTCTCGGATTCCTATTTGATCATTTATTAGCCCTCATGTAATGCAAAATTTTCGTCATTACTTTAATTTCTTTCTCGGGAGGGATTATTTTTTGAGTTGTTCTGCATTGAGCTTGATGTAGTTATTATGGATTCACATGTATAGATTACAATAGCCATTGGCGAACCAAATGTACCTTCATCTATTCAAACATGTAACTTCTTCTGTTTGTTTTAGGGTCTCAAAATCCTGAGCATGGTCTTTAATAAATTTTCTCTATCTATCTATCTATCTCTCTCCACCTATATATTACTCTAAAAAAATCAGCCTCAAAACCAAACTGAACTGGGCAATATGCATATATATCCATTTAGCATGCCAAAAAGAGAGAGCAATTATTTAATGCCACTAGGTACCACGTGACGGTGCCCCAAACTCTTATCTCCACACATTTTGTGGTGGGGACCACACAAATGTGTGATGAAAAAATAGTTTAGGACACCACGTGATTGTAGCCCAAATGCATTGAATAGTTTTTCAAAAAGAAAAAAAAAAAAGTAGTAGTAAGAGGTGCAAATCACTTGGTGCTTCCAAAGCTATTTGGTCTAGGAGGTACGTATTTGGACACTCCGATAACACATATGCATAGGTGTCATAACATCCCAAACTCCCAATTTTATTTTATTTTTTGGTTAGACATAAGAAGCTAAATTTATGAAAATTAATAACAAAATTCAGCAAGAGATTTTTTTTGTTTGTTTAACAATTATATTAGTGATTACTTGGTTAGTGCATGTGGTCCCTTGCATCCGTATTAACTATAGCTGTTTAGGATAATCATGAAAAGGATTTGGACTTTGATCAATTAATAAGTCCAATTTCAACACTCACACAAATATATAGTGTATAGGTGTCAAAATTTGAATTCTCTCTTACAAGTGTTTAATGATGTGTTGCATAAATTAATGTTGTTAATTAACAGTGCCATGGGCAGCGGGCAAACTGCCCAAATCATCACCTCTCAATATAATCCCCAAAAATAATCACATAAAGCTCCCAACTTCTCCTCTCCTCTCCTCTCCTCTCTCTCTCTCTCTCTCTCTCTCTATGGTTTCGATTGGGTCCTTTTGTCGGCCCAATAGTAAAGTGTTCTTTTGCTTCCAATTAGCTCCGATCCTCAGTTTTTCTTTTACTTGTCTTATGTCTTGATTCTGTCAAAGGGGTTTCTTCAAGTAGTTGTGGTTGTGCTGCTTTAATTTGTTGGGTTTGGTGTGGTCACTCTCATTTTTAGCCTTCAAAATTATGCACTAGTTTGGAAACTTCTATCTCTTCTTCATAAATCTTGTGTTGGGTTTTCAGGATCTTCAGCAGCGGAGTCTCTCCCCAGGGTTTGCTCTTTAGAGGTTCTTTTAGTCTTAAAATTACGGTTCTTCACCTCACCGCAAGCAATTTCTGTTCTCGCTGAGCTCATCTGAAAACGCCTGTTTTTTCGCAGACGTTTAATTTAGTACTTGAAAAGTTTTGCATCCAAGGAGGTTGCTGTCTCTCTTGGCTTTTATCACTTTCCAGTCAAATTTAGTAGTAGTATATATAGCTTTAAAGAAAAGTTGTCTAGGTATATTTCTTCTTGTTTAGGAATCCTTTTTGGTTTAATTCAGTAAAGCTCTTCACCAGTAGAGATTAGACCAGTTTCCAAGCATGGCTCCGTCAGGCAAGAGAATAAAAGCAAGAAGAAGAAGAAGAAGCACAACAAAACCCAGAAGAAGAAGAACCCATTACAAGAAGCTCTCCAAGATTCAAGAAACTCCCCTTGATATGGCAGCAGCCACCAGTGCTACTTCCTCCTCCATCATCACCTATTCAAAGACTATCAAGAGAAGAAAAACTACTTTAATTCCCAGTGATTCCAATAGCTGCAGCCAAACACCGGAGAAGAAGTCGGTTTACGATTCCAATAGCTGCAACCAGACACAGGAAAACGTTTCGGTTGTTTCTCCCGATAGGAACGGAGCGTTCTCCAATATTGGTGCTGAGGTCATTAATTCCAGTACTACTGGGTGCTCAACTCCCAAAGGCCAGCGGTTCCGAATACCGGAGATTCTAACGTGTCCCCGGGCACCCATGAAGCGAAGAGCTTTGCAGAATTGCTCGGTGAGAAGAGGCCCAATAGCTTTCTTTGCTCCTCCGGATATAGAGCTCTTCTTTCTCTATGCACTCGGCCATGTCCCGGCAGCCTGACTTGTTTTTGCCCTGTCTTCATTTTTAAAGTAAGATGATATATCATGCCATTAGCTTTTTAGTTTGAGTTCTTCAGTCTGATTGAGTTTGAGAACTTGTGAGTTCTATCGTAGGGTACCGTAGGGTATACTAATGAGCTAAATTTTAGGTTGTGGGTTTGCTCAAGTTTTTTTTTTATTTTTTTTTATTTTTTTTATTTGGTCAGCTCATATTGTTTTAGTTTATAGCTGATTTGCTGGGTGTATCTTAGATTTTTTTTTTTGTGGGGTTTGATTTGAGGTTGAAGTTGCCAGTGTTTGTATTTTAAGTCAACCTGAGAAAGTAAAAGAATAGACTTAATTACTTCAGATACTGGAAGTACTGTTTCTTACGGAGTATTTAGCTTTTCTTGATATCTGCTTCTATTCTTCTCTTTTTTCACATGTGACAGTGATTGATATTTGATAGTTGATTAATGCACCAGACCACCATATCTTGAACCAGGGACCATCGATCCAAGCTGTTTATAATCAGAAAAATGAATCACTTTTGGGTGTGGGGGTACCCCAGTATCCCACTGATGAATGTATGAATGATTGAGCAAGTAATTAAATTAAGTATATATCTAGTACTGATTGCAACCCTAAGACTCATGAGGTCCCCTTCTATTTCATTTTCTGAACCCTGGTCAGAGGAGCCCTGGAGCTTAAACTGCTGACTGATCAATCCTATGGTTCAGTCATTTGGTGTAGCTCGTGCGGATTTACTTATACATTAAACCAATTCTTGATTCCCGGTCAACGTAGGACCTAATTGGTCACATGATAATCCTTCGAAATGTTCTGAACTCCTACTCTCAATCATCGCGCTATGCCTGACGCTCTCAATTCTCTCTCTTGCGAATTTTAGTAGATTGACATGTGGATATATGTTTCAAAGACGCTTTCGTGCTTCGCGCTTCTGAATTATGTGACTTATCGTACGTATGACCTTCACCGGCTTGCTTTTGGGGGTACTACTATTGTGTTGTCATTGCTAGACTAGAAAAAGGCTTCCACGAGAGTTTCCCAAATGGGTAGCCATTTGCAGTTTCTTGAAGTGAAAAATGAAAGTGAAAGTGACTTAGCCATAGAAGACAGTTTTTGTTCAAGTGGGAAGCAGGTAATAATTTCCATTCAGAAAAGCCATAAAATAAAATGAGGGGTACGTTTTTAACCCAACTCTCTCTCTCTCTCTCTCTCTCTCTCTCTGAAAATGGAGGGTGGATGTAGTTTGTTTTTTTAGCTATGGAGGTGGGATATGAAATGATCATGTAATGGGGGGGAGGGGGTTGGATTTTAATTGCCTGGTGGTGTCTGTCTGGTCTGTGTGTCTCAAGTTGAGCCAGCAAAATAAGAGAATCCAATGTCAAGTCTCGTGCGGGTTGTGATCAGAGAGAATCTCTAGGAAATTTCCATCATTTCTTTTCTCATTACTTTAGTACTTTGACTAATAATGTTGGGGAAACATATATATTTGGAGTACAAATATTATACCGACAACATTAGATTTTTTTCTCTCTCTGAATTTTATAGAAATTCACGTTACACTTTGTGGAATGGCCATTCGTCGCGAGGAGGGTGAGTCGGTGCCGACTCATAAATTTTGAGGGCCGGAAGCAAACCCTTTTAAATGTGATCTTTCTATATTTTCTACACAAAAGTTAGTTTACAAAGAGTTCCATAAATAAAAAAAAAAAGCCATTACAAAATATAATCATATATATAGTTATCCCCAAAAAAAAAAAAATTGCATCAATTACAATATCTCAAAATCCATCATTTGAATATTAGTTTTCTCGCACTTTTTTTGCAAACGTCTCCATAGTCAAACTTCTTCACCCTCTCCTTCTCAATGAAGAGAATATAACCAATCTATTTAATCTTTTTTGAGACATAATTAACCGAAAATAATTTTTGATCAATTTTAGCATTGAAAAGTTTCTTTCCCTCAAGTCGTCTGTCGTCAACCTTGAAGCCGTAATGGGATGTAATTCTAATTCCATCGTTTCTATCTAATTGGGGCCTATTTTGTGGTTCCTTAATTTCAATTGGGCCTACTTTATGTAAAGGAGGTTTAGTTAAATTTATTTAGGCCATAAGATCCTAGAATTTTTGGGCCCTCATTTCATCGAGCCCTACAAATCTAAGCAACTCAAATCATTATGAAGGGAAAATAACAGCCTAGAACGCATTTTGATAATTAATACCCGCCAAGAATAAGTTAAGAACATTTGTTAATGCTAAAATTGTCATTGGCGGGTATTAATTATTAAAACACGTCATTGGCCATTTTCCCATTATGAAAGGTTCTGGATGAGCCCATAATGCGGGCAAACTACACCCTAGGCTCCTTAATTTCATTCGGTTTAAGGGTACCCGCGAGAAATCAGTAAAAAAAAATGACAGAAAAGGGCTTGATTTGAGCAGTTTTTATTTGAATCGTTCAATAAAAAATAAACAAAAACTGTTCGGATGAAATCCTTCCCGGTCTTTTTTTTTGCTGATTGTATATGCATACCCTTAAAATCACGTTTTGAACACATTGAACGGCTCGGATCATCAAAATTCGATCAAGAAAGGGATGTCCACATTTTATTAAAATGAGGTGGCTTTTACGAGAGACTGACTCTGTGTGTGTGTACACACACACATTTGTGAATACTTAATCCCAAAAAGAGGTTTAATTGGCTGCAGGGGTACGAGAAAACAAAGAAATGCATGTCCTCTATGAGTTCATATGGTCAAGTCCTACGGAGGCTAAACATTCCAAACCTTGAAGACATAGGAGGGTTTGCCTGGTTATTGACTTCTGAGCCCGATAATAAGTTAAGGTGCACGCAAGTTGGCTTGGATATCGGTTATAAAAAATGCAAATAATTTCGTGAAGAGAGAGAGAGAGTGAGAGTAGTATTTGCTCGATCATCGAAGCAAAATTAGAGCGGTGACGATTTACCGTGCATTGGGCAGTACCGCCCTCTAGTCCAGTATTTGCATATGGGGTGGTTTGTGTGCGCGCCTGCGAGAAAGAAAGGGGAAGGGGAGGAGAAAAAGGAGATTTGATTGAGTTAGTAGATCAAGTTGAAAGTGGACCTCACCCAGCAATCATAAACACGTTTTGATCATACCAATATAGTAACCCCCAAGCAAATTTTTTTTAAACACTATCTTTGAGCATCTCTAATCTAATACTTTATTTGAGAGTATCAAAATACTCTATTTTATTCATAAAGTGATTTTAGATGAAATCACTATTCCTATTTATTCTAACCACAAATCCTCTATTTTTCCCTCTAAAATAGAGGAGGTTTGAATGATGGGTTGGAGGAGTTCTATACTCTCAAATGGAGGAATAGAGCATTGGTTGGAGATACTCTAAGGATAAAAATGCCATTTTAAAAGGTGAATAGTGTTATAGAGGGGATCCTCCATATTTTCTTTTATCTTCTAAATATGAAGGATCAAAAGTCCATCCTCTCAAATAGAGGAGGCTTGAGAGGATGGGTTAGAGGAGTTCCATACTCTCAAATAGAGGAATAGAGCATGGGTTGGAGATGCTCTTAAACAAAGCAACGAAAGTAAGAGAACTGCAACTGAAAGACACTATTATCTCAACTTTCTCTTGGTTTTAATTGGACCTCTGCTATTAGACGATAGAATTGGTCCTTCAAAAATTCGGTCAAGGTTCATGTGAAGTGGCGTGGATGACTTATAGGAAAGGGAAATGATGGGAACATAGATGTTCAAACACATACATGATGCTTTCGGAACAGTTCGATGTGTGTCGACAGTCTCATTTGCATCTTTTGTGGTGTATTCACTAGAGCAAACATTGAAAGCAGAAGTGAAAAGTCCTCTATACTAAAGAATTATGTGACTTAGGCCCGAACATTTGTGGTCGCAGCGTTGCGCTATAGACGATGTTTTTCTATATAGTTCACCATCTCACAAGATGCGAGTGATGCATTCAACCCTAGGCAACATTATGAGTTCACGAGTTAGATGTAGAACATTTTCCCCAAAGCAATTACTGTCGTAGAATCTTGATACACTAACCTAGAGTAAATTAAACAAGGTTTTACCTAAAGTAAAACAAGGTTTACTAGAAAGGGGGAATGAAAATTGCATTAATTTCGTTACTACTCCATTGCTTGCACACGTAGGGAGGAGGGAGAAAAATTAGAGAGAGAGAGAGAGAGAGGGATCAATTCTTGGAATGAGGATTGATGCAGTGAACTGCTGGGTGATTCTTTAAAGAAGTTTGCATATGGATTGATGTCTTTATCATAAAGTTGGTGAGTTTTGCTTTTTCAATTCCAATGATGTTCTAGTAAATTTCTTTATCAAAGCATAGACTTTACTTTGATTCTTTGATGATTGTACGATCATTTTTTTAAAAATATATATTTACCGTTCTTTTTTTTTTTTTTACTTTGATTCTTTGATTGTACGAACAATTTTTTTTTCAAATATATATTTACCATTCTTTTTTTTTTTCAAGCGGTATAAATCAACGGGGCTTAGAGGGCATTAGTAAGTTAGTTCACATGAAATCTAAAGGCTGTCCATAGTTTTGAACCACAAACGCTCTTGACAGGACTCGAACTTTGGCATCCTACAAGAGAAGGACCAGAAAATTCCATTGAACTACAAGTCCGTTGACTATAAATTTATCATTCACCACCGATGTTTCTTTATAAATTATCCCGCTTTCTCCGTAATTACACCACTAATGTTAATTGCTAACTTTTCTAGAATCCGAGGTTGCCTCTCTTGTCTTTTCACAAAGAAGAAATTAAACCCACACTTTGAACTTTTGGGTCAAATTACCTGCCAACATCTTCCATTTTGAGCATAACTCTTTGTCCCTTTTTTGCCAATCTAATTTTATTTATGTACTCAAAATTATTGAATTTTCCACGGAATTGTGTTTATTTCTTAATTAATTTATACATCGCTAGCGACCGTTATGACGGAATGATATATGTTATCAGGGACAAATAATTATGAGTGATTAAATATTTCTTTCAAAAAAAAAAAAAAATGCTGCTGACGAACGACGGTATGAGTTTTATTTATGGAAGTCATGTATTCGAAAATATTTCATAGAAAATGGGAAAGTTGCATCCGCTTCATTCCATGTATGGTAAAGATTGACTGACAATATCTCATTTATTTTAAGGACGACGTACAAGATCATCCCAACTTTGCTTCAAGTACGTACCTCTCTTTTTCTTATCAATGAAATATTTTCTTTGCTGTTTTTTGAAAAATGATATCATCCCAACTTCTTTAATCAAAAAAAACCACATCATCTTGATCACTAATTAAATTTATGCAACCAAAACCATCGGTAATGTAAGCTCCAAAAAGCCGAACTCCTTTGTGTTGGCAATTCCATTAACAAAACACACATTTTCCTGTATCCTATTTATCGAGTTGCATTTTATTTTTCTTCTCTTTTTAGAGAATCTGTTTAGCGATTATGTGGATGAATCATGTATTGAGTGCAGTAGTATAGCTGCACTGTGATCCGGGACATCAAGAAGAATCAAGCGAAGTTGATAGTGAAGAACCGATCGAGCATCGCATTTTGCGCATAATTCAGTTTTCCAGAAGTTGCTCAAGCAACAATCAAGCACTTAATTTGTCAAGCAAGGCTTCAGATCAAAGGTTGCACGACGTTGCAGGCCGGATGCGATATGTGTGAGGATCACCATAGCTATCTTCTATGACATGTTCACGCTTGCGCTTGGTCTGAGTGTAGTATAGGAGGCAATTAGCCTTATGCTTGGCTTTCCCTTCCGTTCCCGAAGCAGAGCAATAGGAAGTCCATTATCCTGTCTTCAGTGCTTCGATATGACCACGATCCACTTGGACCGCAAATTCGCAACCCCCGATAGCATTGTTTTCATGTCCATCTCCATTCCTACATGTAGAAAAGGCAACACTGATATAGGCTGATGGCGTTCAGGTGTTGAAGGAGCAAACTCGCAACTAGACAAGAATCGATCGAACCATCTCAGGGAGAATAAGGCTAGGCCTATGGAAGAAAGGAAACTGAAGATAACACTTGGAAGACTTAGATCTCTTAAAGGCTAGGCCTATGGAAGAAAGGAAACTTTTTATCCGTATCTGAATCTCGGAGACAATCACCACTAATGAGAAGAAAGTTTCGTCCCATAATGACCTTTTTCGTGCCATTCCTTAAGCCCTCTTTGATGGGCTTTCAAGAGGCGGGTTTGGAGTGCCAACGGGAAAAAAAAAAAAAACATTAATCTGTAGCTAGTAAAACATTTTACTAATATTCTTGAAAGTACTAAAAGAGTCCAATTTTTAAATGAAAATAGGAGAAAAAAAATTAGATGAAAGAATCCAATTAGTGGTCAACTATTGATGTAATTAGCTTACCTACTAATTAGGTTGCCACCCTTAAAATGCTTAGGAGAGCTCTTCAAAGTAAAATAAAGGGCCCTAAAATAAAATAAAATCTTTCAGACGCTCGAGCGTACGTAGTTAGATTGATTTAGGGACCGTTAGATTAGTTTTAGTTTTCACTTGTTAATCTGTGAATTAACCAACAAACGAATCCTTAATCTCAACTTATTAACCGCAATACCAAAGTGGCCCAGTGGGCTATGATGCCCAATTAACCACATTTAGATGGGTTTAGTCTCGACAGCAATTTTACCTGCTCCTTAATCCAAGTTAGATATTACGCTTTAATTTAATATCTCCTACCTAAAGTGAGAAACACAAGGGAATTTTTTTTGTGAAGGATGATTCGCTGGACGAGCTCTACGAAATGTACGAATTGGCCAATCATATCGATGGGATCTTAGGCAGAATAAACTTAAGTAAGCGTATGCTTTACTCCCTCCGTTCCTAGATAAATGTCCAGCATGCAAACTTAGGCCTTACAAAAGATGCATTTGTTTCATTAAAAAAATTAATTTTTTTTTCATAAATGAATAAATAGGAATGAGTTCTATTAAATTGTGAACCAAGTGAATACAACATCGACAATACCCGCTCCCCACCGAAAAATTCCTCACATTTTTTGCGCGAGAGCTGCTTTTTTTTTTTCCCCTTCTGACACATCACCCCCTGACCCCACGCCCAATTTCCATTATTACCCTCCCTCCCCTTCCATTATTACCCCACGCCCAGGCTTCTTTCTTCTTTTCCGTTTGTCTTTTTTTTTTTTCTCTTTATTTTGTTTTCTTTCTTTCCAATTCGATTTTTTTTTTCTTTTTTTCCCTTTTTTTTCTTTTTCTGATTATTTCATCATAAATGGTCGTAGTAAATTTTTTACTCTAAAGTTTTTCAACGAGCACCCTAATACTCATTATTTCGTTTCAGAGCTCTCTTAGGGTGCCCATTGAAAGGCTTTGGAACCAATAATTTATTACGACCATTTTGTTTCTTTCTTCAATATATATATATTCTCTTTATTTCTTTTTCTTTTTCTTTTCTTTTTCTCTTTATTTTCTAATTTTCAATTATTTTCTTGAGTCCCAGGTCGGATGGTCGGACGAGTCCAGTTAGAATCACCATTCCTTCCTTATTCGGCACAAAGCCAGACTTGTTGACAAACTTTCGAGGGCGTTAGTCTCGGGTTATTCCACAATCGTAAAAACGATCGTAAAGCATAGTGTCACATGGACAGATACCTTTGGAGTGGAAATCACTTATGCTTTATTAATTTTATTTTGATAGTTGCACTTAATGGATTAATTGTAACGTTGTTGTTATTTATATATTTCCTAACTATAACACCCACCCCGGGAAAAGAAAAACCATATCTCACTTTAAATTTTTTAATGTGAATAAATAATTATTATGACTGAGAACCCATCCTCTCTTGTTGTATCGATCTCTATAATATCTGACTTCATGGACCCAAAAGACTTTTTCTCTCGAAACTAAAGAGGTTGGGAAAATTGGAAAAACTATATATTTTGTGGTAGTTTTAAACCGTATAAAGAGGTTGAAAAATTAAGTGTTCCAAAAATTCAATCCGTTTGAGCAATTGGAAAGATTTTAGTTTTACGTCATTTTATTCTAAGCGATCATAATTAAATTTTGTGTAGGGCTCGTTGATTAACCCTAAGAAAGTCGTAGAATCAAATATCTCTTAGGGTTAATCAGCGAGATTAGAGTCAAAATTAATTATGACCATTTAGAATAAAATGATCGAAACAAATCTTTCCACCCGTTAAGCAGTTGAATTAGGCATAACAATTTTAACCATATTTTTATCTGATTTGTATGTATTAAAATAACAACTTTGTTCCAAAAAATTTCGGATGTTAGGAAAAATTTTGTCTGTTTGAGTTTTAGATAAACCAAATCTTCTTTTTGCCCTTTCTTTTTTGAATAAAAACCAACTATTAAAAAAAATTAATAATTAACAAAAATTTGACACAAAACTAACGAACGCGATTTTTTTTTTAATTGAAGAAGGATTATAACTTTCTCCCTTATAACTTGAAATTTTTTTTTTTAATTTTTAATTATTTTCTTTATTTGTTTTTTTTCCATTTACCTCCCTTCTTTTTTTTTTTGGTTAACTCAATCCGGTTATTAAAAAAAAATGAAGTGGTTAGTGGTCTAGGCAACCGAGCAACCGAATAATTTTGCCTCCTAGGTTTCGCAAAAAACAAAATTTTCTTTCCGATAAAAAAAAAATTCAAACTGAAAAGAAAGAAAGAGTAATAAAGAGAAAAAAAAAAGAAAAAAAATATTCAAACTAGATAGAAATAAAAGGAAATAAAGTGGCCAAAAAACAAAGAGTAAACTGGAAAGAAAGAAAGAAAAAGGGAAAAAAAGAAGAAGAAGGCAAACCGTAAAGATGGTTAAAAAAGACATTTTTTTATACAGTTATTAAAAAATATGGTTTAAAAATTAAGTGTTCCAAATTTCAATCCGTTTGAACGGGTGGAAAGATTTTAGTTTTCTGATCATTTTATTCTAAATAGTCATAATTAAATTTTGACTATAGGGCTCTCATTGATTAACCCTAAGAGATACTGTATTTGATTCTACGACTTTCTTAGGATTAATCAACGAAAGTCCTACAGTCAAAATTTAATTATAGCCATTTAGAATAAAATGATCAGAAAAAAATTAAAATCTTTTCACTGACCAACGGATGATTAAAACAACTATCCTAACCTCTTTATCTGATTTAAACTATTATAAAATATATAGTTTTTCCATTTTTCATTATTTCACCATCAATATTAGGCTCATTTGATAGGTTTCGTTAAGTAGATTTCAAAAATATAAAATATATTTTAAATAAATACGTCAACAAAAAGTTATTACCATTTAAAATTTTATAAAAAAAAATAAAATGGAAGAGAGAGACAGAGAGAGGGGAGGGGGGGCGGGGGTAGTATTGGAAAGGGGGGGGGGGGGTGTCAGGTGGCGAAAGTAATACGAAAATATGCTCCTTACCAAAAATTTGAACAAAGCAAAAGAAACTTTTACGAATCCCAAGAAATGAGTGGATATCAAATCATACTGACATGGGCTCGGAAGCACTAAAATCCGAGTTAGAGCACGCCGTACAAATATATGATCTCAACCAAAACTTTGAGAAATTGGTTCAGCTAAATAAATCAATTGATTTATTTTTTTTGTTTTTATTCATATTTTTTTATATTTATTAGTTTTTTGTTAATTTTTTGAAAATTATTGTATCGTCAGAACGAGAGGAATCTAAAAAGTAAAAAATTATTATCCAAATCCATTTTTTTTTAATAAAGACTAAAAAATTTGCTTATTGGCTTATTTTTGTCTTTATTCAAAAAAATTAGGTTTCGATCGTAATTTTTTATTTTTTAGATTCCTCTCGTCCTGACGATAAAATAATTTCCAAAAAATTAACAAAAAACTAACAAATACAAAAAAAATTTTAAATAAGGACAAAAAAAATAAGCCAATTGACTTATTTAGCTGAACGAGTAATGAAATTTTTGCAGACGAGCCGCTTGGTGATCCTACGAAACGAATGGATCAAATCACATAACTATACATGTAAGAAAAACGGAAAAGTGTTCTGGAGGGTAACCCATCGAAACAATGATTGGAATCGTTCACTTTTAGAGCTCGTCAATAACAACGACCATGCTAAAAATTACGTTGATCGGATACCGTTTGATATCATTTCAAAATGTATTAATGTTGTATAAAAAAATGTTTGAAACACTGGATTGCAACCCTTCAACACATTGTATCATTTCAGAGATTAATAAAATTAGGCCGAGCAAAAAAAAAAACCTTCAACATATTTCTTTGAAACTTTATGCATTTTGAAATGATATCAAACGGTATCCGATGAACATGATTTTGTCGTGGTTGTTGGTCTGGACGAGTTCTAAAAAGTGAACGGTTCTAATTCCACAAACGACCGAACTGAACGGGACTGGAGGGTTAACCCATACTGGACGGGATCTGACTCCAAGAGCTCTTGCACGAATAATTTCAACTTATTTACCCAAAAAAAAAATTCAACTTGATAAATCCTAGGAAATGAATGAATCAAATCATATTGATGGGTGAACCCGGTTCGTTTAAGGGTTTTGGATTTTGGATTACAAATTATTATCCTATTTTTCTCCAATTATTACTTTCATTTTTCTCTTTATCTCTCTCCAATCATTAGTTCTATTTTTAATCATTACTTTATTTCTCTGTACACTAATTACCTCCAAATCTTAGGGATGTCAAACGGGTGGATTTGAGCTAAATTGAGTAAGTTGAAAGTGGATTGGGTTTTTAATGGGCCACTAACCCATTTAGAATCCATTTATTATGAGGTCAAATACCCAGAATCAATCCAACCCCTTTATTAAAAATCAAACTCAACCCTCTCATTAACCCAATTACATACTACAGTATATACTAAAATTTAAAATAACTAAAATACCAATGTACATTAAAATGACAATATTACCCTTGTTACTCTAAATGACTAAAACACCCCTGTACAATAAAATTATTGTACTATCCCTATACTACTAAAATGATCAAATTACTCCTATACACTTAATTACCAAATTAGACGAACATTTTAAACACCCAAACAAACCTTTGGCTAAGACCACCCACTCCCCCAACTCACTGTTCCAACACTCTCTCTCCAGAAACAAAGGAAACACAGAACACGAAGAGAGAGAGGGAGGAACATGGGTTGACCCAAATCTTTCAACCCAATCCTCGTTGTCCTACTCCTCACAATGAAGAGGGGGTTCATTGCAAAGTTATTTTTTCACTTGATCAGATGGCGTGCATGTGTGAGGCTAGAGGATTTTAAAAGTTTTCTTGGTGAACTTTGCAAGTTTATGCTCAAACTGTTGGGTTTTAGGTGTTGTACATCCAACCTCTGGCTGGATGTTGTGTTTCTGTTTATATGTTTCTTGTTTTGCGGTTGAGCAAGTTTTGCTCATCCTCCTTCTCCCCTCGATGTACCATTTTCGAGATTTATAAAATTGTTTCGTTTGCCGAGCAAAAAAAAAAAAATGTTAAGGCATTTTTTTGCTCTTTTAATTTTGTCCTTATTCAACTTTTTTTAGCGTTTGTTCGTTTTTCTATAAAATTTTTACCTCTATTGAATCGTCTCAATGAGAGGAATTCAAAAAGAAAAAAATATTTGGGTTTTATCTTGGATATTACAAAAAATATGAGTAAAAATTAAAAAAAATATTTTTCTAATTTCTCTTATCGAGACAAATTAATAGAGATACAAAGTTTGTCGCAAAACAAATAAACGCAAATTTTTTTTATATAAGGACAAAACGAAAAAATCTCTTAACAATGGCCTTGTTCGTTTCCATACTTTACTTTGTTTTAATTTTATTTTCCAATCATTACCCTATATCTTTCTCCAATCATTACCCTATTTCTTCAATTATTAATTTCATTTCTCTCTCTATCTCTCTCCAATCATTACCCATCTCTCCAATCATTATCCTATTTCTCTCTCTACCCACTACCAAAATTAAAATACCCAAAATATGAAAACGAACAAGGCCAAATGTGTTTTCCACAGTTTTTGTGTTGAGTGGGTGGGGGCACTTTTGGTAAACAGTGTAATGATTAGCGGGAAGGATTGGTGTCACTGGTGTCAATTCGAAAAGCATCTCTTTGTACATGGTACCGACAGACGGGGAAGAAACTTCAAACGGAAGAGCAGGAGATCGAATGAGAAGGATTTAAATTCTGTTCCAGAACACATTTTTAAAAAATAAATATTTCTTTTATATTTTTAAACTTAAAAATAATGTAAATAAAAAATAAATTTTTTTCTTCACCCTATTAAAGATCTCAATGAGTTTTTTCAAACAAGATCTATATTATATTTTTTTTATTTCAATAATCCCATCATTTTTAAGCTTGAAATTGTCTTATTTTTTAAGAAGTCAATTTCAAGCTAAAAAATATGTTTACGCAAATAATTTTCCTAGCAATATGGATTTTATTTGATAGATCTTATCGAGATCTTTTATACGGTGCAAAAAAAATAAAAAAATAATTTTTTATTACCATTATTTTTGAGTTTGAAAATGTGAAATAAGTACTTATTTTTTAAGAAGGTGTTCTGGAACAGGGTTGGGTCATGTTTATGACTTATTCCGTCATCATTTAAATTGACCCAATTAAGACCCAACTAAAACCCAATTAATAAGGGAAAATGACAGCCAAGACGTGTTTTGATAATTAATAGCATTAACAAATATTCTTAGCTTGTCTTTGACGAGTATTAATTATCAAAACACGTCATGTGCCGTCATTTATTGGGTTAGATGGGTTGGACTCATTCTAACCCAATTAATAAATGGATTGGGTTGAGTCAATTTTCTAGCGGATGGGTCTGGATTAATTAATGGATTTGGGTTCAATTTGTCACTCATACCAAATCCAAACCCAAAATCCCAAAACAAACAGAAACAAGTCCACAATACAATATCAAAGTTAGAGTTGGCTTTACAAAAATACTAGCATCAAACCTGTGCCATGCACGGAATATGTATAGCATCTAATTTCATTACATTATCAGCACAAATAATTTTCATAGTAATAATAACGTTTTAAATTAGTTAATAGGATTTTAGAATTATAATAGTGTCTCTATACACTACGTTATACACCCTTTAATATATTCACAGTCTATATACAAAGTGGGGGGAAAAAAATCCTTTAGTGCTAAATTGGAATTATCAGAAGAAATTTTATTTTAGACACAATTTTTTTTAACTTTTAAATTAGATAAGAGTTGACAAGATCACCTTTGCCAGGTTGTCTTTGAGATCATCTAAAAAAAAAACATCTTTTTTTCATGTATTTCTGATAATATTTTTTTTTATCGGGTGGGAAGAGACGACCAGCGGAGCAACTCTTCTTGAGCGTAACTATAGGAGTTTCTGATCTGTTGTAAAATGTCTGGTTCGAGCAATAACTACTACCCGTGGCCGTGAGAGCATGCCGTCACCACAGTACTATCTAGGTACAAGATGGAAAATGGCCCTTCAAGTGAAACCAGTGGAAGTCGTCCCACAAGGTGAGGAACAAATCTTTGCTTGGGGTGGGTCTGAAACCGCAGACACGGAGGAAGGAGCTTTAAGGGCATCCACATCTCCCTCTCCACTTTCCTCTTTACACTTTAATAACGAGCAAAATCCTTAAAAGTGGGCTGCATCAAACTCGTTAGTTTCCTTGCTATTCTACAAATTTTCTAACTTTGCTACAGTTCCTCTCTTCTCATAATGAGGCACTATTCATCCACTCTACAATATTTTAATACTTTAACTGTGGGCTTCCACTTGTTGGTCTTTTATTATTATTCTACTCAGTGCAATTGTTTATATTTGGTAACTACGCAAGTGTGAATGCGTTATTAATTATTAGTTATTTTTACAACTCGACGTCGGGCTAGTTTGCACACATCTCAATTAATTTTGGGACCCTAAATCTCTAGTGACCCCATGGTTTCTTGGAAACAAACGGATTGAAAATTAGGAACATTTAATTTTTTTAGACTATTTATTTATTAAAAAATCTGGCTAAAAAGTTTATTGCTCCAATTTTTAATCCGTTTAAATCAGTGTCAAGATCTTATTTTTTTAATTATTTTATTCTAAAGAGTCATAATTAATTCTTATCTCTTGAGATATCATAATCAAGTTTTTGCTCTATAGGGTCCCAATTTAAGAGCAGATACTTAATTTTGGAGCCCTAATGACAATTTAATTATGACCCTTTAAAATAATTTGATCAAAAAAATAAAATTATCGCACCAATTCAAACGGATTGAAATTTGGAGCACTTAATTTTTTAAAATTGTTTATATATTAAAAAATATGGTTATAGTAACATTTCAATATAATTTTGGAAGAAGAATGAAATAATATATTAATAGATCACAAATTAGAATAAAGAGTCTGATGCAGTATGTATTTTAAAAGTGACTAGCTAAAGTAATAAAGTGACATTTTAAGGTGTAATTTGGTCTAAAATTTAAAAAGGCTGGTGCGGATTCTCTAACCTACCTACTCACCTGATAATTTTTGATGTAACATATTTGTCCTGGAGTTATCTTTTGACCAAAGATTCTCTTCTCATTCACGTTTTGTGCTGCATCAGAGATTCAGAATGATCAAGGCCACCTATGATTTCCAAAATAAAGTTTCAAATTGAAGGGACATATGTTGAATTCACAGGATAATAAAAAGAAAAAAAAAAAAACCGTCCCACCACCACCCCCTGAAAACCTCCCGCTCCTCCGGGCCCCACCACTTTTCCTCTGGCCCTCCCCCCTTTAATTACTGTTTTTTTTTTACTTTTAAAATACTTTAATTACTGTTTTAGTTTTTTTTTAAAACTTTTACTAGTTTTTTTTATTTTACTTTTAAAACACTTTAATTATTGTTTTCGTTTTTTTTTAAACTTTTACTAGTTTTTTTTTTTTACTTTTACTAATTTTTTATTTTATTTTTAAAAAACTTCTTACTATAATTTTAATTAATAAATGAATAATTAAAATATAATTTGTACTAATTTCGCCGAAGAATGAAAATACATGAAAATCCAATTTCAAATCAATGTTTCCACCAAATTCTACTCTTGCCCCGCTTGGTCTTGTATTCATTGTTTCTTTTCACAAGCTAATTCGTGTTGCATAACGAGCAGTTCATCCATTAGTTTAGTTTGATGCATTGTTTCTCCACCATGTTGGGAAGCGTGGTACAGGATAATAAGGCTGCAAGAAAAGTTACACAAAGTGATTGCCCCCAATGCAGGCAATAGCTATTTCAATGCGCTCTTGGGCTGAAACTAGAGATGATCTCAATGGCAAGTGAGTAAAACAATCTGAATCATGCCCATCAAACGTATGTAGAACAAGGTTGCACGCCGAAACGATGACAACTCCCAAACTCATAGCGTCCATCCAATGCTCCTCTGGTGCCGAATCTTCAAAACAATTTACAGAGTGTATTAGGTGGTCTGCCCAACCCCTTTCTGGATATATTTCATCGTATAGATCTATATTTTGTTGAATCTCGTCAAGAGATCTATTAGAACTTGAACCCAACCATCTTCAGTATACCCTGTGTGAGTGGCTAAAGGGTGCCGAATCATCACAGACATTTAAAGGGGTTTTTTTCTTCAAAACACTAAGAATTTCACGAGGCGCGGTGTTGTTCGCCATGTCGCTCACAATTTCTTTCTCCTCTGGTGTTAGCCTTGACGGGTACTCATGCCCATCAAAATATTCTGTTGTTTCATGGTTATGCAAACCACATTCAACCTTTACACTTCACATAACACCCGCAGGAAGTATTGGTATACTTCACAGCTCAAATGGGCACTCACATTTTTTTGTCTCAGTATTCTTTTGCAAAGATTGCTCTTCAACTACATTCTGTGTCGTTCTATACTTTTCACTTCTTTCACAACTAAGAATGCACTTTGACAGCTTGCCACCAATTAAATTGGCAGATTTCTTAATGACAAGAATAATACCATTTTTCCTACCGACCCTCCACAACCAAGCTATCATGTCGTCTCTACTTTGAAAAATCTATAAATAAGAAAAAAGAATATGTATAAGTACAACATGATTCAATCTTATCATAATTTTTGTACTTTTAACTTAAATAACGAATATGCATAAGAACAACGGTAATAACTAACCTCGTCAATTGTGAATTAGGGTGTATAATCGCGAAAATTGTGGTGACGTTCTCCACACTAGGAACATCATTCTCAACGGACCAACTATCTAAAAATGAGAAGTTGTAGTCATCCATAATGTTCTTCTACATTTTACAAAATCGGTGTGTAAAAGGAGGGAGAAGCCTTGACAGAGAAAGGGAGAGATAGATAGATGATGGAAAGATGGTGATGTTGGAGGGATAAGCAGAGAGATGGAGGTGATGGAAAGAAGATGGTGATTTTGGAAGAATAATGCTGGATATATAAGGATAAGGGGTGATGAATGAATGACTATAGTGAGTGTTGGAAAAACTGCTGTAAAACAAGAACGAATTACCTCGAGATTATGCTATTGAAATACGGAATACCAAATTGTAGAACAGCGCCTGGGTTGAGTCGCGGATTAGGTCGCTTTCTTTAAGACGTTTTGCGGCTCTGCCTAGGTTGTGTAAGCAGTTCGTTATTGCCCCTCCGTCTCCAGGATAAATCAGCCTAGAATTCCTCCTCTGCTCGTCCTTCTCTGCACAGAAGAAAACTAAAAACAAAACCCAATTTTACCTACTGCTCGAACTCAACAGAAAGATTTTAGTGGAGGAAGAGAGATGATTTTTTTTGTGTCAAAACCAATTCCGAAATGCTGAATTTATAGGTGCAGACAGGGCTTGATTTTGGAAACAAAAATCAAATCAAAACGTGATTGTTTTGATTTAGCACACGTTTTTACACACGGTTTTCTTAATCAGCAAAAATCAAATCCCTTTGATTTAGCACACGATTTCTTAACTAGCAAGAATTTCCATTTTGAAATGATTTGATTGACTGAAAATTTTGTAACAAAAAAAACGTGTTCAATTTTAGCAAAACATGACTTAACCATTTTACGTGCGCGAGGCTCAAATCTCGGATGTGCACCCCCCTGCGCGAATAACTCGTGACGCGCACCCGGTTAATTGATTTTCGAATCAGTTTTCTAAATTGCCGCCCATTTTTCTGAGCGCGCGAGATCTCTCCTTGGGTTCTCATTTACAAACCCACTAAAGTGCAAATTCATTTAAAGTAGATAGAGGTTTTGTAACTTGCCAATGTGGGACTAAAGAAAAACACCATGTTTTACAAAATACACACTAAAGTTCCAACAGTTGAAGATAAGAAGATTACAAAAAAATTTGAATATGTGATTGTAATTGAAGATAAAAAGAGAATCTAAATGAGTTGTTATAGCAGAAGATAAGAAGATAAAAGGAAATCTGAATAAATGGTTATAAATAAAATAGATAAAAGATATTAATAAATACAAAATTAATAAATTCAACAACATAAAAGAATTATAAAATTAAGAAAAAAGAAATTTACTCACGTATATAATATTAAATAATTAAAAAACATATAAAGAGTAAAATATATAAATTAAAAGGCCTAAATAAATAGATAAATGAGTAATTTATTCTCATTTATTTATTTAATAATTTTTATATCTTTTTTCTCTTTTATTTATTTAATATTATTTAAGTGTTCTAATTTTCAATTCTGTTGAATCGGTGTGGAAAGATCTTATTTTTTTTAATCATTTTATCTTCAATGGTCATAATGAATTTTTTACTCTATGGCCTTTCAACGAGCACCCTAAGACTCTTTATTTAGTTTCATGACTCTCTTACGATGCCCATTGAGAGGCCTCATAGTCAAAAATCTATTATGACCATTTAATATGAAATGATCAGAAAAATAGATATTTACACCAGTTCAAACAGAATGAAAATTGAAACACTTAATTTTTTAATTATATTTTTTAATATATAAACGGTGTAAAAAAATAAGTGTTTCAATTTTCAATTCGTTTGAATCGGTGCGAAAATCTTATTTGTTTTATCATTTCATCATAAATGGTTGTAATTAATTTTTTGCTGTAAGACTTTCAATGAGCATCCTAAGAGAGACCTGAAACTAAATAAGGAGCCTTAGGGTGCTCGTTGAAAGGCTTTAGAGTCAGAAATTCATTATGACCATTGAAGATAAAATAATAAAAAAAGTAAGATCTTTGCAACATTCAACCGGATTGAAAATCGGAACACTTAAATAATATTAAATAAATAAAAAAGAAAAAAAATATAAAGATTATTAAGTAAATAAAAGAGAAATAAGAGAAAATGGAGTTGGGGTATTTATGGGGCAGGCTGCGGGACATTTTCGAAAGAGGATTTTATACAGTATATAGATTTTGATTTAGGATTCAATAAATTTGTAAATCGTTGTCATGGGCCCACGTTTTACGCTATGCCTGCATTGAGTTCACATTGGATTTTCAAAATAAATTATAACCTGATTTAGGAAAGTAATTTTGGCACTCCATACACTACAAGAAAATCGAGATCTCCCAACGGTTTAGCTAGCAACGGTTCAAAAAACCGTTGGTATAGACGGTGTGTAGCAACGGTTTTTAAACCGTTACTAGAACTATAAAGAACGGTTTTCATGCAAATCACATTAGATTATAAGACTATAGCAACGGTTTTCCATAACGTTACTAAAAAGCTGACTATAATCGAGACCATTGATTTTGTTTTCCTTATTTGTTGATTAAATCATTCTCATAAAAATTTGGCTTGATCGAAGTCTAGAAAACTTCTTTATTGAGATAAAATTTCATTAGTAAAATAAATTTTTCTGCCCGATCAAGTATGTAACGATACCCTATTAATTTCATTTTTCGTATGAAGGATGTACTCTACTATGTAAAAAATAGATGGTTCTAATCGGGAAAAAAAAAGTAGGTGTTTGTATAGAATAAACTGAATTTAAAAACTTGAGTTAAGAATAAATCGACAAAACTCAAATGACACAAGCTAACCCAACTGGTATGCATAGTATAAATATTAGTAATCCATTGATATTACACGTTGTTAATTTAGCTTGGTTTACTTATACAAGACGCAGTGAGGTCCCGCTCGATTCCTGCGAGGAGCAAAAATTGTTGTGTTGCCATCCATGTGACACGCGGGTGACACGTAGGCGCCACGCGACGACGACAGGTGGAGGCCACATGGGCACCACGTCGACACGCAGATTTCCGGGGAGGCTACGCCGCCACGTGGTCGCCTATGTCATATTTTACCCTGCATTTTTAGAAAAAAACTTGCCTTTAGCAATTACAAGCGCTGCTAAAGAAACCGCTGCTAAAAATCAGACTAACGCTTGCCAAAACCGCTATAACCCTACAAAGAACGGATATCTCGCAACGGTTTAACCAACGGTTCTATAACCGTTGGTATAGCTTATATTGGTCTTTAGCAACGCTTTTTTGCATCTCTAGCAACACTTTTGACCGTTGCTATTGAACGATTTTCTTGTAGTGATATTCAGCCACTGGCACTCTATATTTTGTCTTTATCCTACGTGAAATTACCAAATTACCCTTTATTTTGTTAGGGTTCGTCCCTTTTACAGGGTAATTTGGTAATTTCAAATAAAAAAGACAAAAATGAAGTGCCAAAATCAATTTTTATTTCGAAATAGTAATAAAAATAGAAGGGAGAACTTGAATTCACAAGATAATGAGCTCTATTGCTATAATGAAGTTAGCTAGTTGTACTCTGCTTAATTATCATATGACAAAGGATGAAATATTTTTAGGGTAGTGACAATGCCAAAACTCCAATGCATATAAGTCTTGTACATTGCATATGATACAAGCCTTTTGTGCACTAAAATTTTGGCACTAATAAAAACAGTTTTGACATTATTATTTCCTTTTAGGGTAGAATTTTTAAGGGTGACACATGGTGCTTTTTAGAGTTTTCGTCGTAATAAAATTAACCTTAAATTACAGCACTTGCTCCGTCCCGCACAATTTTAGTTCACTTAATTGTTAAATTTCAACTTTCTAAAAAGACATAGATTTAAATTTTAATGGACTTTAAATCAAATCGGAAGGTACTCATAATCAAAATTGTCCCTCTATCTAAACCATTCAAAGTGTGAAAACCCACTTATGAAAAATATATAATTTGAAAGATTTCACAAAGATTTTGGGTTAAGTGAACGTGGTTTTGAAACACTCAAAAATATAAGGATAGATTAAAATTGTTTGACTCAGGGAGTAATTGTCTTAAATAAGATTTTAGATTAGGTTAAATTATATTTTCTGTGTACCACCTCATGCTCTCAAAACTTTTCCTATGAAGGTCGCCCTTCAGCAAGTATTGGGTTTGGAATAAGTCAAAATGAGTATTTTCTTTTGTTTTTATTCAAATTTTTTCCGTATTCGGCCATTTTGGATTAAACTTTTGTGATTTAATGATTCGTCTCGTCGAGAGGAATCAGAAAAAATATTTTTTTTTGAGTTTGCCAATAGTTCAACCGGAGAATCCAACTCCACTTGGTCGTATGAAACTGGCATGCATCCTGGCTTTCGATCATAATTTTTTATTTTTTCAATTTCTCTTGACAAGGCGAATCAATAAGTAACAAAAGTTTGATGCAAAACTAACAAATGTAATTTTTTTTTGAATAAAGACAAAAAAAAAAAGTTACTTAACTTTTTAATCGAAACTCATATAGATTTTTTTTTTATCCACTCCAAACTCATATAGATCAATGCTCTTAAACAAAATTACAAAAAAAAATACTGCATTGGTTTCGCAAAGATAGTATACCACGAAAAGAAGCGTAATTTACGGACAAAAAACTAAAATACTTTTGTGCATATAAATTTTTAAATTTCTTGACACCAAATTAAAGGCTAATTGAAAATTTTTAGATTTTTATCAAGAAATTTTAAAAGAGTTATGAACAAAAGTGCTTTAGTTTTTTATTTAAAAATTATACCGAAATAGGCTACCTTGGCGGGACAAAGAGAATTTTTTTTGTCTTTGATCTCCTCGACGAGTCCTACCGGATGATTATTTATATAAAAAAAATTGAGTAACAGTCATAATTCTTTACTTGTTGAATTGCTCTTGTTGAGATAAATCAAAAATCAATAAAAATTTGACTCAAAATTAATACTAAGTACGAACAGAATTTAAATAAAAACAAAACAAAAAAGCTCAAACTTTTTTTTTTTTTTCTGGGAAAAAAAAACCCGTCAATAATTAGCGGTATGCTGTGGCTGATAGCGCCGTCACAGCATAAAGGTCAGAGGACCGCATACAGGGACAGGGTACATCTGGGTGGGGTTAGTCATAGCTTAGCCTAGCCAAGTGGCTGCAGTTAACAACTACTACTAGTAGATTCTAGAACACAAAATATAACTATACTCCATCGATGTTTGCTACTCTCTCTATCCATTTTTTCCCCTAGATCTTCTCTCTCCGAACATTAATGATCCAAACACCGAACTCCAAAAAAAGAGCGCCAAAAATTTCATTTGGGTTTTTGGAAATTCGTCGTTCGCTCTCCACCTGTAAGTCGTCTTCTCAACGCCTTCGATTCGTTCTTCATATATGTAGATGTTGATAGGTGCTTCTTGTTTTGACTTCTAGGGTTTTCTAAGAATTGGGATTTTTTTTAGCTATTTGGGTTTTTGAGAATTGGTTTTTTTTTTTGAAATTGTTCGCCTCTTTAGTCCTTTTTCTTGATTCTTGATTTTGATGGGTATCTGGTTGTGGCATTGAATTAGTCAGATTTTAGGATTTTAAAGGGTATATATGGTTGTGAAAGTAGTGTCAATTGTGTTGGCTGTAAGTAAAAATGGAAGTTGGGGTTTGGATAATATTGAATGGTGTTCCCTTGGAAAGGAATGATAAAGTTGGAAAACCCTTCGAATTGTGATACTATTGAGTTTTGACCTGATGAAAAATCTGGGTATGCCTTTTTCCTGGAAAAGAGGAAAATACGCGTATCGATATGGGGCTGGTGCGGACAAGTACCGATTCATGAATAATGCCAAAAGAATGTTACGTGAAGTTGTAGTGGGGGTGAAGAACTTGAAACTAGAGGAGGGCCTAATTGAATAGACAATTCATAACCTCATAGCCATAGGTATCATATGCCCACAAAAGTTAAGGCTTAATTGTCATTTACAAATTATAGGGCCTATAGGCTACGTATCCAAAAGAAGGTTATTCTGGGCAGCTCATGATCTTTCACGGGACAGGATGCTAATAGAAACAGAAGCTTTGATCCCTGTACTAGGAGAGCATAAATTTGCTTACTTGTTCAACTTCTGATGAATTAAGATAATTTTTTTTCTCTTACGAATACTCAGTGTTTGTGCTTCTATAGTAGTAGGAGTTGGATTTCTTCCGTTTATTTCCACTCACAGTCACAAAGGAGGGTAAGGATATTTCTTATTGCTACTCCATTTAGGAAGCCTTTATAAAAGATTGAATAGTTTGAGTTTCCTATGATCCATATGTTACATGTAGAGATCCAAGGAGACTATAAATCACGGTATTTGTCTAAGTCCCTTGTTTTATTTGCATGCATGAGTGCGTGTTCTAATTATAAGTATAGGATCTCGAACAAAGTTCTGATGAGAGCCTTACAAATTTCTGTACAAGCTGAGCCACGCTGCCTTTAATACTTATTGGAGACATTTAATTGAGGCAATTTCAAGAGCCTAGAAGCATTTTTCTTTGCAATGGTAGCAATATTTGTATATATTTCAATGATTTTCTCTTTTTTGCTATGTCCTTGAACTATCTATGCTTGTGTGGACCTCTCTTGTATCTGTTAATAAACTACGATATATGCAGTTTGTGCAGGGATTCGCAAGCATGCAGTCAAATTCTAGAAGTGCTAATCAAATAGAAGCTAATCCATACAGTATTTCTCCATCAACAGGTTGTTCAGAACCTTGGTGGCGCAGTTCGGGTACTAGTTCCATCCCCCCTGCTGTGATAGGGCGAAACACAGCTAATTCTTCAATGGAGCAATCTAAAGATTGTCCTTCACTATCTGATGGTGAGTTGGATGAGGACATGGTGCTGTCATAGAATCACAAGTCATTGTTTCACCACATCCAGTTAGTGTTCAAACCAGTTTAATGTAGTTGACAGTTTCTGGATAGAGCAAACTGGAATAATTGTGATTTAACGAGATAGGAAATCACCGCCGCAATTTCTTTGTTGGATTTGTTACGTACAGAAATTTCTCCTGTGCTGAGTTTCAGATTACGGGGGACGAATACTGGCTGTATAACTGATCTTTGAGAAGCTAATATTGACCAGGGGCTCAGTTGAATGTACTTGAGAATGAAACCATGCTCATCTTTTTTTATATAATGAAAAATTGAAAGATTGGTTCAACCCTCCAAATGAGCTGATTTATCGCAAGGCCAATTGAAAAATTATTAAAATTATGGAACGGCTTGGATTATCCATGCAGGACCCGAAGTGGGCCCCGCGTGTTGGTCTGTGCACCGTCGGTGCATATTTGGTCGGTTCCCATAGAAGGGTTCGTTTTTATATCTTTTGTGTGTGAGTGTAGGTATTGAGGAGGGACTCATTGCTATAGTGATGGTAACTGATCATTGGACTTTTAAGTTTGTTTTAATAGTAGCTTCCATCACATAATTTCAATGAGTGTATTTCATGCAACATGATGGAAGAGCTTATATACCGGCTATGTTAGGACATGGCATGTTTCACAGAAGTCTTTACGTAGTACTATTTACTAGCTGCTAGGCCACACATGCAGAAGTAGACACGCATACTGACATGGGTATATGTATTTTTCATATGTAACGATTTCACATGATTCTCTTTGGTGAATTTATCTCTCATTCTGCACTATCTTCTGTTTTCCCATTGTAGATCCTTTTGTTTTGAAAAATTACAGTAGGTTGTATTCATGCATTCTTTGCCACCAAAATCCTTTGGTGGGCTCAGCAGTGTGAAACTTCCCAATTTTCTACTAATGGTGATTTTGTTTCAAACATTAGATGAAAATAATGGACAAGATCATCAGGATTTCCAGCATCGAGCATCAGCCGTGCCTCAGAGTAATGGAAACCATGCACAGCCTCAGCAATTTGAACTTGTTGGACACTCAATTGTAAGTTTGGTTTTCCACCTTTCTTGACCTGCCTAGTCTGTCAAAGCTGCATTGGTGAATGTTCTATTTCTAGTTGTGCACTCAATTATATCATGGCATTGAAATAGAAGAATATTCCTAGTGTTCTTGTAACTATTGCAGGCTTGTACAGTAAATCCATATCAGGATCCATATTATGGGGGAATGATGGCAGCTTATGGTCCTCAGCCTGTGGTATGTCTACAGACTCTACACTATCTCTTCCACCATTTGAAACGATAAGCAATTTTTGCTTGATTTTAAGAACCAAAAAAACTTGATTGGTTTAGTTAGTAACTTCCAATCAATTCATTGATGTCCTCTCTCTTTAATTTGTGGAATTATTTGTTGGAACTTGAAAGAGGTGCTTTTCTGAAAGTGAAGTTCTTTCAGTCAGTATCCTATGTTCCATTGTTTGGTTGGAAATTGAACTCTTTGTTATGCAACGTATGGGCTAGCCACGTGTCTTTACAAGAAAGTCTTGGGGACTAGCTTAGAGAATCAGGTTTGGTGGTGACTGCTTGAAAGTTTGTATATTAACGGTCAGCTGACTGGTCTTAAATGTTTATAGGATAGCTACTTCATCTTTGTTTAGTGAAAATTGACTTTACACCCTCCTACTTTGCACCACACACTTGCACACACCGACCACCACCCCCAACAAACACACACAAGGATGGGAACAGAGTGGGGCGGGCCGAATATCTATATGTCCCCAACTCCAATTCCCCTCCCCGCCCCGATCCCTAGCGGGGAAATCTGTTTATACTCTATCCCCCCCAAACAGCTAATCCTAATATGAAAAAGTTTCTCATCTAATATTTCGAGACACTAAAAAAATTGTCACAAGCAATAAATTATGGAAATCAAAATCTGGTTATATCTGCATCCACTAAAAAAGAACAATATCATCATCATGAACTTTTTAAAACTAGTGTCATTATCAACCTTCCAGAACTCAAAATTTTAATATAAATTCACGAACCTTTAACTTACAACACTAGAATCAGTTTCGAAAGATACAGAATAAAAAAACGCATGGCAATTTAAGCATAATCAAGGGTACAAAGAGTAGATTAAATAAGGAAAAACAGGGATCGGGGTAGGGCGGGGTGGGGTGGGGGTAGACGGGTAGTGGTAAACCCGCCTCCAACTTGTTCCCCGATTTTTTCCAAAATCCTTTCCCGAATCCAACTCATTTCCAGAAAAAGATCCCTGAATCTCCAATCCACTTGGGGTGGGGAACGGAGCGGGTATGGTCTTATCGGGGAGAATTGCCATCCCTGGTTACACTACCTGAAGACACACCCCAGCTCGAAAAATAAAAAAACCACCCAGTCACCATATCCGCACCCAGCCATTCCCTTTCGCCCAGCGCCCCCCAGCTCGAAAAATAGATTGGTTCCTTTATAATTTGTTTCTTCGTGATGGATGTATCAAACTTTTGATATATTATTGCATTGGTCAGGTGCCACCTCATTTACTTGATATGCATCATGCGAGAATGCCTTTGCCCTTTGAAATGGCTCAAGAGCCTGTTTATGTGAACGCAAAGCAATATCATGGGATTTTGAGGCGAAGGCAATCACGTGCTAAAGAGGAGCTTGAAAGGAAGCTTATAAAAGCTCGAAAGGTTGGTTTTCCAAATAAGCCTTGTTTTAACGGTTCAATGCGTCCTGTTTCTTAACTTTGTTGTAGCCGTTTAGTCAGAGTAGTATTACTAACACTTTTGGTGTCGTGTAATCTGTTTCCCTTTCCTTTAGCCATATCTTCACGAATCCCGGCACCAGCATGCTATGAGGAGGGCAAGGGCGTCTGGAGGTCGTTTTGCCAAAAAAACTGACTCTGCCATCTCACCTAACTCCGCCAGTTCATCGGGTTCTGAACGTTTGCACCACGATGCTCCTGAAACCCAGAATAGTCATCAGGAAGCAAAAGGACCTACATTCAGTGGGTTCTGAATCTTCGCAAAGGGGACTTGCCAACTATTATGAAGAATTTGTCTCTCACGTAAACGGAAGGAGCTGAAACTGTTTGTGACCCCGGTATTTCCGTGGCAAATCATTCTTGGCTATTTTTTAGTTGTCGAGTGCCGAATTATTCTTGGCTTCACTTGTGGTCGGGTATAACTACGATAGAGGGAAAGAGGTTTGTTTGTGTTTTGTACAAATTAAAGGAGGTTCACGTCGGATCATAATTTGAACGGAAGTCTGTGGGAGTAGAGGTATTTTTTTGCGACCTGATTACAAACAGGCTTAAACAAATGAGCAAAACCCGAACCCACATATTGTGGGGAGGTTTGTGTGGGTTCGCGGGTTTGGGTTTAATTTGCTACCGATAGTACTACGGTGTCGGAAATTAAACCTTTCTCTGGGGAACAAGGTTGGTTTAACAAAAGGAAGACTTGTTTCTTCTCTTTACGTTATGCCTCTTATGCGTGTCTCATATTCTCCTCTGGAATTTCAGCTTGTGCTATATTATGCGAAGTCGAAAGGCAAGTTGCACGCAGCACCATTGTGTTCGGAGGGCAAGTCATTCATGTGTGTTCAGATCTTTTTTTTTTTTTTTTAGAACTAACTGGTACGTTAGGTTATTTGGGAATAAAATTTTCGAAACGAAGACGTACGAGTTATCTCGATTTTAATTTTAATGAAGTTCCTCAAGAAATCTTCCATAGATGTCATTCTAAAGTGTTATATAACGATAGTTTATTTTAATTTCGAGTAAATTTCTAAATTTGATACTCCTCTTTTTGATATTCAATCAAAATTGAGCTTTCTTATGATTAACTCACTTGTTGAATCCTGAAATTTGAATGGTTGTAACCGGTGACAAGGCACGATGTCCTGTGGATGAGGGGGTATTTCATATGACGGGTGGATATTTTCCTCCTCTCACGTGCAATATTGCATCTATCTATCTATCTATCTATCTATCTATCTATCAATATACTATAGAAATGTATTTGAGCCTCTCAAGCCTCCAAACATCCATTCCTAATTTTATAGATTTTTACATTTTTTAAATAAAAAAAGCTCACACATCCACTGGTATTTCAAAACCCCACGTGTCCCACCCATAGGTGTCTTCCAAAAATACACCTGTCCTACCTTTTCTGATTTTCAATACTCGACCTTTGTACTAAAAAAAAAAAAAAAAACCTCCCACATCTCCCCCCACGTTCCCCTCTAAAGCACTATCCTAATATTTACATCTCCTACAACTCTAATACACGACAATATTTATATTCCTCCTCCAATTCTATAATTCTACCCCATTGATATATGATTGATGATCTGGCTCTATGGTAATCATCCATGATCCCTTACAAAAAATTTATTACCAAATTTCGCTCCATTTGTTTTGAGAATTTGTTCGCGAAACCTTAAGCACCAAATTCGGCTTTGTGACTGGAATTGGTTCACGGATTAATTTTACGAGAATTTGTTCGTAGTTATTTTACTACCAAGTTCAGTTATAAGAATTCATTAGGCAATTTTTTAGTACAAATGTTGGCTCCGTTTGTTACAAGGTTGTTTACGTAACAAACAATCAATTGCTGAAAGGTTAGTACAAAGTTCGGCTCCGCTTCTTTTGTAATGAGATTTATTTTTGTATATCTCGATGCAAATTTATGGTGATGATTAGTCATATAGAAGAATAGTAAACATAGAAGCAAAAATTAGGCATTTTCTTTAAAAAAAAAGTTTCAAATTAATGTTTAAAGCTTCCCTCAAATTCTGAACTTTGAAGATCGTTTGTTTTTACTACTTTCAACTTCCAAAAAACTATGTTCTAATCCCATTTGCCACTTTCTAAAATTTTTATTCATTCCTCTACTTATTGTTTTTACTACTTTCAACTTCCCCAGAAAACTACATACTAATCCCATTTGCCACTTTTTAAAATTTTCATTTATTCTTCTACTTAGAGTTTTCTTTAAAGTTATTGCTTCATATGTGAACCTCGATTGTTTTTTTTTTTTTACTAATTTTGTTGATAACATTTCTATTTCCTGCCGATGTTTACATTCACAGATTTTGATAAACAAAAATGATAGGATCCATACCTCAGCGTTCAAGAGAGGAATTGTATCCATTTGTATCATCAATTTTTCATACGTTGGCTCAAGTTTATAATATAAAAAAAGCATTGTGTTCGTTAGATGCACATCAAACTTTTTTTATTCCTATTGTCCCGTACATCGAATGGGCACAATGCTATTATTAGAGAAGTGGATGATTCTGCTCTAATACAATCTATTTTTCTTCTGACAATTACAATTCGACGATTTGCTACTTTGAATTAATGTGTGTTATTTGACGTAGTTTAGAGGGATGACCTACTTTTTTAAAGTACGTTTTTAGTTCCAATGACATTATTTATCAGCTTTATCATTTCATGCATGAATGCTATCCATTTGTGAATGCGTGACTTTGTTTTATTTTAGGTGCTTAGTTTCTATGAGTACGAGAGTATTTATCATTATCGTAACATTAGTTGTTTCTTTAACTAGCGTTCAACCCGTTCTATGCACGGGTAAAACTAACATGCACAGGCGAGATTAACGTACACGCTAAATATACATACATGGCATGATAGGTAGTATGTGGAGTGGTTTCTGCACGGGCATGTGAAATGGTTTCTGCAAAATCTCTAGCGTTTTGCCCGTTTGATGCACGAAAACGGGAAAAAAAAACAATAGGAACCTTCTTTTTACTGTCGGCCCATGCATCAAATAGGCACAACGCTAGAGATTTTGCAAAAACCACTTCACATGCCCGTGCAAAAACCACTCCACATACTACCTATCATGCCATGTACGTATATTTAGCGTGTATGTTAATCTAGCCCATGCATGTTAGTTTTGCCCGTGCATAGAACGGGTTGAACGCTAGTTATAAAAAGAGGGAGATGTGTAGGATCCGGAGTCCCTGCATTGAGGGAAAGGCAAAATGCAACCCCCAAAACGACAAAATGCAACCTCCCTGTAGTGAGGGAAAGGGCAAAATGCAACCCCCAAAACGACGTTTTGGGGGTGTTGGGAGAGAAGGACCCAAATACTTATACTTATGGTGAAGAAGAAGACATGAGAAGACAGAGGGGGAAGAGAGGAAAGAGGATTCACGTGGTTATCCCAACACATCCCAAAACGACGTCGTTTTGGGGACTGCACTTTGCAGTGCCTTTCCCCTCACTGCAGGGACTCCGGACACATGTATACCCGTTACATTGAGACTTTCACCCTATGGGATAGTACAACACTAACCTCAGTCCCCTATCCCCTGCCAGTCTCTCATAGTAACATTTAGGATTGATTATTCATTCAGTGCTCGTGGTGCTTTAGAGGCCTCTATCAACACACATTTATGTGGATTTCATATGCTTTGTTTTGAGCCCCAAGTAGATGTGCGGTGATAAAGGCCTTTGTAGTATCACGTGGCAGTGCTTTAAAAGCAAGTAATAGTTTTTTCACATTTAGGTAGATTTTAGGGTAAATTTCACTAACACCCTCTCCATTTTAATAAAATCACATTGCATACTTCTTTACTCTCTAAAATCACACTACAACCATTCGGTGGACCGCAATTTTTGGCTCACACCAATTTTTTGGTAGTAGCTTTCTTGACGGACCCCCACCCAATAACTATAAAAACAGGTTCTCTCTTTGCATTTAGAGTATTATTTTGTCAAAGAGAGTATTTTTTCACGTAGCTATTCAATCTCATGCGTTTATTTTGGTTTTGGGCGGTCCAAATTTTAATGAAACTTTTTTGGGGAAAAATTAATCACAATCAATTATTACCGGTCATAATTGATTTTCAATCTGAATCGTCCAAAAACACTTCGGATAATCGCGATTGTACTCCATAACTTCTTTACGGCTGTTCCGTAAAGAAGATTTTCTCCTGGCAAAGAGAAAGCTAAAATTGCTCAAAGAAAAGACAAGGAAATTTTTTTGGTTGAAATTGACAGAAGGAGAAGAGAAAAAAAAGGTCTCTCCCAGAGCTTCTGTCTCTCTCTCTCTCTCTCTCTCTCTCTCATGGCGGATTCACACGATATCATTATTTTGCACCATTTCTCCAACAAACCTTTTATATATAGGATATTCCATCAATTGAAGCTCTTGACCTTCAAACCCGTCTGGGTTCTTCCTCAAATCTCATCTTCTTGCATGCATCAAATATCCCCTGGGAAAAAAAATAAAAATTCAAGACTACACAAAAAATTCGCAGGTATGTTTATTGTTCTGCGATTTACGAGTTGGCTTCATTAGCTTCTGGGGTTGTCTTTAGTATATTAAAATTCCACACTTTTTTGTGTGTCTCCCCCTCAAACTATTTAATTTGTTCATTAAGAATTTTATAAGATTCCCATTTTTTGGAGATTACTTTCATAAAAAAGCCACTTTTCCCTTTATTTAACCGAACCCTGCCTTGCAGCCGAAGACATCTCTGTCCCCTAAATGGCTATAATCCGCTTTTGTGTTCATTTTCTATGTTTATTTTGCATGAAGCATCAGATTCGGTCCTTATTTTCTTGAGAAGTTGCTGGGTGTCATTGCAATCTTATAATACTACTATCATCAACCGTGCTATGCACGGCAACTGAAAGAAAAAAGATTTCAAGAACGTATTTTCTTACCCTGATACATGTTGTGTTGTTCTCCAAAATCTGGGAACTCAATAAATTTGCAGTTTTGATCCTTTAATCCATGGGAAATTGCTGCGTGGCTCCTAATTCTTCCTCCAAGAAGAAGGGGAAGAAGAAGAAAAAACCCAACCCATTTGCACTTGATTATGGTGCAACCAGTGGGTTCGGAGGTGGAGACAAGCTCATTGTATTACAAAACCCAACTGGCCGTGACATTTCGCAGCGATACGATCTGGGTCGTGAGGTAGGTAGAGGCGAATTCGGGGTCACGTGTCTGGCCATTGATGTGGCAACTGGTGAGAAATTCGCTTGCAAATCGATATCGAAGAAGAAGCTTAGGACTGCGGTGGATATCGAGGATGTGAGGAGAGAAGTTGAGATCATGAAGCATTTGCCTAAGCATCCAAATATTGTGCGCTTGAAGGACACTTTTGAGGATGAGAGTGCGGTACACATTGTGATGGAATTGTGTGAGGGTGGTGAGTTGTTCGACCGGATTGTTGCCAGGGGGCATTACACCGAGAGGGCGGCTGCGGTGGTTATGAGGACTATTGTGGAAGTTGTGGAGGTATATGCAATTTGAATTTTTCATGTTGCTCAGATGATATTGTCTACAATTTGATTCTTGTTGGCTTACTGTGAACTTTCATTTGATATTATGGATTGGGTTTTGTTTGCTTTTTGAGACTACACAGTTTTTGAGTAGGCTAGATGTTCTTCTTTTTGGTTAATTATTTCTTCAATAGGTGTAGACGTTTAGTTTTGATCTGTTCAAATCGATACTATCATTTTTATTCTTGAGGAGTTTGTTTGTAGTAGGGCCGTAATTGTGCCGAGCTGAGCTGATAATGTATAGTTAAAGCTTGGTTTGAAAACTTAAGGAACTTTAAAAATGTGTTCAGCTGGATTTGTTTATCTCAAACGATCTTTAATGAAGCCGACTTGAGTTGCTCGATTTCTGAAAAGTATTTGCTTTTTGGCCAAGTTGTGGCTCTTAAAAGCTTGACTTGAAAACTTAACGAGCTCCCTAAATTCGTGATAAGCTATATTGAACGAGACGAGACAAACTCTTGCAGTGTTATATATTCCGGTTCATTTAAATGACATGTGAGTCCTTGGAAAGTTTGTTTGATTATAAAGTATAAACATAAATGTACTGTGTGGATATACATAACATGCAAATGCTTCCATATGATGACAGTGGTGTTCTCTGTGCTTTGCAGACATGTCATAGGCATGGAGTGATGCATCGTGATCTGAAACCGGAGAATTTTCTTTTCGCAAACAAGAAGGAATCAGCACCCCTGAAGGCAATCGATTTTGGACTGTCGATTTTTTTCAAACCCGGTATTATGCAATGGAAAGCATTCTGCAGTCATTGTGTTCGATCGGTTATTTCAGCATCAGGTGGTGATGCGTCCTTATAGTTTCTCTTTGCATCCCTAATTGTTTCCGTTTGTCTGCAGGCGAGCGCTTTACTGAGATCGTGGGAAGTCCTTATTACATGGCTCCTGAGGTTCTAAAACGCGATTATGGCCCGGAGATTGATGTCTGGAGTGCTGGAGTTATCCTCTACATTCTACTCTGTGGTGTTCCACCTTTCTGGGCAGGTATGCTTCTCCATATCCTAGGTGCTCAGCATTTTCTTTGCTTACTTGGACATCTTGATCAGTTTTTCCCCTGAATCTGTTAGTCTTTAGTGTACATTTTCAGCTCCTACTAAAGAAAATCTTTTCCAGTCTGTATGAACGGGAGGAATTAGGAAAGTAAAAAATATGCAAAACGTGAAAAAAGCCTCTAAGGAATTAATAGCCCAAAAGTTAGAAATTTGGCTTCTGGGTATCCTCTTGTTGTTACAGACTTTTGCAGAATCTTTTGTCCATGTTCTTTTCTTTTCCAGTTCTTCTCAAGACAAGCTTAAAAAGTTTTAAAAAAAAAGACTTTGCAAGAAACTGAAAAATTAACTAAAAGATGAGAAATGCCTGATTAGACATCTTAAACACCTCCTTCGTTCTGCAACTGTGGGGAGTTCAGACTGTAGGTTTGGTGTTTGGGTTGGTCGGGCACAATAAGTACATCTGAAGTTATGGATGCTACGTGGAAGATATTAATTTCTGAATGCACTATTATTATGTATGAAATGTGGAATGTGAAATGACTTTTGTTAGAATAATTTCCTACTGAAAGACACCCCACACCCATGCAAAACAATATACCATGTTCTATGGTTGGTTCTTCTTCTAACACAAGTGTGTTTTTCGCACAGACACTGAACAAGGAGTTGCAAAAGCAATTATTGGCTGCGTAATAGATTTTAAGAGAGACCCTTGGCCTAAAGTTTCAGATGATGCAAAAGATCTCATAAAGAGAATGCTTGATTCAGACCCAAAGGGGCGGCTTACAGCTCAGGATGCGCTTGGTAATGTTTACTTTAATTGTAGTTTTTGTGTTCCAATATTCTTTCTTGGGTTTTTAGTGGCTAATAGCTATGCAGATATTAAATCAAATTTCTTGCTTGGTTGCAGAACACCCTTGGTTACAAGATGCAAAGAAAGCTCCAAATGTCCCACTTGGTGAGACTGTAAAAGCAAGACTCAAGCAATTTTCTGTAATGAACAAGCTAAAAAAGAGAGCTCTAACGGTAATTACTGAATTTGATTTCTGTATTGTACTAGGAACAATAAAAGTCCATGAAAATTATTGTTCATGCCGGAGTTTGGGCTTTCGGCTTTGGAGATCTCCATGGCACCTCTTCTTAAGGGCTTAACTTTCGTAAATGCACCTTATACAGGTGATTGCAGAGCATTTATCAGTGGAGGAAGTGGCTAGCATAAAGGAAAAATTTGAGATAATGGATACCAACAAGAAAGGCAAGATAAACCTTGAGGAGTTTAGGGTTGGGGTACAAAAGGCTGGCCACCAGATTCCTGATGCGGATCTTCAAATCCTAATGGAAGCTGTATGTATCATAATGTTTCTCTACAAAATCCATTATTTTTTGTTGTCTCATTGCTTTTTGACTTTCTAGAATAGCTTGTTTTGTGAGTTCAAACCTATGTTGCATGGACTTGGGTACAAGTTTTGAGTGCTGGTACATGTTGATGTATCAGATGCATTTGATCAATTGCCAAGGTTTTGGGAAAATGGCAAAATATTCATCTTCCGTAGTGTATATCTTTCATTTTTTTGGGCAAATAGTGTTCATAAAGGGTCGTAGACCATTATTGTTTTGGTTAGCAATTTCTTTTTATCAGTGTGTCGTAGCTAGACCATTCAATGCATAACATGAAAGTTTAATCCATCGTTCAATAATAAACTAGTACTAAAAATATTTCCTTGGTGAATGTCAATTAGAAAACGTCAGCAGTTTTCATATGATTACACAAATGGGGAGGGTCTTAAGAAAAGTTCGTGTAACATAGCATCAAACTATTAAGTCTGAGACTTTGAGCCCTTGTGTTTAATTTTGAACCTTCACTCACCCCGATACAATTCTCATGCTTTCTTCCTTAAGTGCTTGAATTGTAAACCTGCAACAGGCTGATGTTGATGGAGACGGAGCACTGAACTACGGAGAGTTCGTCGCAATTTCTGTTCATTTAAGAAAGTTGGCCAATGATGAGCACTTGCATAAAGCTTTTGCATTCTTTGATCTTAATAAGAGTGGTTACATAGAGCCCGAAGAGCTGCGGGCTGCCTTAAGTGGTGAAGATGACTCCAACAGTGATGAGGTCATAAATGCCATTATGCACGATGTTGATACAGATAAGGTCATTACTCACCACCATAAACTTGATGCATGTGAATCTTGATCTTGGATTGTACGTGCTCATCCCTTTTGGTTAATGATAAATCCTCTTGTCATTTCATGTTTCCCTGCATGCAATTAATCTTAGTAAAATTTTCCATATCATTTTAGATGAAATTACTTCCTCTATGGTTCTTTGATGTGCATTAAGGTTTCTCCTCACTCAATATCTCTCTTTCCAATAGTTACATGCCTCTCACAAACATATCTTGCTTCTTGAGATGTCTAGAATTTTCTGGAAGGTTTAAGTTTTTTTTTTTTTTTTTTTTGAACAGCATTTTGGAAGGTTTAAGTTTACCCTGTGCCGATGTAAAATTTTCCAAATTTACCCCTGTAAGGTTTCCTAATGCCCCATGAATCTTTTACAGCTCCTCTGAAGCAAGCATTAGTGTCCTAGACTATGGATCTTTTCATTATGCTTTCTTTTGTAGCTCGTCTCGAGCAAGCATTAGAGTCTTGGACTATGGATCTTTTTGTTAAGCTTTCTTTTGATCACTCTTGTTTAGGCAAGTAGTTAGAACTGATCAAGGGCCTTGGTTTTGTGATGACAAGAAATTGTTGTTCCAAAGGCCTTGCAGTCATACTTTCAGAGGTCTCCATGGCACCTCCACTCATATCTCATAAGGCTCACCATAGCCTATGTTGTACCCCTTTTCTGGTAATGTAGCCTAAACTCAACATGAAAAGTGTACATATTCAAGAAAACATCTCATTCCCACCTGTAGAGGTTATTTACGAGAAATTCTTTGGAGATGTTTCTCAACTTTTCTCATTTGTCTGTGTTCAAGTTCGATGTGAGTCTTGTCAATGCCGCCACCATCACCTGGGTAATTGATGATGATCCATCTCTTTACGTACGTACATTTACTGTCATGTTATATACATGTACGATCGTACTCTTTTGGTAGGTGATGCTTCTTCTTTCTTTTTTTCTCTCCCTGTAAAGGCATAGCTTTTTGCTTCATTATTGATCCTTTCAGGCCAAATTTTCTTGCTCTGCTGTTGGCTTCTCACAGTTTTATGCCATCGAGCATGACTGTAGATCTCTTTAACCGCATAGTGAAATCCATGTAGTGATATAATTTTGTATGCATCTGTATCATTTTGAGTTTGTTGATTTCTCATACACATCCTACATATTTTCACAGTCTGAATTGAGTTGCTTTTCTACACGCCTATCATATTTTATGAGTTACAGCGGTGAAACATTAAGTAACTTAATCTGCGTCTCCTTCTGTTATTGCACAGGATGGGCGCATAAGTAAAGAAGAATTTGCTGCGATGATGAAAGCTGGTACTGATTGGAGAAAAGCATCCAGGCAATATTCGCGTGAAAGATTTAAGAGTCTCAGCTTAAACTTGATTAGAGATGGCTCGTTACAGTCAACCAATAAGGTTAGGTGAGTAAAGATTACTCGAGGGATAAAATTGCAAGCGCGGAAAATACAAAGTTGGTATAGAATGTATGTCTTCTTTTTTGGTCTATTCAAAAGTTCTCGATCTCCCCACCCCCTAAAAGACCTTCCATAAATACGTCAACTGGCTGGACTTGCAAATTTTTTGTGAAGTGCACAAAGCAAATAAGCTACTAAAAGATTGTGATCTCTGGCTTGAAGCTAAAAGTAAGCCATGTCCCGAATGTTACGTATATCTGTATAATTTGTTCTAAATTTATGTGAATAAATTGGAGCCTCATTCTCAGCTCCAGATTTGTCATTACATTGCTTACTTATATAGTGGAGTATTCTGTGTCTGGTAAAGACCTGGAGATTGTAGAGGATGCTGCAAAATGGAGACCTCATTTCTGTTGCATTGCAACCACTGTAATGCTAACTCAGGCTTTCAAGTCTGTTTGTTTGAATGGATACGAGCATCGAATTGGAGTACGTCTAAAAGAGCAACTACAGATCCAGTTTTTGGGTAAAATTCTTTATAACCTGCATCGAATATATAATCTCAACGAGAGAAATGTACCGATATGACTCGACCATGCACTTACCGATTCTTATTAACCCGGTGGTTCCTTAGAGAGTTGAACGATTTGGCTTATCGACACGAATTTTACCTCCGCTTTCGAGATTACACGGGAGGATTCTAGTTTATTTTCAAATTTTGAGAACTGAAATAGAATACCACAGACACAATTCAAGTCTACATTATGTTTTTGCCATAGAAATCATACCAAATTTTTACATAAAATCAAATCACAGCAGAGAATAAACAAACAGGTAACAAACCACCTCATGATCCCAAAAATCAACTGGTCGATGGTCCCTTGCGGCAGATACGGGCAGTGGGCATGGTCACACACACCGCCGCGTACTTCTTCTTAGCTTCGGGACTCCCCGGCTTCGGCTCATCCGCCGCCGCCACTTTCGCCACCGACCACACCGCGGCAGCCGCAGCGGCAAACACCAAATCCCTCCTCCCACTGCCGCTGTCGTGTTCGTTTTTGAAACTCACACCTTCACTCACCTTTGAGGCCTTGGCCATTACAATCACCCCGCGTTGGCGGCCGGTGGTGGTGGTGGTGGTGGAGGGGTGTTTGGGGCCGGTTCCGCGGAGGAATGCGGGTGTCATTGCCATGGATGCCATTTTCCCTGGACTCAGCTAATTTGTTTTCCTTTAGTTTGGAAGAAATGAATTGGGGCAGAGTTTTGGTTTTTTTTCCAGTTATATTAAAAGTGCAAATGCAACAAGGAAAATGGGGAGTGGGTTCCAAGTGCCATAATCCATTTCCTTATCCCCAATCTTCTTTTTGACAAATGGGATTTTGCCAAGTGTGCTTTTTATCTTGGCAAGAATTGGTGGCCTTGGATCCTCGGCTCATACACATTTGGAAAAGATGGTCAAACGCCTCCTTGGTTGCATCCGAACTCCGTTCCGTTAAGATTCTAAACTTTTAAGTACTTATTTTTTATTTTATAAAACATGTCATTCTTTTATAATATACATCACTTTGAATTCAAAAAAAATAGTGGAACACATCCTACAGCCTACATATCTGATACTTAATGGTGTGCATGCTTGTTTAATGGGTATGGCAATTCCAACCAGTTGACACATCAACTGAAAAATTAATAAAAAACTAATAAACATGAAAAAAATCAAAAAAAAAAAAAAATCAAATCAAATGAATTACGAAGCCAAACCACCCCTAGTACTTATGTTTTACTAAATGCTTTGTTTCAACGTGCCCTAGGTTGCTTTGAGATCCAATGACATCCATTATTTGATTTGGTTGCATTAAAATTCTTCAAGGTTGTATTTGAAATTTGAATGGAGAACTTGCAAGTTCATTATTGTCTCTCTCAGACTCCTTTTTTTCATGCCACAACCTTTTTGTATGGTCTGACAGTCTTGCCCTCACTTTATTGAACTTGTCTTTTTTATTCTCCTTTTCTGACAAACAAAATTATCGCAGATATATTATAGATATCAAATAAATGGTTCAGTCGATTATAGACGAATACAAAACATACAAACAACCCCTATACAGTGACCGAAACACAACTTAACCCAACAGATCAAAACAGAGAGCCAAAGAAACAAACCAAACAAACAAGGGCAAACAAATAACCCCACATAAATCAAAAAAAAAAAAAAACCAAGCGCACCATCAATGCCAATCGCATGAACAAAGAAACCTGCAAACAAGTATAAGGAATAAGCGAGAACGATAAATAAATGTAATGTTCTGCGTTGCGGGATACGGAAAATGTGAGGGTCGACACAAGTGTCTTCAATAACCCTTTCCCGCTTACATTTCTGATAGGCACCCAATAATGTAGATTCTTGGTGCTTAAGTCCCTGGTTTTGTAGTATGTATGTTCATAAAGTTAATGTTTTATTCGATATTGCACGTAAGGTAGATTTTTGTATGTTTCAGGTAAAACGTGCAAATAAGGCGCATTTCTACGCCATGGACAGCCCAAGTGCTTCCAAGTACCCGAAGACCCTGTCGGCCCCTTAAAATCTGTCTAAGTGTGGAAAAATGACTTTCTGAAAAAGTTTCGATTTTCGAGATTAAAAATGGCGGTAATTGATCCTTGAATTTTTCTAAGAGTAACTACAAAGTTACAAGGTTTTATTTGAAGAGCAAGGTCATGTTTCGAGCCTTTTTCTCTTGAGAAAAATGTGCAATTTTCCATTTTACACTAAAAGTGGGGGGTTGGCATTTTGATTTAATTGGAATTTTAAAATTCTGGTAATGCCATTGTTTTCAAATGGGGGGTACTTTCTTATTTTCATTAAATAAATTAAAGTAAAGAAAAGATAAAAGAAAGGTTTAAAATATCTTTACTTAAGTTTAGAGAATGAAAATAAGATGCTGAGAAGCTGTGAAGTTGCTAGGAGCTGTGTGCTGAAGCTGAAGCCTGCCTAGAATCTGCAGTTTTTCAAGAGGGTATCGTTTACATTGGGGCTGAGTTATCGATAACCTTTAGCTACACTTGAATGTTATCGATTACATTAAGGAAGTGATCGATACCTTTGCTTTAATTTTGGTCCACAAGCGTCCAGACTTGAGGGTAGCGATAACGTCAGCCAGGAGTTATCGATAACGTTTCTCTCCAGGGAAGAATCAAAGTGAAGTAATCGATACCTATGTTGTAGTTATCGATAACAATTGGTCGTCTGCAGATATTTTTGTTGCTTTTTCAGACTTTCCATTTATGGAAACTTTCTACTTTTGGATTGTTTTTGGGATATTTTGGGAGCCTTTTTGTCCATTGTTTGGCTGATTTTGTAAGCCCTATAAATAGGCTTGTATGCCAATTATGTACACTATAGGTCATTAGTTAGATTTAGGCCTAAGTTTTCTATTTTTCCTCTAGGTTTCTCCATAGCTTTGTTTCAAGCTTTTCTTGTCATTTCCTTCAAGAACTCTTCAAGGTACTAGTTGTATGTTTAATTCTGAAGTATTAAAGTTGTTGGTTTGGATTGGATCCTTAGCAATATCAAGTTTATTTACGTTTCTATCGGTTAAGCATGTTTTCATTTTCCAAGCATAATTTCTAGTCTTTTAATTATGATTGAGTAGTTAATAGGTTTGGTCATGGGGTGAGAAGCACCCTATGGATTAGTCGTTTAAACGGTTTTGCCTAAACTTTAGCTCGATTTCAATGTGGTGAATGAATTAAACCCATGATTTCTTGTATTGATCATGGGGTTGGTGGCTTCTTTGATCAATGAAGTCCATCGCCCTATGCTACGTGCTTGATAATCGTACGCGTGCGAACGATCCTTTTTCGTCTCTCACTTGCGTTAAATGAGTTCAGTTTGAATTAGAGTTTTGAATTAAGTTATAAGTAGTCTTCAGCTTTTAATTCTTCAAGTGGAATCCGGACGGTTTCGGTCCACTCTTGAGTTAGATGAAGGAACCGTTTGACGGTTAAGTCGTGGGTTAATCAATCCCTATGACTTGACCGCTTTTAATCTAATTTAATTTCAAGTTCAATTCCGTTAACCGAATCAAACACCGAAGTTGGCTGCTTGAAAGCCGAAGCTCGATACTCAACTTGTATTCTAAATTCGCTAAAGAAGACTTCTCTGTGGGAACGATCCCGGTCTTACCGGATTTATATGTTATCAACGACCTCGCCCTTTGTCATATTTGGAGGGTAGGTTGCGGAGTTAAGCAATTTCCTCTGAGTGGGGTGCTGCAATGCTTGTCACCATGGCCATCAACTTTAACGATGTCTGGCTTAACATTATCACAATGAACCTTGAGGTTGGCCTTGGCTTTCCGTTTTTCGAATGCTGGGTCGCACAATAGACAAAGAGCTTAAATCCTCTAATCGGTCCCTCCAGATGGCTGTAATTCTCTTAGTCTGCAAATTCCTAGGCCCCACAGCAGTCTCCTCCAAACTGTCCCTAAGCGTATTTGACGAAAACTCAACATTGCTAAGTTAATGATGCTTAGGTGTTTTGTGTACAGGTACAGCCTCACCCTCTTTTTTCCCTCCATTATTGTATTCATCAGCGAAGGTTAGCGGGGTATTAATATACTAGTCAATAGGGAGTCCAAAGGCTGTCCATAACTCTAAACTCCCAATTCACCCTCTGTGGGGCTCAAACCTCTGCTTCTACTGTGGAGGGAGAATGAGACAACCAACTTCTTTTTTTTGGTCAAACGGAAATCACTAGGCAGAGTTTCTCAATACAGCCTCACCTCTTGCTGATTTTTGGCAAACTGAGAACAAAACCTTTCGTACTGACCACTTGAGAAGGCTACAAAATTTGATGGAATTAAGTTTTTCAAAACATGTTATTGGAGAAAATTATATTGAGGCTAAGATTAAGGCATGGAAGTAGACATACAAAATACTTGAACATGTGCTTAATCGTGCAAGGTTTACTTGGGATTCAAATGGGAAAAAAAAAATGGTGGAAAACGAAGTGTGGAATGAATATATCTAAGTAAGTTGTAATCAATAATGCGTCTCAATTTTTTGCAAAATAACTTATAATCAATGTCATGGTAAATATCTCATATTTTTTGCTTTTACCTAGGTCATTCCATAAGTTAGGAACATCATGAGGCACATGCAATTTTCACTGTTCGGAGGATGGTGCTTTTGCTTCGTGCGAGACTAGGTCAAGAAGGTGGAAGTTATCATTTGTCAACTAGTTTTCTTAGAGAATAAATTGGTAGTTATGAACTTTTGTGGCCTTTGTAATGATTATTTATTTGACATTATCATAAAGGACAAAGTACGGATTAACTCCTTATAGTTTGAGCATTTGACAGATGACTTTCCTGAGTTTTATTAATGAGCTGTTTGCCTTCCTATGGTTTTGGAGTAAAGTGCTACCGTCACATTTTCCATCCAAACTAACGGGAGGTATTGAACACGCACCTATTCTGAGGCTGGGATTGAAAAAAGTGAATTAAATAAAGTGAACTTTGGTGTAAAATGACAGTACTACCCTTCTCCATCATGTTCTTCAACATTATCCTCCCAAACAACACAGCCCTCCTTGTCTCCTCTCTGCCCCATCGTCCAGACAAGAAATCATCCCCGGCTGTCTAGCTCCTCCATATCCACCCACCGTCGCATCCCGTCGACGCCTTTTTCAGCAGCCCTTCCACTCACCACCGTCCCACTCCCCATCTGCCTCACCGTCACGACTCACGACCCGTCGACGCCGCCTCCAAAAAAAATAAATATAATTCGAAATAATCAGAGAACAAAACCTTGGAGGTTACTAGATTTAAGTTCTATCCCCACCCTTTAGATCTTCTAGTCGCGTAATCTCCTGCCCTCTCTCTCTCTCTCTCACACACACACACACACACATCGGGCTTTGGGTTCGGAAGTCTGTCAGATCGTGGAGAGTCGGTAAGGGATCAACCTCTGTGTGGTTTGTGTCTGTTGTGTGGTTCCATGTTTGGGGGTTTTAATCGTGAAATTTGGACGAGTTCAAATGGGAATTTGTTGTTAAATGAAAACCAGCCGCTCATCAGTGACTCAATGCAAAAAACTGACGTCACAGGGGCTAGAGTCCATACGTATTTATGTAGTTGATTTACAATTGCGGAACTTGTATAATTTTGGTTTGGGTCTTAGATTAAGGTATGCTGCAAAGGGACGTCCAATTGAAATTGAGTGTCAAATTCTCTCTCTCTCTCTCTCTCTCTCTCTCTCTCTGCTTTCAAATCTTTTTTTTTTCCAAGTGCATCCTTTTTCATGTATAATTTGTAATTGTAAAAATTGCAAAAATTAAAACAATAAATTAACAATTAGGCAAAAATAATTAAGAAAACAAATCAATTTTAATTTTTTTTTTTTTGCCAATTTACGTTTTCTAAGTAGGGAGAGGGAGAAGACATAGATATATTTAACCCACGTCAAAGTACAGGGGGTATCAAAGTCATTTAACATTTTCTGTTAACAGAGTTAAAGATGCAATTTACTCCAAAACCATAGGGAGACGAACTGCTCATTAATAAAACTCAGGGAAGTCATCTGCCGAATGCTCAAACCATAGGGAGTTAATCCGTATTTTGCCCTATCATAAAATGTTAATCCATTTATGTTTCATCATTTTCATATTTTTTTTGGTACTTCGGAAATTTATCATTTTCATTTGTCAACTAATAAAACTAATTCTCTGTTGTTTCTTCCTTTTAATGGATGGATACATACTTTATTAATAGAAATATCACTATTTATAAATAATAGAAAATGAGAAATGACAATTGCTATGTTTGGATCTTGACTTGATGTGATAAAGTGTTGGAAAAATGGAAGAATTGTTTGAATAATTTGGTAAGCCTAAATATGAACAAAATCCATTTTAAGGATAAATGAGAATTGTCTTATTATGGACTTGCAAAAGTCAAGTTTATTTATCTTAAGGGAGGACGTGCGCGCACTCGCCGTCACCAAACAACTGGACGAGGCTGGGGCCGGGACCGGGACTCAGGATTCGCGGACCTGCGGCCTGTGGTCCGAGGTATGTGGTCTATGGTCTGCTTTGGGTTAGTTTGGAGCTAATTGGTTATTACTGGGCTTAGGGTTTTGTTGGGCTTAAACCTTATTAGTGAACTTGGGCTATTGTAGATTTTGGGCTTCCCATATGTGGGCTTGTTAAAGCCCAAAACCATGAATTCAATTATACAGTTGAAAGTCATGGGAAAATGACGGCCACTGACGTATTTTGATAATTAATACCTGCTAAGAACATTTTTAGCATTAACAAATGTTATCAACTTGTCCTTGACGGGTATCAACTATCAAAACACGTCTTGGACCGCCATATTCCCTTGAATTCATTTGTTCCCTTCAGCAGAGAATTGGAGGATAAGCTTGATATTAGCTGGTGTCATGTGGGTTTGCCCAGTGAGGTGGATTGGCCCTCCTCCAATTCAATTCTGTCTCCCATATGGTTGAGTTCTAATTGTCTCTAAAATCCTCCTATAAAAAGGCACTCAAGTTTTCAGTTTCAGACACGGAGCAAATACAAACTTCATCTTTTAAAAGAGTTTCCACTCCTAAAAATTCTTCTGTTCCAGTGGGTGACAGTACAAACACAATTCAATTCGACGGGCAATCTAGGCGGTGCTTCGGTTACAGAGTTTGAGCGAGTATTCTTGGGAGACGAATGCCGACAAAACCTCTAGCATCTTTGGTGAGGCGGTGAATTTGTCTTTCAGGGCAGCGTGTGAAACACGGGCCTCGATTTGCTTTCCTTGATCCTTTTATAGTTTCTATTTATAATTCTAATTCAGTTACTGTAATTGCTATAAACTATTTTTCCTAACATAAAGAAAAATAAAATGTAAAAAGATTAAAATTGATTTGATGTAAATGGATATTGACTTGGCATTTTGGAATAAAATTGCAATAAGGGCAAGACAGTCAATTAAACCATTAATCGTTGTCCCAAAGTCTTTGAAGAAATATGATTAATCCCATGCACAAAAGAATATGGGATAAGAAGGACTACACTAAATCTGTATTTTTTTGGTTTATTTTTCGCTTTTATTTAAAAATTTATAAGTTTCGATAATATTTTTTTATTTTTCTCGTTGATAAGAATCAATAATGCCCAAAAGTTTAATGCAAAACTATTAAATGCGGAGAAAATTTAACAAAGACAAATTTGCCTTTAAAAAAAAAGGCTTAATTTATTCTAGTATTAGTATGTATTTTGGAACTCGATGCCAGCTTTCTCTTATTTATTCGTTCTCGGTGCCAAGAAAGGTTCACGCTTCCACATGCATGACTTATTTTTTTTGGGTGAAACGAAAATGTTAATGCATGACTAATTGATTGACCGTGAACGGTTTTTTTTTTTTGGGTAATTGACCGTGAATGGTTCTTAAGACAATTAAAAAAAATCCTCAATTTCAAGGCATAGAAAAGCTCGTTTAATTCAACAAACCACGAGATTACTTTGTTTACTATATCTAGTAAGTGATCGCATAATTTTGATTTTCGCTTTTGCATCTTTACAAAATCAATGAATACAAGAATCTTTGGATTCTTTTGTATTTTTGTTTGGGGATTATATATTCGGGTTGCATATATTGTTCTTGTCATTTTGATTAGAGGTTTGAATCTCATCCGCGTCCCGTTGTAAACTTACTAAGAGTTTCTTTGTAATAGGCTTGAGAGTTTTTTCAAGAACTTGAGTTGCCATGAATGTGCGCTAAGGAAGTGTGGTCTTGTTGCGTGTTTGGAAACTGGTTGCAACACTACCCCGTTGTGGGATATTCTTTGTAATGGAAGATGCCTCTTTCGATGTACTCCAGTATTCTTTTTTATTGTCCGATGATAAATTTTTTCAATTTAATTGATACCCAAATATAGCCACAAAAAAAAAAAGAAACAGAGAAGAAGAAATTACCAATCCATCATTTTAAAATTCATACATGAGACCTCTATTATATACTAGAAATTACCGATCCAGAGCGGTATCTTAACCGATCGAGTGTGTGAGGTCTTAAGTTCAAGTTGATGGGATGATGTTAGCTTTGCCGTAATAATTAAGTTCAAGTTGATGGGAGAACATACTATAAGGGTTTTTGCTATAATAAGGACTTAAATATTTTCTCGTAAAGTCTAAAGGACATTTTGCCCAAGATTTACAAAAAAAACCCTCCCAAGGTTGACCGGTGTTGAAAATGCCTAAAACCCTAGGGTACCCTATGAAAGTGCCTAAAATCTTAGGGTGCCCTATATATGAAATTGCCTAAAACCCCAGGGTACCCTATGAAAGTGCCTAAACCGCTAGAACCCTATAATAGAAAAGTGCATCCTAAAACCCTATGAAAATGCCTAAAACCCTAGGGTACCCTATGAAAGTGCAACAAGATCGATAAAACACGAAAAAAGACATATTTTGTGTTAGCCAAACAAGTCCCTTGTCTCATTTAAGACAATTTAAATGAAAAAAGACATTTTTTGTGTTAGCCAAACAAAGTCCTTGTCTCATTAAAGGCAATTTTGTTTTTTCACGGACTCTAAACTCTAAAATATTTTTATTAATGGACTATACACATCACAAACACTTAGGCTGGACTAAAGCTCTTATAAGGTTGTTTTATTTGGACTTTAGACTAATATGCTGAATAAGGGGGAAAATGACAGCCAAGGACGTGTTTCGGTAATTAACACCCGCTAAGGACATTTTTAGCATTAATAAATGTTTTCAGCATATCCTTAATGGGTATTAATTATCAAAATACGTCATTGACCGTCATTTTCCTTTATCTTTTGGGACTAATCTCAAATCTACGTTAACCAACCTAACCCATTTGAGTGGGCCGCCATAACTTGGGTTGGTTGATTATGTCCCAGGGCCCAACTTGGAAGTTAGTATACAGTACTTATTACTACCCTATCTCTAGCAAAAAAATAGTAAAATAAAAATTACTACTTTGATTTGGTGAATTTTTTTGACAATCATGTTTTCTTATCACGACTAGCTTTTCTTATAAAAAAAAAAAAGTGAGAAATTGCGTAAATAATACTCCAATTAGAGAATTATACTGGAAGATTATTAACAGAATCCTGGGTAAATATAATGATGTCTGGGTAAAAATATTAGGTACAATGTGTACTAAATTACTCCTTCATCTCCTTCAAGACTATCACAAAACAGCTAGGATGCGCGGGTAATAACGGCATTGGATATACGCAGCCAGACATAATGTTTCGCGAGAAAGTACAATTGTTACGGGCGCGCGAAGACTTTTGTTAGCCAAAACATCGTCAAGATAACTCTAACGAAATTTACCATTATACAATTTTATCGGGAAAGAGGCTCCCAATTATCCTTCCTATCTGCATAACAGAATTGAGATAATCAAAATTAGTTTATGAATCATTGATATTAGTAATAATAGTCCGTCTAACAGCTAGTAGACAACCATGATTTCCATTATGACCAGTTTACTCTATGATGGTTTTTAACCCATGAGAGAGATTGGGCTTCGTTGTCCTAAGATTCTTATTTTTTAAATATTTATTTCCTATTTTACGAAATAGGTCATTCTCTCACAATACATCTCCTTTAATTCAAAAAATAAGCCAAATCAGTACTACTTACTTCCCTTAGCGGAACAGGGCCTTAGGTGGCGTTCCGCTAGGGTTTTTTTTTTGGGGGGGATTTTTCTTGTTTTGTCTTTATTAAAAAAAATTGCGTTTGTTAGTTTTGCGCCTCATATTTTTGATTTTCCGATTCGTAAAAAAGGCTTTATCTTAGATATTTCAAAAAACTATTTGGGTAAAAGTCATAATTTTTTATTTTTTTGATTCGTCTTAACGAGTGTCAAGACGAATCGGAAACTCAAAAAAATGAGGCGCAAAACTAACAAATGCGGAAAAAAAATTGAATAAGAACAAAACAAGAAAAAACCCAAAAAACTTTGCGGAACTCAACCTAGTTATTTCATTCCTAATGGATACACCAAACCTTACAACTCATTTCCTCTATTTCTCTAATTAATACGATAGATTCTGACATAATTGCTTGTAAATTTTCGACTGACCACTAATCAAATTGTTTCTGGGATCTTATGAGATAATGTTATGCTTCTATTTTGTCCAATGGGGTAAAAAATAAAACACATACTCACATTCATATTGGGCCTACACATACTACACTTCAGTCCAAACGGCCCACTTTTTCGGACGGGATTACCATATTAAACCTCCAGATTGGCAGATTTCATCCCTTCGCAGGCGTCTGGACAACCTTCATCTCCGTTAATTCGGACCGAAACTACTGGAATAATAGAAATGGCTAGCTTCACACCTCCATTAATCTCCCAGTTTAAGACTGATTTCTGCCCCGCGTGTAACTCCATCAAATTTAAAGTGAACATGGTGATCTCACCCCTCTTGGTGCTGGGCCATTCATCTCTCAAGCAAGAAGGCAAATTGGAGTTGAACACAATTTCAATTTCTCAATAGTGACTAGCTTCGTCAACATATCTGCTGGATTTTTGCTCCCCAATATCTTCTCTAGTAACAACTCCCCATCCTCCGAAAGCAAGCGAATGAAATGGTATGCAAATCAATATGCTTCGTTTTGGCATGAAATACCAAATTCTTAGCAAGATGTATAGCACTCTGGCTGACACTGAAATAACACTCCATGCTTGCTTCAAACTCAATTCACCCAAAAATCCTCTCAATCAAATCATCTCCTTAGCAGCCTCTGTCACAGCTACATACTCGGCTTCTGTCATGGATAAAGTCTCTATTAGGGGTGATACTAGCTGAGCAGGTGGTTGATCAAGTTTGGCACGAAAACTTAACGAGCTTCAACAATATGTTCGAGGTTAGCTTGCTTTTGAGACAAGCTTAGCTAAACCGAACTTTAATCAAGCCAAACACAAGCCAATCTCAAGTAGCTTTTTTATAATTCATAAGGCGAACGAGCCGAGAAGTTGTTTATTCAAGCTTGGTTTGGAGCCTTAACAAGTTTCAAAAAAATGTTCAAGCTTAATTTTGTACGTTTCATTGCTTGATTCAATGCCCTAGTCCCAAGTTTGATTCTGCAAACTTGGGACTCCACTCACTGTTGTTGACTAAAAACTATTATAAACATAACATGTGGTACTTTGCAAGGTGCCTACTACTCAGGAGCCACAATAGTACACTACGAAATGACAGACAACACTCACAATTTCTTTCTCTAGGGATACAACAGCCTCTCTCCCAAAAATAGTCTGGTCGTGTCACTTCCGTCCGGACGGCCCTCAATCCTGAACGGGATTTACGAAACCTCCAGATTTTCATCCCTTCGAGGGCGTCCGAACCTCCACCCCGTCCGGACGAAAACTGTTGGTAATGACATAAATGGCCTTCACACCTCCAATAAGTTGCAGGTTGCAATAACAAAATTAGCCAACTACTAACTGCAAGTTGGTTGAAAAAAAAAAATAATAATAATTTGTCCACATCAGTCCAATCTGTGCACATCTCTTGATACTTGCTTAAGAAAAAAAAAATTGTAGGAGTAAGACAATTTCACCATGAAGCCCACCCTAATGATAGAGACTTGAGGCTAGCTGGATTTGACTTGGTTTGGGTTGAATACTTGAAAGAGAATTTCGTCTAAATAGCTTAATAATAACTAACCTAAAGAACTTGTTAGGCGTTTGGGCACCACTTTTGCAATGAGAGTTGAAAACCTATCATATTTAATTAATAATATATTATAAGATGATGTGTGATCTTTTCTATTATATATATTTAATTATATATGAAAACCTATCATATATTTAATTAATATATTATAAGAGCACTAACCTGTCAAAGGAGATGCGTGATCTTTTTCTATTAATTAATATATTCATGTGGAAAATGGAAAATGTCGTCTTGATTTTGTTTAAGTCGAATGTGACAATAGCAGAACTTACGAGGAAATTAATCCCTTCAATTAATATAGGGTAAATTATAGTTAACCCCCTATAACTATGCCTCGCGTGCACTATGCCCCCTTTAACTTTTTTTTTTGGTACTCAACCCCCTCTAACTAACTGAAATTCAAGCGGTCATAACTTCAAACGGTCGTAACTTCTTCGTCCGAAATCGAAAATATGCAAATTATATATCGATTTTGAGGTCTTGAAGTCAGCTTTCTAATGACACCAAAATCACATCACGATTCAAATCACACAGAAAGTTATGATCAAAAGAGTAAGGGCTAGTAGACAGAAAGACCGTTTTGATTTTAACTTTCTGTGTGCTTTGAATCGTGATGTGATTTTGGTGTCATTAGAAAGCTGACTTCAAGACCTCGAAATCAATATATAATTTGCATGTTTTTGATTTCGGACGAAGAAGTTACGACCGTCTGAAGTTATGACCATTTAAATTTCAGTTAGTTAGAGGGGGTTGAGTGCCAAAAAAAAAGTTAGTGGGGGCAAAGTGCACGCGAAGCTTAATTCGAGGGGGTTAACTATAGTTTACCCATTAATATATTCATTTGGATGCTACTAGTAGATTATATGTGGAAACGATCAAGTTTTATATCAGGACATCGACAACTCAGTGATATAAGTACACTATTCTCATTTAGGTCTCGTTTCAGAACACCTTCTTAAAAAATAAGTACTTCGTACTTATTTCACATTTTTAAACTCAAAAATATTGTGAATGAAAAATAATATTTCAATTTTTTTGCACCATATAAAAGATCTCAATGAGATCTATTAAATAAGATTTATATTGATAGAAAAATTATTTCTGTAAGCACATGATTTTTGAACTTGAAATTTCCTTTTTAAAAAATAAATACTTATTTCCCTTTAGGAAACGGGACCTAATTAGATGGAAAATACGATTTCAAGAGTGCTATTCAAATTGTATTATATTCTACAATGAGATTGCGGCGTCAATTCGCATTGAAAATTTTGCTGAAATATTCTAACGGTTCCAATATTGTGACTCCCCAACAAAATCTTCTATTTTTTAATGACAACATGGTTTTAGAGAGGGACAAGAAAATCTGTTAGTGCTCAGAAAACGGCAGGCCATATGTCCCAATAAGAGAAAAATTATTTTACGGAGCTTTCCGTGAATAGTAGTTTACGGAATGAATCGTGCTCGTCTAAAGTGTATTGAATGGTTTGGATTTTAATGAAATTTTTCTAGAGAAGAGTTTGAAGAAGAGTTAACTTTTCTCCGGATTAACTCTTCCCCAGAAAAGTTTTATTAAAATTCGGACCGTCCAATACCTAAACGAACGGCTTAGATCAAGTGGCTCCGTAAATTACTTCTTTACAACAACTCCTTGAATAAGCCATACTCATCCCAATAAACATAAGACTGCAAAAACGCAAAAGATAAACATGGACTTGTAGAGCACCTATGTTGAACCGTTCAAAATTGCATCATGGTGATTGGAGTCGATCATTTATAAAAATCATTGAGATATGTTTACTTATTCGAACCAAGAAATCAACCAGACATCGACAACTACATTGTAACGCCCCTGATTTTTGGGTACGTTAAATAAACATTTTATTGAATATCAAAAGAGAGTCTGGCTTTTTATTACATCATAACTCCCACTGGAGACCAATACTTACACACGGAAGGATCTAGGGTTCCTAACTATAGCTCCGTATGCCCCTCCATCCTAGCCAGCTTTTCAACTCCATAGGCCTTCAAGGTGTACTGTTCATCTTGATCATCTACAAAATTTGACACATTATACCAGCGTCGCCACCGATATAATATGTCAGGGTCACCAAAGGTAACACCATGAACCACAAGAGCTCAGCAGAATAATCCTATATCCACTAACCCATAACTTACCAATATCAGAGTAAAAGAGCAGCATACCAACTCTGGCACAAGCAGCGGAATAACACATACATATTTAACAAGGCATTAACAATAATACATCCACATACACTATTCTATCGTTGGTGTCGGTGTTATTTGAGTTTCTCCTACGCGACTCGTCGTAGACTATGATGTTCATCAATGTTTCCGAAATCCTTTTCATTATCCAAATCAACATTTTGAAAATCACGTTTAACACACCCAACCTCGGTTCCGCCGCGCCGGGTTCCAGAGTATCCTCACAATGGTTCCGCCGCGCCGGGTTCCTATTGGCACACAAAACCTTGCATTGGCTCCTCTCTGCAGATAACCAAGCCACATTACCAATGCGGCTACCACGTCCGGCCACATTGGCAATCTTCACGATGAGCTACCACGTCCGGCCACATCGTGGTTTTCACAATATTTAAATCACCTCCAATGAGACTACCACGTTCGGTCTCATTGGCAACACACACCGCACAATGGGCTACCAAGTCCGGCCACATTGCGGTTTTTAACATCTCTTTACACAATGAGCTACCACGTCCGGCCACATTGTGATTTCAAAACTTTTTCTTCTTTTCAAGAACCACCTCCTAGGTGTCGTGTTTCTACTTATCAATTTTCGTGTATCATAATCATGCATAGACTCCGCGGCGGAACTTTCTCATCATAAACCATTTAAATCATTCATTGTAATCTAAACTAGCAAGATCATGCAAGCAATCTTATAAACAAGCTCATCACCATCCTTATACAACCACAAGTAATGCAACAACATGTAAACAAGCTCATAACTTCTTAAAAGATCAAAATACGAATACTTCGAATAAAGTTTCTGATTTCTCTTGTTTTGAAATCCGTTCTTTCTTTCTTTGTGGAAAGTTCAAAAAGACCACATATGTTTATTGACGTAGAAATCATTTGTTCAACATGTCATACTTTCAAAAGCAAGATAGGTTTATTTTTAACATTCATTCGACGTCAAGTTTCGTACCATATTTTTTAAAGTTCGAGACAATCTACGTTTTAACATAACTATACATAGAGATAGAAATTAGGAACTTTCTACATATACTTAGAGATAGTGGGGACGGAAAATTTTACTTCATGCATCTCCAACAAACATCGTACAATATACTTAGAGTTAACGGTTACGAATAATCTACAAGATCATGCTTTCATTTCAAGAACATAAGAAACATAACTAGAGTTATACTAGGGGAAAGTAGATAGGAAAATCTACGTATACTTAAGGTTAGGAAGTATAGAAAAAATCTACATTGATCCGAAACTAGTCGGGGCCGAATAAGCTAGTTGGAAAACTCTATGGGCGTTGAAACTCGCAAATCTGGACCAAATTTCGGATGGCAGTAACTCGGTCAATACTTGGCCAAATAGGATCGTTCTTGAGTCTAAAACGAAGATCTCGAAGTTTTTTACAATTTTCGTGGAGGACGTTGTTCCTAGAAACGACTTTTGCCCGAAGAAAAATGGTGATAAAGGGGGTGACAGTAAGCTGTCTGGACTGGAATCTGAGAATTTCACTAAACTTCGGAGGTCGATATCTTGGTCATTTCTTAACCAATTGGGGTGGTTCTTGGGTCTAACTTGAAGGTTTTGAAGTGCTCTACAACTTTCTCCAAAGAAGCTAGTCCTAAAAATTACCTTAAACAGGAGAAAAATGGAAATTTACGAAGGGCAGTAGGCTGTCTGGAAATGAATATGATTTCTAGAGAGAAGTGGGAGTAAAGGAGTGAGGTGTGAGTTAAGTGGCAAGTGTGAGAGGTTATTTATAACAAACCTTGAGCCCTCTCCTTCCCTCATATGGCCGGCCCCCCTCTCTCTATCTCTTGGATTTGCTCCATGTGTCGGTCTCTCATGGTCGGCCCCCCTTCCTCTCTCCTTCGTACTCCATGTGTCGCTCCCTCCCCCCTCCCCCCCCTAGCGGTTATTGTCCAATGGATAAAAATTTTCCTAACTTTTATTGACCAATGGGTAAAGTCAAAGGTTCAAAGGGTTCCATTAGGGTTTGGAAATGTTCAACTAGGTTAGGAGGATGTAATTAGGTTAAATAGGTACTTAGCTTTGTTAACTAATCGGTTAAAAACTAACTACGCTTGCCATGTAGGATTTTCTAGTCAAAAAAATATAATTCAAGAATATTATTTACTTACTTACACAAGTTCTTTTACAAGCATACTTGCCTTTAGAAAATGACTATATTGTCCGATGCAAAAAGATATAATTTTATAAGTCTCAAATCTAATTATGACGGATTATTAGAATTTAAAAGGAATTTTTAAAAGCAATCCAATTAATAAATATAAAATTCAAATATTTAACGAAAATTTTATTTACCAAAAATCAAGGTCGTTACACACATAATTGAGATAAAGCTGTCTAATAGTTTATTCTCTAAATCATATTGACCATCCATTTTTTTTAAAAACGTAGGTGGTATTAAATAATACGTCTTACGATGGTGAATTAATATGACTTTTTTGATACAAACAAAACTTTCAATGACTTCTATAACTATAGCAATTTAAGATAAGCGAGAGTGAGACGAGAGTTGAAGAGAGTGAAGCACTTTCCTCACCTAGGGTTTCTCAGAACCCGCTGTCCTACCTCTCCTTCCCTTACGTGGCAATCCCACCCGAACCAATGGTTAACCAAACCAAACTGAAATGAATTAATCGGACCCATTTTAATCGATTTTTTAAGTGCGGCTATGGCTTTGATTTTTAATTTAAAAAAATGAGCTGGTTCGATGCTGATTTCGATTTTATATGATAATCACGCCGTAACCAAAATGGAATCGCAATATCATTAGTCATTACGAAAAAATAGCCTTATATACATCTCTCTATTATATAGGGTTAAGAGTCTGCACCTTAGAGGATCCTCATTGTAATATGCAAATGGGTGTGGATAAACAAATTTAACAACAACGCTCAAAAAATACCCCACATTGTGATAAGTAAAGTAACAAGTCTTTTAACAAATAATCAAATTCCACTCATTCCATAACCAAATTTAACAACTTTTACCAATAACCAAAACTCAATAACTCAAAAACACAATCATTTGGTGTGGTCAGATGCGTGATTGGAATTCGTTTGTAATTGGACAGATGTGCATTGTGTATTGGGGGGGTTTGGTTAGAGATACAAAAATACCAATGTGGAGGTAGCTGTTGTTAAGTTTGATTATAGACTAAATGGATAATTAAATGCTGACGTGACACATTTTGGTTATTGATTTTGATTATTACCGTTGCGGATGCTCTTAGTTCACAAATCACAAATGAAACTTTGGAATTAAGATGGATTCACTCTATCGTGTATTAATTCGAAATTGTTATTTTATGTAACTTTATGATTGGATATTTTAGTGTCTTTGAACTATATGGATTCATTATCTTATTGTCTTCGTGTTTGAAAGTTTAGTTTTATATTGATTTTGCTGTGGAACTCTGGTAATTTTGTCTTTGTGTTAATTCTGTTGTTATTGTTTGCCTTCTTTTAATCTCCTTTTGCCTACTTAATTAAAGTTGGGTGATTGAGAATGTTAATTGCGGTTTTGGTGGATCGGATGTTACTATGTGAGTTTCGATTTCTTTAGCAATGATGGAGGTAGCGACGGAGGTGTCCATGTTGGCTTTTTTCAACACCGCTTCCATGAGGGAGTATGGTCTAGTTCGAGCTTCTTTCTCGACATCTTTTTATTTGTATTTTGTTTGTCTCTATTTAGATCTAGATTTTGTTTTTCCTTTTTGGGTTGATGTAGTTTATTTAATTTTTTATGTCGAAGTTATTACTCTTTTACAAAAAAAAATAAAAAAATTAGAATCTCGAAATTAATCGAGGTATATGCAAATTGACCCGGACATTGATTAAGAACAAATTAAATTATAATATTGAGATCTCGAAGGATTCCATTGAGGTACACTACAATCCCGTAGTGGACTCCTCCCAAAGTCACATATTCTTCATAATGGTATTTGCTCCCGCATTCAATTATTGTTTTGCATTCGCGCTCTTAATCATCGCATTTTGCAAATTCTAGTTATTTGGTAGAATTTTGAAAGACGCGCATGCGCACATCCATTATGTGACTTACCCTCTCTCTAGGGCGGCTAAACGAACCAAACAACTCGAGCTTGGCTCGTCCAAGCTCGTTTAAAAAATATACATAAGCCAAGCTCAATCAAAAATTTTCTGTTTGTTTATAAATTAAAGTCAAATTTGAGCATATGGTGTTTGGCTCGGTTGACTCGTGACAAATGAGTAATTCCATAAATATTCTAAATATAGGGGTAAATTAATGAATGGTAGCTTGTAAACTGAATTTTATGTTTACGAGTTTTTTTGGCCTAGATAAATGATGTTGGTTTTGCTTAATTCCTTTAATTTAAGCATTTCATTTTGGAACTTAATGAGCTTAAGTTTAAACTCCAAGCTTGAACGCTAAAAATTTCACGAGCTTAAACTCAGGCTTGAAAGCTTGAGATTGATATGCGTATTCTACGAGCCAAGCCAAGCTTATCACAAACACAAAACTTCAAGTTCAAGCCAAGTTTGAACAATTAGTCTCAAAAAATTCTCAAACTCAAGTCAAATTTAAACACATGTACTAAATAAGGAATGGAGCAAAGCTTGAGCAATATCATGCTTGGCACTTGAACAATTAATCTCAAAAAATTCTCAAACTCGAGCCAAAGTTGAACGCATATAATAAAGAGTCGAGTAGAGCTTGAGCAATATATTATGCTTTGACTTGATGGCTCGATTAACACCTCTACCCGGGTCACCCCTCCCTCCCATAGACACAAAGACCCTATTGCCCCTGTTGATGTCGGGTCCGCAGTCCGCTACAAGACTAAAATTCAGATACTCCACTCGTCAAAGTCTCACCAAACTCCTTCCTAACCGAAGCCCCCCCCAGGACAAAAGCTGTATGCTCCCACGCTCGTTCTATGGTCGTCTGCTTCACGCTCCATCCGAGCAACCTTTTCGACTCTTTTCCGGTGTAACCAATGTTGGACCACCGGAGGCGAATTTGGAGTCAGCTGTTCAGGGTTATGGACAGCTTTTAAATCCTTTGTTAACTAGCATACCTCGTTAACCTCCGTTAATATATAGTACAATATTAGAAAAAAAAAAAAAGAGAAAGTTGGACTACGGTCTTTATCATTCATGCCCCTTCCAAATTTTTTTTTTTCCGTGGTTTTTTTGAACTGAATGCCCTTTCCAACTAGTGTTAGGCCATTGGCATCATCAAGGCGTTATTTATTTTTTTTGCACGATGTTTTCCCTCAGTGTCACCAAATTAAATAGGTAGGTGAGCAGCCCATGTGCAAGTTAAGTATGGAGGAAAGAGAAGAAGAAGAAGAAAAAAATATTGGTGGCGGCTCTGTAAATTACCTAAGATTTTTGGAAAAATAGTAGTTCAGCTGTGTAAAAATAAGATTTTTGGAAAAATTTGTGTTTTTTTTGTAAACTACCACGTTAAAAATACAGAAGACTTAGGCCCCGTTCCCGAAAGAAAAATAAGTACTTATTTTTAGAGAAGACAATTTCAAGCTCAAAAATCATGTGCCCGTGCAAATAATTTTTCTATTAGTAATATGGAATTTGTTTGATATATCTCATTGAGATCTTTAATACGGTGCACAAAAAAATTAAAAAAATATTTTTTCATTTACATTAGTTTTGAGTTTAAAAATGTGAAATAAGTACTTATTTTTTAAGAAGATGTTCTGGAACGGGGCATATAGACATTTTCTTTCGTTCTTTTGCTTTTTCAGTAATGGAATAGGACCTTAGTCTAAAAGTATCTTTATTTATATAATATTCGGCTGCCTCTAGATTTTGTATTAAATAAAATAGATAACAATCATTTAATAGGAAAAAAATGAGATTATGGCATAAGAGTACTCGAAAAGTACTTCTTTTCTTTTCTTTTTTTGCATGTACAGAAGTTTAAATATAATTCTTTCATAGTAAATTCTCCAGAGCAACCAATTTAGGAATTATTTTACAAAAAACATAAGAATCAATAACAAGATAATGGAATGGAGAGGCCAGAAATTTTTCTTAATTAAGTACTATAGTATTTTTCTTTCTCTTTGTGAAATTCCTCCACAAATCGTTCATATCCAAACGCAACCTAAGAAATTCTCCTGAGCAATCTTTAGAATTCCCACTCTTTGTCAAGAGAGGGAATGAAAGACAAATACATTTATTATTTAAGCATCTTTGGTTCTAATGAGTAAACAAATTATACCTTATTTTAGACATCCTCCCATCATTTTCTTACCCAACTAATTGAAACATAATAATTTTCTTTCTATTCTAGTTTCCTATTAATGTACCAAAAAGAACACAGGCGAAAAAAGTATAACTATGAGAATTTAGTTACTTAAAATAAAAGTAAACACACACACACACACACTCTCTCTCTCTCTCTCTCTCTCTCTCTCTCTCTCTCTCTCTCTCTCATGGAATTTCCTCAATTTTTATCTTTTTATTCATTATTCTGCATTTTTACCTAAAATATATAGTTTATTTTGTTTGAAAGGAAACTAATTAAGTTTGATCAATAACATGATGCATACATACTTTATTTTGCCAAGAAACTGAGTTTGATCAATAACATGACACATATATACTTTATTTTGGATGAAACTATCTTTCTTTCTTTCTAGTTTTTTTTTTTTTTTGGGTAAGAAAAGAGAGTAAATTTTAAGAGTCATAACCCACTGATGCACACTGATGTTTTTTTTCCGTCCTTGTTCATTAAACAGGCAAGACGCTAGTAGTATTACTTGTACCGTGATATTTGCACATGATGCTCTTCGCCAATGAGTCAATGACCAATGAACGACGACTTTGATTAATTCTACGTAAATAGTATTTAATTGGGAGTACTCTATCAGCGTATTATATCCGACATGACATTTTCCATGGATTGATCTTTAAAATCGTTCGTCACCCTTAATTTGTCTGAATTTTCTAATGTATTTTCAAATTCTATATCGTTTGTGCGTTGTATGATTCAACATTATTTAAAGATTATATTACATAAATAGATGTGATCAATATTTCAATATCAGAAAAATCATTGACACATGGTTCGGGCTTGATTTTCCCCGTCTCATCCTACTTATTTGCTTACTACTTGTCCAAATCTAAATACAATTGCGTCGAAATTCAACTCCTCAAAATGAATACTAAAATAAAAAGAGATACTAACAAATGAGAACCCGAATAAAAGAGTCCACTTTAATTTGCCAAAACTGATACTCCCGCGTGGCTTGTAGGGTTAGAGGTGTCTGTACCAATTTATGTTCATTTTAACTAATCTCTTTTCTGGGCAGACCATTTATGCCAGGACTAAGGGATTTACAAATAATTACTTGTTTTCTTGCGATTTGACCCCAAGAATCAAAATTTGAATTGTGTGGAGCAAACCAACCAACTGAAAGCATAATAAGTCTCTCTCTCAACCCTAACCACCTCAAATAAAATTTCGTACTCCCTCCCCCTCCCCCTCGGGTTTCTCTTTGTATAGCGGCAGAAGGGGAATGTCATCGTTTTAGTTCTAAATCCCTAATATTTCTTTTGTTTTTCTTTGATCCGTCTCTCTTCATATCAACGTCTCGTCGTATAATTTGCGAGAGTTATATCTCTCATTTTTTTCGAAAGTAATTCGTTCAGTCTGTCTTTGGAGGATATCCGTGCCAACAGTGTAACGACCCGGAATTTCAACCCAATTTTTTTTTCAAATAAAGAAATTATTATTTTAACCAAAATAGTCTATAGTAATGGAGTAATTATAAAAAATATAATTCGATTAAAACCTAGATTTATTTTGGTGATTAAAATTTATTTAAAAGTTACATTAATTAACTTGTGACCGTATAAGTGTTGTAATAACCCGAAAATTTTAACTAACAAAAATATTAAAAAGTATTATTTAGTTGTAATAATATTAATTTCATTATTAAGTAAATAGTAGATAATTACGAAAAAAAAATAAGTTATTCTATCTAATTATCTCTAAAAATTATTTTATCATTATATACATACATATAATTACATGCATGAAACGTATCTCTTCTCCCTCACTCTCCTACTCAATCTCTACCTCCTCCGTGACCCAAAAATCGTGCGTAATTCGTTCGTTCCGAAATCCAATACCGTTAGGACTCGTTTTAATTCGAAACTCCTTGAATTCTCCTATATATACACACCACTCCGACCCTAGGGCGCGTATATCATCCCACCACCTTCCACGGGGCCAAAGAGAGGAGAAAAATCCGAGAGAACCGAGTTTTAATCCATAGAATTTTAGAGAGAGAAAAAGAGAGAGAGAAAAGTGGGTTTCGTGGTTTCGTTCGTCCGAGATCCAAATTAATCGTTTGACGTACTTCCCACAATCCCAAGGATCACCGAGGATCAACCAATTCGGTCCCGAAGTTCCCCGATTGAAGGAATTGAAGTCGTCTCCTCCAAATTCAAGTTTTCGATCGAAAACGAATTTAATCCGAACCGAGGTATTATAATTCGATCCGAAGCCTCCTCTACGTATAATTATTGTTTTTAGACATAACCCAACGTCCCCCATAGTCCCATGCATCCAAAACAAGCGAGAAAACAAAAAAAAAACCGAACCTGTCCGAACCTTGCGGCCGCAACCTGCGGACCGCAAGAACCAGGTCCGAACCTTGCGGCGGCGGTCCAGCCGCGAGGTCAAACCTTGCGGTTTGACCAGCTTTGTTCCGAAGCCTCGTTTTGATGTCCCGAACACCGATTTTGACCCCCAAACTATTTTTCATAGGTTTCTAACATTCCAAAGATCATACCTTGTTAAATTCATATTCTTTTTTATTTATTTATATATTTATTAAATTTTTATTCGTTATCGTGTAATAGTTTATAAATTTAAAATCATTACGACCTTATAAACCACTCCATAAATTCCCAAACTATTTTTCCTAGATTCCTAACATATTATAGATTATAACTTGCTGACTTCATATTTTTTTTATGTTATTAGCTATTTATTTTATTTTTAATCAAAGATACAAACGAAAAATAATTGCGACCTTACAAACAATGATTTGAACATCTAAACTATTTTTCCTAGACTTCTTACATCTCAAAGATGATATGTTATTAAAATAAGATTTTATTTACTTAATTAGCTATTTATTATTAATTACGCGTTGTTTCTTAATAGAAATACTTTAAAATATTATAAAAGAGGTTAATAATTCCGAATAATTTTATTTAGACTTCTTATAGTCCTAAGATGATATTTTGTTAGAATAAATATATTCTTAATTATTTAATTACTTATTATCTATTTAGTCTTCTTCTGCTTATTAACTTAATCTTTTTATTTAAAATAATTCCGTGAGCATCCAAACCCAACTTTTAGCACTCGAACTTATTATAGAAGACTGTTAGGACCTTTATTAAGGTTACGATAATTATTCTAATATTTTTAACTAATTAGTGTATTTAATTAGTGTTTAATTAACTTAATTACTTTTAATTAATTAACAAAAGTCTAGAAAATTATTTTTAAATCTTAATTAAATAATTCTTACATTCTTAATGACTTTGTGATCATACGAGATTAAGGGCAACGCCCAGTCTTAAAAAGTTATGTGATTGCATCGTTTAATAATTGTTTTGACCTGTCTATTATTCGTTTTTAATTATTATTGAGAATGATATGGTGTTAAAGCTTCATTTGAATGTTAGATTGGACCCTAGGGACATGGGGTGGTATGCGAAATAGAAATCACGTAGACGATGTTAAGTAATGGATAAATTGTGAAGTTTATTCCTGTTTAGAGGTTGCCTGCAGGCGTGATTTAAGATCTGATGAGATTTGTGATGATGATTTAGAACCGGCAGAGTAAGCCCGGAAATGATTTAAGACTGGCAGAGTAAGCCCAGTGATGTTTGTAATGATTTAAGACTGGCAGAGTAAGCCCAGTGATGTCTGTGATGATTTAGAACCGGCAGAGTAAGCCCGGAAATGATTTAAGACTGGCAGAGTAAGCCCAGTGATGTTTGTGATGATTTAGAACCGGCAGAGTAAGCCCGGAAATGATTTAAGACTGGCAGAGTAAGCCCAGTGATGGTTGTGATGATTTAAAACCGGCAGAGTAAGCCCGGAGATGATTTAAGACTGGCAGAGTAAACCCAGTGATGTCTGTGATGATACTTTGATAAAACCTGGCAAAGTAAGCCCAGTGATATTTTGATAAACCTGGAGGTGATCCCACGATATTTTCTGTTGATAAAACCTGGCGGGTAGTCCAGCGATATTTTCTGTTGATAAAATCTGGCGGTGGTCCAGTGACGTTTTACGTTGATAAAACTTGGCGAGTGTTCCAGCGATATTTTGTGACGATAAAATCTGGCGTGTGTCCAGCGATGAGTTGATAGACTGGTGTGTGTACAGTGATGATTGTAATGTGGTGTATAAGATAAGCGAACCCTAGTTGTGATTCAGGCATGATAAGCTATCCCTTTGTTGTAGTATTGTAACTTAGGTTATCTACGATAGCAAAGGGAAGTGACCTCATGGGACCGAGCATGGCTAACGGTTGGGGAGGAAAGATCTCGCGGGAAGATCTTAGATCACACATCAGGCTAATGGATAGTAATGAACTGGTTGATGTGAAAAATCTTTGTTTTACTTTTTCGTATCATTATTACCCTGTTTACTTGCTAGCTGTAAGGTAAGAAGGGTGGTTGGGTTGGATTATTCTACTGGGTGATTTATCACTCACGGATACGTCTGTATCCTGGCAAATCGATTACTTCGGCGATCAATTTGCTAGAGTACGTAGGATACAATGGAGAGGATCCCTCGATGGCACAAAATCAGGAAGAGGCACAAAATTCCGAAGGCGAACAGTTCTATGTAGAAGAGAATCAGGATGTGGGAGCCGAACCCGAGTACGCGTGGAATCCGTATCAAACTTAGAAGGCGGCTCTGTTATTTGGTCTATTTTATTACCTCGAAGACTATTTTAGTATTTTACCAATGGTTTGTAATAAATGAATCTCGATGTTGAGAATTCTGTTTTGGATTTTAAACTTTAAATTAGATAAAGTTTTCAGAAATTAATATTTAATGTCTTCAATTTTACCTCCGAAAATCGGGGCGTTACAAACAGTGCCCTAACACTACATGATGATGTCTTTGGTGGATAACTCGTAGTGACTTATCAGCTCTGAAATTTTGTGAGTTCATTGGAGCATTTCGTACTTGGTTAGAATCCATCTGATCGTATAGGTATTTGTTATCTTTTGTCTTTGGCTAGCTCTTTATCTCTTTAGAGAATGCTGGTTCTTGATTTTTCGGTAGAATGTGCGTCAGGCATAAGTCTGGATTTGGTTGAAAGACATCTGATCGTATAGGTACTTGTTTTTTTGTTTTGCATAGTATTAGCATAATCTTACTTATTGATAAAATAGACCAATCGAACTAATCCTTGGAGTATCCAAAGCAGCCCATTCTCTCTCCCTAAAAGCATCTACAACCATGGATGTCAAATGTGACATATTATGCCAAGCGGAATAATTGGCATATGAACCAACTCCAACCCATATATCAATTATTTAGGTGTTATTTGACATCTCCTCTCCAATGTGTTAAAAGTTGACCTGTGATGTCAAATCCTTTCTTTCTTTATTTTACTTTCCAAAACTTAATGCAATAAAATTTCAAAGCAAGATTAAAGTGAAAATGTACTTAAATAAAAAAATTGGCTTATGGGTTGCCGTGGGTAAGTTAGACATGTCAAAACTAATATGTCAAATGACAAATTGTCACATAAGTTTGAGAATTTTGTAAATTTATAAGTCTGAAACTTATTCCGGTATTTTTTATTTTTTATAACTTTTTGTTTAGCTTATTATTGTAATTTTTTGAGTTAATCATTCATTCCAACCAGACAAATTAGAAAAGCATAAAAAAAATATATGGACAAAAGTTTAAAAAATTCAAATAAAACAACACTTTAGATAAACAAGACAATTGTTTGATACTTTTTTCCATTTTTAATGATTTTTTTTTGCTGTCGGTCATAATTTTGTACTTTTTAGGTTCTTCTCATTGAGAAAAATGATTAATTTAAAATTATATCACTCAAATCTAACAGAAATTTAGAAAAAACAAACAAAATACTCAAAACCAAAAAAATAATTAGACCATCCCTATTTTATAATAAGTAAATGAGTGTGGATAAATAAATTTAACAACACTCAAAAAACACCCCACATTATAGTAAGCAAAGTTACAAGTCTTTTTACCAAATAACCAAATTCCACCCATTCCATAACCAAATTTAACAACTTTTACCAATAATCAAACTCAAAACTCAATTACTCAAAAACACCCCACATTGGAATCGTCACATTGAGACGAATAATTTTGTGTGGTTGGGTGCGTGATTGAAACTCGTTTGTGATTGTAGAAGTGTGCATTGTGTATTATATGAGTTTTTTTAATTAGGAATGCAACGATAACTAATGTGAAAGTAGAATTAATTAAATTTAATTATAAACTAAATAGATAATCAACATGACATATTTTAATTATTACGGGTGCTCTTAAGTTTACAAGAGTAAGCGAACCAACTCACCTCCAATATATAAAGAGAGAGAGAGAGAGAGAGAGAGAGAGAGCGCGGAAAAACTGCTGGAGAGAGAGAGAGAGGGGGAGGGAAACAACTAGCGAAGTAACGCCCGAAACAGAGTCTTCGGCGAAAAAAAGAAAAAGAAAAAAACATGTCGATGTCCACGAGGTTTACACCTTCCCATTGCTCTCTCCGTTTCACCAACCCCGATCTCCACCGTCCATCATCCCTCTCTCACCTACAACCGCCGCCGCCGCAGTTTACCTTAAGGTTCCCTCCAAACATCTCCGCCGCCACAACACTCGCCTTGCGTGCGGATCATGTGCCCAGACTCCCCGTCCTAGCTTTTTCCGGGGGCGGCGGCGCTAACGGCGGAAATGGGCGCAACTCCGGCGGCGGCGGAGGTGGTGGTGGCGGCGGTGACGGAGAGGAGGACGAGGAGGAGGTGGAGAGACGGGAGGGGAACAAGGCGGCAGCGCTCCTAGCTCTTGCGGCGGCCGGACGGGCGTTGGAGAGCCTGCCGAGGGATCTGGCGGCGGCGATCGAGGCGGGGATGGTACCGGAATCCGTCGTGTCGAGGTACTTCGAGCTCGAGAAATCGGCGTTCTTCCGGTGGTTGCTTCAGTTCGCAGGGTTCAAAGAGCGGTTGTTGGCTGACGATATGTTCTTGACCAAAGTTTTTATCGAGTGCGGCATTGGACTCTTCGCCAAGGTATATTGTTTCTCTTTTCTCGGTCATGATTCTTTTCAAAATTTTGTGCTCAGCAGTGTATTCAACTCTAGTCAATGAGATAAATTGTGCCGACAGCTGAATTTCCCATTAGGATCCTCTACTACTAAATCTTGGACAGACCTTATGCCGACACCTTGTGTTGGTCTGCTTTTGCAGTACGCATCGCAGAGCCTCTTGTTAGTGCTTGTGCTCGTGTCTCAGATTTTGGTAGTGTTGGTTCATTCCTGTATTTTGTGATGAAATCTCTGTTATGCCTCCGGGCTTTTGTATAAGTGCCCGATGGCGTTTTATTGGATGAAAACTTTCTCGGATAAAAGTTTCAAAAAAAAAAAAAAAGACGAGGAGAGAAATTATGCCAAATAGATTGATGCAACTTCCAGGCTATGTGAGAAGAGGAGGAGAGAAATTGTGCCAAATAGATTGATGCAACTTCCAGGCTATGTGGCAATGTGAGAAGAGGAGGAGAAAAATTGTGCCAAATGTATTGATGCAACTTCCAGGCTATTTGGCTATGTGAATCCGTAGTCTCCATTAAACTATGTCCGAATTACCGTTGTTAAGTTTAATTTTGGTCGGTCTGGGTTATTTGGAGAACGAAATGCGTCTCTGTTTGTATGATCACTCAAACATTTAGCTAAAGGGGAATTGGTTGGCCTGGAATCTTCATCCCAGGTTATGCTCTGTAGTACCGAAGTTAATTTGATTGTAAAATAATCCCTTTTTATTGTTGGAAGTTTGAAAAGTATTAGAAATATCATTGCTCTGGAGAGGGAAGAAAGGTATTAACATGTAATAGGATCAGGGGAAAGACAACGTGGCTAGTTTAAGGATCGAAGTTTGCTATCTGATTAAGTAATGTATAAGGGGACGGCAAATTGTTGGGTTTTTTTCTTTTAAATCAGCCAAAAGTGCTAAAGTGTTCCCAATCAAGTAGCATTATGTTTTAGCTTGAACTACTTTCAGGACACCTCCTGGGGATGGGGTAGAACCGTAGAACTTTACTAAACCAGGAGTAGAATTTGACATGAAATTCAGTTTCAAATCATGACTTGAAGGTCTGTAAATTTGGGACAACTTAGTGGTTTTTACATTTGAAGGATCTCGGGCAAGTCATTAGAGATGCAACATGGTTTTTGCAATGAAAAAATTATTGCATTTAAGGATGCACTAGGACTTGAGAGAGTATGGTGGTACTTAGATGAAGAGAGAAGGCGTACTAGTGTATGTGTGTGTGTGTGTGTGAGAGAGAGAGAGAGAGAGAGAGAGAGTAGTTGTCAAGTTGGTTTAGGGGACCGAGATCCCTTGTCCGACCCCAATCCGGACAGGGGCTTGTCCCACTCCTCTCGGCCGTTGATCTCGCAAATCAACGGCCGAGATGTACCAAGCGCTCTAAAACAATGTTGTTTTTGCTCGGCACATCTCAGCCGTTGATTTGCGAGATCAACGGCCAAGACAAGTGGGCCGAGACAAGTGGGACAGGCCCCTGTCTGGATTGGGGTCAGACAGGGGATCTGGGTCCCGGTTTAGGGCCAGACAGGGGGTCCTGGTTTAGGGCCTTAGGCGCTTGTAAATTTCTGACACTTCTTATAAGACAAAAATTGTTTAAAGAATGTACTCTCTGAAATGAGGTACTTTCCCCTTTCAGAAAAAAAGAAAAAGAAAAAGAAATGAGGTACTTTCACTAGTACCTGCCAAAACCTTGGTCAAGCCAGTGCGTGCTTTGATATAAGAGGGTCACTGACAGATTGGTAGTCTGTTACATATGATTTTTGTACTTACATCCCATAGCTTTCCACAATTGTAAGTTCCTCTAAGGCAGTGAGCATTGTATTCACCAATTTCTGGACGTTTTAGAGTTTGTTGAGCATGGATTTACTCATTTACATAAGTTGTTTCTTAAAACAGTGTTTGTATGCTGGTGGCTTCTGTTTGTGTCCCTTTCTTAAGTATGTGTAGTAAAATTTTAATGTAGTATTAGTGCATAGGTGTTACTGCTCCATGTAAGTCCATCTTACACTTGTGCGACAACATTCCCACAAACCACTCCCGCAATTTATTCTTCCTGTAAAATATCCCTCACTGGACGGTTTGTTGATTTGTTTGGTTTTTTCTGCCAGACTGCTGCAGAGTATGAGAAGCGCAAAGAGAACTTTTTCAATGAGCTGAAAGTTGTATCGGCGAATTTGGTATGGTTTTCAATGTTGATTATGGAGCATAATTGTTCGCTAAAATTGTCCATTAACATCATATCTAAAACATAGGCATCATTTCATTTTTATTCAGTATCATCCTTGCAAAAGAAGGCAACATTTTCTCATTCTTTTCTTTCTTCCAACTTTTTTAAAGCTCTCCCCTTCTTCTATTTGATCATTTACTGAACTTTTAGCCAGGGCCGGCCCTGAGGTGGTGCTGGAGGTGCCGGCGCTTTAGGCTTCCAGATTTTATGCAGAAAGGAGGCCACGTTTTCCATAAAACATAATTATATAATATATATTAAAGTTTCCGCATAATAGCACAAATTGACTTTTGGCCTCAGTGGTTTGTGTAAAGTTATAAAACCTAAAGGTCCCAGGTTCAAGTCCTAGGAGCTCTTTTGTTGGCAAGCTATTTTTTTCCCTTATTTTTTTATACGACTCTTGCCCTTCTTGTGTTATAAATTACTTATGCTTTGTAGATGTTACTTTAAGACCAAGGTCACACCATAAATGTTTTGATAAGTTTTTTTAATTTTAATTTTACTTTTAACTTCTAATGTCAAATTCACAAATTAAACCTATTGGCAAAAATAAACCAAAATAATTTATTTGCACTTAGCAAACTTTGATTAAAAAAAAAAAAAGTCAAAATATTCGTTAGGCAAAACGCAGTGTATGTGCACTACTTCGTCATGTTTGATTCATATTTTTATAATGGTGTAAAACTTTGTAAAAATTTATTTTAGTTTTACGAAGCTAAAATATAAAGTTTAATCTTTTTACTTCATATTAGCCACTTAAGTTGAATTTTTTTTTTTTGTCATAAGAACTAAGGCCTCGTTTTAAATCCGCTTTAGGCCTCCAAAATATCAGGGCCGGTCCAGCTTTTAGCTTAGAGACGTGGCCGCTTGGACATTCTAAGAAGATGCTTGTCCCCAATAGGTACTTTTAAACGTGAAATATTATTTGTGAGTATTTTGAAAGCGCGCACACTGGTAACATATATAAGACCTATCACAATTTGGAAGAAAATAGTTTCTTTTCATCTGATAAGCAAGATAGAAGAAAATGACTTGGGAGTCACTAACTCAAATCAAACAATGTGATATATCCCTTATATTCTGAATGATTGGATCAGTTCTTTTGCGGTGTGTAGCTTTTGAGAATGGGTAGAGGCAGAGCTTATTGGTTGGCCCTTCTTTTCCATTATATAGAACCTGAAGATTCATTTCATACTAAATATGAAAGGGTGATGCTTTCCTTGCACTTGGTTTATTATTTTCAAGTGGTAGCTTTGATTGCCTGATAGGGATAGGTTGGATATTGTTCACGTTCACCCACTCCTAAAAATTTGGGTTGTATGATCTCTCAAATTTATTTTTGCCATTTGTTAATCCTAATCTACACTATCCTAGGGGACTTGGGGGGAGGGGGATGGGGCTTACGGGGATTGAACCATGCCCATGTGCATGGGAGTATGTAAGGGAGACCTAGTGCACTCCACTCCACTTGCCTCAATTGAGTAACCAAACAATTCAACAATAAAATATGTCTAAAAAAAAAGAAGCATTCACTCCTCTTCTCTATCTTGCATCTATAGTATTTTTGCCCTGGTGGATTTCTCTCTCATTTAATAAATGTCCAGAATCTTGGGATTTTTTCCCTTACCATGTACGTTTGAAGTCAATTATGCAGCTATTAAATTAACTTGTAGTGTTTATCTATCTCGGTCCTTTTTTGCATAGGTGATGGCCATAGTTGCAGATTTCATGCTTGTCTTCCTTCCTGCTCCTACTGTTTCTCTACGTCCACCTATTAGTGCCAATGCTGGATCGATGTTTAAATTCTTCTATGGCTGCCCCGAGAACGCATTTCAGGTTACCGGTTTTTTCAATTTACCTAATGTATTCAGTTGATACTTTGTGAAGGTGAGATATATGTTTCCTGTGCATATGATCAATTAGCTGGTCCTCAAATTATTGCTGCAGGTTGCTCTTGCCGGAACTTCATATTCCTTTTTACAGAGAATTGGTGCAATAGTGGTAAGGAGCTTTTCCCCTAATTTCCATGCTTTTATTAAAAGTTTCAAATATTCAGAGGCAAATGGCAATCCACTGCCTCATTGTTTGTATTTCTGTCGCAGCGTAATGGGGGAAAGCTTTTGGCAGTTGGAACCATGTCATCTCTGGTAAATTTAACTTCTCTGTTTTCACTCAGTAGTAGTTCCGTCCAATGTTGCTTCAACATCTGGCTAAGGGTAGAGTGAGCATTGCTCATGGATTTAAGTGGAATGAAACGAGAATTCTCTTCTAAATTAATAAAATTTATACAGATTTATTGAATTTTAAGTGTCTGTTTTCATTCTCTTTTCAACTGATAATATCAAAGAAGAAATACATAATTGGGATTTAACAGCTGTATGAATTGAGGTTCTGTTAAGAAATTCACACCGCATGCACATTGGAGAAATGACCAATTTTGTGAAGAATGCGACATGACAAATAAAGCATGAAAGTGTCCGTGTGGAGATTCTGATTGTGTTTTGCTGAACTTAACTATCTGATTGTGTTTTGCTGAACTTAACTAACAAACACGTTGTGTTGTAAATTCAGGATTAAACTGTTGATTTCAGATTTAAGGGTGAGTCGGTTGATATGTTAATTGGTGATGACTCTGTATGTCTTTGTAGGAGTCCTTTCTCAGTAACCTTCTTTTTTTTTTTTTTTTGGGTATCTACTTCGTCCCTTCTTGTTATGTTTCTGATCTGTTCCTTTAACACCCTCAAAAATAAGGGCTGCAATATATTTTTTGTCCAATTGTTAGTGGAACTGCCAACCTCCGTTAAGCATGTGGGAGCCTACTCATAGAGGTGATGGAGAATGAGCTTTATGTGAAATTGGTTTAGTTAGTTGGATTAGCTTCTTGATGATAATTACACCCTTAATTTTTTTTTTTAATACTTCATAAGGTTTTATCTCTTAATTTAGTTGTGTATGAGTGTATTCAAGTAGAAGTTTAGTTTTAAAATTTATGTAATACATTGGATTTGTCCTTTGTCCAGATTGGCACAAGTGTTGTAAATGCATTGATAAGTGCGAAGAAGGCTGTTGACAAGTCCTCCGCGGATGAAATCGAGAATTTGCCTGTAATAGCTACTAGTTTCAACTATGGTGTCTACTTGGCAGTTTCTAGCAACCTCCGGTATGTGGAGTTGCAATTGAAGTACTCCTTTATGCACCTTTTTACATCTCTTCTTTATGGTTACTGCTATATAATTGCTTATCAATTCCATGGAGTTTCTTCCTTGCGCACTATAGCATTATCATTGCAGTGATTTAGTCCTGAGCTGTTGTGAGTACTCCCATTTCCTCACATTTATTCAGTTTTCTTGTCCTAATCCTTAATGCTAATGCTGAGAAAAACTTATGGTTGATTCTTCTTTGGCATATACATTTGACACAATATAGCAAGGTGGTGTCAAAAGCTTTGGGAAAGTAGTTTATAGACATGGACAATATGGCATGCTTATACAAAATTGTAAATGTGTGCCAGCATATTAGATAGACGCTACAAAAAATATGAGCATTTTATTCGTGGTTAATTTTTTAGAGGTGTCCCATAACACCCCAGAAATAAAGTTAGATCTGGTATAATCCAATGCAATATGGCTTGTTGGGTTGCGTGTCCCTTCGAGTACATGGTATTGATTCTATTGACTTCCTCAGAAGATATGATGCTCAAATAAACATGCACTCAATTCCTGCAATAAAATGACAAGATATGCCCCATAAAGGAATCCGATTTACGATTAGGACTCTGCCCTAGATGAAATACTCATACTTATAATTTTGTAATTCTGAAGGATTAAGTGTTAGTTTCGTGTAACATAGAACATAGAACATTAAGCATTGGCTTTTCTGCCGTTTGGAAGCGACCTTGTCAGTGATGTCACCAAAAGTAATATAAGAAGGGTGTTCTCCGTGCAATAATGTTTACACCTATTATTCATTTGCGGATCAAACAAAATGTTAAAAAAATTGATGCGATAAAGTTGAATTCCTGTTTCATAGACTTTGTTAGGTGCATCTCCATAAAGGCATGTCTATGCCCTTGCCAACCGTCATACGTCTGAAAAAGGCAGTTAATGAACTTAGAAGAGTTAATGTCTCTAACTTTCTGCATAGTGCACAAGTATCCCACTCACCCCAGGTCTTGGGGAGTCACAATTTGGTTTCCTCGTGCCAAGTCACAATTTGTATTTTGAAGCCTTCCAATGAATCCATAAGTGGCTTCCTTTTAGATGTTTGACGGTATCCATGAATAGCCTAGCCTGTTGTAGCCCTTATGAATTGTAGATATCAAAGTTTTTATGACCAGAATATCTTACGAGGGTTATATTTGTGAATTTTTTATGTTCAACAGGTACCAAATACTGGCTGGTATTATTGAACAACGGATGTTGGAACCGTTGCTGCATCAACACAAGTTGATGTTAACATTGTTCAACTTCATAGTCAGAACTGGCAACACTTACTTGGGATCATTAATGTGAGACTCTATACTCTTCTTTACTCTTATGAAAAGCTTAATACATAATTTCATCTTGAGAGCCTGACCCTTAAAAACTGCTAATTACTTTTAACAGGTGGGTGGATTATACTCGTTTGGTAGGCCTTTCGAAGGCCGAGGCCCATCAAGCAGAATAATGGGTGCCATCAATTGCCTGATATCTGGGTTTGAAATTTGGTCGTCAGTTTGTCCAATTTGTTGACATTCACTTTAGGTCGGTGGATATTTGATTGAATTTGTGGGAAGATATAGGCCCTTGGTATACTTAGGTTTCTCACTTTATCTCCAGCTGTCTGGATGGCTAAAATGCCGGTCTCTCATGTGAGTTACCATTTTCCCCTTTTCATTCATTTTTCTTCTCTCTTTACGGATGATGATGTCATTTCCCGTTGGAATGGCTCTGAGCATGATTCTGATTATTGACGCTAAGTTTGCATAAATTTCTTTGGTAGACGTTGGCCAATGTGATTTGAATTGTTTGGATAATGCAAAAGTTTGTGTATTCAATGAAAGTCTGGGATCGGATATGTTCGGACAACAGGTACAAAAGTTAGAATTTGAATTGAGTTGAGGGTTTGGGCAGTTAAACAGGGCCATGAGAGGTAAAAAAACAGTACAAACTTACCTCGTGTTTCGATTTTAGATATGCAGAGGGATTTGCTGAGGGATTCACACATCTGGGACATTTTTTTCATTTCAAAATTTCCTGCGCAGGTCCAAGATCAAAAACCATTACCTAGTCCTAGCGATACTTGCACCCTGTTTGGATGCATGGCTTGAAAGGGCAACCAGAATTTTGTAAATATCTGCTCGTGCGAAATGGGTACATTCTCTCCCGCTCCAAAAAAATGAAACGAGAAACGCTTATTAGACAAAACTTCACTAGGAGAGGAAAGAGACCAGAATGCTTTCTACAATGGAACTTCTCAATCCAAAATTACAATGCTATGCATGAAACGAGGCCAAATTACAAGTATCACCAAACAAGGTGGACCTTGGGAAACTGAATCTCATCCCCATCTATTCTTTTCCCACAGCGCAGCTGTGGTGGTTCCATGGCTCATTCTGTTCTCAAATTGTCTTTGGCAGCAACAATATATTGGCTGTAAGAGGGAGAGAAATGGAAGAGTTTTTCAGCACCACTGCGCGGATTGCTCTTCTTTGCAGAATCTTACTCCATCATAGAAGACGTTCGAGAGTGCATCAGTTCTTGGAGAAGGATTAAAGCGTCCGCTCACAACTTAGCTATAGTTGCTTCTTGGAGAATTCATAGTTGATCCGTGTACGAGCTTGTGATCAGTGGCGGACACAATATTTGCACATAGTTGGGTTTGCCCTCTCACGTACATATATGTGGACTCCTCACACAGTAGTGTGTGTGGGGTTGTGGGGTCTACATGTATGTGTGATGTTGTATTTGGTGTTATGTTTGGATTGTTATGTGTGTGATCTTATAAGCAGGCTTCGCTCCTTCTGGCACTCCCTTCCGTCCGAACCTGCTTGTGATAGGACTAGTCCCTACTGAGTTGTGGTTTGTTTGCTTCAATAAGATCATAACTTATCCAAAAAAAAAAAAAGAAAGTATCCCTTAACAAGGTAATCTTCCTCAAACTAATCGACTAAAGCATCAAACGACAAAAAACTGAAATGTTAGGGAGCATATGATAATAAAAATTTATATCAAAACTTTAAGTGAAATATTCAAGTAATGTGAAGCTGCATTCCAAAATGCTAAGAACACAATAATCCGAACACAACCTTTTATATACATGTGAAGCATGTGTGGGCTCCACATGTATGTTAGAGGTTGTATTTGAATTATTGTGTATGTAACACCTTTGTTTTCATTTATCCCTTCTATCTCTTGATCCCCGCAAGTCCTTAGTTTGACCTCTGCCCCTTGGAGGAGTTGAGTTTTGTTCACCCTCCACTTAAAAGGGTGAACATTATCCTCCTTCCTATTAGTTGAAATGGTGTGGATTCTACTATAAAGTAATGTTATGCTTATCAAAAAGTTTATTGCATGGGAAGTATGACATCACTTTATGGTGACATCCACACTATTTCAACTAATAAGATGGAAAATAATGTTTCACCATATTTTAAGGAGGATAGACAAAATTGAACTCATGTTAGCATTCATTTCTCTCAACATGAGAGAGAGAGAGAGAGAGAGAGTGACCACCGGGTTGACCTAGTGGTTGTGGCACTTTCTCACCAAGTAAAATACCTGGGTTCAAGTCTTATCGCTACGAATTGCAGCACCTTTTCCCCTATCCCCTCCTATCGATTGACAAAAAAAAAAAAATAATGAGAGAGAGAGAGAGCGAGAGCGAGCGAGCAGGTCAATGGACTCATTTTGCACCTTATGTCACCTGTATCCAAGTATCCACAATGTCTGTACCTCTGTTCTTATATAATGTCAGCCGCATGATTGAACAAAAGAATCTTCCCGGGAAGAGACTATTGTGCAACCTTGCGGGCTGCGGTTTTAATTGCAAGGGAACAGAGATATTGAGGTACAAACACTTTTTTCGGTACGGAAGATTTAACCTTTTTTGCGAAGGTTAAAATTAGTTTCTTCGATTTTCCCACAATGAAAAGAAACAATGGAAACCGTAAACAATACTAATTCCTTCTGCATAATTCACTTTACATAGATTTACAAAACCAAAAACCACGCGTACATATAGGACCTGTTTATCCAACAAAAATAAGAATTCATTACTTTCGTCATGCAGTGGCCACAAGGGCCCTCCACACTTCCTTGTGTATCAGAAGATCTATTCGACTCAAGTATTGTTCTCCATGTGCAAACAGGCTAGGGTCAGCCGAAAAAACAAACTTGAGAAGGCGTAATTACCTGATGAAGAAGAATTAATACCTTTCTCATCCGTAAGAGGAACTCCAAACTCATCAACACAATATGTAATCAGATCCGCAGAATCCACAAATAGCTATCGCACCCTTTTAAGTCTTTAACCAATGTTGCAGCCAAAGGGTAAACACAAGGCTATCCCAGCTCCACCAAATCCCATATCAAAGGAAAATTACAGATTGTCGAGTTAGACTATCTCCAAATGTAAAACTACTTTTGTCTGATCATACTTCGCTAAAACATCAGCCCGAGCGATAATGAAGGGGTCGTCGAAAGCCATCTCTCCCCCTCATCTCCCCCCCTAAACGTCTCCGAAAGGACAAGCACCGTCCGAATCATCAGGGACGGAACCAGGATTTTACCCTACCAGTGGCGAAATGTATACTAAAAATGTAAAAAGATGCATTACAATATTAAAAATCATCGACTCTAAGAAAAAATTAACATAATATAATAAAAAGTATAATAAATGATGTTTGTCTTTCGCACATGGAGTACAAAAAAAGACCAACTTTAATTTAAGCTATCTATTAAAGTAAGGCATCTTGAATTGTGTCCGACGCTCTTTCATGTCATGTCATTAAAAGCATCAATAATAGAATTGGCGTCAAAACTTCTAGTTATGTCCTTCTCAATGTATGTGATCAATAAACTTGCCAGAAAATCATCCTCCATTCTATTGCGCAATTTAGTCTTCACAAGTTTCATAGCTGAAAATGCATGCTCTGTCGTTGCTGTTGAAACAGACAAAGTCAATATAAGACAAATCAATTTATCAACAAGAGGATAAATTGCAGGCTTTCTTGTCTTATTTAGCACTTGACATAACTCTGAAATGGTTGTTAGATTTTAAAACTCTGGATGCTTGAAAATATCGAGCTCATAATTTTGCAACTGAAATCTCAAGTGTAGTTTCTCTTGCTCTGTGAAATCAGAAGGATAATATTTCTCAGCAAGCTTGCAAATGTCTTCGACTTTGAATGATTTGTAGCCATCCCGAGGATTTAAAACTGTGCTAAGAATGAGCAACTCTATTGTATCTTCTTTGAACCTGGTGTTTAATTCTTGAAATTGAGAATCGATTGTGCCCATAAAAATATCGATCTGCAAATGATGCCCAATAGTGATGGAATCTTTTCGAACACGACCTTGACCTCTTGTATGAGGAGAGCTCATATCCGGAATAGTTATCTCATGTTCTTCACAAAATTGGGATCTTTTCGAACACGACCTCAACCTCCAGTAAAGTTTTTTTTTTAATTACACCTCATTTTTTATATTACTTTCACTTTGGCCCTTTGAATTTAGTTTTGGGATATTTTTTTGGTCTTCTTGCTTGAAAAAAAAAAAGATGTAGGACTAGTATATGACAAAAAATAAGGAAAAAAATCTAGTGGTGGCGAGACTATATAAATTGGGTATAATTTTTTTTTTTACATATAATAATTGCATTTTCTAAAAATCTTGTCGTGGCGGCCGCCGCCACTGGACCTCCCCTGATCCCATCACTGCGAATCATGTTTTACATGACATCACATGTTTGGAATCTTTTTCTAGCTAGTTCGGAGTAGTTATCTGATATTAGAATAGGAGGAGAGGGTTGCCCACGGGAGGAGATCCTCGATCAGAGTTTCATCTAGAATGAGATATCTGCATGTTATGTGTTGGAACTTTGGTGTATTTGTAAAACATTGGCCATGTTCGTTTGGGTTATTTGGGTATTTTAGTTTCGGTAGTGGGTGGAGAGAGAAATAGGGTAATAATTAGAGGGAGAGGTAATAAGTGAAGAGAGATAGAGAGAAAAATAAAATTAATAATTGAAAAAATAGAGTAATGATTGGAGAAAGATGTAGGATAATGATTGGAAAACAAAGTTAAAACAAAGTAAATATGGTAAATGAACAAGGCCATTGTTTCTCTCTAGTCCCACATTGGCTAGTCGCAAAACTTTTATCTACCTTAAATGACTTTGCACTCTAGTGGATTTGTAAAAGAGGAATAAAGAAGAGGTCTTGCGCGCTCAGGTAATTAAATGGGCGGCAATTTGAAAAATTGATTCAGAATACAGTTAATCGGGTGCCTATCAAGAGTTATTCGTGCGCATGGGGGGTGCAAATCCGGGATTTGAAGCCTTGTGCACGTGCTATGGTAAAGCCCACGTTTTGCTAAAATTCCGAAAACGTTTTTGGTTACAGAATTTTCAGTCAATCACATCTTTTTCAAAATGGAAATTCTTGTTGGTTAAGAACGTGTAAAAAACGTGTGCTAAATCAAAGGAATGTGATTTGATTTGATTATATGCTGATTAAGAAAAATGTGTGCTGAATTAAAGCAATTACATTTTTGATTTGTTTTTTGTTTCCAAAATCAAACCCAGCCTGCACTTATAAATACAGCACTTCGGAAATGGTTTCAATACAGAAAAAAAAAGTCTCTCTTCCTCCCCCAAAAATATTTATGAGTTCGAGCAATTGGTCGATTGTATTTTTGTTTTCGGTCTTTCTTTTGTGCAGAGAAGACCGAGCAGAGGTGGTGAATTCTGGGCTGTTTTATCCTGGGGACGGCGTGGTACTCAACGAATTGCTTGCTCAATATGGGCAGAGCCGCAAAACGTCTTAAAGAGAGCCACCTAGTGCGCGACTCAACCCAGCAATAGTTCTTTGATTGGTAATCTGTTTTTGATTACAGATTATTGAGGTAATCCTTTTCTTATTTACAACAGTTATTTCAACAATTTTAAGACGTTATCAATCTACCATGGATTCTGAAGACAAGATTTCTATTACCACCACTAATATTAACAAACCTTTTCGCTTTGAGGGGCTGCACTTTAAACGTTGGAAGCAAAAGATGTTTTTCTTTCTGACTATTCAAAAACTTGCTGGTTGTTGTGCTTATGTGAAATCTATTGCTGCTAATCCTCCAACTACTGAAAACACTAAAGAGATAGCAAAATGGACCAATGATAATTTTTTGTGCAAGAACTATATTCTGAATGCTTTGACTGATGATCTTTATGATTATTATTCCAATTTTGACACTGCTAAAGAACTTTGGGATGCCCTCCAAAAAAAGTATGATACCGAAGAGGTTGGGACTAAGAAAATATGTTGTTAGTCGTTACTTGAAATTTTCTATGGTTGATGAAAAACCCGTGGTTTCCCAGGCACACGATTTACAGAAAATTGCACATGAAATAGTTTCTAAGGGCATGTCTATTTGTGAACAATTTCAGGTTGCTGTTCTTATTGATAAACTGCCTCCTAGTTGGAAAGACTTTAAAAAGGATCTCCATCACAAGTTAAAAAGATTTTTTTATGGAACGCTTGATTGTTCGGCTGTGTATTGAGGAGGAGGCTTGGAAACAGGATCAGAAGGATGAGGTTCTCTTTGTTGCCAACAAAAAGAACCATAGCTCGGCGGTGCTCAAGCCGAAAGGAGGAATCATGAAGCCAAATCAGAACCAGAACCAGAACAGAAAACTGAATCAGAACAAGAAGTACCCCCTTGTGGAGGCTAGGCTCGAAACACGGACTCTGTCCAATTTGTGTGTTACAATTGTAACAAGCCTGGCCATATGGCAAGAACTTGCAAGAACCCCAGGCGTCGCGCTCCACAGGCGAACCTGGTGGATGGAGAACACTAGTGGCTATGATATCAGAGGTTAATCTGATAAGTAGTTCAGAAGGGTGGTGGATAGACGTTGTGCCTCTCGCCATGTCTGTTATGATCGCTCCTTGTTCAAAAAGTATTCTGAGGCTGATGATAAGAGAGTGTTGTTGGGAGACTCCCACACCATTAAGGTTCTTGGTATTGGTGAGGTTGATCTCAAGTTCACTTCTGGAAGGACTGTCACTCTAAAGGAAGTCCTGCACACTCCAGCAATGAGGAAGAATCTTGTATCCGGCTACCTCCTCAATAAGGCCGGATTTACCCAGACTATAAGAGCAGAGCAGTATACTCTGACTAAAAATGGCATGTTTGTTGGAAAGGGTTATGCATCTGATCGCATGTTTAAGCTTACCATTGATATGAATAAAAATGCATCTTCTTCTTACATTGTTTGTTCTGTTAATATGTGGCATTCTAGACTTTATCATGTTAACAAGATGATGATTAAGCATATGAGCAATCTAGGTTTTATCCCTAATATTTCCTTAAATGATTTTGAAAAATGTGAATCATGTAGCAAGACTAAGATCACAAAGAAACCTCATAAATCAATTTTTAAAGAAATCGAATTGCTTGATTTGATCCATTCTAATATGTGTGAATTAGATGGAGTTCTCACTATAAATGGACATCGATACTTTATCACATTTATTAATGATCATTCGAACTACACCTCTGTTTATTTGATGAAACATAAGAGTGAAGCATTTGATATGTTTAAAGTCTTTCTTAATGAGGTTGAGAACCAGTTTAATAGAAAGATTAAGAGACTTCATAGTGATAGAGGTACTGAGTATGATTCGAATGAGTTCATTGCATTTTACAACTCTACTAGTATAATACATGAGAAAACTGCTCCATACTCACCCGAAATGAATGGAAAAGCAGAATGCAAGAATCAAACTTTATGTGAACTTGTAGTTGCAATTATGCTTAGTTCGAGTGCAGTTTCACATTGGCGGGGTGAAATTTTATTGACTGTATGTTATGTACTGAATAGAATTCCTAATTCTAAGTCTTTAATTTTGCCTTATGAATTGTGGAAAAACAAGAGACCCAATGTGTCATATTTTAAAGTCTGGGGCTGTTTAGCATATGTTCGTATTCCTGACCCGAAAAGGTCAAAACTTGCGAGTAGAGCTTGTGAATGCGTTTTTATTAGTTATGCTGTGAATAAAGGCATATAAATTCTTCGATATTAACAATAAAGTGATTGTAGAATCTATAGATGCTGATTTTTACGAAGAAAAATTCCCTTTTAAATCCAGAAATAGTGGGGGCACTGAATCTAGTAGTAGTATGCCTAAATTAGAAGAACCTAGAAACGAGAACTCTAGGGACACTGAGATTGAACCGAGAAGGAGCAAGAGAGCTAGAATCGCTAAGGACTTTGGTCCTTACTTTGCATTCTCTCTTGAAGAGGACCCCACTACTGTTAATGAGGCCTTGACTTCCCCGGACGCATATTTTTTGCAAGAAGATATAAATGATGAAATGAACTCATTGGAGTCCAATAGAACTTGGGAATTAGTAGACCTACCACAAGGTTGCAAAGCAATAGGTTGCAAATGGGTGCTTAAAAAGAAATTGAAACCTGATGGTTCTGTGGAAAAATATAAAGCTAGACTCGTAGCTAAGGGATATAGCCAAAGGGAGAACATAGATTTTTTCGATACCTACTCTCCTGTGACAAGGATTACTTCTATCCGAGTCTTGATTGCCATAGCTGCTATTCATTACTTAGTTGTACATCAAATGGATGTTAAAACTACCTTTTTAAATGGAGACTTAGAAGAAGAGATTTGTATGGATCATCCAGAGGGTTTTGTTGTCCATGGTCAAGAACACAAGGTGTGTAGATTAGTTAAATCGCTTTATGACCTAGATTCAAAAAAAATCGCTTTATGACCTTAAACAAGCTCCAAAGTAGTGGCATGATAAGTTTGATAGTCTAGTTGTTTCAAATGGTTTCAAAGTCAATAAGAGCAATAAATGCATATTTTACAAGTCTGATAATCATGCATGCAATATTATCTGTTTGTATATGGATGACCTTCTAATATTTGGTTCAAGCTTATTTGTCGTGAATGAAACCAAATTATTGCTTAGCCAAAACTTTGACATGAAGGATTTGGGTGAGGTTAGTGTAATCCTCGAAGTTAAAATTACTAAATCTGCAAATGGAATTTCTCTTGATCAGTCACATTATATTGAAAAGATCTTGAAGAAATATAATTACTTTGACTGTAAACCTGCTTGCACTCCTTTTGATCCTAGTATTAAATTGTTTAAGAACACTGGAGACAGTGTTAGACAATCTGAGTATGCTGGCATAATTGGTAGTCTTCGTTATGCTTGTGATTGCACTAGACCAGATATTGCTTATGCAGTGGGGGTATTATGAAGGTTTACTAGTAGGCCAGGAATGGAGCATTGGTTTGCTATTGAGAGGCTCATGCGGTATCTGAAAAGAACCATGAACCTTGGATTACACTATCAGAAGTTTCCCGCTGTTCTAGAGGGATACAGTGATGCTGATTGGAACACCCTCTCGAATGACTCCAAAGCAACTAGTGGGTATATGTTTAACATAGCAGGAGGTGCAGTCTCTTGGAAGTCCAAGAAACAAACAATTTTGGCGCAATCCATTGTGGAGTCTGAGATGATAACGCTAGTTGTGGCTAGTGAGGAGGCAGCTTGGTTGAGAAACCTCCTGTCAGAGATTTCCTTATGGGAAAAACCGATACCGGCCATACTAATCCATTGTGATAGTATCGCGGCTATTGCAAAAGTTCAGAATCGTTTTTATAAAGATAAGAAACGACAAATACGTTGTAAGCACAGCACAGTTAGAGAGTTGCTTAATAAAGGGGCTGTTAGAGTGGATTATGTATGGTCAGCTGCGAACCTGGCTGATCCTTTGACGAAAGGATTAGCTCCGGAGAAGTGTGGAACACCTCGAAAGGGATGGGGCTAAAGCTCATTGAGAAATGAGTCACTTGTGATGGATACCCAACCTATAGACTGGGGATCCCAAGAAATACGTTCAAAGGGAAAAACGAGTCACATGGTGATATGGTAAGAATCATGCTATAAGGAGTTACACTCCAAGTCCATCCCTAAGAAGCATGACATCCTGTAGCGAAAGAGGTTGTGTTATTTTTAACACTTAATGAGTTCTATAGCTCTATGTGGAGTGGAGTACCTAAACTATAGGAGTACTTTTGATAGACTCACCTATATGAATGGTGAAGTGTGGCCACTTCTCAAGAAAATTTGGGCAAATTCTCTAGGTCATTCATGAAACTGGGATATAAGCACATGGCCGTAAAGTTGGCTTTAACATTACACATTAGTAGAGTTGTGTGTGTAGTGCTCTCAGACTTAGAGTTCAAGATCACAAGTTACTATAGTTATTATCTGAAGCATTATCACTATGTAATGGTTCAAGTCAAAAGACACCTTTACTTATGCACAACTTTATACCTTTGCTCGAAGATTTTGTTTTAAAAATACAAGTGGGGGATTGTTGGAACTTTGGTGTATTTGTAAAACATTGTGTTACTCTCTAGTCCCACATTGGCTAGTCACAAAACTTCTATCTACCTTAAATGACTTTGCAGTCTAGTGGGTTTGTAAAAGAGGAACCAAGAAGAGGTCTCGCGTGCTCAGAAAATTGGGCGGCAATTTGAAAAATTGATTTGGAAACCAGTTAACCGGGTGCGCATCACAAGTTATCCGGGGGGGGGGGGGGGGGGTGTGTAAATCCAGGATTTGAAGCCTCGCGCACGTACTATGGTAAAGTCCACGTTTTGCTAAAATTCCGAAAACGTTTTTGGCTACAGAATTTTCAGTCAATCACATATTTTTCAAAATGGAAATTCTTGTTGGTTAAAAACATGTAAAAAACGCGTGCTAAATCAAAGGAATGTGATTTGAGTTGATTATGTGCTGATTAAGAAAAACGTGTGCTAAATTAAAACAATAATGTTTTTTATTTGTTTTTTGTTTCCAAAATCAAGCCTAGCCTGCACCTATAAATACAGCACTTCGGAAATGGTTTCAATATAGAAAAAAAAAAGTCTCTCTTCCTCCCCCAAAAATATTTCTGAGTTCGAGCAATAGGTCAATTGTGTTTTTGTTTTCGGTCTTTCTTTTGTGCAGAGAAGACCGAGCAGAGGTGGTAAATTCCGGGCTGTTTTATCTTGGGGACGGCGTGGTACTCAACAAACTGCTTGCACAATCTAGGCAGAGCCGCGAAACGTCTTAAAGAGAGCCACCTAGTGCGCGACTCAACCCAGCAATAATTCTTCGATTGGTAATCTGTTTTTTATTACAGATTATTGAGGTAATTCGTTCCTTATTTACGGCAGTTATTTCAACATTATGTGTTTGGTCGCCACCATGATTCGATGTACTGTTTTTTTGCTTTTCATAATTTGACAGAGCTCACAAGTCCAAACACAAGGTGGGAAATATTAGTGGGAGTATGAGAATCACTTTTGTTTAAGGTGAGAAGGTGGACAAATGGAATGCTTGAAATGAAATAGCTAAATTTTTTGCATAGACTCAAAACTAAAAAATCAGATGAAAATCGATGTTTATGTATGTTTCAATAAACTTAACTTGATGGCAGTTGTTGGTGGTGGCATTGTAAAGAGGATCAAATAACATTAACTGAACAACTATCGTTAGAATTCACGATTTCGACTTTGAAATGACAAAATCCCGTCTCTATTTAATAAACAACACTGCTCTGATATCAAGTTAATGGTGCGGAACAAGAACTCAAACCAGTCTATCTGCATTACGAGGTTGCAGTTCCAGCTCTATGACATATGAAATGCTTAGTAAACGAGCCGAGCTCGAACACTTAACTTGGCTTGTTTGCACCCCTACCAGTCTATCGTACAAGAAGGCAAATAGCTGCCTAGTGTAGCACTGCTCTCACTAGACCAACCCAGCCCATTAAGAAGTCCAATCAATCTCCAAAAGCCCACTCCATAACAACTCCGCCCAAGCCCAATAACATACATCCTTTCACTCTATATCCTTACTCCTCTCCCTCCTCCGGCCAGAAAACACAGATCCCTCTTCCTTCCATGGCGATTTCACTAACCAAACCCTAAAAACCAAATCTTTCCCCATTCATTCCTCTCTCTCTCTCTCTCTCTCTCTCTCTCTCTGCAGTCTCCACTTTTACACATTCGCATTTTCCTCCCTCCCTCTGCACCATGAGCAGGTACAGCCTCCGTAACGGCGACATTGGCATCGCCGACCTAGCCCTAACCGCCACCAATGACGCCGCCACCACCACCACCACCACCAATGACATCACCATCTCCGCTTCAACTCCCGATTCGGAAACCGAAGACCTCATCCACGTAAAAGAGGAACCCATTCCATCCGACGAAGATCTCTCCAATGACGAAAAAGACCTCACGGATTCCCCAAATTTCACCAAAGTCTCCGAAGACGAAGACGAAGACCCTCCTTCCAAGAAGCAGAAACAGATCTCGTCTTTGTCGACAAACGGTGAAGAAACGCCACCAGAACCGTCGATGATAAGGATGAAAAGCACCACCACCACAGCAGTAAAGAAATCGAAGAAGAAGAACCCCAACAGCATCTGGACCAAACGGACGTCGCGAAGAGGTAAAAAGAAAGGTAAAAACAATCACAACCTTAACCATAATAACCACAATGCCGCACAAGCAGAGGACACTGTTTTAATCACTCCTATACAGAGATTCCCCGATAAGACTGATGACACCCCAGACGCGACCATCTGTCTGTCTAGGGTTTACAAAGCCGAAAAAGTTGAATTGAGTGATGACAGGTTGAGTGCCGGTAGTACAAAGGGGTACAGAATGGTTAGAGCTACTAGAGGGGTAACGGAGGGTGCTTGGTATTTCGAGGTCAGGGTTGTGAAGTTGGGGGAAACGGGGCATACGAGGCTGGGGTGGTCGAACGAGAAAGGGGATTTGCAGGCGCCGGTTGGGTACGATGGGAATACCTTTGGGTATAGGGATGTGGATGGGAGCAAGGTGCACAAGGCTTTGAGAGAGAAGTACGGGGACGAAGGGTATGTGGAAGGGGATGTTGTTGGGTTTTATATTAGCTTGCCTAAGGGAAGCTTGTATGCACCAAAGCCGCCCCATTTTGTTTGGTATAAGGGGCAGCGGTACGTTTGCGCGCCGGATGGGAAGCAAGATCCTCCTAAAGTAGTACCGGGTAAGTTGCTATCCGTGCTTACAATTGTTTGCTGTTGTGTATTGAAGTTGGTGCATTTTGCTACTTTTATGTGTTTCATCTGTTTTCTGGATTGGTTGTTGTAGCCATAAACTGTTGCTTGTTGATTGATTTTTTTTTATGGTGAACCAGTGAAGGTGTTGGTTTTCTTTGGAAGTGAACGTTCAGTTTTTTGTTTCCAATTACAACTTTAAAGGAAACCTGTAAAATGTTTGTGATTTGGAACATAGATACATACTGTCCCCTTTCAGCACTATAATATTCAGCTTGGTGGAATGCCATTGTTATCCAGCGAGTCATGCAAAAAAAGAGTAAGAAAGTTTGTGAGCATTGATAATAGTGTTGCTAGTAGAGTTCAGGGAAGTGCTCATTTTTAGATCAAGGCTGAGGACAATAGTTCTTAGGTTCCTGTATTTCAAAGTTTGCTATAATATCCTAGAGGATATAAAGAAATGTTTGGTGGTAATGGCTGTCAGTTTGAAGGATTGTGTTATTTGAGGGAAGAAGCTGAATAACATGTGCATAGGTAATAGGGAAACCGTTAGGTAACTTAGGTTTGATTATATATTCCATCTATGGAGGGTGGTGACAGGGATAAGCATATGCTTTGTACATTACTTCTAGTTCTAACATGTCACGCCCTAATCAAAAGTGACTGTAAAGGTTGTGGGTTTCCGTCCTTGCTTGTTGTTTGGCATGAACTTTCCTGTAGATGTTTCCAAGCAATTTTTCTGTTAGTTGACCACTGCATGTCTTGATTGTGCTCCATGACAATGGTACACCACAACTAAGAGGCGACTAGCAAGTAGAAGAATCTATTTCGTTAGTTGTAATGCTTGTTTCTCTCAACAAAAGTGTAAGTTTGAGTGGTTGAAACCCCAAGAATCTGTGAGTAGTTCGTGATAATCCAGTTCCAACTGTACAAGGTTTTTTTTTTTCTGCACGTCATCAAAAGAAAGTCATGGACAATGAGGCAATAACAGGGATTCTAAATGGCATTTTGGGAGTATTACTTGAAGTCTGTGGAGGTTACTCTCTCAAGGACGAGTACTATTCCATATAGTCATAGATTTCTGAAGGAGAACCGGATGGTGACATTCTTCTGGAATGATTTCCAGTTGGTGAATACATATTTTGTTTTGTGTTTATTTCCCCATTATCTTACTTGGTCTAAAGGTTCTTTGTTAAACATTCTAATTCTTTTAGTTGATTTTGGAAGTACTCCAAAGAACATGGTAGGCTAATATGGAAATGAAAATATGCCAACATTCCAAAGTAGGACAAATGAGTCAGAAAAGCAAGGGCTGGTGATGGAGAATGAAGATGGAGGAAGGGGAGGGGAGGGAGGAACACAAGGCCAGTTCCCTAATCACGAAGGGGAGCACCTATGGGAGCATTTATGAATCTTGATTCAGATACTATACGCTCTAAAAAGTTGCTTGGTAGCTTTTCGGGATCTCAGAGATTTGGTTTCTGGAAAGTCTCATTTTCAAGTCTCTTAGTCTGTGTATGTTGCCCTTCGCATTATACGTCTTCATGTATAGATGTTTTAAATCATGAGCAAGACACAATTGTGCTTATGCTTGATTCCTCATTTGAACTCACTTTGTGGAAGCTTAAGCTTTTAGAATAAACGGTGCTCTAGATGAGCTTGCCCAGGATAGCCGTATGTGGAAAGTGATCTAGATAGCTAGTAGTTCGCTACTCATCAATTATGTCATTCCTGTGCGCAAGGCTCCCACACAGCATGGTCTAATCATCATCCAGTATGCAAGACAACTTTTATTGAAGTGCAAATCATTTGAGAGTGTTTTTTGTATGTTTTGGACCTGAGAGAATACCATTTCTTATAGCTTTACAATCATATCATTTGTACTACAAGAAATCCACGCGGGGCTCCACATTCACCAGAACACTCGAACAATAGAAAAAAGGGAAAAGGGAAATCAGACAGATGGTCCAGGGCAGGGGCACTATTCATCTGAAACTAATGAATGTCAGATCAGGGCTTTCTGCCTTCTTATTGAAAAAGGGCCCCTGCCCATTTTTGCGCTCAGGAAAGCTCTCAAGTAAAGGGAAATCTTCTGTGTCACTGTGCACAAGGCTCCTGTTACTCCACTTGCAACAAAGTCTTACAGGGTAACAGGAGTACTAGATACTTTTACACCCCACTTTTTTCTCTTTGTATAGTTGAATTGCCTTGTTTTTGCTAATTGAAGTGCAAATCATTTAAGAGTGTTTTTTTGTATGTTTTGGACCTGAGAGAATACCATTTCTTATAGTTTTACAATCATATCATTTGTACTACAAGAAATCCACGTGGGGCTCCTCATTCACTAAAACACTCGAACAATAGAAAAAGGGAAATCAGACAGATGGTCCAGGGCAGGGGCACTATTCATCTGAAACTAATGAATGTGGGATCAGGGCTTTCTGCCTTCTTATTGAAAAAGGGCCCCTGCCCAATTTTGCGCTCAGGAAAGCTCTCAAGTAAAAGGAAATCTTCTGTGTCACTGTGCACAAGGCTCCTGTTACTCCACTTGCAGCAGAGTCTTACAGGGTAACAGGAGTACTAGATACTTTTACACCCCACTTTTTTCTCTTTGTATGGTTGAATTGCCTTGTTTTTGCTAGTCAGGACACCTTTATTCAGATGTGCATCACTTGGAGAGAAAGGGGTGCCAATTGGTTCTTTATCCAATCACATCTTTTATTTTACCCTTTCCTCACCTTCCTTTCTTATATTCTTTTCTTTCTGAAGCGCCATTTATTGATATGTGCTACTTGTGTCACAGGTCTTAACATAGGAGATCATATTGTTTAACCATATCTGATTTTGATGTTCAAGATTTATCTTTTGCCGTTCACCTTTTGTATTAGATGCTTGATTAGGAAGTGTTTTGAATGAAAGTGATGGTAGCATGTATTCGTTACATTCTTGGAGGCATACATTCATTAGTTTAGATGGCCTCTTAGTGGATATCTGCAACTCAACTCTAGTAGCTGTGGTGCTATTTTAGTATTTCAGTTGTGCATCGAATTAGTTGAATGTACATGCAATTGACAAGATCTGTTTTTTTTATTTAAGCCTACCCTCATTGTTGAGGTAGGATGTGTCGTATTAACATTCTTACCGCGAGGGCCCTTTACTTTGTTTGAGTTCATGCCTTCTGCTGACAGTGCGTACCGATCCTTTATAACTATGGTTTAACTAGAAAGTATTTGTTTGTTAATGCATGCTCATTGCTCTCTAGAAAGCAAATACCCACTGTAAATGGGCCAACAACATATGGCACCTCTGAATTTTAAATCTCTCTTGATACATGGAGATCCGAACACAATAAATATCACTTTTGTCAGTATCAGTTAATGGATGTGAGCTGGCCTGTGAGAGGCCAAGGAAAGTTGAAACTGATCCAATAGAGACAGGAAAGTTGGAAATTCACTGTTCCTGGGTCCATAATGCAATGTCACAAAAAGAAAGACGACTAGACTAGTTTATGAGTTTATGCCAATTGTTTGTACAAAATTTTCAAGTCACGGAATATAAATATTGGTATCAAACCATTGAGCTCATTCCCTTAGTAGAGGACCTGAGGCAAGTAATCCGAAGTATTGCATATAGGTATATAGTTTGAAGGAAGTGAATATCTACATACCATCTTAATTGTTTGGGAATTCTCGTGTTTCATGAAGAATTTTTTGGGACTTGTATTCTTATCACGAAATTGTTGGTTTTGATGTTGATTAGCAATCTTCTCTTTCTGTACCTTGAGTAATATTCCAAGCTTGCCATTTCTTTTTCTTTGCAGGAAGTGAAATATCTTTCTTCAAAAATGGGATTTGCCAAGGTGTTGCTTTTCAGGATCTTTACGGTGGACGATACTACCCAGCGGCTTCCATGTATACTCTTCCCAATCAACCAAATTGCGTTGTCAAGTTCAACTTCGGCCCTGATTTTGAATTCTTTCCAGAAGACTTTGGTGATCGCCCTGTTCCAAGACCCATGATTGAAGTTCCTTATCATGGCTTTGACGGCAAGGTTGAGAATGGTGCGTCAGATGAGAAGAAACATTAGCAATTCAGAATCTTTTAGCAATTCTTTTAGAACCTATTGAAAGTTATGGATGGATTCACGGTCGACTTTTGATGTAATCTTCGGAAATGTTTATGCTACTTCTGATAAATGAACAAGTGAGTTTTGTAGACTCAATTTTTCTATGAGACGAGTAAAAGCCTGATTAGTGGACTGCATGTGACTTTTTTAGAAAGATATTGCATGATTCTAATGATATTCTTATCTACTTCTAAATTTAATGTATGCCTGCTATTCATTTGCATGTGCATCTCTTATTAAGCTGGATAATAGGTTTGCTGAGAGCAATTTTGTTCACCCTCTCCCAAAGAGGGTGAACGTTACCCTCCTACCTCCGGTGCCGACATCGACGATCGGACCCGTTCATGTTGTTCAAAACGATTTTCTAAGAGGGCATGCAAAAATTCGGAAAAATCCAACGGTGAAAAGCGGTTGAGTTTTGAGCTCAAAGTGTCTATTTTTTGTTCTTTAAACCCAAAGTTTGGGGCCTTGTTGGTAACAATCGGACATTCTTAGAAAATCGTTTTGAACAACATGAACGGGTCCGATCGTCGATGTCGGCACCGGAGGTAGGAGGGTAACGTTCACCCTCTTTGGGAGAGGGTGAACAAAATTGCTCTCTAGGTTTGCTGGATATCAGTTTTAGATATACGATCAAGGGAACTTATCAGTTTTTTCTCCATACTTGAGAGAAATCTATTTGAGTTTTTATGATGCTCCTTTAGCTAGTTTTACTTAAGTAGAATACATTAGCATTTGCACTAGGTTTTGTTTAATTTACTCAATGATAAAGCCTTTATTGTTGTTTGTTAGTTAACCGTTAATCCCATTACATTGTCTTGTCAAAATGGTTTTGGCATGCAATTTTGTACATTCTTTTGATGCTATTATTTGTTTACTGTGAGGGTGATGGAGGTGTTAAGGGGTGTAGCCTGTGGGGTGTGTAGGGAATGACATGGCTGCGTAAGGAAAGTGAAACTTCTCATTAAGCAGCCTGTGCACCAAAAGTCCTTTTGGGGTTTATTTTTTGCCCTCAAAAAATGGGTTGGTTTTATTTGTCTGGTAGTCAAATTCTGCATAACCTTGGCTTCTTTTTTTCTGATGGCAGGTAAATCATGGCTTTCCATCAGAATGTGCACAACCTTGAAAGTGGTGAAAGAGCAGGACACTGAAGTTATGGAACACATGGACCTTTAGGCACAAAGAAAAAGCTCAGGTTGGTTGCTTATGATGGTGATTGAACTTTGCAATGCTTATACTTGCTATCTAGGTTGAATTTGGCCAAGTGCCATCTAATCTAATATTCAGTTATAAATAGTAATACAGTGTCTACCCATATTTTTACTCTCTTTACTGCGCCTACATAAAGCTCCCTATGATTTTGTATTTTCAAAAGGCCAAAACTTACTTTAACCCACTTTGGTTTTAGCAATGTGCAGATTACCCTTCGCGTTCATTTATCACACTTAACATCCTTGTGGTTTGTGGACAACGTGCGCAGTCAGAATTTCCATCCAAGTTCTCGGATGTGTGGGCAACAAAGTAGGTATGAGTGCAATGGCACAAAAATCACCCTTATCTACCGTGAAGATTACAAAAGCACCATTTTTCTTCCTCCACTTCTCAACTTTTTCCTCTGATCTTTTTCACCAACATACACATTTGTATGGTGGATGATTAATCTCGTAAGAATTTTTCACCAACAATAAGATGTGTTTGGATGACTCACCACCATACTTGAGGGCAAGTGGGGGCCCGCGGGAGCACGGGCCCCCACTTTATTTGTAAAATTATATATATATTTTTTGAATATTTCAATTATATCCGATAATTTTGCGATAGTTTCAGTAAAATTACTCTAAATTTTCATTATTATATTTGTCTCATCTATTTCTTTAAGTACTAAATTTTCACACCATCTTTTTGTACAAACACATACCTTTCTGTTGATCATAAGATGAAATTACAAATATACTCATCAGTTTGTTATTTTACTGACAAAAAATGTATTAATTGAGAAATTATAAACGCACGGTTAAGTTTATTAATTTGTGTGCCCCAACACCCACATACTTCACTTCAAAATATTGAAGCCGTAATTGAGTGAATCCCGAGTAAGACCTAATTGAACCAAGTCAAGTTCGAATAAAGGGACATGCTAAATGATCTACATCGCCGCTCCTGTAAGTGATCTATGTTGAACTCACAATCGTCTATGACCCTAATTGATTATTTTGAGCACTAAATTTGACTAATTCAATCTAGTTAGGGCTTTTATTTGAATTGGAAACCTCAGAATTGTGTAGGTAATAGTTATTAGGAGATCCATTAGGGTTTGGAGTTCGTTGGTTCAACGACATCCTTGCCTGATTTTGATCCTGGTTTGGTGGTCGTGTTGGTTGTCTTGCTTAGGATGAGTACGGAAGAGCTCAATGGTGATTTTATTCCGGTTCTGTGAAAAAATTGATTTTGATTGTTAGCGATTTAATTCAAAATCTGCTCTGGAGACATTTATATGATAGATTTTGTGAAACTAAATGTTTGAAGCGATTTAATTCTTGATTGTTGGTAATTGTATATGTAAATTTATCTTTGTAATTGCATTTGTAGGTGTGTATTTATACGGGTATGCGGTATGTGTGAGAGGAAGAAGATAAGTATTTTAAAATCAACTTGCAGAGTTTCATCAACAGATTTTACTGTACACATTGACATTGGTCCACAAACCACATGGAGATTTAGCGGTCATAAATCGTAATTGAAGTTGGGGATGCAATCCGCACATGACCCATACCATAGGGGGTCAAAGAATATGCCCTTTTTCAAATGCCACTTCACTAGGTGTCCACTTTACTGCATATTCTTTCTTCATTTTGTTCAAATTCAAATAAAGCTCAAATGTAAGACATGTTAATAAACAAATCTTATATCGATTAATGTACCCTAATCCTTCCTAACTAGTCAAATCATTCAAAATTTCTTCAAAAGAAAAAGAAGAAGAAAAGAAAGGTTCATAATTATCTCAACTTAATTACAATTTTTATTCAAGATGAAAGTTCTTTCATCTTTCTTTTAGTAACGTTAGTTAGAAGGACCTAATTTATAATTATTAGATTAGAAAAGGGGGAAGGAGAAATTGCGAAAATAGTTACTAACATATCATCTAGGAGTGCTAATGACTATCCAAATCAGGAATCTTCATATTCACAATCATACTTTTTAGCTCTCTAAAACTTAATTAGAAGCGAATCTATAATGTAGTTTACAAACAAAATAAAAACACTTGTAATCATGTAATGATAAATTGAAAAGGCCTTAAGTGGAAGAGTTTTTAATATTTTTCTGGGATCATCAATATTTTAGTTTTTTTCATAAGTTAATAGACAAGAAGATAAAGTGGAAGAGTTAGAGTGTCCTCAATGGCATAACCAAAACTAACGAATTTCTAAAGTTAGCAATGTTGGTCTAAAATGTGGCTCACAATGGTATAATCAAACTTAGCAACCCCTTAACCAATAACCAAATTTTGACCTTTGGATAACCAAAACTAGCAATTTTTTCTCTTTGAATAAACAAATTTAATAGGGAACCACACTCTCTCTCTTTCCTTTCTCTCTCTTCCTCTTTCATCCTATCACGATCAATGGACACACCTACCTACATTTATTCCCAACTTTCTCTATCTCTCTATTGAAAATGAATTTTTGATTATGGACCGTTGTAGGACTTCACATTGTTAATCTTAGCAATTCCTTAAATGGATTATCAAAAGATGAGGTGATAAGTTTTGGTTATGCCAATGAAGATACCCTTAGAGCATCCGCAGTGGAATAACCAAAAGTTGTCACATCATCTTTTAGTTATCCATTTAAGGGGTTGTTAAAGTTAGCAATGTAGAGCTCCACAATGGTACAATCAAAATTGAATAACCAAAATTTGCCACATCACCTTTTCAACTTATAAAAATCTAAAAATTGTGACATAGAAAACAAAAATTTTAAAATAGTTTTTAAACTAATAAAAACAGGTTATTAGAAAAAGAGAAAATAGTTTTTTGAAAATTTTGATTTAAAAAAAAAAAGTTTTCGGGAAAAAGTTTTTAAAAAAAATTTGAATTTTTTTTTAATAAAAAAACTGTTTTGAAATAAGTTTTTGTAAAAAAACCACTTTAATAAAAAAAAGTTTTCACAAAGAAATAAATAAGCAGTTTTTGCAAAAAAAATAAAAAACTGTTTTTAAAAGTATTTTTCTTATAAACATATTGAAAATGGAAGAGAGAGAAGGTTTTTGTATAATGATGGTATACTTGATTGAGAAAATGTTGGTACAACTAAATTTGGTTATTTCCCTATCTCCGGTAGAGCTAACAACATATCAACCTATGACTAGTTGACCCATACTTTTGATATCCAATGGCCAAAATTTGATGAGTTGTTAAGTTTGGTTATTCCAATGTGAGCTCTTTTTGAGCAAATGTTGCTCACCTTAGCAACCTTTTGGTTTTGATTATACCAGTGTAGATGCTCTTAGAGATGAACAAAAAGCACGGAGAATGAGATACTTTTGAGAAATATAAAGTTTTGCAAACATACATATATAGTAATGAGGAGAAAAAGAAGAAGATAACATAAGAGCATCTCTAGTAGATTTCTCAAACTTCTCATATCAAAAAGATTTGAAGGTTTTTATACTTTTTAAAGCATCTCCAACCTTGATGTCGAAATTTGGAGATGCCAAATTTATTTGAAGGCTTATGTGACATCTTCAAATTTGACATCAAGAAACCTCCCTCTCCTTGAGTCAAATTGTATTGTACTATACTCTTTTCAACTTTTAATTGTTTTGAACTCCAATAATTATATTTAGTAAATTAATTTGAAACTTAATTATATTTGGCCATAATTAAGTCAAACCTCCCTCTCCTTGAGTCAAATTGTTATTCTTCACTAAAAATTATTGGGTACAAATTTTTTTCCCATAAGAGCATAAAAAATAATAATAATAACTTATGCAAGAAAATACTTTATTTTATTGATGAAACGAATTAAAATTCGAGTTCATCATATAGTAAATAACAATCACGATAAATCAATAGTGTGAAGGAAACAAATAAATACTAGTCTTCTTGTTTGTGGTTTCATCCACATCACCATAAACTTGAAATTGTTGTGAAGAGAAAAAAAAAGTTAAATTGAGAGTATAGGGAGTCCATAGTGTGAATGAAACATATATATTTCTCAAGTTCAATTTTATAGGGAAAAAAATGCACTTTTTAGGGAAAAATACAAAAAGGACACTTTTAAAATTGCAATAGGTCAAAACTTCAATTTGGCAGCAAGCTTCAAATTTGAAGCAAATTGGACGGCAGCCAAATCCATGTGGGATTTGGCTCTCAAATTGGCACATGGTTGGATTAAGAGAGTATGCCAAAATTTTCTGTTACTGCTCCACGGGCTTTGGAGATGCTCTTACATGATCCAACAGACTCCTAAACAGTAAACACTATCTCACCCTTCAAATTTTACTACCCACCCTTCAAATGCTAGACTAGGATTGTTTATTTATTCATAAAACTTTCACTTTTCTTGTTTTTTGTGCTTTATTTTACATCTTTTGCAATGGTTATTGTTTTTATTGATAAAATAGTGTTTGAAGGATCTATAAGAGTGCACCATAACTAGTCACCCATCAAAATGCTCTAAGAGGAAGAGTATGGCTAAAAGGTAGTAATTCAACTACGCATTATTAAAACACTGGTGGTACACACCTTGAAATATCACACATACTCACAAGTGTGGTGACCTAACAGATACTCTTTCTTTCTTTCTTTTGAAAGGGGCCCTTTCAGATACTTGGTTGCGGAGTTTACCACACTTGTAAGCATAGTGTGCTTATGAGGTGACTCTAAATTTTGTTGTCATTGAATTTATGCAATTCTTTCATGTAGATTCATATTCGGTTGAAGACTAAAATGTAGGATAAAAAAGAGTCTAACACAGAGGTTGAAACTTGATAGAAAATAAAGAGTAAAAAGTATGTTGTGATATTTCTTGACAAAAATATTTAATCAAAAATCTTATAATATAGACAAGAATATATAGGGATCAATTAGGACCAAAATGTTTTGCTTTATTTAATTGCAATTTTTTTTCCTAACATTTAAGGAGTAAAATGATGTAGTTGCTTTTTTATAAATATAAATTTTGCTTTGCAGAACTTTAGGGAGAAAAGAAGCAACTTTATGGGTGCAGAAAGTTTGAATGGAGTAAATTAAATACAATAAATATGGAGGAAAATGAATCTCTCTTTTCTTTATCTCAGACATTTCTTTTGGGGAGTATTACAATGATGAAGAGAGATGTTGACATCGTTTCTTTGCGAGTCTTTGTTTCTCAGGCTTAACTTTACTGAAAGGGAGAGAAAAACGAGTCCTACTCTTGGATCGGGAGGAAGAAAAATTTTGTTGAGAGGGGTACCAAGCAAGACATTAGTGGACAATAGGATATGACCGACCTGAAGACTTAATCAGTTAATCTCAACGTCAGATGGATCAAACTACTCATGGGCTACCAAACCAGTCGTTAGCACCTTCTCCAATATCAGATTTTTTCAATTGATCCATCTGGTAATGTACCTCAAACTATTGTGCTTGATTACTCTCATCTTTCTATTCTCTTAGAAAAGGAAAAGACAGGAGTTAGGAAGTGTGCTTGACATCCCATATGTATGGTAATTTCAAATACTTAATTGTCGCCTTCTTATCGGATATTTGCATCTTCTCTTCCTTCTGTATTTTATTCCACAGGGTTGGAAGGAAGCTCTCCCCGATCATAAGTGGGAAGAAGCTCTGGTTTTGTGAATGACAAACCTAAAGAAACATGACACTTGAGAATTAGTATCTCTTTAGGAGGGGTAGAAATGAAGGGGCTGAAAATGTTTGTTGTGAGGCAAATAGAAGACAAGTTGAGAGTTGCAAGGCAAGACTTGTGGCTAGGGAAGGACTTTATTATACAATGTTGATTAGGAGGAGACCTTTGCTCCTGTAGCAAAAATAAACTCCCTTCGTGCTCTCCTTTCTTGTGATACTAGTTACAATTAGTATTTTAAGCAATTAAATGTGAAGAATGCATTCTTCATGTTAATTAGGACACTCGTATATGGATATCCCACTAGGGTTTTCGTCTCATGATATGATGCTATGAAAGGAAAAGTTTGCGAGTTGAGAGCACTATTCATATCAAGTACCTTTTTTTTTTTTTGATCCGCATACCAAGTACCTTGATGATATAGTAAGGTTGGAAATGATATGTACTTAGCCAAAAAAAAAGGGTTGGAAATGATATGGAGGATATCTCAAATCTCTTCTAGCCAAGGATTTGAAGATCAAGGAGTCAAGGACTCAGGGCTGTGGTGGGCTGAACCAGAACGCCAATTGGGCCCAGCGAGTGGGCAACCCAAAACACTATCATGCCTGGCGAGTGGGCCACCCAAAGCACTGAGTGTTTGGGCCGAACCAGTACGCTTTGGCCAGCACCCTGGGATGTGAGTGTGGCCTGAGGCATATGCCCACATCTGTGGTATTGCAGAGCTTGGTCCAGGCCCGGGTGAAGATGAAAAGTCTGCATGGTTAGTGGTGGATCAGTATCGATCAAGTGGCCATACGGTGCGTCAATCCAAGAAGCGGTTGCGGTATGTTCCTGGTATGAGCTTACTTGGAACCTAAGTCAAGTCATTCTATGTAAAGTACAGTTCTAAACCCTAGAGAGGTACAATGGTACATTGTTATTGTTCACACAGAGCTTTGTACTTTCCTCTCTTGGAGTTGAGTCTGACTTAGCATTGGAGTGCCTTCCGGCTAACCACGGCAGGTTAGGCAGTAAATGGTGTTTGTCTTGCAGACCAAGGTTAGAGAAGGTTTAGCTCCGTCCATATCCAACAAAAGATCCAGAAGTAGAGCTGGATGAACACCCCCACCAGAACCATTAAGATACTCTGTTGGGATTGATTTTGTCAGATCTGCTAAGGGCATCTTTACCTCCTAGCAAAAGTATATTCTCAACCTTCTCAAAGAGACAAGAATGTCGGGATGTACTTGTGTGACTTTACAAGAGCAAATCTTATTATTTCTCAAAGTTAAAACAAGACAATTTTGGCCAAGATCAAATGTTAACGCTGAATAGTGTTCATGGCATTTGTGAGATTATGTGGCTATAATTGTTACTGGAAGACTTGAGAACTCATGACAACGGACACTTGAAATTATTTTCTGATAATAAGACTGCCAATACGTGGCTCACAATCTGATAGCAACATGACCGTTACTCAATTTGGAAAGCTGTGGAATGGGACTTAATTATTATCAATTTTATTCCTAGTTTTAGTCAAATAGTGGTGTTCAGAATTATCATTATATTCCATAAGAAAACCTCATGTTGTCACCGAGGATGGTTGGTTCTTCAGTGGCATAGTTTCACATGGTTTGGTGATAAGGAGGACATGGTTTCTAGTATTTTGGATGACGTTTGAGAAGACTCATGAAGTACTAATTAATCCTAGAGCACCAATTTTGGGATCAAAGCTATAAAACACCCGATTAGAGGGAGATTGCAAATCTTCTCTGTGCAGTATTCCCACATTACCGAATTGGGGGAGCTTGTTGTGCACTTGTGCACACCACACACCCCGGGTTCAACATTACCGAGCAAGTCGAGGCGAGGCCCCTCCTGTCCGTATTGGGTAAGGACTCCTTAGGTTCGAAGATTCCTCTCTCTGCCCTTCTTCTATCCCAAAAAGAAAAAATATAAATCTTCTCTTTTCTTGGTTTCATCCCTTCCCCGTCTCAAATAAGAGGGGGACAATAACACATTTTCCGTCGTTTTCCCCCCCTGAAATTATACTAACAGGAAGTATATCCCTACAATGTCTCTGTCCTTTTTTTCTCACCTATGACCACCGACCTAATCTTTTATATACTTTTTGAGGGCAGGTATCTCCCTTCAGATTTGAGTGGCAGAAGGGAAAATACAGAATTTGTTTAAGGATCTATCTTATCCCTATGCTTCAAGGCTAAAGCCAAGCTGGTATGCAAAGGATTTGAATTTCTGCAGCGCTTAAGGATTGTACCGAGGTAGTTGAGGCTTACACCAGCACTCTGCATGTTCAACGTTCTTTTGTTCCTTCGACCCTTTGGGCAAAATGCGGTAAACAGAAGGTAAATCCACGGATCAGCCTTGTCATCTCCGTCTTGTAGGCACTAGAAGATCACCACATCTCGTAGGCACTAGAAGATCACCACATTGTCTTTGGCATCCAAAGAGTCACGGGTAACCCGAGAACCCTGGCCTATACGTGGAACGCATTAGCAGACCGAGGTATTGTAGGTGTTGTCCGTTCCACATTAGCTGACCGAGGTATTCTAGGTATTGTCCGTGCCACCCCTTAACACAAGTATTGGATATGGGTGTACGTCTAAGTGTTGTACTGTTGTAAACTTAAATCTTATGTGGGAACATGTGTCTAATGTTGAGTATGAGAAAGGGGATACATCCTAAATACTTAATTTGTATTTGTACCATATGTTAAAGAAAATACTTGTGCGAAATTATATTTCCAATGTGCTTTAAATTGAATGACTCTCTCTCTCTAGAAATGGTTTTTTTCTTGTCATTGCGAGCTTCTCTTTTTTCAAATATCATAAAAACAAGAGTAATCAACTTGCTGGAATTGGGTATTGTCATCGGACTCATATCTCACACCTTTATTCATGGTATTAAAAATCCGTGTAAAGTTAGTACTAAAAACTTATGTCAACCTAATCCTATGATGTACTTTACACTTCTGTTCTTAGTTCCTTTTCTACCCTTTTACGGCTGAGTTTCTTTATGGGGCCGAAGGGGTTTATTTTCTTTTACACGAAGGGCAAATTTTCGTAGTCGTCCCTTTAGTTTTATGGTTGTCTCAATTTCGTCCATTTAGTTTTAATTGTCTCAATTTCATCCCTGTAGTTTGTTTTACATTCCAAATTGGTAAAATTGTTAACACAATTAATGAAACTAACGGAAAAATATGATTAAAAAATTAAGTGCTCCAATTTTCAATCCAGTTGAACCGGTGCGAAAATCTTATTTTTTTTTGATCATTTTATCTTACATGGTCGCGATGAATTTTTTGCTCTAAGGCCTGTCAACGAGCACTCGAAGACTCCTTATTTAGTTTCAGGGTTCTCTTAGGGTGCTTATTGAAAGGCCCTAGAGCCAAAAATCCATTATGACCATTTCAGATAAAATGATCAGAAAAATAAGATATTCGCACCGGTTTATACGGATTGAAAATTGGAACACTTATTTTGTTACACCATTTATGTATTAAAAAATATAGTTAAAAAATAAGTGTTCCAATTTTTAATCTGTTTGAACCGGTGCGAAAATCTTATTTTTCTGATCATTTTATCTTAAATGGGCATAATGGATTTTTGGCTTTAAGGCATTTCAACGAGCACCCTAAGAGAGCTCTGAAACTAAATAAGGAGTCTTCGGGTGTTCGTTGAAAGACCTTAAAGCCAAAAATTTATTACGACTATCCAGGATAAAATGATTAAAAAAAAATAAGATTTTCGCACTGGTTCAATCGGATTGAAAATTGGAGCACTTAATTTTTTAATCATTTTTTTCCGTTAGTTTCATTGATGATGTCAACAATTTTACCAATTTGAAACGTAAAACAAACTACAGGGACAAAATTGAGATAATTAAAACTAAAGAGACGAAATTGAGATAACGTAAAACTAGAGGTATGACTAAGAAAATTTGCCATTTGCACAATACAAAGGGAAGTAAGCCCTTTAAAATTTCTTTAGGAAAACACAACTGTGCTTTTAAATTTCTGCTCTTATAAATTCTAGTAATTTGATTTTTTTTTTTGAATGGTATTTTCGCGCTCTCATTTTCACTTTTGCTTTCGCTTATCCATGCGAGTATTTGACTTACGTTACAATGACTCTTTTTACGAGAAGTCTACAATTACAAATAAACACACTCACAATGCATGTAGAGCTCACACACACTAAACATCTCTACTGTGTGAGGCCCACATCTTTGTGAGTGTGTATTTGTGTGTTTTAGTTCGTGGCTCCAAAATTTTTCCTCTTTTTAATGGAATGGGGGTTTGCTGGCTGCTGTGAGCAAGAGCGTGCAGCTATGTCCCATCTCATCGTCTGTTTCGATAATGAATGATCCGAATTTTAAAAGAACTCTTCAAGACTGTGGTTTTGTTCATAGCAGCCCCCACTTCCCTTTTTAATCCAGAATTTTGTTTATGTTGTTATTGATGTTGTGTCATAGATTCGTATTTTTTACATTGTAGTTCAGAGTTTTTCACATTACTACTTGGATGTGGTTCTAACCCATTGGACAAACTGATCTTACTTGCTGATTTTCATCAATGTTAGCGTACATGACAAATATAGCGTGAATCTGGATCGTCCATTACACTTTCATGAATATTTCATGTCAAGTTCCCTATCAAACCTCTTCTTTTTTTCTTTTTTTTTCGGTCAATCAGAAATTCATAAGGAACGTGAAGAAAAAGAGTTCCGCATCACGCAAGAGTGCATAGTGGCATACATATTAGCATACAGACCAAACAAAACAGAAGCAAAAGCTAGATTCGCCACGGGTACCAAACTAGTCTAGTACCTGCCTTAACTGGAGGCTATCTCTAATAGAGATAGGCATATTGATGCCTTAGGTTTAAGGGTATGTATGTCTTTTGAGTCATTTGTAGTAGAGGGTCTATAAATAGGAGTCTAAAGTGCTCATTAGATAGTTTTTTTGATGTATTGATAAAAAAATATAGAGAGCTTTTGCTCCTTGTATCCCATTTTGGGATTTATCTCTCTTATGAAATCTATTCCTTGATTTGGTTTGCATCATTTGGTATCAGAGCTTCTAGGCTTGATCCTCACCGTTCATCTCGCTGGAGACTTCACCGGAAGATTAACCTTGCTGGAAACCTAAAACGGAGCCGAAAAATCTCGCCGGAGCCCCCAAATCACTCCAAATCCTCAGATCTATCCAACCCAACACCTTATACTTCGATTTCGACCTTATTCAGCCCTAAATCGAACCAAAAACCTTCGGATCTGACCTGTTCGAACCTAAATCAGCCATTTCGGGACTGTTCAAGCTGATTTCAACAACACCCAGCCTTGTTCGAGCTTGAATCTGTCATTCCGGAACTCAAATCGAAGTTTCAAACCCAGATATGCCTGTTTCGGACCATTTCGGAGCTGCTACAGTGATTTCGAGCCTGCTACAGTGATTTCGGAGACTGTTACAGTGATTCGGACCCAGATCTGCCATTTTCGAAACTTGAAACAATGATTTTATGCTTGTTTTCCCTTTTACAACTCTCAAAACAGTTGATTAAGGCTTCAACAGCCTTCGTTTGGGCTTGAATCAACTGAAGAGCTCTCTTTCAGCCTTTAAAACAGTGTTGACAGATTTCGGTGACTGAGTTGACTGGTCCAGGTTCTTTGGGGTTGATTTGCTTGTTTGAAATTGATTGTGCGTATTGTGATGGCTCATGGAGATAGAGTTAGAAGAGGAGGTAGATGTAGAGATGTTATGGGAAATTTTGGTGATGAAATTGATACTTATGGCAATTCAAATTGCGAGAGGAATGAGATTAAAGAGTTGAGTAAAGAAGTAGCTACCTTGGTTGAAAAGATGCGACGTCTGCAACTTCCAACCAAAGGAATGGATTCTTTTAAGTATAACCATCGCGTTGGTGCTCGGCATTGGCATAAAGCATATTCAAGCAACATTGTGGTTAAACTTCTCATGTTTGATGGAAACCTCACTCCTAAGGAGTTTGTAGATAGGTTGAATACTCTTGAGAGAGTATTTGAATGCCATGTTATCTCGAATGAAATGAGAGTGAAGTTAGTTTCTAAACATCTTCGAGGAAGAGCCTTTGATTGGTGGGAACAAATACAAGATAGTAGGAAAAAGAGAGGTAAGGGAAAGATTAGAGAGTGGAAGAAGATAAAGAAAATGTTCGAGGAACGATTCTTATCTTTCTGTCATGTTGCCAATGTTGGTTCTTTGACTAATGTTGCTAAGTATAGGACTTGTCGGAAGTCTTTTGGAGTTGGAGTACGAAGCACAATGGATATAGGTGCTGCCCCAATACAAAATCAACCTTTATTTAACACTTTGAAGGCTAGAAATTCTTCTACAAATGAGAGACTTGAAGGCTTCAAGCAAGGAAAATCTAGTTTCATGTTAGAGGTTGGTGAAAATGCTTATGAGAATCAAAGTAATGCCATTTTTGTTGAGGAGAAGATGAATTTCAACCCGGGTGTGTTTGATGATGAGATGAACCATGGTTATTTCGACGACGCTCCCATCTTTGATGAATATCCTAATGAAGAACTTGAGGGTGTTCTTGAAGATGATTGTGTCTTTGAGATTGAAGATGTGCCCATCTTTGATGAGTTTCCGAATGAGGAGTTTGGTGTTGATAATGAAGAGGGAATGCTAATTGATGAACTTTTGGCGGAAGGTTATGGAGAAGAAGGAAGTTGTGACCTTGAGATTGAAGATTGCTCTCAAGAATTGAGTTTCAAGTTGCCTTTGGTACAAGACACTCAAATTGAAGAGTATGGGAAAGATTTGGAAGCTCCGCTATTTGATGAAGAGTTGGTTGAACCAAAGGTCGAGGATTGCTTCCAAGTGTTGCCCCATGGGGTGCCCCAATTGCAAGATATTCAAGTTTGTGGTACATTGGTCCCCAAGTCAACACTTCTCTCCACACCCATCCCATGGGATTCACTGAAAGAAGCAGAAGCACTCATGGGACAATTTGAAGACCCCTTGGGTATGGTGTTCACTCAAGCGAGTCTTGGGTATGAGGTGGTGCACGCTCTTAAATCTTCGAATGATGATTGGTCTAAGTATATTTTGGGAGTATGTGTTCGGAGATCTTTTGATGGTGTTTTGTTGTACCGAAGACATGCCAAATGGATTGCTTATTCACACCTAAGTATGGTTGCGGTGGATGTATACTAGAAGAAGCTCATATTGAAGATTGGTTGTGATGAGGCAGATGTCATAAAGGAAATGCAGTCACATGCCTACTTCAAAGCTGCATAATAAATAGTTCTATAGTTCTGTGTTTTCTTTATGTAGTTGTCTTGAGTCTTGTGTCCAACTTGAGGACAAGTTTTTTTTTAAGAGGGTGAGTCTGATGCAGTAGGTTTAAGGGTATGTATGTCTTTTGAGTCCTTTGTAGTAGAGGGTCTATAAATAGGAGTCTAGGGTACTCATTAGGTAGTTTTTTTGATGTATTGATAAAAAAAAATATAGAGAGCTTTTGCTCATTGTATCCCATTTTGGGATTTATCTCTCTTATGAAATCTATCCCTTGATTTGGTTTGCATCACATATGAGTTTCAACTACCAAGTTTTCATCTTGCTCTACCCCAACTCGAGCAAGGTGATCCACACATTGGTTTGTTGAGCGATAGATATGGTCAATCAAGGTGTTGGTACGGTTCGTAAGGTAGTGAGCTTCATTGAATCATTGATAACCAAGCTGAGTGGGTGATTCCCTGGGTTGCCCTCTGTGAAGTTCACCGTATTGAGAGAGTATTGTTGAAAAATGTATGCATTATAATTTGTTGAAAAAATTATATGTATTGCATTTAATTGTTTTGATGATTAAATTAATGATGTTTTTATTCGGCAAAAACAAATTATCAAAAAGTATTTTTCGGACTAATCTTCTAGGTCTTGAATCAAATGCATAAGTCTCTTCAATTCAATGATTAAATCTTACAAAGTCTTAATGAGCTTAATTCATGCTTTGACGAAATTATTGAGATGGATTTTTGAGCCACAGGTTGACAAACCGGCTGTCTTTACAGTAAGCTGTGACAACCGGACTGTTCTCTGGTTGACAGGCCGGTTGACAAACCGGAAGACCGGCCGGAAGTCCGGGCGGACGACCGGTAGTGCAATTCTGCAATTTTCTGCAGATTACAACGGCTAGTTTGTTTCCTACCAACTCCCAACGGCTCCAATAGTTTACAAACGGCTAAAAGGTGGATGGATAGCTATATAAGGGATCAAGAGCTCATTGATGAGTACTAAGACAAGCACATTCAATCTTCATCATTCCAAGATTATATTTTCAAAGATCAAAACCCTCAAATCTCATTGCTCTCTCTCTTTCATAATTTCCTTGTGAGAAAAATTGTACAAGTCTTGAGCTACAACTTTCATACATTCTCTACATACTTGTAAATTCCCAAGTGAGTGTTTGAGTGAAACACTTGAAAGCTTAGAAGACCAAATTCTTATTGAATTTTGGTGTTATTGTTTTCGAGAGAATTTTGAAGAAAACTCTTGCGGTTGCGCTAGCTCCTCGGGAAAGCTAGAGGTGTAAGGTCGTTGTAAGCATCCGCAAGTCTTACTACTTGTAATCTTTTTGAAGATTAGTGGAACCTTCAAGTTTTTGCTTGAGGAGAAGTGGATTAGGCCGGACCGTGGACAAATCCGGACCGAACCACTATAAACGGATTCTATCTCTCTAACTCTTATTCTAAATTTGATTGCATACTTATTGTTTGCATATATTGTTAGAGAAAATTTTTATTGGTGATTTTTTACTAGCAATCCTATTCACCCCCCTGAAGTTCACCGTATTGAGAGAGTATGATTCAATTTTCACACTGGCTAGTTTTTTTTTTCTCAAAGATGATCTCCAAGCCCTTGTAAATGCTCCATAATTCAGATTCCAAGCTGGAGGTGCAGGTAAGTTTGCCGTAGAAGCCCAAAATCCAGTCTCCATTGTTGTCTCTGAATATGCCTCCAAAGCCACCTTTTCCATTAGCCTCATACCAGCATCAATCCATATTAAGCTTGATGTTACCTGCAGGTGGTATAGTCCATGTATTAGTACGAGCAATAAGGGTATCACCTAAAAGGGGGGATTTGAAAGCCTCCACAATTTCGCAAGAGTATGAAATAATTGACCTGGCACTAACAGGAGGTACATCAACATTATCAAAACATTTTTTTTGTTTCTGTTCTTCCAAATCTGCCACAAAGAGGTTATAAAAATCGTGTGCCTTGTACATTATTTCCATCGGCAGACAGTCTCTTGGATTTCAGATTTAAGGAAATCCACTCGGAAAAGGAGGTATTCAAATTTCCTCTTAACAGGTGATAACATGGAATATGATTCCAAAGCTCCCTAGCTTTGTCACATTTCCTGAATAAGTGCTGAATAGTTTCAGAACAAGTATTACATCTTGGACAAAGATACAAGGTTGTAATGCCTAATCTGGCACGGAGTTGATTGGTTGGAAGTTCGTTATGCAGAAGGAGCCAGATAAAAGTTTTAAATTTAGCGGGAGTTCACAATTTCCAACCTTTCAAGTCCGTGTCTTCTTCCTTGTTAATACTAATATTATAGGCAACAGAGGAGGAGAACAAGCCATTTTCAGTTCCCACCCAACTTGGATGGTCAGAGCTTTGGGTGTATATAGAGAGAGTGATAGCCCTTGTACTTTTCAGCGTAGCATCATCCACATAATGAGCAATATCCACAAGATACCAGTTTCCATTAACAATCAGATCCTCCACTTACTGATTACTAGTGACATGATCCCCAGGGTGAGATAGAGCTAAGGGTTTATCCCCACACCACCAATCATGCCAAATGCTCACATTTTTACCATCCCCAATAATCCATTTCACCCCTTTCTCAAGGACATGTTTAGTATCCACAATACTTCTCCAAACATGGGATGCTGGTCTATTTCTAGGCCAGGAAGAGGTGGTGTGGCTCCTCAAATACTTATCCCTGAGGATATTAGCCCACAAACTATCATCATGGTTAGAAACCTTCCAACCAAGTTTGGACAGAAGAGCTAGGTTTTGCTTTCTAACCTTTTTGATGCCCCCAGTCCACCACACTCCTTGCTCTTAGATCCCATTTAACCAGGTGAATTTTCTTTTTCTCAGGAGTGTCACCTTATCCCATGTTAATCCAGTCCAGTCTATCACACACTGAAGCAGGAAGGAGCATGGTTTGCATACAGTAACTGGGAATAGTAGAGGAAACAGATTGCACCTTACCAGAAAGCATAAGAGTGTTTGACACCCAACCAGCAAGCCTATTCTGGACTTTTTCAATAATGTGGTTAAAATCTAGTTTGCTAGCCCTTTTATGGAATAGAGGGACCCCCAAGTACTTGCCCAGATTATTAGTGAGTTGGATCCCACATTAATCACTTATTCTCTTAGCTTTATTTCTACAAACATTGGGGGAAACAAAAACTTTGGATTTGTTAAGATTGATGGTTTGGCCAGAAATCACACAAAATTCATTTGACACATCCATCATAGCTTTAACAGTACTCATATTATCAGTACTCACAGTACCAAAAAGGATCAGATCATCAGCAAAGAATAGATGAGTTAAGGGGTTAATGTTCAGAAGCTTTAATCCCTTTCCAACATCCTTCTTCAACTTTGTTATTAATCAATATAGACAGTCTTTCCATGCACAAAACAAACAGATAAGGGGATAAAAGGATCTCCGCCACGACTTGGAAGAAATTCATCCAAAATTTCTCCATTCCAGAAATGGGGAAAGTTTGGATGAATTTGCTCCAGGTTGTGGCCTTCGATCTACAGTTTATGTGCTTGACTAGTTTCAGTCTCCGACTATACAGAAGATCCTTGGCAGAATACTCCGACTGTGGCAACTTTCACGTTCTTTTAAAAAAAGAAATGTGCTTTTCTCATTTTTCAAGAGCCCTTATTAGTGAAAATCAATGAACGTCATATTCACAGCTATATGAGATAAAGTTGAAAATTCAAACCTACTACATACTGTTACTTGCCTTTTATTTTAAGAAAGAACTTATCCCTTTGATCAACTTACTCCTGTTCGAAAAACCAAAAAAAAAAAAATGAAGTTTTACCCATTGCAATATAACATTTTCTAACCAGAAAACAAGAAGCTTTGTGTGCTTTTCGTAGATTAGAAACTTGTTAGTATTAATCATTTGTGAGGAAGGGCCTAACAGCAAGGAGGAACCCATTACCACAAGGTGTACCCAAAACAAATGTCCATTCATAATGAGAGAGAGAGAGAGAGAGAGAGAGCAAAAGATGCAACACAAACTCAATCAGATCATACAAGCGTACCTGACTAAAACAACGAAATTTTAACTTGGAAGCCCACTAATGTTCCAACCGAACAACTGACCTACTAGTTTCTCACTTAAATAGTACACCAATGTCGATGTTTCAACTGGGATTCAGACTATAGTTCAGCAGTTTGATGTATAAAAAAACAAGCATGTTTCATCGTAAAACCACCATCTAATAATGCTACAAAATGTAACTTAGGGTTATGCCAACCGCTAGAACTACTCTGTTCTGTTTTCCGAAGACGAGGCAATCCTTGAGTTTGCAGAAAACGAAACCCCGAATGAAGATTAATACTGCAGGCGTTTCCTCTATGGTGTCTTTTTCCAAGTAAACAAGACTGAACGCTCCATGCAACTTCGGAAACATTTATAACTCCACATGGATTGCATAGGGTATAACAGAACGGCAAAGAAACATAAGCGAGGACCTGCAGAAGAACCATAGTAAGAAACCGTAGTGCAAAAATATTGTCCTATGAAAGTGTTTCATTCTATCACCGATCTCATTCTGTAGTCAAGACCATCTTCCACGATGTTTACTCAGGTGGAAGCAAACAGAATTATCAAAGGATTGTTTCGTTTTAATGGAGTTCTGACAGAACAAAAGGGCATAACCCACCAAAATGACAAGGTTGTGCTAGATTAAAAAACATGTGAGACAGGAGCTTATGTTTTCCTCAGGTGCTTAGGTTTTCCTTAGGTTGTCATCATGCCTCACTTTAAAATCACATGATTTCAAGGAGAAAAAGAAAAAAGACTAAACAACCTGATCAAATAAACAGCTTGTGATGTTCGAAAAAAATAATAATAAGGAGCTTGCACACAAAACAAGAATTCAACACATGGCCCCATGAGTCAACTGAAAGTGACTTCTTAGATTGGTGTTTCTTTCTATCGATGCATCACAGTCGAATAACAGCAAAAGTTTCTCAAACTCATCTTTATTAACATAGATGTTCAACTCATTTTTCTTCTACAACTAGTATATGAAACCAGAAGACTTAGTGTTTGATCCGTAGTAAATCCAATCTCACTTAAGCCCATACTAAAAGTGCATTCGATGAAATCACACCCTACCCCCATTTTGAAGGCCAGGTCAACCCTGTCAATTTCATGGGGTGCACCAGTTGATTCATTTACTCTTTTGATTCAAGCTTAGAAATTCAGCACAAGAAAGTCTACAAAGAACATACCTAGAAAAGATTATGTTCAGCTAACTTGCATCAATGTTGGAGGATGACTTCTTTTTCCTCTTGTGCTTAGGCTTCACTGCATCTGCTAAAGTATTTTTTCTGTTTGTCTCTACTACAGATCCCACTGCCCCATCTGGGGAATGGGCTGGCATAATATCGGCATTAAGTTGGTCAGATTCAGTTTCAGAGGGCTTCTCGTCTGTCAACTCTTCTGGCGGCTTATTGGGTGTCAACACTCCTGCAAGCAAATTGAAAGAGCACTGTAATTTCTGTATGGAAACGGATTTAAACCTAATTCAGAATCAAAATACATATACTGCCTCTATCCTAGTTAGTTTGTCCATTTTTGGGAATTAAGCACTGTGATCGGTATTGTCGTGATATTCTCCAACCAAAAGATCTCAATTAGCTCTTCCACTCAAAGTTTTGAGCATCCTTCATAACAGATGTTAAAGAGACAATAAAGATGATTTTTCCGCAATAGTGAAAATGGACAAATAAAGTGGGAGGACGGAGCATAGTAAACACCGAAGTAGTGGCTCTTCACCGCATGTCTACATTTTCAGATGATTGACTTTCACCTTCCATGTTATTGCTCTGACTGACTCCGCTTTCCTTTGATATCGGCTTTAACCTCTCTTGATGCCCTGGCAAATCACTCATTCGCTTTTGATCAACGGATTGGTTCTGGGTCTCCCAGTCAGCAACAGGTTTATGAACATCCAAAGCAGCAGAAGAGTGACGTTTGATCTTCCTCAGTGCCCTTTCAGTGTTGTATGATTCAACCTGTAGAGTTTAAAAGGGAAATTATGCGTGGAACATGCCTTGTCTATTCAATATGAGAATGATAGTTACTTATCAAACAACAAAAAAACAATTAGATTGTCATCAACATGACCTCCCTTCCACTTCACACATAAAATTAACTGCTGAGTGCCAACTGTTGCCATTACACATAACATCCTTATATAATTCTTGACAGGAGAAAAAAAGTTCCAACGTCATAGAGTAAGCAATTTCATTTTTCGAAGTAATATCACAGGCCATTAGTAAAGGTACTCACCACTGAAGCTTAGCGAATGATATAATGGAGAATGTTAAACCATCCAACTCAAAACCAATTGGCAATAAGTGGAGAGGCCGCCCAGGCTTATATACTAATTTTGGAGGAGATAATTAACCGATGTGGGACAAACTCCAACAGAACACTAGAGTCGTGCAAGATCAATTCTTCCCAACGTAGAAGAAGGATTGACCGAATTAGTTTCAACCCCAAAATCTGTAGTTTTACACATACCCAACTCAAAATAACCTCATCCTTGCCATTTGGGTAGCTAAACAGTGGCGGAGCCAGGATTAGGTTCAGGGATTGCGCTGTTTAACGGGCGTCCACTGGTATCGTCGTATATTTTTAGTAACAATGTGACAAGAAAGGTTAATTTGTAAAGTTAGGCTTTGTCCTGGCCTCCTGGGTTTTGTTTTTCGTTAAAACAAAAACAAAGATTGATTCAATTTTTCTGTGGTCTTTGAATGAAAGTCATTGAGATATTTTTAATGATCCGAACCATTCATCTTTTAAATGGCTGTCTTTTCATCCTTTGTGTGAAAAACCAAGTTGTTTGGATACCAGCAAATTCCGTTAGGGTAAAATACAACTTTTTTAAAAACCAGGGTGGCAAGTGTGCCACACCCCGCCAACTAGCTCTGCCCCTATAGCTAGATGCACCCTTTATTGCTCATCTTAAAGAACAAGATGCCCCCTTCTCATTATTGAGCTTACATCCAAGGCCCAGGAGATGCTTTACCATAAGATATGAATATTTATTTCCCCATTTTATTTTTCTTATATAACCCGTCCACATCAAAATAGGCGTACCTCAACTAATCCCGAGGCTATTCTCCTAACTAGCAACTGTTTAAAGAATCAAACACATGCAAGTTGCAACATCCAACAACTTTCTATTTCCTTGGAATCTTTTTGTACAGCCTCAAGATTTTGGGAATTGATTTAACTTTTTACTTAAATGGGTGGGGGGGAAAATCTGCTATCTTGGTCACGTAAGATAGATACAAACTAGTGTCAAACATCGGTCATAAAGTAAAACTTGATGACAGCAACTTCTATCCTTCTAAAATTCAGATAGGAGGAAAGTGCATTTCTTTCGGCTCCATCCATTGGTGGAAAAACAGTAGGTGCCCCAGTCTTATAAGTAGTCGATAGATATGTTGTATGGTTCTAAGAGTTCATGACATGATACCAGACACAATGTCGAACAAACAACCACTCAAAGGAAAAACTCACGGCATTTTTTATCTTGCTTGTTATATCACCAGCCTTCACAGAAGCTATTCTCAAACACTGCATGATGACTGTGTGCATGACGGCCACTCTTCCAGCTTTCTGAATGGCACAAATATCCCCATTTGTGTTGAGCGTAGCAATCATTCTTCCCCCCATAACGGACTCTTCCTTATGGGTTGGGTCTATTACCTAGGCAGCACCAAATGAATTACAAAGTGAATGTGACACTTGGAACGGTGTTCTTTAATGAATAGAGAACAAAATACTTTTAGGACTTAGTTTGCCTACCACAATGTTATCATCACCAAAAAATCCAAAGGTTACTGCTATAGGAAAATGATGGATTACCAAAGGAAGCGGCTCCCTCACCTGTCAAAATGAAACAAATGTTAAACTATCCACTAATGAATTGCAATTCACCATAAGGAAAAACAATTCGTGAAAGGACCAAGACAACATATTAGCCTTTATTGGACAGATAACCTGCATTATAACTTTGTCAATTAAGTGCAAATATTTACTAAAGCACCCCACGCTGCACAAGCACAACACAAAAGAACTTGAACAAATGGAGAATCTGTGTAGTAAAATCAAGTCAAAGGATTCAGAGTCGACGAGGCGCAAAAGGGGAGTATCTGTTACTACTAGAAACACAAGGAAAGAACTGGACAAGGCATGGACATGACACGATAAGATTGTTATCGACCTCACAGGTCTAGAGTCTAGACAGGGAGGATATTACTCATGATGGACGAGGAAACAACAAATTGTCCTACACACAACACAAATGTATATTTATACACTATCAAACAAGAAAGCTACAAAATTGTCCGTATAAGGTTCTAAATTCGTATATAATGGGAAATAAGAGACGTGATAAGCATCAGGAAACAAAGCTATGTAAGTATTAACATTTTTTTTTTCTATTTACCTTGTCCAGTACTTCAGAATATTCCTACAGATGGTTTACAACTATTGTCCAGAGAACTAAGATTAATGTCTACACCGTTTATTTAAACCATTACATCTAAAGGAATAAGTAAAGCATCTTACCTCAGGTGGATGTATTATCACTTCCTGACCGCCTTCACCACCTAATGTAAATTCAGGCCGCCGGAATGTCGAGAGAGCAGACAAAGCAGCAATGTTGGCAGCATCAACAAGATTTCTGTTCCCATAATCAAGAAATAGAAAAGGACACATCTGACGTATTGCTCAAGAAACACTCTTGCATTTTCAATTCTACTACTACTTACCCCCCATTGTCCAGAATGTGGAGATCAACGCGAATGGCCCACACTAGCTTCCCAGCAATAACGCAAAGTGATTCCATATCTACTGCCCGGCTTTCCCTGCAAGTTATATACATCTGTATCACTACTTATCCAAAAAAAAATAATAATAAATTGATCTCATATCAAGACAAAGTCCTACACAGAACAGAATGGAGAAAAGAAATTCATGTAGCCAAGCCAATTTATTAGGAGACACAATGCTTAGTTTGGTTTGGTTATCAAGCCCTACCAAATCTGTTTTCTTATTCTCTGAGAACACCCACTGTTCATCTTATGTAATAAAGATTGACGGAGTGCTACGGATCCTTCTAAAAATGGTGATAGTCAGCGGACGATCCGGGAATTCAGCATGGAGGATCCAGGAAATCGGCACGGAGGGGACACCTATTAGTCATAACCTTGAAAACTCTTTCTCACAATCAAGCATAATCAGATAATTACTCCATTAGAGCATTACCACGTGTGATTTTGTATCCAAGTATATCTCCATGCATGTTTAAAGAACAAAGCTCAAAAACTAAAAGCCCCTAATCCACTCAAACTAGCACCAGAATAAAGTGACATGTTGCATTAGTTTTGAGGTATAAGGAGGGGTTGGTTTCATAATTTTGAGGGGCACTGATATAATTATTGTGGAATGTAAATGAAAGATGTAATTAGTGTACAGTGATACTAGTGCAAGTATTGAAAATTGCAGGAGGGGAACGTGACCCCCCTGGGATCTGCTAAAATCCGACTCTGGCCACAATAGAGAGTCACCGCTTAAAGTATGTTCTGGAGCTGTACATTAAACTTAGGGAATTCAAATCACATTGATATGTTTAAGATGTCAAGTATGTATAGGTGGAATTTCCTTACAATAACAATAATCAATGAGGAAGAGGAAACAACGAAAGCAAAAATTCTCAGTATGTTCTTATGGTAGAATATGAGCCAAAAACATGTACTGAAGTTCATAAAACTTAGGCTCCTTAGCCACATTATGAAACAAAGCCGTAGCCAATCCTTTTGATCGCTAAAAAAGAAGAGAGAAAAAAAAAAAACATAAAAATCACCTTAGACCACGGTCTATGATGCGTGCCAACTCCACAGCAGATTCTCCAGCACGACCTGCTTCAAATGAAGGATCAGCCATTGGAGAGAACTCGGTGAAGATCGAAAGGGTCCCTTCATTTTGCCTATCTCGATAAGGTTGAACTAGTTCGGAAGTTACGAAACCCATAACATGAGTCTGGCCAAGCTGCACCTCTGATGAACCATCTTCTCTGCACATTAAGCCATTATTTAAATGCTTTGCACAACTACAACATTTTACCAAGTCAGAGGGGCATGTCCAAAACCATAACAACAAATATGATAAACACTGGAATGTATACATCCAATCAGCCAAACTGTGCCAGTTTAATTTGAGAAAGAAAATAACATCCATTATCCATATAGACAAATTTTATGATTCACACCAAACATAAACTGGCACCAATGAGTGGATAATGCTAGAGACTGATAGGACTAGACAACATAAACTGTTGCCAACAAGTAAATAAATGTTGTTTCAGCTACTATCGAACAAAACTACAAGTCCATGTTTTATCATCAGAGTATAATATTAGTCATCCCAATGAAAATTAAAAAAATTCAGGAAGGAGCAGTAGTAGGTAGACAAACATAAATCGAAGGTAATTAACTCATTAGATTAATTAACATACACAAAACAGAAGCACTGTAATAAGTCTACAAAATCTATAAAGGAAACTGAACAATTTAGATATATAATGGCAGACTAATATTTGGAGGGTAAAAGACAAGAAAAAACAGCAAAAAGAATTGTCAGAACTTTGTTGTCACTTGATCTAGCTACCATCCACGTCTATACAGAACGACAGGGGTAATTGGATATGGGGCAACCAAAGTACCAAACCCACATCCAAAATTAGACAAGTCTATCCTTAACATTTGGTAGTGGAAGAAAGGGTGGCTAAATTGACAGTTGAGGAGTCTCTTATTTCTTAAATAGCCACACGATGAGACATGTAGAAGCCCCTCCTTTTTTCAGGACATCCACTTAAGTTATAGAATTATTTCACCTAACTCTTTATGTGGCCTTTACCAAAAACATGGACATGCGACACCACAAGGACACGACACTGACACTGACACTCGGACAAGTAAATTGTAAAAAATTGAAGGACACGACACGTCGGGGGACACCTTTAATTTGTCTTCTACGTATACAGATATATGAATAAAAAAATAACCAAATATGGCTCTAATGTAAATATGTAAACCCATATGTACCTTATATCAGATTTATAATATCATGAAAAAAAATTCAACAAAAGCATTTCATCATTTATTTGTCTTTACAATCAATAATGTTATGCTTGGTCACACAAAAAGAAGACTTCCGTAAGTTTAAGTCTCAATCAGATCGTAATATTTTGGTTTACACCCGCGACTTGTTTTGAGAGTGTCCCAAGACTGTCTGGAGCATTTTTTAGAGTGTCCCTGGAGTGTCTAGAACGGAAAACATTGAGAAAAAAATATGACACTTTGGATTTGAGTGTCGGACAAGTGTCAGTAGCTGTGTTTTCAGAATGCATTTTTCTTGGAATAGAAATAGCTGTAGGTGATGTTTTTTTTTAACAAAAACGTAAGTAAATGTTCACCTATCCAATAGTTACCGATGTCCGATCAACCTGAATTTTTACGTGGACTATATACTCAACAAGACGAACAAAATAAACAGTTCAGATCTAATAATGGGACCCAGGTGGGTCCCATAACGGGTGCACAGCACACATCCTTGTCCCCCGTGCTACATAGTTATGCGGTGAAAACTATATACATCATCACTCAAATTGTGCCTCCAAGTGCATGGGGATGTCCACACACCTATACCGAATGAGCAGACAGTTTTCAAGTTCAGTCTTGTTTTTAGATTGGGGTTCAAAGAAGTTAAGTACCTAAAACATGCCTGCACCTCATTCAATTCCATTAACTTTGACAGTCACATTTACAATTCTTACCTACCGAACTTGATAGTTAGCCGTCTATAATCAAATGGACGCCGACCATCAACTCTAATGTCCGCTACCAAAGCAGTCTCAATGAATTTCTTCTCATTCACAGTCATCTTCCATGTATTAGCCAATCTCTGCTCCATTTTTATGTTCTGAAAAGTACCAGAAAGATGTTCAACAATTCAGCAAGAAAGCATAAGAACAAGGTTCCAGTACAACTAAGGCAGTTGCCAAGTGGTAAGTTGATCCGTAATAAGTGCCTCATCAAGCATAAGTGACTTCCATGAAGCGTAAGTCACTCCCGTAGGGGTACATCCAGGGTTGTGCCCAATAGTTACCATATGGAATTATCACGGGAACTCCATGTACTCGGGGGACCAGTAGAAGCAAAAAGCCTCGGATACACTCATCAGCAGAAAAAAAACACGCATCCCTTACACATTTCTGCAGTCATGTTCCTTCGTATTTTTATTTAGTCCACTAGTACCTTACAACACGCAGATATCGATTAGTTCCATTACAGGGATAAAACATATATATCTGTCTATGTATATATAGATATAAGGAAAGTTGTATGAATTGGTAATAAGCACAGGGGTGGAGGTCTAAGAATAGGACCACTCAATGTGTGAAGAGAAAGCATGCAATCTGGGTTTTTTCAACCCAAACCAGACCATCCATAAGTCCAAGTAAAAATACTAAAAAAATTACAACCCAATACATAATCTTTCCCCGTTTGGGTAACAAAATAAACAAGAAAACCTCAACATAACTAAAATCCACTTACTGAACCTACGTACAGCTAAGAAATTGAGCAGAAATCTGAACAGCTAATGAATGGTAGAGCTTATGCGCTCCGCATCGTGAGTGCAAAGCAAAGGCAAATTCAAACTCTATGAAACAAACAAAAGCAGTAGAAGACGTCAGTTCGTTTTCAGTATTTTCTCTTCTTTTTTTACTTTCTCAGAAAACAATGGCTGTCTTGCTTGTAGCTCCAGAGAGAGAGAGAGAGAGAGGGAGAGAGACTTACTTTAGTGGCTGTGCCTCCAAGCGTGCATGGGCAGAGGTAGAAGAGAGGAGGGAAAGAAGAAAATTAGGGCTTTCAACTTCTGGGGGTTGTTCTTTTTCTTTTTCTTTTTTTTTAAGAAAGCCTTGGGGTTTAGGATGTTTTTGGACCAATAGGGTGTTTAGACATATCAGATACGGTGTTTTCCGCGAGACCCCCTCAGGTTTTTTTTTAAATTTTTGGACGGTTCAAATCGACCGTCTAGTAGTCGGAGACGGCCTAACGCGACTATTGATACGATTTCCCTACAAAACTGGTCGGTACTCATATCATTTCTAAGTATCTTAGCCAAATTGTCCTTCGGATCGATACATGAACTCGACAACTGGTCTTTTGATTTTTGAACAAGGGTTAAATTGTCCTTCGGATTGATACATGAACTCGACCACTGGTCTTTTGATTTTTGAAAAGGGTTAATTCCAATTTTTTATAAATTTATTTTTTGGATATGGTAGGACCTGATTAATTTGGTTCCATATAAAAATTAGAAAAATAGATAGGGCCCTGTGTTTTGATTTGAGTACACCCAAGGCCTCCAAAAAGTAAAAGGGTCTGACCATGGCAAACAAGAAGTAGAAGCGAAGGTGAAAATCTATGTCTCGATCATTCAGTTAACATAAATTTAAACTCACCGGGCCGTTATGTAAAAAGAAAAGACACAGATGAAACGACAAAGATGGTATCTGCAGTTCAGTACCTTTTGGCTAATCTCAAATGCAAATACTAATTGGAATGACAAGTTGGTTAGGCCGAATGATAAAAATGTCATCTCTCATGTCGAAGGGAAAGAAAAAAAAAAAAAAGAAGAGAAAAATACTAAAATGAGAGGGAAGTGAGAGAAAAGTGGGATAATGATCACTTTTTATTTATGTTCAAAAATCACAGTTTAGATCAATTCCCGCGAAAAAACAGCAAAAGATTCCACACAAATGTTTGAGAATAATTGTTTTGATAGCTAACAGAGATTATAGATGATGAAATCACCATGGGATTCCCAGATATATCAAAACACAGCAGCTAGATCACCGTGTCAAAAGGTCCAGAAAATATCAAGAGAGTCAAACTTTTCAGTACCAGACAGAAAACTTGAAGCAGATGGCCATGCTCCAAAAACTTCACCATATTCCAATGTTTTCTCCAAACAGAGCAATTGCTACTCAAGGAAAGAGTACCAAGAAATCAACAAAATGACCCAAAAAGTAAAGACTAAACGAACCCAGACCCAACCCAGAAACGTACGACATAAAACCAAAAACCAAAAAAGGAAAAAGAGAACCAGACACAAGACAGCCCACCCAAACAAAGGAGACCAACCCACCCAAACCATAAATCAACTCACAGAAACCACATGAATTAAATTTCCTCTCAACAGATTCAGTTCTGACAACATCCTCATCCGGCAGGGCATCGTATCTGTGCCTCGTAAGCCTCTCAATGATCCTCGTATCAGTGCTCTTACTCGTGCTCTTGGGCTTTGACTCGACACATAAGTTCTTCTGGTGTAGAATTTCACCATTTGGATATTCGTAAAAAGTTACCAGGCCCTTCGTCTTCTGGCTTGAAGCCGCAATTAAGTAGTAGAAAATTATCAGCACGCTCCCATTTCTTGCAGAGAAACCACCAGAATATTAATTCTACACTAGGTGCACCGCTGCGTGCCATGCACGAGAATCATACCCGTTGGTTTCAATAATTGTCACACCGAACCAGTAGCAAAAAAAGTGATCAACCAAATGATCAATAAGCATTATATCCGTACCATTTTGCATGATTTCAAACGTTAGTTTGGAGCCGTAATTGTATATGACAACCCCACTTGTAAAATACCAAGTGTGATATTTTGTTGTTGGTTGAAAATATAATACAAGTTTTTATATTTTGTTGGTTAGGATGAGTTTCTCCTTTTTAGTGACTTCACTAAAAGTCATTTCTTATTTTTGTAAAGAAATTCTTTTCCCTTGAATTTTTATCTGTTTTGTACAGATATATGTATAGGGCTAAAATAAAACATAAATTTTTGTACAGGGCTAAATTAAAACATAGATCACGTCCTGAAAATGAATTCACCGATTAATGTCACATTGACCGGCTTTGCTCCTAACGTCGCATTGACCGGCATCGGATAATATGATAGTTTGAATGATTTGTTCCCGACGATCTTGGTAAAATGACTAGTTTTCAATTATGTCAAAGATGAAATAACTTGAACCGTACTTATTCACGATTGTTCCATTCATGAAAAGTTTGATGCTTATGGGACATCGACAAACAATGCCAAACGCCCCTTCGTAACTACATGTTAACGTGGTGGATCTAGAATTCACTGTGTGAAATGAAACCCAAAATCACTGAATAATACTCCCGATAAACACTTCCCTTGCGGAGTGACAACTTTCGAAGGACAGACACATGTTTCCCTATGAAGCTGAAGGGACTTGTTTCTCTTTGTATTTTGTGAAGGAAAATAAGCTAGTTTAACCCTTCCTACGGGATTGATGGGCTTATTTCTCTTTGTATTCTGCTTTGCAAAATAAACTCCTTTTAACCCGTTTAGCTCCGTAAAAAAAACTCGGCCTCAGTCTCTTTAGACTGTAATCAACCTATTTTTACAAAGTCACACCTGAATAATACATCAATCAGTTTCAATTGTCAAGGGGGATTGAAATAGGCCCACAGCCCGCAAACAAGTCTGGTACTAAAGCAACTCTTTATCTTATGCACCTCAGCTGGACCAAAAACCCAATATGACCTGCACTCTGCTCCTACTCTATAATCACGGATTTTAATACGTTGGAATGTATTTGAATGACGGTTTCACCATCACGTTATCGCACGTAAATTATGTGACTTAGGTTAGGAGAGGGCTTAGATTGTGCTCACTGGATGGTTCTTTAGCCTTGGTTTAAAAATTAACTAGCTTCAAGAATGCTAATGCATTCAAACTGTGTTTCTGCCGTGGGGGTCAAACTCAAATGAAGTTAACAGAGCACGTGAAGATGCATTGCTAGGCTCTCTGTTTGTTTTCCATTGAGCCTGAATCTAATCCTGTGCTCCCAAATCACGAGTCGAAATTTGAGTAACAGCATCGTTTCATTAAGCAAGTAATAGAGTTGTACAAACTTGATTTAAAAATTTGATGAGCTTCAAAAGTGTGGTTGAATATAAGCCAATCCCGGATAAGCTTTCCAAACAAGACAAACACAAAATACATAATATATAATCAATACACAAGTCCCTCAATACATCGCAATGTTCCGCAAATCCTAAAGCACAATCAAATGCCATCATCTGAAATCAATCCCATTTCCTCTGCAACTTTAAAACTGGGGATGAGGGAAGAAAAAAGAAAAAGTCGAGGAAAACTAAAGGCAAAGTGAGTGGGAGCAAAAGATCCACAGCAAATAGATTAACATCATTCATACTGTCAGTAACGAGTTAAGAAAAGGAAAAACTTGTCCAAACATCCAGTTTTTCATCCGACAAGAAATCCTCAAACAATTGCATAACTAGAATCTCCTCCTGGGACTTCTTGATCGGTGCCCACGTGGTGATCTGCAATATCAAGGAAAAGAACAGCACTTTATGAGCGGATAGGACTCAGATCGACCACGAACTGAAATGATAATAAAATACGGGATTTGTCACTAGAGATCATCTATTGTATTTTTCAATCTGACAACCATCAGAACTCATATCATCTCCTGTATTCATACATCTACGGTTTTTATCCTACTCTTCTCGGATTTGCAGTGTCACAATCACAATTTAATCTTGTCCACGTATATTGTATCCAATTTCTTGGTAAAAAAATATTACGTAAACAAGGAACCAAGGAGGCGCAACCAAGATACAAAATCTGGAATTAGTTGTAAAGTCACATCCCAAGAACATCACAAAAGGAAAATGAGCGTGCAAGCTGTTGATTTCCAATGCTTCTTCAACCTAAATAGGATGCGAAGGATGACAATTTTGTTCAGACTCGTGAGCAACTAACTCTCAGATAAGAGAACTTATATGCTTCGAGTCCCACCTTACAAGCAAGTTAAATGTCAATACAATCACTGAGAGAGAATATTTCTACTTCCATCACTACATTCAGTTTCCTTAAAAATCACTTAATTCATTCAGACATATTCCAATACAAACTATAAGTGGATTTGTTTATAGGCACAGTGATTTCACACGGGGACATACCTCCTCCTCATGTTCCTCCTTTTAAACGGACCCCTGCTGAAGGCCCAATCAACAGTGATGTTTTGGGTGAGCAGCTCGGTTCCATCCATTTCACTTATAGCTTTTTGTGCCTCGTCACGCTTCTCGTATTCAATTAGCGCATAGCCCTGTAAGACATTTCACAGAAAAAGATTCAGCACAAGCCTCCAGCTATTGTTTTTCAAGTTTATTTGTTATTTTTGGTTTTTGGTAGGCAGGCTTCGAAACTACGACCTACCATCATTTTTATTTCTAGCTTTTGGAGAGCAATTAGTGTGGTATTTCCGTATTTTTAAAATCCATTACAGTAGCCTCTTGTACTTTCTGCTTATTTCCCTGAGATGAAGAGAACATAATAGAGAGTTAAGACGCAACAGGTCCTAATGACATGTGGGGTGTGGATTAACTTGAAGAGTAGGTTAAAGATTTAAATCAACCGATTCACAGTTAATGCAGGACTATAGAAAGTTAAATCTACTATCCAAAATAGTATCTTACCAGCTACCCAAACATAGTGTATTGTACAAAATAATGCAGATCCAAAGATACTAAAAACCAGAATAGGGATACAACTCCTGGGAATTGGGTGAAGAATTTGAGGAGAACGGGGCATCAAATAGTTTTAATGCATCACTATTCTGCATCCAACATGCCTTTGAGACTTAAAACACTCATCCAACACAAACTGACGCATGTCGGGCATGAATGTCCATTAACAAATTTGCAATCTGTAGAAAACAAAAGTATTTTCAGAAGTACTAACCAGTAACCACCCATTATCCACATCAGGCCTTTAAAATTTTATACACGTTTTTAAAAAAACTTGAGGATTCAAAGTTAGGCATATAGCAGAAGCTATGGTATGTGCTACAATTTTCCATAAAAGAAAGAGAAATCCGTTTATGGACAAAGTGGCTTGTTTAGATGTCCATCATATGAGTGCGTAATACGTATTCACAACAAGTTATTCATTGCCATGTGTCAGAACCCATTTCTTTAAGTTTCTTTTTCATGTAAATAGAAAGAACGGAAAGTATTGTGCCAAGGTATCCATATCATGACCCAACTGTGTACCGTCCAACAGGTTTGAATACTTGTTATATTACCTTGACAAAACCAGTTCGACGATCAAGATTCAAATGCAAATTCTTAATCTCCCCAAATTCACCAAATGCATTTTGCAGATCATCTTCTTGTGCCTCTTCATGAACTCCAGTGACCAGAATAATCCATCCTTCAATGGCTGGAAAAGTTCACCCCCATTAGAAGTGAATTTGCCGCAAATTTTTTTCATAAACTACAGTTAAGAACTTCAGGCATGGAAAGCAATATATGTATACGTCAAATATGAATGATAATACACATATTAACTAGAGAATGAGAGAAGCATCTAAACTGCTATATAAGAAATTGGGGATACAATGCTAACAATTCAAGACAATAATGGGAAACGTCTAAAAAAAATTCAACAGTAATTGAAGATTCCAGAAAGATTTAGAAAGAGAGAAGGCATGAGTTGCTAATTAATGTTCATCACTGTGTATAATGAACAGTATTCTACGCTAGATGGTAGAAAGTCAGCAGTTTGGGAACATCTGAAGATTCCAGCAAGAGTTAGAAAGAAATAAGGTACGGAGTTATCTCATCCCTACTTAATTTTTCTTCACTGTCAATAATAAACACCTATTCGTTGGTAGATGGTAAAGGTCAACAGGTAAGGAAGGTATAGCCTCTAATGGGGAAAAAAGCTTTACATAAGCTAATCGTAGCATATACGTATACGTTCATAAAAATCATGCCAGAGTAATACCAACAGACTTTTTTCCTCTCTCTCTCTCCTACCTATGAGTCCTACCGTGACTATACCACAAAGCCAGGCTTGCCAATCCTATCAGCAAGGCATAGACTAGATGTGGTACCCCCATTCACTGGCTTATCGGCACCCCTGTGAACAATCCTCTCACCCGATTTTCATTTTTCTTTGCTTCAATGAGAGCTGGTGGGTTTTCTCTTCTCTAAATCCATAGTGCTTATCACTCATCATTCATCAAAGCTGCTACAGTTTGTTGCAATTAATTTACATCACACATGAGAATGTTTTCAGTTAGGAAGTACCATTTCCCTGGAAAATGAAAATTGTTGGCTCAGTCATGTTAATAACCGTATTTCAGGAGGAGAAAAACAAGAACCAAAAATTGGTGGGATCCTACATAGAAACACGCGTGGGGTGAGGGATATCTTTCATTATCTGGGAATGTCTCTGTACAATGGAGAACAAAACTACAAGAGATCAGAATTTTAGGAGGACATATGAATCATGTAACATTGGATTCGTGAATATCCATGTAGGTATGCAGTTACACATGAAAAAACAATACACCCAAGTGTAACTTGGAATTATGTGCCCAAAAGTCCTTGAGAAGTGAAATTTTAGCGAAATCCACCGAGCAAAACAGCTCAAATCACTTAGAGAATATCACAAACATATAAAGCGCCGCACAAAAGTGTTTTCCGAGAGACACTTTGAATTCAATGACCAAACTAAGATAGTAGAAATACTCAAAAAATTTGCTTCTTAGATAGGACTAGCAGTTTTACGAGTCTCCAAATTCAATGTCTTCATTCTTCAACACTCCAATTTTCAGTGCCACACAGTCACATCCTCAGTTTTTAAAAAGCACATAGTTTCTGCACATTGAATTCACCAACCCAGTTGAGATAATACTCAAAACTCATTGCAATCCTAAGATAATAATAGCAATTTTTACAAACCAAAATTCTATGTCTCCAACACTCTGATTTTCGTCCCATCCTCAGTTTCTCAAATAGCAAATTATTATTTTCGCAACAAGCGAAGACGGATTTTCTCCCCAAAAGTCTGACTTAAGATGATGGGCTCTCCTGTTCCAATCTTTGTTAGTTGTGTACATCTAATCTAGAAAACCCCATAAAAGCATCATTAGCAGAACTGGAAACAAGAATCCAGTTTCATCTTCTTTTGCTTCAATTCTTAGCAATCAAATATACAACTTGGAGAAACCCGCAAAACTTAATAATCGTAAACATCGCATATATGAATCTTCCTAGAGAAACACTTCAATTGTCAAAAAATCTCAGTCTTATATTTTGCCAAAACTTCAACTTTACTAACCATAGTCCATGTAGAGAACGATAATCAACCTAAGTAAACACAATTTACCGATAAAAAGCTGCACAAAGAGAGGGGGAGAGAGAGACTGACATCGTTCAGGACCGGGCCCGCCATCGGAGTCGAGGGAGTCGAATCGACCAGCCAAGCGGGTGTTTCGATCGGCTGCGTCGGTCTCTTGTCGAAAGCCACGGCCTTTGGTCCTCTTGGGCTCGGAGGCGCCGCCAGTGATGGCGGATTTGAGCTTGGGCATAGGAGCAGCGTCCACGTCGACGCCGCCGTCCTCGTCCATGAGATCGTCTTCCTCCGGCTCGAAGTCCACCGCTTCTACTTCTGTATTAGCCATCCTCTCTCTCTCTCTCTCTCTCTCTAGAAGTCTCGACCAGGTGGGAGCGTGGAGGGGGCGGGTAAGGGTTTCTGCAGTCGGAACTCGGCTTCGTGCTTTGGTAGTTATATAGGAGTTTGATTTGGAATAAGGAAATATTACACTAATCCCCCTCAGGTTTTCCGTTATCACAGAAGTCTACTCCAAGTTTGAGTAAGCATTACAAGTCCACCAATTGATTACTTATCAGAGCAAGTCCACCCAAAGTACCAAGTTTCATGTCAAATTCAGAATTTGAAATTGACAATGGCAAAATCCTTTTCACTCGGGAACCAAACTCAATGTCAAATTTTATCGATGTCAATTTTTGACAATGTCATGCTTGATGCCCAAATTTGGCTTCCAAGACGTGCCTAATCATTTAAGCCATTGTATTTGCATCAAAAATCGAGATGGGTTTAATTCAATGGTCTAAATTAGAGATTATCTAAAATGGCATCAAATTGGTGGGGTGACGTTGCTAGGAGTATTTTTTTTTTTTTTTGGGCTATTTGACACTATAGCAAACTAAGAAACTGACAATATCATTTTGACAGCAACGGGTGGACTTGCTCTCAATTGTAACTACTTGTATCTTCTTTCTTTTATTTTCTTTTTTTCATGTTTCCATAGGATAAGATGTTGACACGTTAGTAAGTACAAAAATGCTACACACACAACATTTCCCACACAACATTTCACACAACCGCTGACGTCATGCTGACGTCAGCATAAAACGATGTCGTTTTGAAAAAAAAAAAAAAACCAGGCGATCTGAATCCTTCCCCTTTTCCCTTTCCCCTTCTCGTTCCCTCCATTTTTTATTTTTGACGCTCAAAACATTCAGAGGGGCTCCCACGACCACTACTCACGACCACGGTACTCTTCCCACGACCACCGGCGACCACCACAACCCAACCCCAGAGCTCCCCCACCTCCGGCAACCACCACCACAACCGATTTCTGAGAACTCCAACGTTGTTACACCCATCTCGAAGGTCTCTCTCTCTCTCTCTCTCTCAATTAGTACCCTAAACTTAGTTGCTGAGTTCCTAGAAAAAAAACCCTAAACAAAGAATGTTATATTGTTGCTTAGTTCAGAATGTTGGTCTGTCTCTGCTTTTAGTTTACTTAATTTTATCTGTAAAAATTATCTGGCACAATATAGTAGAACACCTACGCATTTTTGCAAAATATATACTCCACTCCTCCTGTAGCAAAAGTTCTTAGAAATCGGTGGTCTGTAATGTTAGAAAAAAAAAATCAGTCTACTTGATACACTGACAATATGCAGATATTTCATCTTTACCCTTTTTTATTTACACAAATTTATGCTTAGGGTTAGGTTTGCCCTGTATGTTTTTACTCAATTTTGATTTAAAGTACAAGTAAAGGATGAATATATTCTAAGGCCTGTGTTATGGGGACTCTTCATATTTTTGAAGTACCCATGTCCAGACATGGGCACTTGACATGAGTAATGGTATGGGATTTATGGCTTCACATGGTTACTTATTTTTGCACCATCAGATATGCTTAAGCAGCTTAAGTAAGTGAGTGCAGTCTATGGTTATGCATGAAATCCCTTAAACATGCATGTTCAAATTGATTTGCAATTGCGAATAATGTTATATTGTAAACAAAATTTCGGCATAGTCTTCTTGTATCTTATATTGTTGTTCATTCTATTCATTGCATTGTAAGTTGATTATATCTCTATATAATTGTCTCATTTTTTTAACCAATAGATGATGTCGCCGGATTCTGTTCCATCGGCAATGCCTCCAAACAACGAGTGTGTAGAAGAAGAAGAGGTATGGAGTGGAGACCGTGAAGACGAACAAGAGGTATGGAGTAGTCTTTCAAACAAAAAGTGTGGTGAAATAGATACTAGCGGAGCTGGGAAGGAGGCAACAGAAAATTGTGAAGATGGAGTTGAAGAACCGAAAGAGGGAATGACCTTTGACACATTGGAGGAAGCTTATTCATACTACTCAAGATATGCTAAAGAACAAGGGTTTGCTGTGGCAAAAAGAACATCGAGAAAGGGAAAAGATGGAAAGTTGAAGAATGTAACAATAGCATGTAGTCGTGCTGGAAAGGCAAGGGTGACATCAAGCAACCCGGCCAAACCACGGCCACAATCAAAAATTGATTGTCATGCTCATGTTACCGTTGTGTTGCAGCCGAATGGAAAGTGGAGGTTAAATCGGATTGCTTTAGTTCACAATCATGACCAGAGTCCGGGAAAGGCAAGGTATTTGAGGAGCAATAGGGTACTCGATGAACAAGTGAAAAGAAGACTTGAATTGAATGATAAAGCTGGGATCAATCTGAACCAGACTTATACGTCACTTCAAATTGAGGCTGGGGGACCTGGTAAGCTTCCATATAACCAGAAAGATTGCCGAAATCATGTGGATAAAGTGCGTCGTTCACTACTTGTGGAAGGAGATGCTCAGGCGATGCACAATTATTTCATGAAGATGAAAGCCGACAATTCTGACTTCTTTTTTGCAATGGATTTGGATGATGAGGGTCGACTAAGGAATGTATTTTGGGCGGATGCAAGGAGTAGGGCAGCTTGTAAGGAATTCGGTGATGTTGTGACCTTTGACACAACTTACTTGGTAAACAGACATGGCAGGCCTTTTGCTCCGTTTGTAGGCGTGAATCATCATGGCCAATCTGTTTTATTGGGATGCGGGCTCATCTCTCACGAAGATACGAAGTCATTTTCGTGGTTATTGTATCCGAACATGAGATAAATGAGTGGGTTACATATGGCGAAGGAGAAGAGAAAAAGAGGATTCAAGTGGCATTTACTGTTGATTTCAATGCTGAAACCAATGAAACACATTGTAATTGTCGATTGTTCGAGTCTAGAGGAATGGTGTGTAAACATCAACTATTTGTGTGGCATCAAAAGGGAATTGAAAGAGTGCCTGACAAGTATGTGTTGAGAAGATGGTGTAAAAATGTGAAAAGGGTCCACACAAAAATTCGAATCTGTTACGATAAGTCATCAACGTCAATTGAAGCACGTCGGCATGACAACATGTGCAATATATTCAATGAAGTTGCTGATTTAGCGGAAGAATCTCAAGAGAAGTATGATATGGTGATGAAACGAGTACACGAGCTAAAACGAGAGTTGATGGAAGCTTCGGTTGTTTGTGAAAGTAATGTGGTTTCACTTGGTGATGACACGGGTACTCGTAAAAGTTCTTTTTCACTTGGAGATGGAGTTATACCTCCTAAACAGAGCACGAACTTACTTGACCCAGAAGGTCTTCGACGAAAAGGGAGACCGCCGTGCAAAAGAAAGGTCGGTGCTGTGGAAAAAGCTGTTAAGAAGAAAAGACAAACATCTAAGAAGTCATTGTCCAACGAAAAATCCAAGGTATAAGTTTTTTACGATTTGTTGCTTACTAGTTAATATGGACATATAGATTTGTTCGATGAATGTGTAATAGTTATATTATTTGTTCATTTCAGGAGGTTGAGGAGATTGCGGTTAGCCACCAAATTGGGACACAAGAGAGTATGGCAAATGTAAATGTAAGAAATTTTATTTTTAATTGCATAATTTCATGTGTCATGTAATTGTTATTCAAAAGTCATTTTTTTTGAATGGGCAGGGCCACCCAAGCTACATGGGACACTCAATGTGGCCAAATATGATGCCACATGCTATGCGACCAAATATGACACAAGACGGAAGCATCTTCCCATTTTCCCCAACTTTATGCCCCACCGGAACAAGCTTGAACCACTTTATGCCTTCTTTTCCAAGTTCACAAAGCTTATTAAGTGGTCAAGTTTACATGGGTCAATCAACTATTGTGGGTAGTCAAGGTTGGGGAGGAGGACAATCAGGTATTTTGGAAGCTCAAGCTCAATATTGGGGAGGACCACAACCAAGTATGCTTGAAAATCAATGGCAAGGATGCGGAGGACAACAAAGTTATACGCAAATGATGAATGCACCAGATAATGTTGAAGAGTAGTTCGTATTGTTTTATATCGTGTCCTGTGTCCATATTGTGTTCTGTGTCCATATCGTGTCATGTGTCCTCTTTTGTGTCCTTGAAAGCTGTCCATATCGTGTCCTGTGTCCCTTTTGTGTCCTTGAAAGACCTTATTACTTGTTCGTCTTGGAATGACCTTTCATAAGGTAGATGGTTTGGAGAATTATGTTTGAAGTGTATTCGTTTTTATGGTTTTTGTTGGGAATGGATTGTAACCTGATATTTTTCGCACCACATGCCATATCATGTCATGTGTCCATATCGTGTCCTGTATCCCTATCATGTCCATATTTATGGTTAAAGCTCTTGGGTTTATGTGGATTGTATCACCTCTTGTATGATTTGATTGCTTGTTTGTCTTGCATTGACCTTTCATGAGGTAGATGATTTGGAAATTTAACGTTTGTTCATAAAATTGCGCCACTTTAGTTGTTCATGATGGCTTGTTTTTTTTGATTAATGATGGAAATGGACATAGACCTGGTTAAATGTCAAAACTAATCACAAATGTAGGTTCTGGAAAAATTTCGATAGAGTCTCCTTTGTTTTTGGTCCTAGCCCGACGTCTCGCGTCTCAATCAGCACAACAATAACAACAACAAGAACAACATCAGCTTACGCACAAGCCCTTGCCGGGCATTTCCCATTCTACATGCTAATAGTTTGGCATGTCATAAACTGCATTGCTCATAGTTTGGCATCGTTTACATGTGTATATATTGGAACACAAGCACAATATCAAGTAAATGAACCAAGCATTGTCAATATAAGTTGCTTTTGTTACATTACAAAGTCATACATTATAAAGTCATACATGGGGTGACCATTTTTTTCATTTGATTCACCCGTCACAATCTGCCAATACATGACAATAATAATGAAAACTAACATAAGCACAATCACTTTCATCCACCATTATTTAGTTTGAGAGTGGGTTAGTAGCTTGATCAACTCTTCATTCTTTAATTATGATCAGTTCAATGTTGGTGATGAACATCTCTTGGACCTTTGACACCAGTGCTCCATTGTTTGATACAAACGATTCCTTGCTGGACATCAATTCCTCCACGCCGGGCAATTCTTATTCTCCATCTCACCATTTGTTGCCTCCCATTTCTTCAACTTATCTAGGAGATCTCTAGCTTGCTGGACATCAATCGCAGGCTTCCAAACGGGGCTAACACCACCAGAAAAATCATTTGAGGTCGCAACAATTGGAAGCCACTCGAATCTAAAAGAAGAAGAATACTCGTAATGTTTTCTCAAGTCGGTGATGGAAAGATCTTCCCCGAGCAGGTCCCGAACCCAACATTGTAGCCATTGCCCTGCAGACGAATTCAGACATCAACCATCAGTCCACGAAAACGAATAAAATCCATGAAACCAAAACTATTTGAGAACATACAGCAGCACATAAAATGATTACAGCAGAACTACCAACAACTTATGTATTCAAGGTAGCTAAAGACCTAAAACTGAACTGGATTGGGGAGGAATTTGCAAGCTAAAGTGGATTCTGTTATTGATAATCAGAATTGGATGTGGCCTAGGTCCAGAAACTCTATTATAAGGGAAATTATTCATCATACTCCTGCTTCACTTAGGCCTACCATAACTGAAGAGGATACTGTCAGGTGAAATTTGACTGCTAATGGGAAATTTTCAATCAAATCTTCTTGGAATGCAATTAGAAGGCAACTTCCTGAAGTAAGATGGGCCAAGGTAGTTTGGTTCAAGCATGAAACACATATTCCCTGCATCTAAGCTACACTTTTCAATGCTTAGTTCTTAGGTTCAACAGGTAACAGCACTTGAACACTCAATTACAGTGAAAAGCCCTAATTAGGGTGCTTGAACACTCAATTTCCTGCACCTAAGCTGCACTCTATTGCTTCTAATCACAAATTTCAGTTCCAATACGAAAAAACAACAAAGAAAAGCCCTAATTAGGGTGCTTAAACCCAACTGATTACAAAACCCCAAAATAACTCAATTCAGCATGAATTCCCAACTGAAAAAAAAGGCAGGAGATTGTTCATGTATGTATATGAACAAAGGCATCATAATCATCTATAAATAGCGACACACAGAATGATAGAAATTTCCTCCATCATCAAAGCCCATGATTAGCAAAAAATCAAAACCCTGATTTTCGAATTAGGGGTTTTTTTTTCTTCAAGAAACTCAATTAATGGTGGAACAACTCGGCAATCAGCTCAAGGAGAGAGAGAGAGAGAGAGAGAGAGAGAGACACCTTCGTAGGTAACGGATTGTCCAGAAGCCGGTGGTGGTGGCGGTCGCCGGCTGTGGGGATCGCTGGGGTTGGATTCTGGTGGTGGAGGTGGGAAGCGTGGTCACCGGTGGAGGTGGGAAGCGGTGTCGTCGTCGTCGTCGTCGGTGGGTGGTGGTGGTGGTGGCAGTCGTCGCGTCCTCCCTCTCTTCTCTGAAAATTTTGTTGCCTCCATGGGGAGGAAACGTGAAGGGGAAAGGGAAAAGGGGAAGGATTCAGCCCGAGGTGTGTTTTTTTTTTTTTTTTTTAAACTATCAAAACGACGTCGTTTTGAAATGTTGTGTGAAATGTTGTGTGGGAAATGTTGTGTGTGTAGCATTTTTGTAGTAAGTTATATCACACTAAAATGGGCTGACGCTATTCCATCAGCTCAATTTCACAATCACATCTTTGAAAGTCAATCACAATGGTCGATCACTTATACTCATTTCGAATACCAACTTTATGAGTCAGACTGGATAGAGATTTTAGTACTCCCTCCGTCCAAACTTAAGTATTCATATTTCTATTTTGGAATGTCTCAAAATAAGTATCCATTTTCTAAAATAACCATCAAAATATTGCCAAATTTTCAATTTTACCTCTAAAAAGTACATATTGATTTGACAATTTTTTATATTTGTGTCGTTCAATTTATAATATTTTTCATGATTTTGAAAAGTTTGTATAGTAAACTAATTGAGATCTATTAACCAAGATCTATATTACACATTTTTTGAGATCCATATTGAAAGATATAAACAATTTTCATACATATAATTAACTTAACAATTTTTAAGGTTAATTTTAGAAATTTCGAGCAAAACTTTTGACTTCTTAAAAAACTTGATTTTCCGTAGAGGATATTTAAATTAGGACGAATGGAGTAACAAGATTGTTGTTGTCTTGCTCTAATATGTTTCAGCGGTCATACCAGCTATAGTTGATGGATAAGAGCATCCACAGTGAAATAACCAAAACCATAGGATTGCTAAAGCTAGCAATGTTTTTCAAAAAAGTGCTTACAGTCATATAACCAAACTTAACAACCTCTTAACAACTCATCAAATTTTGGCTATTGGATAATCAAAACTAGCAATCTTTTGCCAATCACCAAGTGATCCCCATATTTTCTCAATTAAGTACACTTATCATTACACACAAATGACTCTCTCTCTCTCTCTCATATTTTTAAAACAAGTTTTTTTTTTTTTTGCAAAAATAGTAAAACTCTTTTCCAAAAAATATATTTTAATTAAAATTTTTTTTTCTAAATTGTCTATCTTTTCAAAAAATGTTATTTTAAGCAAATGTCCTTTTTTCAAAAACTATTTTTTAAAAACTTTTTCCGAAAAGTGTTTTTTTAAATAAGAGTGTTGCAAAATTTATTTTCTATTTCTAATAACCAGTTTTTATTAGTTTGAAAACTATTTTTAAAAAATCATTTTATATGATGACAATTTTTATAGGTTGAAAAGGTGATATGACAAGTTTTGATTATTCAATTTTGATTATGTCATTGTGTACATCTATATTGTTAACTTTAACAACCTCTTAAATGGATAATCAAAAGATGATGGCATGATAAAGAAAAAATAACTATTATGTTTTTGTTTAACAAAAACACTGTTGCTTACAACGGTTATATTCATGCTTTGTCAAAGCAGAAATGATACGCCCACCGCATCATTTGGCCACTGTACGGCCATTGCACGCTGTATGAGGCCCACTTCGGTGTCACGACCAAAAATCGAAGGGTAAAAATCGTGACATGGACAGGGATCCTTGATATCACACAACCAAATTTATTTTTTTAATTTATATTTATTTAAAAACTCTCAGGCCCATAAAATAAAATATATTACGATCAGAACTATCTAGAGCATACCAAATACAAACTTTGTCAAAAAACTTTGGCTTAATTGCAAGGACACCCCTTCAACTATCACCGTTTGGCAACTTCACCCCCTAAACTATAAAACTCGACAACTTCACCCCCTCAACTATTAAAACTCGACAACTTCACCCCTTCTGTCAAGTTTTGGTCAGAAATGTTAAGTTTAGAGGTTAAGTTGGACGGAAAAACATAATTGGACCCAAAAATGCCCCTGGCTATTGGGCGGGAAAACTCTCTGGGTATTTATACTCACTTTAACATTACCCACATACACCAAAACCCAAAACCCAAATCAGACTCTCTCTCCCTCTCTCTCTCTCATCCCACCCCGACCTCTCTCTGGAGTTTCTCACCTCTCTCTCATCTCTGTCTCTCTCACTCACTCACCCACCATCTCTCTCAGCCACGGTAGCCACCAAAGTAGGTCTCTCTCTCTACTGCTCTCTGGGTCTCTCTCTCTACTTGTTCTACCCCATCTCTCTCCCCCACTGTCCTGCCCTCTCATCTCAGTAGTAGTCATCTCCCCAGTCATCTCCCCCCCCACTCTCCTGCCCTCCCCATGTAACTCCAGATTTTAACCCATCTAAAACTCACAAACCACAAAACCAAAAAACCAACTGATTTCGAAAAACCCAGTGAAATCCAGATTCACCATGAGCAGCTCTAGCAGCTACACCACCAACTTATCTCAGTATGATGGAGATGAAAGATGCAGATGTGGTCGGAGGGTTGTGATGCGAACGTCACTAACCGTGAAAAATCCAGGAAGAAGATTCCTTGGGTGTATCAACTACAAGGTAATTGTTGAAGTTTTGAATACACCAAATTATCTCACAGGCTGGAACATTTAAATAAAATTATATAATGCAATATGGTTATGTTTTATTTGCAGGAAAAAAATGGATGCAATTTCTTTGTCTGGATAGATCCTGAAATATGCCCTAGAGGATTGGAATATGCCAAGATAATGCAAGCAAAAAAGGAAGAACTTGAGAAACAAGTTGAAGTGTTGAAAATGAAAAATGAGAGGTTGGAAAGAGGAAGACAAATGGTGGAAGAAGAAAATGATGCATTGGTTGTCAAATTGGCAGACTTGACTGAAATGAATGTCAACGTTACAACTACTATTGAAGCCCTAAATGCACAGATTGGAGCAAGGAAGACTAGAGAGATAGGACCAAGTTATTATAGGAACATCATGGTAGTGGTAGTCATTGTGTTTGTGATTGGTGTGCTTATGTCAAATGTGAACCATAACTACCCTATGAAAAACTATTTGTATATGCCTTAACTCCTTAACTATGAATGAAATGCATGTTTTTTCCACCATGGTATTTCAGATTATGCATAACAGAGTAGGAAGAAAATGGGGGTGCTCTCTTTGGATCTGACTGAATGGGGCTGCTCATTCTCACAGGCTGCTTCTCACCTTTTCATTAGTTAAACAAAACAGCCACAAAGAGAGCAGCCACAAACAGAACAGAACAGAACAGCCACAAACAGAACAGCCACAAAAAAAATTAAAGGGCAGCTAATGAAAAGGCAGTTAGTAGTGATACTCCATAGCCCAAGAACCACATTCATCATGATGTGTACATTTGTTTGCATCAAAAGTGATAGCAGCTCTCAAAATTGAAAAAGAAGCAGAACAGAACAGCTTCAACATAAAAGAACAAAATTGAAAAAGGTAAGGATGAGAGCTGCTACAACAGAGCTGTAGCAGAGCTTCAAAAGGAACATCTCCATAGCAAAAGAATCAGAACAGAGCTTCAAAATAAATGAATAAAGCAGCACAAACAGTAACAGCAGCTGGACAGATCCATAGCAGCAGCTGGACAGCAGTATTAACATAATAGCCACACCACAAATAGCCATAACAGTAAGCATTAACAACAGCAACATCCAGTAAGCATTTCTATAGTTTTTCTATCAAGTGAACTTGTTTTTAAGTTGTTACAAAACCACAACCTACATGGCAATGGCTCAAAGATGACGATCAATTCTTTGGTTCGTGTAGTCTCTTCATTGAACTTATATTGGAGGGGAATGTAATCACATTGAGCATAGCATTCTAATAGGCCTTAAAAAGTGAATCAAGTACATAAAGCATCAAAAGAAAGAATATGAGATTTACCTCAAGAATCCAGCCAATGTATTTCACATTGTTAACATGCTGGTTGACATCTAAATCACTCCATTTTGGCTGGTCAATTCAAAAATAACAGTTAAAGAAACAAATCAATATCTGAGCAATAGAACACTTGTGGTACTTACAAAAGAAAATACCCTTCATAATCACATAGCCTGGTACTTACAGTTATGGTGTGTGTTCATCAAGTTTTGGTAATTTTCTGCTGTCATCATCCAAAACAGGAGGTGAATCAACAAAATAAGGCCCTATCTCCTGTCATCATCCAAACAGGGCTACCATTTTCCTGTTAGTATTAATCTTATCCTGGTTCAAAATAGTACATGACTGGCATATTCAACCACATCTTGTAAAATTTTTTCTAAGATACAGCAAAAAAATATGCCACCCTTTTCCAATACATGGTTATACTAGTTCATGGAAAGATATTGGGCTCCACTTAACTTTAAAAAAAGTATTTTTGAATATACCAAAAACTTCTGAGTTATGACATAATGTAATGTAAATGTCGTGAAACTGATTGTATAAGTTCCTACCTGAAAGAATAAAGTGTTAAAACTTATAAACCTCTCTAACCAATTTTGAATGTCATAAGCTTCAGTAGTAGTAACTCAATAATTTCATGTGATGTCCAAATCATAGATACAAGCCCTCATCAGCTACAAAATGGTAGTAAAATACTCATACTGAGTATGCTTGAAAAGAAAAGACTACACAGAAGTAAAAGAAAACACAACTTCAACTAACAAGTTCCACTACATTTGGGAAAACATAACCAGAGCAGAATGGGCCAGCTCACTATCACAGGCTGGTTCACAGTATTTTCATTACTTATTACCCATACAATACTAACACAAGTACTAGAAGCATTGCAATAAAACATAACCAGAGCAGAATAGAGCTGCAATCACTACCTGCAATTAGCAGAACAGCAGTCCATTCCTGCTATAACAGAGCAGAACAAAGGTAGCACAGACAGCCAATCCATAGCAGAGCAGTCCAGTCCATCACTACCAGCAGAACAGCAGCATAACAGGGCTGGTATAACAGCAGAAAAACAACAGAACATGCAAGGGTTTACAGTCATAACAGAATCAGAATGAAAACATCAGTAGTAGAAGTAGAGTAGTAGCAGTAGCTTGTAACATCAGCAGAGCAGTAGAAGAAGAAGAAGAAACTACTACTAATGACAGCACTTGAGAAACATCAGCAGAGCATACCTAATAGTGTCAATGCAGTTTCATAGCAGACCTAAAGAAATAGGCCAAGCAGAAATCAATATAAAGCTGTTATCAGAGATATATGAAACCCACAAAGCAGATTGGCAGCCCAGAAACCAAAAGATGATCCATTTCATTCATTCCAAAGGTTACATTACCTACTTGCAAGCCAATACAGATGGCCCAATACAGATGGCCTACTTGCAAGCCAATACAAAAGCTAATACATTTTCCAGTCAAGTGTCACTTTACACTGATTGCATACAAAAGCTAATACATATTCCAGTCAAGTGTCACTTTACATTGATTGCATACTAAACATTACACATTAGTTCCAAAAGACTTGTCCTAAACATTACACATTGCTTCCAAAAGACTTATCCTAATCCATTTCCTAAAGCAGATTCAAGTGGCTGATTTTTGGGTACTTGGGGTTGAACTTGATGGTTGAGTGCTTGGCATTGTGGTACTGCCACTTCCACCACCACTGCCACATGATGCTGCAGATGAAGTTCTGGTTGAGTCCAAAAAATGGCATTCCCCATTCTTGTGGATCTTCTCCAACCCTACATTAACACCATGCATAACTTAGCTTATTGTACGGACGAAATTGTAAAGTAGGGTCATGAGGTTAGTACATTACCTGTGGTGCTGGCAAACCAACCCTTGGGGCACCTCCAAACCTTGTTATTGGTGCTTTGCCTCTAAAAACTATGGGCTGTTTACCCTTCCCACAGTTGACACCTTCAACTGTACCAATATCCACCCTAGTGTTAGGATTTGGTTCTCTAATCACAATTCCAGGAAGAGGTGGAGCAGTGGTTGCACCTCTTCCTCTTCCTCTTCCTCTACCTCTTGGAGCAATAGTGGTAGACTTTGATGCAGGATCACCACCTCTTCCTGTGCCTCCAACCACCATTGCACCACTTCCTCTCCCAGTCTTTCCTCCTCTAGCACTCTTACCTCCTCCGGCAGTCTTCCCTCGACTTCCTCTCCCTCCTCTACCACTACCTCTCCCTCTATTGGGTATTGTTTCCTCTGCCACTTCAATATCATGGGCTCCAATCACTGTTGTTTCGACTGCCACTTCACACTCCTGTGACAAAAAATTAACATTTCCAATATGCCTTAAAAAACAATAAAGGACAATGGTAAAAAAATTGGATTTTCCTTACTTGGTCAACAGTAGTGCTGTTAGCCTTTTCAGGGCATGTTCTAGCATTATGTCCCGGCTGCTTGCATATGCTACACTTGAGAGTTGTGTAATACTTTCTAACACCTCCATTCGGTTTCTTTGGTTCATCAAGCCCTTTCCTTCTATTCTTCTTGGGTCTACCACTCTTCTTTCTTAAAGGGGGAGGACCTATGGGATCAAACTCTGTATGAACCCACATTGTTTGGTCAGGAATTGGTTTGATGATGAAGTTGTATATCTTGGCAAATGTACTTACATGAAAGCACTCATCAACATAGTCCAATGGGTCACTTTTATCTTCTATTATTGCAGCCATACCATGTGAACATGGTATGCCACTGACATCCCACTTCCTACATGTGCATGTTCTCTCTCCTATGTCCACAACATGGGTCCTAAGTACATTAATTACTTCGAATATTCTGCCACCACTGTAAATCACCTCACACTCTCCCATTAACTTGCATGCTTTCTCAACCCTTCTTCTAATTCTTGGACATACATTACCCTTCCAGCCTTGGCACAATTTGTTTCTTGTTTGCAACCTTGTCATTAGGTACCTTCTAATACTTTCAGCCATGGTCAGTATTGGTTGGTCCCTTGCATCTTTGATTGCTCTATTGAATGCTTCACTTGTGTTATTGTCCATTCGATTGCATTTAGACCTTGTTCCATACATGCACCTAGCCCATGTTGAGGGTTCTTCACTCATCAAGTACTCGTATGCTTCCTCATTAATTGCTTTAATGGCCTCCATAGCTTGTTCAAACTCAGGAATTGTGTACACTGATGCAGCCCTCCACATGAGGTCTTTCCACTCCTTGCCCTTGTACACTTTACTAAAATTAGAGTACATGTGCCTAATGCAATATCTATGTTCCACATTGGGGTACAACTGTGCAAATGTTTGTGTCAATCCCTAAGGGAAACAAAAAATTGTAGTTAAATATAGGCAAAATGTAATGAAGTAAAGAAAAACAGTTATTAAGTAAAGAAACAGTTAGGTATACCTTCTGCCTGTCAGAGATGAAGCACCAACCCCTTTCCCGTGGATTGCCTATCATGTCCATCAGATTATCCAAGAACCAAGTCCAACTCTCTTTTGTTTCAGCCTCCACAACAGCAAATGCCAAAGGAAACATCTGATTGTTGGCATCTTTGGCAGTTGCATGCATCAACTGACCACCAAATGGCCCTTTCAAAAAACACGCATCTAACCCAATTATTGGTCTACAACCTGCTAAAAATCCCCTCAGTTGTGCAGCATAGCTTATGAACATCCTTTGAAATACTGCTCCTTGATCAGGCAAGGGCCTGTCCGCCTTCAACTTCGCAGTACTATGTGGATTCTGTATTCTTACCATTTCACAGTAGTCCCACAACCTCACATACTGAACTCTGTGATCTCCTTGAATCAGTTGAAGTGCCTTCCTCTTTGCCCTATAGACCTTTGCGTCTGAAACATTTAACAACCATTCCCTCCTAACTGTTTTCTTCATTGAACTCACCTTAGTCTCTGGGGCATCACTAACTTTCGCTAAGTACTTTTCGGAAAGCCAAGACGAGGTTGCATTATTATTGGTGTACTTTCTAGTACATGAATGTTGTTGATTTATCTTTTTTATTTGGAAGGATCTCTCTTCGTACATGGGAGATGCATGAAGTCTAAAGCCGCAATCATGTGTACACTTCACTGTGACCCTCTTAGACTCATTCTTCAAAAATGTAAATGTATACCCCTCCTTTATATGATATTCTCTCAACAATTTCCTAAAAACTTGCACATTAGGGAACTTCATCCTTTCTATTAATTCAGGCTTCTTCATGTAATGTTCTTTGAACTCTTGAAAAATAGGTTTCCCATCATCATCAATGACATCATCAACCAATTTGTTATCATCACTATCAGAGCTTAGATCCTCCTCTCCATCACCTATGTTTTGACCTAAGTTTTTACCTAAACCTACCAAGGGAATATTGTCCTCTTCCTCCTCATCAGAAGACTCTTCTACCCCACTGAAAGACCCAGTGGAAGTTGAGCCATCATCATATGGCAACCACTCAATGTCTGAGCTATCATCATCATCCATTTGGATCTCCATATGACCAGTTTCATTTGCATCCACACCTTGAACTTCTAAGTCAACAACTTCCTGTCCTTCTTTAACTCCTAAGTCAACACCTCCCTGTCTTTCCTCTACTGGTAAGTCAAATCCCAACTCAGTTAAGCAACCTTCGTCTACAGTGTTAAGCAATCTATCTATCGCCTCCTCATCCTCTGAATTAACCACATTAGGACAGTCAACATACATATCAATAGAGAAATACTTCATACCAGGAGAATGTGTTGCAAACATGTTAAGCAATTCATCATGAGAAGTCAATGCAACTAAGCCATTGTTCATGTCAGTGTTGAGAAGTCTATAAAACACACTAACGTTATCTTCTTGTGAATACCCACACTCCTTAATTACAGTCATTAAGTCATAAAATGAGAAGAAATCTGGATCTACCTTGCTTTGTGCAACAAACCCACCCAAGTATTCAACCTGGGCCCCCCTCACGAGTTTACCACCAACATGGATTTCCAACGTACACCTAAAGTGAAGATGTTTTTCTCTGCAACAATTAAGTCATATTATCACAGCAGAACAGAACAGAAAATTAGAGCAGAAACATGCAAGAAATTCACTGCAGAAACATGCAAGAAAAGAAAATCGACTAACATGCAAGAAAAGAAAATCACAGCAGAACAGAACAGAAAATCACAGTAGACACATGCAAAGAAAATCACTGCAGAAACATGCAAGAAAAGAAAATCAAGTAACATGCAAGAAAAATGATCACATTCCAATTTCAACTTGAGGAAATCACAACAGAAACTTTTAATTCCTATTTTTAGGGTTTCACTTTAGGGTTTCAGTTCAGATCCCCAAATGGGTAACTGTAAAAAGAAGGTTTAGGGTTCCATGTCCTACCAATTTTTGAACTGATAAATCACGTAAAACATTTAACAGCTTCCGTCAATGGGTTAGGGTTCAAAATCGTACTTAAAATTAATAGATATGAGAATATCCCCAATTTTTATTCCGAAATTTTAGGGTTTATAGTTCAAAACCTAAAATTGGAACTGAAAAACCACATAAAACATGTAACAATTTCGATAAATGGGTTAGGGTTCTAAATTGTACTTCAGATTAACAGATATGAGAATATCCCCTATTTTTTTTTCGAAATTTTAGGGTTTACAGTTCAAAACCCAAAATTGGAACTGAAAAACCACATAAAACATGTAACAACTTCGATAAATGGGTTAGGGTTCAAAATTGTACTTCAGATTAACAGATCCCCAATTTTTTTTTCGAAATTTTAGGGTTTACAGTTCAACACCCAAATTTCGAACTGAAAAACCACGTCAAACATGTAACAACTTCGATAAATGGGTTAGGGTTCAAAATCGTACTTAAAATTAACACAAATGACAATATCCCCAATTTTTATTTCGAAATTTTAGGGTTTACAGTTTAAAACCGAAATTTCGAACTGAAAAACCACATCAAACATTGAACAACTTCGATCAATGGGTTAGGGATCAAAATCGTACTTAAATCAACAGATATGGTGCGACTTACATGGTGGACATTGCAGAAATGGGCTGTTCTTCGTCTGCGACCAGAGATGAAGCCGTGGGTTGTACGATTGAGGGTGAGGTCGATGATTTCATGTGGGTTCTAGGGTTCTCATCGTGTTTCTCTACTGGGTGGGTGGTTCAGTGTGCTTCGATCAGAGGAGAGGAGTAATGGAGGAGAGGGAGTGATTCAGACGAGACGACTGAGAGTGAGAGGGTCGAAGAGGTGGTAAGAGTGAGAGAGAGTGATTCAGTGATTCACTCTACGAAAATCATTTTTAACATACGAAGGGCATAATTGTCCTTTCACTCGTTGCCGTCCAATTTTTTAACGGAATTTCCCACAGGGGGTGAAGTTGTCGAGTTTTAATAGTTGAGGGGGTGAAGTTGTCGAGTTTTATAGTTTAGGGGGTGAAGTTGCCAAACGGTGATAGTTGAAGGGGTGTCCTTGCAATTAAGCCAAAAACTTTAAAATTGCATTAATGTGGCTCGCACACACAAGTGCCACTTATTATCACTCTTTCTTTTATTTAGCCATATATATCCACCGCAATCTTCCACATGCAACGAGTAAACCTTCCTTTTTCTTGATTCCCTGAAAGGGTTTCATGAATCACAAAATCAATTCGGTAAGTTATGATATACTAAGGCCACATAATAAACATGAGATTAAGTAGGATAAAAACATAGCATAATAATCCATCAGCTTGCAAAATAGTAAGAGAGAGAACAATCATATTCAAGTTGCAATCGCCACAAGTGAGACCAAGAGAGATATAAAAATCATCATCATATTATCGTCTTGATCATCATCGACCATCATAGGCGGTAATCCGGTAGCCCAAGGAGTGACCCAGCAAAACAATGAAATTGTTATCAATCCAAAGGATACGCGCGTCTGTATCCTTTCCACAATCCATAGGCGCCAATCCAAACATAGTTCAGCTCTTCGCCCAGATGTTACACCAATATCCATTAAACTTCCTTTTAAAAATCAATCCCATGTCTTTCGATAAAAATCTATTTTTTTTCACGATCTGTACTTAAGTAATTATTTTTTTTATTCAACATAAAATTTTATAAAAATAATCACAAAATAAGTTTCGACAAACAATATGTACACAGAGTATATTCGTAACTCACATCGACAGTAAAGCGCACAATTCCACAAGTGCTTAATTATTAGAACCTGTTAGGCCACATAATTATGTGATAACGTTAGTTAATTGGCTGTCAACTATAAGTTCTTTATTCTTTACCCTCTACATTTTTTGTTGTTGTTATGGGTTGTATATTAACATAATAGTATAATGTTACTATTGTTGTATTATTATATTATACTGTAACACGATTGAAGAAGAAAACAAAAACAAGGAGAGAGAGCTTGCAGCTACAGCTGCTGCCACGGCGCGACGGCTTTGCGGTTAGGCCGAGAAAAGAAGAAGTATTGGGAAGGGAAAAGAAAACATAAGGATGGGAACATGGCTGCACATATATGTATACTTATTTTCATTTCGATCCATTCCTTGTCAGGTTTGTTTGTTTTTTTTTCTTTCTTTCTAAAGCCGTGAGAGGTTTCTTTCTAAAGCCGTGAGAGGGAGAGATGGAGGCGTTTACTGAGGAGAGCTAGAGAGTGTTGCCGAAGTGGCGTGCACTTGCTAGGATTGTGTCAAAAATGGGGTGTTTATTTTGGTGGTGTAGCCGTGTGTGCAAGTGTGTGCTTGTGCCTTTTGTGTGTTGTGGTGGGTGTGGAATGAGATAGGAAGGAATATGCATGCCTATTTATAGTAGGATGACAAAAGTCTAGAATTATCCTTGAGTATCTAATATAATCTAGCATTATCTAATAATATCTAGAGCAAATTTTATCTTATCCATTCATATCTTAATATTCCAAGTATAAACCTTTGATGCTTAGGATATTTCTAGAATTGTACTCATTTGATGCCTAGAATATCCTTAAATTATCTAGAATACTCTTTGGTGGGAAATGATATTGATACTCCAAAAATTGATGCAATCACTCCAAAATCAATGTAATTTCAAAGCTACTTTCATATGTTTTTTGGAGTGCCTGCATCAATTTTTAGTGCCAATATCATTTCCCTTCATAAAATCTAGGGATATTATAGTGCAATAACATTAAGGTAGTTTACTCTAAAATAGAGTACTGACTCATTTTTGTTTGAACCACACGGTTCTCTGCCTGCGGGGACCTGTGCCTCAATCTTGTATCGCGTTGTTGTTAACAGGGTTGGGGAGATATTTGTAGTGTTTAATAAAAATTGCCACCTAGACACAAAAAAAATCCTAATTTTTAATAAACCCTGAGTCACGATCGATATACTCCTTAAATCCTAATGATAAGCGGCCCACTAAAAGTTAGCTCCTTTTATTTGTTATTTTTTCCTAATTCTTTTTAGCGTCTTATTTGTTTATAAAAGTTGGGGTGTCACATTCGGTCTCCGCACGGATGATCCGAGCGGTTCAATAATTTTAAAAAAAATGATTGGGTTTTTAAAATTAGCTCAATCCGATATGTGTAAGTGCTCTATCCAATATTCCTATTTTTGAAAAATCGGGAAAAATGAAAAGATTGGATTTTCCAATTTTTCAAAAATGGGGAGATTGGATCAAATACCTGCACATATTGGATTAAGCTGATTTTTTAGAGACCCACTTGGTTTTTTTTTTTTAAATTATTGAACGTCTCGAATCATCCGTGTAGGGTCTGGAGTAGGCCCCACACAGCATGTGGTGGCCCAATGTGCGGTGAGCGTATCATTTTTGTTGTCCAAGTTAGATGAACTTTACCCCAAAGCATTAGTCCATTTGGTTGTGAGTTTGTTAATCACATAAAGGTTCAATTATTGAAGTCAGACAGCAAGGAAATATCTTGTGAATTATTTAGTTACAGCATGGATGACCTGCATTTGATCAGACTGGAGAGAGAATTAGTTGATATGCGCATAAACTGACTCGAACAACAAAAAAAGCCTAGATGATCTGTCAAAATTCCTGTCTTAAAGGGAAGTTTTGAAACAGTGTCATTACCCAAAGAACACAGATATAGCTGTCCACCAAGAGGAAGCAGTGTTACCACCAAAGCCACACTGATCAGGGCCGGCCCTGATATTTTGGAGGCCTAAAGCGAATTTAAAAAATGAGGCCCTAGTTCTTTCGACCAAAAAAAAAAAAAAATTACAACCTAGGTGGCTAATATAAGGTAGAAAGATTAAACATTGTATTTTAACTAAAATAAACTTATAAAATTTTTACACCATTATAAAAATCAAACATGACGTTGTAGCGCACATACACTACGTTTTCTCTAACGAATATTTTGGACATTTTTTTATAGCAAAGTTTGTTGACTGAAAATAAATTATTTTGGTTTGTTGTAGTCAATATGGTTTAATTTGTGAATTAAAAGTAAATTAAAATTTTTTAAAAATTGTCAATACATTTATGGTCTGCGAAAGATTTTAATCTTGGCCTTCAGTAACACCTACAATCACTAAAACATAATGGCCTGTTTGGAAGCCGCAGTATGAAGGGGGATTAGGATATCCCCCTCCTAATACGTGGGGTCAGGCTATGGAGTGGTTTGGCAACACCAAAAGCCGCCTGGATATCTTTAGAAGGCCTCATCCATTATCCCTCCCAATACAGCCTCAGGGGGGCTTAGAGATGGCCAGGGTCTGAGCAAGCCATCTGGAATCCGCCCTAATCCAGCCATCTTTTGGACCATCGTACCCCTCGTAATCCCCCTTCCCCTCACCCCCAACCTCCCATTTCTGTAGCACACACATGCACACCCAGATTGGGGAAAATGGAAAATAGAGAGAGAGAGAGAGAGAGAGAGAGAGAGAGAAGGGCGTACAGTGATGACGGCGAGGAGCCGCCGCCGATCGACGACGAACTGGGCGGCTGCTGCTGCGCTTCTTCTTCTTCTTCTTCCGTCGTTCTCTGTTTTTCTGTCTCTCTCTCTCTCTCTGTTTTTCTCTGTCTCTCTCTCTCTCTCTCTGTGTTTACGCCAGGAGAGTAAAAAGAGGGGGGAAAATTATTCAGTGCATGTGGCTCATGCAACCCCACCCATCCACTTTGTTTAAAAAAAACGAAATTATTGCTTGCCTTTTATCCAAAATAAACGAAATTATAAAATAAAACACTTTAAAAAAACAAATTATAATTTTGATACTTATTAAATTAATTAAATTATAAGTGAAATAAATTATTACGGTTTAAATTGTGAAAGAATAATTAAATTTGCAATTATATATAAAAAGTTATACATAATTAATTTAGGGACTGGACAAGGGCAAAAATGTCATTTGACAGCTTTTTACATCATCCACCCTTCCTTATACCCTCTATTAATCCTCCATCCAAACCAAGTACTATTTTATCTCCCTTTTCTAATACCTCATCCAAACCAATCAATATTTAATCCCCCCTCCATAAACATCACATCGATGTGGGCCATCCCGTATTAACCAACACCCCCTACTATCCAATCCCCCCTTCTTACATAATACCCCCAAACCTAATACCTCATCCAAACGAGCCATAAGTACTGTAATTTATAATACAAAAAGGGCATGGGTCGATTGTTATCTGCTCCATCTACACCTAGCCCAGGTCCAATCAGAGAACAAGGGGAAAAAGAAAAGTTTGCCGCAAAAAGACCTTGTGGGACTCGAACCAAGGTCCTTCTGGTGTCATAACTTGGCACAGACCACTAAGAGCATCCACAGTGGAATAAGGAAAACAAAAAATTGTTAAAGTTAGCAATGTTCGATCAAAAAAGTGCTCACATTGGAATAATCAAACCTAGCAACCTCTTAACAACTCATCAAATTTTGACTCTTCAATAATCAAAACTAGCAATATTTTGTCAATAACCAAATTTCATCTCTCAATCAAGTATACCAATATTACACAAAAATCTTCTCTCTTCCTGTAACGCCCCGACTTTTCGGGTGCAATATAAAATAATTTCTCAAGAAAATTTGCTAAATAAATATGATTTTCCAAAATAAAGCTTTTGCTAATACAATCTCAAGATGGTTTTACGGAATCAAAATATATTAACTTCAGAGCTGACTCTAATTTTGATACGAATCCTAAGCATCCTCGATCTTCATTACTGATATTCTTTTCGTGTCGAACTACATCATCGTTGAATCTCCTCCATTGAATCCTGCGCCCTCTAGCAAATTGATCGCCGAAACAATCGATTTGCCAGGATACAGACGTATCCGTGAGTGATAAATCACCCAGTAAAATAATCCAACCCAACCACCCCTCTTACTTTACAGCTAGCAGGCAAACAGAATATATATAGTGCGAAAAAGTAAAACAGAGATAATTCACATAACTTGATTCATTGCTATCCATTAACTTAACATGAAATCTAAGATCTCTCCACGAGACCTTTCCTCCCCAACCACTAACCATATCCCGTCCCATGAGATCACTTCCTTTTGCTGTCGCAGATACACCTAAGTTATGTACCGAGTGTGCATCCCAATAACTACAACAAAGGGTAAGCTTATCATGCCGTTATATCGCTAGGGTTCGCCTATCTTATAAACCACATCACAACCATTTCACAATCATCACTGGACACCCGTCAGTCTATCAATTCATCACTGGACTCTCGCCAGTTTCAATTCATCACTGGACTCTTGCCAGTTTCAATTCTCATCACAATCTCATCATTTCTCATATCACGCCTGCAGGCAACCTCTAAACAGAAAGAAACTTCACAATTTATCCATTACTTAGCATCGTCTAAGTGATTTCTATATCGTATACCACCCCATGTCTCTAGGGTCCAATCTAACATTCAAATTAAGCATTAACACAATATCATGCCCCATAATAATTACAAACGAATAGCAGACGGATCAAAACAGATATTCGGCAATGCAATCACATAACTTTTTATGACTGGGCCGTTGCCCTTAATCTCATATGGTCACAAAGTCATTAAGAATGAAAGGATTAATTAATTAAGATTTAAAAATAATTTTCTAGACTTTCGTTAATTAATTATAAGTAATTAAGTTAATTAAACACTAATTAAATACATTAATTAGGTAAAAATATTAGAATAATTATCGTAACCTTAATAAGAGTCCTAACGGTCCTCTATAACAAGTTTGAGTGCTAAAAGTTGGGTTTGGAGGTTCGTGGGATTATTTTAAATAAAAAGATTAAGTTAATTGACAAAAGAGGAATAAATAGATGATAAATAATTATATAATTAAAAATATATTTTCATTAACAAAACATCATCTTAGGACTGTAAGAAGTCTAAATAAAATTATTCGGAATTTTTAACATCTTAAATAATATTTTAAAGTATTTCTATTTAGAAACAATGCGTAATTAATAATAATTAGTTAATGAAATAATTAAATTATTATTTTAATAACATATCATCTTTGGGATGTCAGAAGTCTAAAAAAAATAGTTTAGATGTTAAAATCATTAATTATAAGGTCGCAACTATTTTTCATTTGTATCTTTAATTAAAAATAAAATAAATAGCTAATAATATCAAAAGTTTATGAAATCAGTAAGTTATGATCTTTGATATGTTAGAAAACTAGGAAAAATAGTTTGGAGATTTATGGAATAGTTTACAAGGTCGCAATGAATTTTAGTTTGTAAATTTTTACAAGATAACGAATAAAAATTTAATAAATATCAGATTAAATAAAAAAAATATGAAACTAACAAGGTATGATCTTTAGAGTGTGGGTAACCTAGGAAAATTAATTTGGGGGTCAAAAACATTTTTCGGGACGTCGAAAAGTTACTCCGAACCAAAACAATAAAAAAATCGCACGGCTGGGCGGTATGGAGTTCGCGGCCGCGAACTCCGTTTGACTAGTTCTCGTGGCTGGGCCGCCCGAAGGTCGCGGCCGCAAGGTCGGCGACAGTTTTCGTTTTTTTGATTTTTTTCTCGTGGTATTCAATGCATGGGACTACGGGGCCTATTGGGTTATGTCTATAAATCATAAATATACTTAGAGGAGAGCTCGGATTGAATTATAGTACCTCGAATCGCGTTGAATTGGTTTTCGATCGAAACTTGATAATTTGGAACGAAAGCTTCGGGTTTCTTGATCGGGGAACCTCGGGGCCGAATTGGTTGATGTTCGTGGATGCTTGGGCTTGTAAAAGGAGATTGGAAAGATCAATTTGGGTTTCGGTTGAGCCTAGGTACGAAACCCACTTTTCTCTCTCTCACTTTCTCTCTCTAAAACTCCATGGATTGGAGCTTTGTTTTCTTACGATTTTTCTCTCTATTCTGGTCAGAGGAGTTGGGAGAATATCATGGTGGCTTCGTGGGTTAATGGGATGGTGTATTAATAGGTGAATTTGATGTGGAAAGATCAAATCGAGTCCTAATCGAATTGGGTTTTTAATTGGACAAATTTAGCTCGGTTTAAGGGCTACGGAGGTGGTAGAGATCGAGTAGGAGAGGGAGGGATGGTAGGAGTGTACGTGCATGCAATTATATGTATGTATAACAAGAAAAAATAAATTTAAATAGAATAGGACAAGATAAGATAATTATATGCTAAACTAATTTTAATTACCAAAAATTATTCTAGGTTCTAATTTAATCTAATTACAATTTTAAATAATTAATCGATTACTATCGACTATTGGATTAAAAGTAATTTCTCTTCTTTTTTTTTTGAAAAAAATTGGGTTGAAATTTCGGGTCGTTACACTTCCATTCTCTCTCTCTCTCTCTCTCTCAAAACAATGTTTTCAAAAAATAATTTTAAAAAATTGAAACTTTCAGATTTTTTTTTAGGAATTTTTTTTTTACAGAAAACAAAAATTTCAAAAATTTTAAAAACTGTAAGTAAATAAAGTGTGTTTTTCAAAAAACTGTTTTTTACACAAAATCTGTTTTTAAAAAACTGTATTTATAGTTTTTAAAATTTCAAAACTATTTGTGTAAATACAATTCTTTCAAAATTTTCAAAATTGTATTTACAGTTTTTAAGTGAACAAAGTGTGCGTTTTTTGGAAAACTGTTTTTTTGTTTTGAAAAACTAATTTTTTTTTGAAATGTTTCTAACATAAATTGTTTTTTCCCTTCAAAAATCGCTTTTTCAAAAAATATGCATGAAATGAAGGGAAAAAGTTTGGAGAGCCCATTGATTTTGATTATGGGCAAAAAAAATAACCAATATAGGATTTGACATTGCTAACTTTAGCAACCTCTAAATGGATAATCAAAATCTGATGTGGCATGTTTTGATTATTCACATTTGCTTATTCCACTGCTGATGCTCTAAGGCCAGAATTCAATCCTTGTAAAAGTACGGGATCTTTTATATATATTATAGAGTTGACTTTTATGGAAAACGAGGCCCTGCTCCTGCATAAAATTCGAAGGCCTAAAGCGGCCGCACCTCGGCCTTCACCTCAAGACCGGCCCTGACACTGATCATTTGACTTCAACCCAAGACCTAGATGACCGAAATGGGTTATTGACAGACATTTTGAAGACAGTGTTTGGATTTGACTACATTCAAAAAGTCATTCTGTAACGATCCGGATTTTTGTCATATTTTTTTTCTATACAAATTTATAATATTAAATTCTTAATTCAATTACTTATTAGATTGAATAATTAAAATGCATGATTACGTATATAATTGATATTACATATTTAAATGTATATGAGGTGTACACTTTAGATATACATCCGTCCATACTCACTTATCATTCCTATCTAAATTCTAACTAGAACTCTATTCGAACTAACTCTTCACTTATCCTTCCACACTCTACCACCTCCAAACTTATCCTCTTACACTCCCACTACTTCTAAACTTGCACTTTCTCTCTGTCTCACTTCTCTATACATAAACGTGTCCACATACGTTCTTACTTTATACATAAACGTGTCCACATACATTTTCACCTTATATATACACGTGTGCACATACATTATCACCTTATACATACACTCATCCACGTACATTAGAATTAAAGAAAATCCCACCAAATGTGGCACTTGTCCCCTATCCCTCTTATTATTATCAGTATCCCTCTCCTTCACTCTCAATCTCCATTCCACCACTTTCACACTTATCCTCTCACCTTCTCACTACCTTATTTTCTCTCATTATACATACCCACATAAATCTAAAAATTAAATACCAGTATATTATACCTTATTTTCGCTCTCAATTCTACTGTTGAGTCTAAAGAGAGAGAGAGGGAAATGGGTTTCTACATAACACCCCATCCGTACATCATATTCAGGTTCTCAATCAATCACTACATCACCAAGCATTCAAAAACCACCTTCCAATCATTTCGAGTCAGCCCGAGTCCCCTACTGCCGCTGCCGTCTTTTTCATTTTGTACGCAAACTAGTACTCGCTTTTTCGGCCAGATTTCAGGTAGATTAATCTATATCCTACCATCTCCTAAGTATATTATGTGAATACGTATTGATTTTTATGTTCCAGATTGAAAAGAAATCGATTTCGGTGTTGCGTGGCCGGAACTAGTTTTCCTTTTTGTTTTCTCTGCAAGAACAGTTATTTTGTTAGAATAACACTTAAACACTCTTAATTATCTATCCCTAATTAGTTTAAACAAGTAATAATAGAGGTGTAACGGATTTCCGGCGAGCCTCGCCGATCGAGAATTAGAAATGCGTGACTGGGTTTTAAAAATAATGAAGTAATTACAGTCAGCCCCCTGAGTTATTGAAATATATGATTTCTGCCAATTTGTTAATAACATGTTATTGATAAATTACAATTAGCACATCTAGATTTATTAAGTTTATGGTACAACCCTAATATGATGTTCGTCCTCAAGATTAATGCACTTGATGTAATATATTGTTATAGATAAAATTTTATAATAGATAATAAATATTAAACTTGATAAATTTTTATAGTAGATAATAAATATTAAACTTGACTAGTAAGAATGAAACAAAAGATAGGCATTTTTATAACCTAAACCTTAAGTATAATATTTTGTTTTTATGCACAACAAGAAGGCCAGTAGATATAAAAGAATAAAAGAAAAATAGTGTTAACTAGTAAAAGAATATGCATTCCTACAAACTGATAAAATCGCGCTATGGACAAATGAATTAGTAGTGTAGGTTTCACCAACTACAAGGTCATCGTAGAAATTATTAAAGTACAATTGGACCCTGAGAAAAATTGTGCATACTACCTAAATCCTAAAATATTTTCATTTCTGATAACATCTTAAGAACTACCTAAATACTTAATGAGAAATAATAGTTTACTAAGTTACCAAATTATCCTAAGGTGTACGAAATTGCTACTGGACAGTCTAAGTTAATAAAATTACTAAAGAATATATTTGTTCGATATAACAAAAAATTTGAACAATTCAAAAGGCATCGGCTCAATCCAAATCTCTTATGTGTTTAATTATTTGCACATATCAATTGTTATATTGTTATCTCATTGAAATGTATCATGTTTGAGCTGTTGTTGATTGTATCATATTGTACGTGTTAGATTGGACTTAGGTTCACTGGGTGGTGACGAGTAGTGAATCATGTAGACGATGATAAGTAAATGGAAAATGGTAAAGTGTTGAAAGTGTGAGTGTGTGGATTGTGATTTGAGCCATGGTGATGGCAAGGGTGACCTGCGGGGCCCTGTGTTGAGATTTGTTGTGACGCTAACGTATGAATACGTCATGGAAAGTGTCTCCCGAGGAAGAGAATGGGTTCCATGAGACGATTATAGTTAGTGAGACGTTAATGTATGATACGTCATGGGAAGTTTCTCCCGAGGACGAGAATGGGTCCCATGAGACGGTTATAGTTAGCGTGGGGTAGTGGATGTCCGACCCTAATGTACGATACGTCATGGGATGACTCGATCCTCCTGTTATGGTCTTAAGTGAGAACATACTCGGTACATAACTTAGATGCGCTCACCTAAAACCCTGGTGCAGGATAAGCAAGAGGAAGGGTGGACCCATGAGACGGTTGTAGTTAGTGGATGTGGAAGGAAAGGATCTCGTGGAGATGATTCTTAGATTTCATGTAAGATGATGGATAGTAAAGAAAATGAAGATGTGTAATTATTCTGTACCTCTCGTGTATTATCAATTGTGATAATATTGTTATTATTGAATGCTAATTGTAGAGTAGGGAGTTGGTAGAATTGGGATTATTCTATTGGGTGAATTATCACTCACGGATACGTTTGTATCCTGGTAAATCGGTTGCTTTGGCGATCAATTTGCCAGAGGGTGCAGGGTACAATGGTGGAGCAGACCAAAGAACCGGATTCTCTGCAAGTTGATTAGTACCAGGGTGAGGACCTCCCAGCGGAGGAATAGGAGTTTGTCGAGTCATGGATGTCTTACCCTTAGAAGCTCTGTTAATTTGAAATACTGTTATTTGTATTTTCAAAAGTGTTATCACATTAGTCAAATTTTATTTTATTTTTGGAGTTGTAAAACAATTAAGTAATTTTGTACATAGTATTTGATATTTCCGCTGCTAAACTTTGTTTAATAAAATTTTATTGCTTAAATCAGTTTTATGAATTATTAAATCAATTAAAAAGGATTTAATTAACGTGTCCGAAAATCGGGGCTTACACATTCAGATTTCCAAGATTCTAAACCAAGGGTTTAATGCTGCGGTAAATTGGGCTAAGGTCCATTTTGAAGGTGTTTTTGGACGTTTAGTCCAACCCAAATTGTAATAGTGGTGGAGGTCCATTACTGTAACATTTATAGTGGTGGAGGTCCATTACTGGACAAAAATGCCCCGACTGCCCCTCACTATCTATATAATGTGTTTGGGTACGATAGGATTTTACGGTTTTAGGGTACACTAGGGTTTTAGGGTACTCTAAGATTTTAGGGTTTTAGGGTATCCTAGGATTTTAGGATACCTTAGGTTTAGGCACTTTCATAGGAGTTTTAGGGTGCACTTTCCTATTATAGAGTTTTAGCGATTTAGGCAATTTTATTGGGTACCCTAGGGTTTTAGGCACTTTTATAGGGTACCCTAGGGTTTTAGGGTTTTAGGGTACCCTAGGGTTTAGGCACTTTCATAGGAGTTTTAGGGTGCACTTTCCTATTATAGGGTTTTAGCGATTTAGGCACTTTTATTGGGTACCCTAGGGTTTTAGGCACTTTTATACGGTACCTTGAGGTTTAGGCACTTTTATAGGGTGCCATAGGGGTATTTTTGGAACGCGTGTCCATATAAGGACTGGTACCACTACGAAAAGTTTAGGTGGACTGGAACCACTACGAAAAGTTTAGTGTGTCCTTATCAACAAGGCTCCCTATCTTATTTTGGTTGTTTAAGGAGGAAAGGAAACTTGGAAGATCAGTTCAAAATTAGAGGGTCATAATCGGAAATTACAAACTTCTTGAAGTTTCTGCAATGTATGTTTTTGTACATGCATATTTTTCTCCTACTTTAGGGGAAGCATACAAAATTTGAATCAAATGTTATTTATTAAAATAAATGGCGTAGCCCAAGTACAAGGCCATTAAGCGGAATGCCTAGAGACTCCAATTTTAAGTGACCGCACCTTTCATACATGTGTGTGGCTCCCTTTGCCTTATCTTTTTACCATTTTTAGTTTTTTAAAACACTATTCTATTAGATTTGGTTCAAATTTTTTACATCGCACCGTTCGTCTAAAAATCTAGTAGACATTCCCTTATTTTTAGCTTTTCTTTCATTTCTCAAAGATAAGCCCAAGCACAACCATGTTGATTGGATATGGGCTTTTTCTTTAGTTTGGAGAGGAATGGAAGGTAAAATACATTTATGAAAAAATCTCTCCTCTTTTAGCGATGCACTGCTCACATGCAAATCTTTTTTTATTGTATCTTTCTCTCTCTCTCTCTCTCTCTCTCTCCTCCCTCCTTTCTCTCTTTCTTTCTACAACAATTTATATTACTCCGTATTTTTTAATATTTAATACTAGATAGAGAGGAAAGTGTAGGGAGGCTGTTGCGGTGTGGATGTAAAAAGGTGGTAGATAAAATAGAAATTGTACCTTTTGAGTATGTATTTAACCTAATATTAGTATACATGCTCTTATATTTACAGTCAAGTGGATAATTCTTTAATTTTCTACAGCTTTTTTTCCCTTGTTTTGATTTTTTTTTCCCATTTCACTAAGGATCCGTTTGATTAGCGAAATAATGGGAGAAAGTGCAAGAAAGAGAAAAAAAATACTTTTTGGGTGTTCACTTAGCAAGAATGTCCTAAAAAGTGAAACAAACTTTTCCATACATCCCTCTAAAACTAGAAAGCATGCTTTATTTTTTCTTACAAAAAGTGTAGGAAAATTTTATTTTCTTGCAAGGATGAACATTAATTTATTACTCTAACTTCCGTATTTTCTTGCAAAACTTTCATCTTAATCGAACGGATGCGAGAAAGAAAAATATATTTTCCTTTTCTTTTCTTTTACTTCATTTTATCTCATTTTCACTTTCCATTATATTTTTCTCGCTAATCAGTCAGATTGCCCTTGTAAATTTGTAATTTCCATTTCTCCCTCCTTGGTAACGAGGCTAGGCTACTGATAATATGGCATAAAAAGTGGAAGGTTAGGTAGTTGAAGGGTTGGAGACCAAATTCTATGAAGTTCGTAAGGGCCCTTTGAATGTAATTTTTTTTAGAAGCATTTCCTTATGATTTTTCATTGTTTTTAACATCATAGTCTTGCTAACCATAGTCAACGAGGTGATCACTTTTTATGAAATTCAATACACTTTTTCAGATGTCGATACATTTTTACACAATATCCATTCCATAAGGGTTGTGGTTTGCATTTTCCTTTAACCAAATTATCACCTAGCTTTCTGTTCAATTTTTCCAATCTTATCAACTTGCGGATAGCTTCTTTCCGTACCCCAATCTTCTCTACACTCCTCCATACGTAGGTCCTACGGCTTGTTCATCTTGCAAAACACGCAAATAAAAAGATGTTTATAAAATTTCAATAAGATCAAATGTTAAAATACACACAAAACATGTTGTAATAATTTGTTATTAAAAATGAATGGTAAATGCATTTTAAACTTAAATCCTACAGTTATAGAAGAAAATACAATTTCGTGTATCTTGATCTATTTACTCACAAATTTCAGTATTTTTAATTTACTTTGTTTTACACGATTGATTCAGTGCCGACAATAGAAAAGAAATATCAAATTATACGTAAAAATATACAAAATTTTAATAATTTGTTGAGTCCAAGGAGTTTGCTTGAACCCTCTCAAACCCTAATGGAGCCGCCCTTGTATCGATATTCGTTAAGAGCTAGTAATTTTTTGCAAACGTAGGAGTATTTTCTTTGCTTGTTTAGCGATTTCGATGGACTGGTTGAATAAGGCCCTGTTTCGTTAAAATTATTATTTTTAAAGTACTTATTTTTCGTTTTATGAGACATGTCATTTTCTCATAATGCATCACAATTAATTCATAAAATAAGTAGTAGAAAACACCATGAGACACTTGGGGTACTAAGTAGCACTGAATAATGGAAAATGCTAACCTCCGTTTGCCCTAAGGACGGAGGATAATAGGTCAAAGATGTATTGACATTCGAAAAAAGTCTATTAATAGTTATAAAAATGGGAAATGATAATGCCAAAACCGTTTTTGTTTGTACCAAAACCGTTTTTGTTTGTGCCAAAACTCTAGTGCATAAAAGACTTGTACCATTTGCAATGTACAAGACTTTTATACACTTGAGTTTTGCCACTAACAAAAACGGTTTTGACATTATCATTTCCCATAAAAATATAGTATAAATATCCATAATACGCGTATTGATATCCGAACTGCTTTGTTCTTTTCCCAACTCAAAAAGAATTTTTTTAAAAATTTCCCCTAGATTCCCTCTACTCCAACATTTCTCTATCTATCTCTCTCCACTTATTACCCCTATTATTTTTCAAAATTTTTTTCAAAAACCAAACCAAACACAGCATTGAAATTACATTAAATTGGGCTAAGGTCCATTTTGAAGGTGCTTTTGGACGTTTAGTCCAACCCAAATTGTAATAGTGGTGGAGGTCCATTACTAGACAAAAATGCCCCGACTGCCCCTTACTATCTATATAATGTGTTAGGGTACCCTAGGAGGGAAGTGCTAGGGTTTTAAGGTATCCTAGGATTTTAGGGTTTTAGGGTACCCTAGGTTTAGGCACTTTCATAGGAGTTTTAGGGTGCACTTTCCTATTATAGGATTTTAGCGATTTAGGCACTTTTATTGGGTACCCTAAGATTTTAGGCATTTTTATAGGGTACCTTAGGGTTTTAGACACTTTTATTGGGTACCCTACGGTTTAGACACTTTTATTGGATACCCTACGGTTTAGGCACTTTCATAGGGGGCCCTAGAGATATTTTTGGAAGCGTGTCTATATAAGGACTGGAACCACTAAAAAAAGTTTAGGCTGACTGAAACCACTACAAAAAATTTAGTGTGTCCTTATTAATAAGGCTCTCTTGAAATTATTGGGATATTTATCTTCGTTAGCAAGCCAACTGAATAGTAATTACTAATCTGTACGTACTCGTCGACTCTAACAGGGTTGACAGTATGATTTGCTGAGGAAATCCAACGGTTCAGATTATTGAACGAAAAAGTAGTACTCGTAGTAAAAAAGTTTTCTGGGAATAAATTACTCTACATAACAGAGTACGGTAATGGAGTATGTCAGAGTCTCAGACCGGTGGCCAAACTGAAACGTGTACCTTTCAGAAAAGATAGCGACCACACGCGTACAAAATCTAGCACGTGGCCAACGGAGCCAGGAAAAAAAAAAAAAAAAAACAGCTGGGAGGATTATTATCCCCTACTTTATGGGCTTGGCTCATACTCCCTCCGTTTCAATTTTCTCTTCTCAAAAATTACCGTTAAATTGAGACGGAGGTATGTCTTTAGGTTCTGTCTCGGGTTTCACATAGATGATCTGAGTAGTCCATTTTGTTCAATATATTATGCTCAATTGGATATCGGTAAAAGCGCTTACGAAAAATCCAATTTCACTTATGAATTTAGGCTCATATTTTTGAACAAAATGAACGGATCGAATTAATTTAGTGAGACCTAGAACGGATCTGAAGACATGTTTGTACGATGTACCCCATGTGTATAGTCATACTCTTTTCAGGGCTTGGCCCGCACTGAGAAAATTTATGCCTTGTTCCTTTCACTTTTCAAAAAGTATTTTTTAAAAAATATCTACTAGATTCTTTCTAAATTCCCTCTACTTCTACTATTTCTCTCTCTATCTCTCTCCACTTATTATCCCTACTATTTTTTAAAAAAAATTTTAAAAACCAAATCAAACACGGCATTAGTGGGCGCTCCTTAAGCATTGTAACGTTGTGTCCCAATACTTTTTAGCGGAAGCATGTTTACGCTAGTAATTGAGTTATGCAGAATAATTTTTTAATTTTGTCTTTATTTAAAAAAAAATTTGCATTTATTAGTTTTACGCCAAATTTTTATGTGATATGAGAGAGTAAGAATGAGAAGAAAAAAGTAAAAAATTTTAACTTTTACACAAGCATTTTGAGAAATATCTAAACAAAAACTCAAAAAGTCAAATTTTTTGACTTTTTCTTGAATATTTCTCAACTTTTTTGATTCTTCTCGTCCTTACTCACCTATATCACATAAAAATTTGACGTAAAATTAACAAACGCACAAAAAAAAAAATTAAATAAGGACAAAATTGTAATGCATAAGTTAGTCACTAGCATGAACGGAGCCGTTATTTTTATTGGAATCTTTTATTAAGTGTATAGAGCCTACAAAATTGTCTAGTGTTAGTGCGTGGCGGAACATGATTACCCAATAATGTCTTAGGCTCGGAGGCTAGCCATCTTTAGGCTCCGCTACATGTACTTCTTCTATTCCATTTTATTTGTTCATTTTCGTTATTTAAGTCGTTCTTTAAACACTTATATGTCCCAATATATAATATTTTTTATAATTTTAAAAACTTTGTGTTGTATACCTAAATGAGAACTATCAAACAAAATCCATATTATATAAGCGATTGAAAACCGACATAAACATAAATAATAAAAAAAAGATAAACAAAATGGGATAGCGGAAGTATATAAATATAATTTGAACCATTCAGTTTATATAGCTCAATGAATAGAGCAGTCATACAAAAACTAAGGTCCCGTTTGTGCTATTTTTTCATCTATAATGTACTATTAAAAGTGAAATTATTTCTCATACACTAAACTTTTTTCCACATCCATTCTGCCTTTTTGACATCTCCTCTCCATTTCTCATATACCATCTTTAAGTTGTAGTTTAGTGAAAACAATTTGACTACAAAGTACTATAAGAAGTAGTCCATAACTTTTAGCTTAACGAAAATGTCTCGTAAGTTGATTAGAAACAAAAAACAAAACAGCAACAACATGACAGGATATCGCGTGATTAGTATTGAGAATAGTGTATTACGATTAGTACATCCCTACATCCCAAATCTTTAGTTCCTCGTTATATCCTAACCGGATAAAAAAATGTTATATATTTCAATTGATAATACTACTTTTTATATGCAATATGAATATTGTTTGATAGATCTCAATTAGTTCTTTTAAAAACCAAAAAATTATACATTACAAGATATAATCAATTAAAAAGTGATACAAACTTCCAAAAGAGACACATAAATTAGGTTGACGTTGGATTAATTTTCTGGGCAAAGTGCAGGAAGGCCCCTTCTCCTACTTCGACTTTTTATTTGAGTAGGAGTAGTTTTTCTAGATTTCTTCAATAAAAATCCCAAAGATTCACAGACAATCAACAAAAAAGCATAAAAATCCCACTCCTAATTTTGGAGGCGGAAGTGAATATTTTGAATGAAACCTTCCTTTATTTTTCATACAAAAATTGGTCTACACAAAGTTTCATAAAATAAAAAAAAACCTTTACAAAAGATTTACCATTAAAAATATAAGTATATAGTTCTCGCACTTTTTGTTGCAAACATAATAATTAAGTCTCCATAGTCAAGCTGTTTCACCAACTGTTGGAAAAATGTATGCATATTAATTTGTTGGAAAATGATATATATTACAATTTTATATTTATTTTAACGATTGTCGGAAAACCAGATTAATTATTTTGATGATGTTTTTATATTTATCGCCAAGTCATTTTCGGATTAATTTTCTCAACCTTGTAAAATTGCTTAAAGTCTCTTGAATTCAAAGCTTAATATCTACAAAGATTTAGTAAGCTCAATCTCAATACATGCTTTAACGAAATTATTCAGATGAATTTTTGAGCTACAGGTTGACAAACTGATTGACAGGTCGGCTATCTAAACAGAAGAGGTTGTCAACCGGAGTTCACCAGATGGCAGACCGGTTGAGAGAGCGGACGACCTCCCGGTCGACCGGTAGTACATTTTTGCAGATTTCTGTAGATTAGTAAAATTCCAATGGCTATATTTTTCCTAAATTAGCTCTCCAACGGCACCACTGTTTTATTAACGGCTAGAGGTGGATGAATCACTATATAAAGATTGAAGAATATATTGATGAGTATCCAGTCAAGCCATATCAATCCATATCATTTCAAGAGCAAGAAATCCAAAGATTAAGCCAACACTTTCATATCTATCTTGAGAGAGAGAGAGAGAGAGAGATTTTGTATAAGTTGAGAGCTTCCGCTTTCATATCTACCTTGTGAGCTTATTGTTATTTGAGAGCTTCAAATCTCTTTACATACTTGTAATTCCTAAGCGAGTGTTTGAATTAAACACTTGAAAGCTTAGAAAACCAAATTCGAGTTTGAATTTGTGTGTTATTGTTTTTGAGAGATTTTCGAAGAAACCACTTGTTGTTGCGCTAGCTCCTCGGGAAAGCTAGAGCTGTAAGGTCGTTGTAAGCACCCGCAAGACTTACTGCTTGTAATCTTTTTGAAGATTAAAGGAACCTTCAAGTAATTGCTTGAGGAGAAGTGGACTAAGCCGGACCGTGGACAAATCCGAACCAAACCACTATAATTAGGTTCTATCTCTCTAACTCTCTCCCTCTTTTACTTTCTCATTATCTTGGATATATTGTTAGAGAATAATTTTTAAATTGGCAATTTCCTTTACAACCCTATTTACCCCCCACTCGTCTTTTTGGGTGACACCAATTTCTTCTCGATAGACAATATAACCAATCCATTCAATCTTTCTTGAGACCTATGTCAAGCATTTTTTTCTTCGTCTTTTTTATCGCCTCTAGCTTTTGAAATGTAAAACCCCCATTTATTAATTGTTGGCAATAATTGATGACCCGACCCGTTTCCTGCAATGGCTGGAGCCTTGAATTCTGTAAAAATGCAACCAAATCTTTGTTAAAATCTTTGATTGAAGCAGGGGACAAAAAAACACATGAGAGTTCCCATGTGGAAGAGGGTAGTGGTGTAAATATTTCCGCTTGAAGGAGATCCGAATCTGCACTCCCACAGATCCGAATCTGCACTCCCACATAGGCCTTCTTTTGTCCATTTCCTCCAAGACAGCCCCACAAACATCCTATCCGAGGGTCCAAATAGTTTACTCCTAAACTAGTAGTATTAAATCTTCCACAATCCAAATCATATAAGTATTGATTTCATATGTATATAATTCAGGATTGCAAACGACCCGAGCCGAGCCCATTCTAGGTGCATATCAAGGCGCAGGTCTATAGCCCGTGTTGAGCTCGAGCTTGACTCATTTGCTAAACGAGCCAAAAACTTGAGCCCTTAACAAGCCGAGTTCAGTCATTTACTAAACAAACCTCGTTAATTGAGTCGAGTTTTCCTTAACGAGCTTAGTTTTTTCATATGGTCGGTCGTCGAAAACTCGAACTCGAGCTCGAGCTCACAAGCTAATGCTCAGTTGATTTGCAGCCCTAAATTTGTCCTATGTCCCAAAATAATTTTTTGATCTTATTTTTTTGATTTTCGTGAAACTTTTGTACTAGTTTGCATGAATATTATTACTTGTCGATTCGTCTAAGTTTTCCATATCTATATTTAAAAAATACGGTAATTTTCGTGCATATACCCTTTTCTTATTGCTTTATTAAAAAATAAGTACTTATTTCACATTTTTAAATTAAAAAATAATGTGTTTACTCAAATAATTTTTTAATTTTTTTGCACCGCTCAACAGATCTCAGTGAGATCTATCAAACAAGATCCATTTTTTTGAGAAATTATTTGTGTAAATACATTATTTTTTAATTTGAAATTATTTTCTTAAAAAATAAGTACTTATTTGGAAACCTGAAATTGGCCACCGAATTGTCATTCTGAGACTATGTTATATCTCTTGCTTTGACAATTAATCATTTACAGCCTGTTTGGATGGGGGAGAAGCTCCCGGATTTGTGAGGCCCCCTGATTACCAATCCTCCTCCTCGCCATATTCAGTGTTTGGAAGAGAAAAGGGACGCCTGATTTAGAAGGGGGATTAGTTACTGTTGGGATTACAAATTAGGGGGAAGGTGGATTCGCCAAGAACTGGGTTACCCCTATCGTTGCTATATTCGGGTTCCCATTTGATTGTTCTGCCCTCCCGTTTTCTCTTCCATCACCAACGGTTAAAGCCTCTCTCTCGCCGATCACATAAGCATGTATGCATATAATGTATAGATACACCCACATGGCACACATACTAACACACAGTGAGAGAGTGAGAGAGAGAGATACGGACGAGGAGAGGGAGCATAGAGAGAGAGAGAGAGAGAGAGAGAGAAACATACAGGACTGATCAGAGCAAGAGGCTTTAATGGCTGGAAGGAGGCGGCAGCAGACGGAGAAGACGATCAAGGGCCGCACAGGCAGCGTGGGTGAATGGGGGGCGTGGGGTAACTGGGGCTTTTGGAAAGAGGAAATGAGAATGGAAAGAGATAGTGGTGGCCTGGTGGGTGGGGTTTTTTTTTTTTTTTAACTTTTTCAGAAAATAATATTTTTTTTTAAATACAAAACATGTTTACAACATTTGCATTCTACTTAAATGAAAGTATTTTCCTAAAAGTGATGATAAATATCAATTTATTGTAAAAAATATGAAATAATTCAATTTTGAGCATTAAAAAATCAATGTGGGGGCAATTCAGTCATTCGACATGTAATCCCATCATCCATATCTTTTTTCTCAAAAAATCATCCAAATATCTAATTACAAATCATCCCTTCTTATGAGGTGTGACTGCTCTTCTTAACATATCACTTATCATTACATATCTACCATTAAATTTACCCTCATTACAAATTCACCCAAAAACAAATCATTCATTCAAACGGGCCGTTAACGCTCTTGGAGCATGACCAAGTAGTACTTCAAGACTTGTTCATGCTCTAAACTTAACCACCACACAATTACGTGAGGTCAATGCACTTAATTGTGGACTTACATAATTTGTTGGCCGTTGGGGCTAGAGCGCTACTAGGCTGTGCTCCAAGAGCAACCAATAATTTTTTGGTAAGAAAAATTTATTTAACGGTCTCGAGGCACCATCACATAATTCTCAACACCCTTATTCACTGTATATTTTTATATTCCTTTTCCCAATTTAAATGTCTCCTAAAATTTTTCGGATATTTTCAAATTTCAAGAAATATACTTCTACTCCCCCTTCGTCCTCTATGATTTTACGTATAATTTTTATTTGTCTATATCTCTCAATGTATATGGACCTATCGAAATGTGTGATAACTAGTAAATTACTATGATATTGAAGTAGTACATGGTGATACCCAAGACTATTAAATAATTACTAGAGGGAGAGTGACACAGAGAGGTGGAGAGATAGAAACAGAGAAGTGGAGAGAGAGAAACAGAGAGGGAGCTTTACCCTTTCCCCAAGGCCACTGCAGAGTGGTGGTGCCCCCAAAATTTGTGGTTTGCTAGTGAGGCATGCACCCGAACCAAAGCAAATTGCTCTCTCTGGCTGCACATCCCACCAACCCTTCTCTCTTGTATTTTTTTTTTTTTATCAAACCACAAACATACATCTTCTCTCTTGTATTAACCGAGAGAGAGAGAGAGAGAGAGAGAGAGGGATCCCAGTCTCATCCACTTTTTGGTCAAATTCGGATTCTCGACCCTTTGACTCCTCCTGCCAAACCCAATTGCTTTTCAGGTACAAATACTGCCCCAATCTGCTGCAACAACAAAGATTGTGCGGTTCAAGTTTTTTAATGATATTGGTTCAGAAATTTAAACTAAGCATTCAAAAAATTAACAGGTAAAAACACCGTAAAAGTTTAAAAAATTTATAGACGAAAAAATAAACAAAAAGTGCCACTGCATGCCACAAAAATTTTGCAATTTCGTCCCTACGTATTTAAAAAATCATACTTATCGATATCTGTTGGATCTGATTTTTTTCAAACTCCTCATCAAATATTATTTTAAAATTTATGAATATTCTTTTGTAATTTTTTTGTTTTTCGGGGCTCAATAAGCATGTGGTGGCCTATCGTGCGGTGGTCGTAGCATTGCTAAAAAATAAACTCAAACTCCGGGTGGAACTTTTTCACAATGGGCGGAAGTCTGAAGGAACTATGCCGCGTGGTGGTAGAAGGTCTACGGGTCTTGAAGCTCTTCTGATGAAAGAAGAAGCGATGACGGTATGTAGGGATTAAGGGGGTGTTCCACTTTTTTTTAAAAAAGAAAGCGGAACAGGACTAAGCACCGGCTAAATTTGTGCCAGGAGCCGCGACACAAATAAACTAATAATACTCCATAAACAAGCTTAGAAATATAAAATAATTACTAGCAAGAATAACAAACAAGCTTTGACAAATCACACATAATAATAATATGTTAATTAACTAATGAGTTTAAGACAACCAAATAATCTGGATTTTAATTTAGGTTTCAACCCTAGAAGTTGCTTCAATTTTTTATTTTCAGTTTTTGCTGGAATTTTTGATTGATGAGTGTCTAAATTACCTTAATTTCAACCAATTTTTCTAGAGTTAATATTAATTTTGTCCTAATTCCTTCATTCAATCTTAATTCTAATTTTGTCCCATAGGTATTCATCAGGGCTAGTTTTCAAATGAAAAAAAAATTAAAAACTTGGGCATTTTTTTGCTTTGTTCTTATTAAAAAAATATCATTTTTGTTGGTTTGGCGTTAAATTTTGGTGAATTATTGGTTCGTCTCGATGAAAGTAATCGAAAAAGTTAAAAAAATTATGACTTTCACCCATTTTTTTTTGGAAATAACCAAAAACTTTTAAAGTCTTTTCCATTCTTCGCAATGATTAAAACCAGAAAAGTTGAAAAAGATCAATTAAAATTAGGAAATTTCGTAAAAGAAAAAAAAAACTTTTTGGGACTTGTTTTTTCCTTTACTAATAAAATTTTGGTCATAATTTTTATATATTTTTTTAAACTAAGACAAACACAAGGTTGCAACAATTTATGGGCGAACATGAAGAAATGATAACAATAAAAGATGATATAAATTTTGTCCATACACACTGCAAAATACTGCACGAAAATGTTAGTATAAAAGTTTTGATCAATTGAAACAAATATTTTTGATCGGCTATCAATTTAAACAATTATGAAATCATATCCATATTCTATCTATTTCAAAATGCAAAAATATAAATTTAGCGTCATATTTCTTAACAGATGCATACAATAACAATCTTACGAGAGATTTTTTTTTTTTTTTTCTACAAATCTTGAATGAAGTGGGGTGAGATTTTTAAAAACGTTGGACGACGGATTTATATATAGTATATGTTTTAATGTTCTTGAAAGATAATTTCTATAATCCGATAGAAAATTTAAAATTTAACGATCGTTTGGCTTCATCTGTCTCTCGATTCGTTCTTGCCTCCCCAATTCTTACCGTTAAACGAACCAAAGACTCTGAACTAATTGACCCGAATTTTTGAAAAGGAAAATAATAACTTAATTAATTTACTCCGAACTTTAACCTATTGGTCAAAAAAATTTCTACGTAGGTGATGAGGATTATGTAGTATGGATCTGGCTTCTCTGCAACAAGACTTCAGAGAAGTTTCTGCGGCCTCATCTCGTCCGTTTATTTAGCAATTAATGATTCGGATTTTAAAAAGACTCATTGCGAAAAGAAACTATTCTTTTCACGAAAAGCCTCTGAACAAAATCTAATCTAAATAGTAAAAATATTTTTGAACAAAATCTAAATAATAAAAACACTTTTGAACAGACGAGATCATCCGAACGGTCTCTGCAGTCCAAACAGACGGCAGATAAAACTATTTCCTTATGGCCCTGTTTGATAGGAGGGGTTGGATTAGATGGGATTGTGGTCAATGGATTATTAGTGAGGGGACTATTTGGGAGTATAGTCCCTCATATCCCATGTTTGTTTGTGCATGGAATTCAACAACGGACAATGTCAATCCTGTATGTCTTATGTTTGTTTTGAATACCGCTTGACAAGGATTAATGACTCAATTGTCCATATTGTCCCTAGTGCAATTTATAGATGAATGATTCTATTTGAACCCCAAAAATTATCTCTAATCCCGACTACTTTTTACAACCACCTCAATTAATTTGATTAAAAAAAAACTTGATTTTCAATTGACTAATGTTGCCTCCAAAGCAATTTACAAACCCACACATACCCTTTTTTTTACCTCTTCCTATTCCTTTGAATAACAAAAAAAAAAAAAAAAATACCACTAACGAATTTAAAAAAAAAACTACAGAAAAAAAGGAATCAAAAAAGTATGGCAAACAATTCCAGAAACACGACAGCAAAAAAATTGAAAACAAAAAAAGTAAGAAAAAAATTGATTACAACTACAGTAAAAGAAATGGAAACAAAAAGCATCCATTTTAGAGCATCTAAGGTTATTTTGGTAATTTCAACAGTTTTTCCAGAGGAGCCTACCTCCAATCCCGCAACCCCCCATAGGATTATATTGTCTCCCGTAAAAAGGATAATCAATCCGGACGGAATTATTAATCCCAAGACTAGGCTCTGTTTGGAACCTAAGGAAAGGAAATGAAAGGAAAAGAAAATAAAATAGAAGGAAAATGAGAAGAAAATGGGAAGAAAAATTTACTATTTACAAAACTGAAAATTGTTATTTTCCTCCCCTTTTCTCTCCAAACCAAACAATGGAAAGAAAAATTTTTTAGTTTTCCTTTCTTTTGCTTTCCTTTCCTCGGGTTCCAAACAGACCCTAAAACACACACAAACATGAAATAAGAGAGGGCGGGAGAATTGTTAATCCAATCCTACCTCCAATTCCCCCAATCAAACACGCCCTACGGGGAGTATATGCACAACTCATCATTTCCTTATCCGACGAAACGGGTCAATCAATTTCTCCAATCGGAGAAAAACAGGACGTCATTTTTCCGCATCTCGTTTTCCATTTTGACGATTCGGTCCATCAATTTATTGATCCATATCTGTACTACTACTACCGCACAATTCCCCGTCAGTTTGGTTAAAACTTAAATACTCTTTTAAGTCCATTATTTTTTCCCTTCTTTTTTTTTTTTTTTACAGCAATAATTTACAACTATATAAGTACGTTATTAATTTACTATATGGGAGTATATTTATGACAATAGGATCAGATTAAGGCTAAATTTCGTTAAGAATTTTTTTTAAAAATTTTTCTTGTTTTGTCATTATTCAAATTTTTCCCCGATTATGCACTCGCTGGTGAAGTACTCCTACACATTCCGGCCAATTGTTTTTTACGAATCCTAAACCATAGTAAAAAATTCTATTTTTACAACTCACAATTCAAGTCTACTATAGAAATAATTGACTTTCGTTACGCTGGGAAATGCCCACAATGCTGCGGTGTCCAAATATTCCAGTTTCTTGGAGTCATTGGAGAATTTATCAGATTCTTAACTTCAAGTTTCAAAATTAGTTGAAATGTGCGCAAACTGACTCAAATATTCTATTCCAAAAAAAAATGCCCAAAAAGTTTATAATTTTTCCCACACTAATTGAAGATGAGAGATTTATTGAGAGGAACGTGACCCAAACGAAGTTTTATACTACTCCACCTAATAATTCCCCTAAATAATAGAACCTTTCTTATCCCTCCCTACCTTTCCTTCTTCACTCTCACTCTCTCTCTCTGTCTCTCACCCTCTCTCCCCACAATCAAAGGTTTTGCACGCAATATTAAAAACCCTACTCTCTCTCTCTCATCACCATGGATTCAAGCGAAGCAACGAAGACCGTATTCTCCAGAATCCAAACCTTAGATCCCGAGAACGCCTCAAAAATCATGGGCTTCATCTTCATACAAGACCCCGGAGAGAAAGAAATGATCCGCTTGGCCTTCGGACCAGAAACCCTCCTGCTCTCCCTCATAAACCAAGCCAAGTCCCACCTGGGTCTTTCGTCGAACGCCTCGTCCGCGCCCCCGACCCGCCCCCGAATCATCATCCCGAACAACAATGGCTTCCACATAAACCCTTCCTCTTCTTCCTCGCCTTCCCCTTCCTCCCCTTGGTCCGTCTCCGGGTTCAACAGCCCCAGCCCTAGACCCTCCCCTTCCTCTTCCCTCTCCTACGCCGCCGTCGTCAATGGATCAACTACGAATAACCCGTCGCCGATTAGTTCCTCACTCTCTCTCCCCGCGCTCTACAACCACGACCAACAACAGAACCTCTCGTTCCTCGACGACGCCGCGTCGAAGAGCCTCGACTTCATGGACCCCGTGATGAGCCCCAGCGGGCGCAGCGACTCAATGCTGTTACCGTACGGTACTAACAACAACAATGCCCCGCATGGGCATTTTCATAGGAGGAGTTATTCTGTGAATGATGAGTTTCTGAGCGGTGGGTTTGAAGAGGGAGGGGGTGGGTTGGTGGGGGGTGGGTGGAGGCCGTGTATGTACTTCGCTCGAGGGTTTTGTAAGAACGGGGACAGTTGCAAGTTTTTGCACGGCGGGTTTGGTGGTGAGTTTATTAACGATGCTGCTCCCATTGGTGGTGGTGGGTCTTGTTCTCCCGGGAAGATTGATGGGTTTGATGAGTTGCTGAGGATGAAGGCGATTCAACAGCAGAGGTACGCTGCTGCGGCTTCTCAGCTCATGGCCGGTGGTGGTGCTGCTTTCCCGTATAAAGGCATGAACTTTGACTCCCCAAGGTATACCTTTTTGATTCAGTGTTTGTGTTTGGAGTGCATTTTTCGCTGCTTTTGAGTAGTTTTGGTTCTGTTTTTTTTGCTACTGAAAGGGGAAGTTACCTATTTACCCTCTAATCGTTTTATTACGGAGTACATTTTCCCAGATTTTGGAGTTACATTTTCACTGGTTTTGAGTGTGTTTTGGTTTGGGGTTTTTGTTGTTGTTGTTGATATTGTTCTCTTTTGGATGGTGTTCTTGGCATTGTCGTGAATATTTATGTATCTATGTAAGTAAAGATGACATGGAGTAAAGGGGACCAACGAAACTGTAGGCCAAAACTTTGTTTAGATGTTGATATGTTGGGTTTTTGATTGATTATTGTGGTTTTCTTTACTGCATTATGCTGCATTATAGATCTGCGGCAGCGGCATTGATGATTGGGGAAGAATTTCACAAGTTCGGGCGATGCCGGCCTGAAAGACACGATTTTTTGGCAATGGGTTTCGGAGGAAATGCAAATTCTAGCTCTAGACAGATTTACTTGACGTTTCCAGCAGATAGTACGTTTAAGGAAGAAGATGTCTCGAATTACTTTAGGTAATTGATTGTTTTGTTGCTCGACGTTGAGAATGAAATTTTGAGTAATTTGCTAAGGATGTTTTTGTTTTGTTGATTTGAAAAATTTGAAGCAAGTTTGGACCAGTTCAAGATGTAAGGATTCCATACCAGCAGAAGCGTATGTTTGGGTTTGTCACGTTCGTTTACCCGGAGACTGTGAAGATGATTTTGGCCAAAGGGAATCCTCATTTTGTTTGTGATTCTCGTGTGCTTGTTAAGCCTTACAAGGAGAAGGGGAAGGTCCCAGAGAGGTAGAGACTTTCTACAATTTCCGCTTATTCTTTGTTTAGTTTCAGTTCTATTGCTCACTTTTGTGCATTATAATTTTCAGGAAGCATCAGCAGTATCCGTTGGACAGGGGAGAATATTCATCGTGTTTAAGTCCGCCTGGGCTTGACTCTGGAGAGCAGCCCTTTGATCACATTGGTAAAGAAAGAAAGAAGATTTCTTCTTATTTTCTTTTCCACGTGCATTGTCTAATCTTGTGTATTCAAGCTCATATTCTTACTTTATGCAGGAGCAACTATGTTTTACAATACGAAAGAGATGATTTTGAGGAGGAAAATGGAAGAACAGGCTGAATTGCAGCAAGCCATTGAACTCCAGGGAAGAAGGTTGATGCATTTGCAACTTATGGACTTGAGGAATCATCATCACAACCTCAGTCATCAATTACAGCCAAACATGGCTTCTGGCATCCCCATTCCCTCTCCTCCGCAATCTCGCCTCGATATCAATCAGAGTCTTGTGCTTCGGTCTGATGGTGTCAATCAAGATGTCTCAGAAGGTTGAACTAATAAGAAACTGTCCTTTCGCATTTTGTTAGTTTTATTAGATCTTCTTTGTTTTCAGGAGGTTGATCTCTTATTCTGCTTTTTTCCCTTGTATTCTCTAGTTGCTGAGAATAACAGTAGCCCAGCTGCCGCCAACTCTCTAACTGTTGCTACTGATCATCAGCGAGAAGTAAAAGAAGCTTGTGATGACAGCAATGGCCTCGAATCCAGCGACAGCAATGGCCTTGACAATGATGATTTCCACGAGAGGTATAAAGCCTTGATTTCTCATTAAAAGGGGGGTTAACGACTCGAGGGTGTTTGTCAAAACCTTGGATTTAGCAAGTGTTGTTTCTGTAAATCAGAATCCAAAAGAATTAAAATGATATTTTTCTGAATCAGTGTTTAAGCAACTGTAAAAATTGTTTTTTGGCCCCAAAGCGAAAATAGAAGCAGAAACTTTGGCAAACATGCTGGCACTGTTCCTTCTTCTGAGGCTTTCCCAAACACCCTCGTACTGCAAGCTCTATTTGCGTGGAATTTTTAGTATTTCAGCTATATATTGTTGTTTATATTCTGTTCTTCCTTTTGCTTGTCTGTGGATTGTTTCGCGTTGTTTTTTTCCCACCTCTGCCTTCTAATTTTTTGTTTTTTTTTTTGTCGTGAGAGCAGTTTAGAGCATATCCTACCGGATAACCTCTTTGCTTCTCCTACGAAATCAGCCGGTGACAATGGTTCTATCTTCTCTACTTGTTTGCCAGACGCTGATGATAACTCCTCAGTTACAACAACTGCTACTACTTCATCTAACACCATCCCTATGCTTCCCTCCACTTCTACCCTCACTATGGCTTCTCTAAAATCTTGTTACTTCCAAATGCCGAGGTATTTTGCTGGTCCTTTCTCTTTTTTTATGCCATAACTAAGGTTCTAGTTTATTCCAATTTGAGTTGTTATTTTACAAGGTCTCCTTTTGGGCTAGAAGCCATTGAAATAGGTGATAGAGGGGACCATGGGCAGCATGGAGGGATTGACTTTAGCTTTGGTAAGAGAGACCATCAATGTTGCATTTCGTCAATCATGTTGTCACAATTTCCGAAAGTTTGTTGAATTTCTAGTTGTATGGATCATTGCTAATGTTTTACTTTTTTCGTTCATCTATGCAGAAAGGAAGGTTTGAGTAGGGGGCATATACAAGGAAGAAAAGTCCTCTAGCTGTATAGCCAAAAAACCATACCCACAACAAAAAGATCTGTAAGGAAGATCTCCTCAAGATTACTGTCATCATCAATACCATACTACTTACAACTATACATATAATGCATACATAAAGGACAGATGAACTAATTGATGAGAGTGGGGTCTCTGTTTCTTTACTTTTGTACCCTCTCTGTAGTTGTGTGCTGGACCACACCAGAACAGTAGCATAACAAAGAGCCAGTAGAGTTACTTTCTAATATATTGTTGATTTACCTTGTTTATTAGTACTACCTTCTGTTACCCCACTTATATTTTTGTGCTTTAAGTGAGAAGGGAGGAAACAAAATCAAGGGAAAAAAAGTTAGATAGAGCTGATGTTTCTGTTTTGTGGTAGAGATTAACCCTAAAAGAAAATGTGGTAGAGAAGAGAGAGATTTGTTTTCAGAAAGCAGACCCATATAGAGTTCAAAGGAGCTGAAAAAGAAGTATAACTACTATGCTGATAAGCAACACAAAAAGGGTAAGTACTGTAAATACTGACGTGGTGGCTGAAAGCTGGTCTTTCTGTTACTCTCTGTCTTTTTTCAATGGCTTTTAATTATAATAATAAGGCATCTGTGATCCAGTGGATGAGCACCGAGGTAAAAAATAAAGGAAATTCTGGAGAGATGAAAAGAAAATAGGGGAGAAAGAAAAGGGTGGTTCTTTTCCAATTTCCAGTGATTAAAGGTTACTTTAGGGGACTCTTTTGTCTCATTTTGTGGTTTCTTTTAGGTGGACATGAAAGGAAGAGGGCCACACTCACATGGGTGCTGACACAATTTTGAATGGTACGAGAGTACCAAAACACTCCTTTCACTTTCAGTCCCCGTGGCCTCAGTCAGTTAAATGTACAGTAGTATAATACAAGGGCTTTGGCCTTTTGTTTTATGGGTATTGATGCCCCTTGTGTTTTGGTATGCCTTTTATTATGCTAGATTGCTAGTGGTACATGTGCTCCCTTTCACTAGGTTTTTTTTTGTTTGTCCTCCATTTGTGTTTAAAATTTCACTTGGACCAATGCTGCTGTGGCCAAGCAGAAATAAAGTATCAGAGTGGTGTGGCCTTTGAGTAGTTTTATAGTACAATTATGTTAAAATAGTTATGGGGGTTTGTTGGGTTTCCCTCCCCTCTGAAGTCTCTGGAGGGGACCAGAGAACTAAGCTCCCATCCAATGTTGTTGCCCTCCAGTTCGGTCCAGTTTGGGCCCACAGTAATGATCGGAATTGTTCATTTTGTAGAGTTCGCCGAGGAGTATGTGCACACGAAAAATTAACTTGAGCGAACTTTGGTAGATATATGATCAAAACAGATTTATGTGAGGAAAAATGGCATGAGAAAATGTGATTTGAAACTTGTATCCCCCATTTTCTCCTTACACAAACCTGCTTCGTTCATATGGCTATCAAACAAAGTTAATTTTTCAGGCGTCTTTTTTCTCAATGTAGTTTAAAAATTAAGCGAATACAATCATTATTATGCGCCAATGACCTGTGCCAATTGACTTGCCAACTCTTAGCCTAATAATTTGAATCAAAAGATTAACTTCAGGTTAATAGTAGTTGGAACATATAAAGCACTTGATGCTTCCTATTTTTCCCGATGTGAGACATTATTGGGGTGCTCACAATTTTCCTACTTTATGATGTAACGTTCTCGTTGCATTGGCCCATCAACCTTTCTTTGATAGCGATGATGTGACATTTAGTTCTGTACAACACATCATTGGGATCGTAACAGATTCTAGAGGTGGCTCTCATCATATAGACCAAGATTGTGCTTTGATACTAACGGTAACGATTCCTGCTAACCCTTAGTCTTACCACGTGACTCAAAAAATTAACCTCAAATAAATTGTAGCTGGCATATAAAGCATTTTTGCAGATGTGGGACCTTTTTGGGGTTCTCACACTTAAAGGTCCTATTCTGGACTGGAATGGTGGGTAACAACACTGGATGGGAGCTGGAGGGATCCTCCTGATTCTCTGTCGGTTTTTAATTTTTTGGTTTTTTCGAAGGTCAAGCAATAGCATGATAACATGTGGAAATTGGTACATTTTGGCATGCAAGAAAAATGCTCCCTTCATTTGTTCTTTTGGGGCCTTTCAACTCATCAAGGGAACATTATCGCTGCATTAGTCATATTTTGAGGTATTTTTGTCGTCCTGTCCTTTAGAAACATTAGTGCTATTATTATTATAATTGTTATTTTTTTTATTGCTAGGAATTAATTTCAAAAGAGAAGGATCACGTTCAATTACTTTGAACCGAGACAATTTTTGTCGAAAGGGATTAAGAAATGGGGACGGAGAGAGTAGGGACATTTGTGGCTATATCTAATCTGCTTAGGACAGATGTATCGGTTCGGTGAACAATCTTACCGTCTATTGATGGCGATAGGGAGTTCGGTTTAAATACGGGACAAAATTGAATGGATTGGGCAAAGCCTCGAATGGTCCTGTGGCTGTGGAGTCAGTCACCCCATAGCAAAAGCTTCTTGAGGCCACTACTAGTTCTAGTAATCAGTAGTCAAAAAAAGAGAGACATTTCCATCTCTTATTTCCTTTGTACTTGGGCACATGCAAGCCTAGGATTCTTTATTCATGATATAAAAGTAGACCTTCCCCTTCACATCATTTCATACTGTTCTTAATTGTCGAAACTTGATCGAAAGAAAGCTGGTATTTGGGCTGCTTGTTGGGTGAGAAAAGCCCAAAGTGCTTCTCACTCTGTGCTCCAGTCTTTTGATTCTCGTCAAACATGGCAAACAAATAGGTCTCAATAGCCCTCCCAGGCGTCTTTGGACTCTCTCCTTTCACGTGATTGATAAGATTCCTATAACAAGTCCCTGCGTTCTCCACCGAAGCTGCAGGGCCGCCTGCGGAGGGCCATCTGCTCTCTGACACCACGATTTTCACTTTGGGTCTGCCTGCCTTCTCGAGGGCAGAGTCGGTAGCGTCCAACATGGCATCGAAAAGGTTCTTGTAAAGAAATGGACTGTGTCGAACGACAACTCTTAGGGCGTTGAACATGGCTTAGGGAAGAGGAACGTGATGGGGATTGTTGATGTGGGCGAAGTAGGGGTATATGTTGACTAGCAACGGGATGTTGGTGTTCCTTAGGAAGCCGATGATCGGTCTCATGGATGACCTCGATGCGCCTTTGAAAGAGCCAAGCGAAGGAGGGTACGAGTTGCTTAGGAACACTGAGTAGGTTGCAGTTGAGACCTGTTATGTTGGGAATTTAGACATTAATTTAGATTATTCCATCAAAGAAAAGAAAGAAAACCATTTTCATTAACATGTACTAACGTTGTCAAAAGTTGATAAGCAATTAAAGTAAATGTATAAACAAGCAATTATCCTGTATGAATTATGAAATTTACTATGAGATGATAACAGATAGATCTCTCACTTAGTTCTACAAATTAGTGTGAATTTTTTTTTAAAAAATCGGAACAATACCTTGATTTCGTCCTTTAATCCGGTTGAGGCAATGGCATCGTAGATCTTTGACATTGCAAGGAGCACAAATGGAGCAAGGTGAGCAGTGGGTTGACCGTGGTTGGGATTGACCTCATTCCCGATGGCTATGATCTGAAACTTGACGTCCAGATAATAGTTGAGGACATTGTCCTGGACCCACTTTGCTGCAGCGGGAGCGTCGATAGCGAGATGCTGGAGATCGCGTTTGGGGACGTCAAGTACTAGTTCAATGTCGGATCCCCTGAGGGCTTGGAGAACTTGTGGGTTGGGAGCATACATTCGCATCCTTTGAATGCCATTGGATTTGTAGAGTTGAACTACTTCTTGATTGGACGGTAGATTGTTGCCCAGTTGTTCATTGCACACCCCTACTTTGAGCACCACCTGCATTTTGAATGAGCAACATGTTCTTCGAAATGATTGATTTTTGTCTACCTATGAAATCAGGTAAATGAATGATTTCGATCATCAAAATGGAATTGAGAAGGATCCAAAAAGTCCAAATTGGATCCTCAAGTCACAAAATGGGACTAGAGATGATCACCTGTCCTACGGAAATTATACTCCTGCCTCTTTTTGTCAAGAATAAAATTACTACGTATATACACAATTTACGTACACCCACTTATGTTATGCGTGGACACAATGTGCGTTTCAGCCCAGAATTAACGTGAGAGTGTGTCACCGAGTATCAGTGTGATACGGAAGGAGTACGACACTAGATATACGTTACTCATGTATTCAGTTGAGATCGATGACAGAGAATCATGAAATGAGGGTTATACTATTACCAGTCAAGCAACCGAAGTAGAACAAATGACAAACACAAAATGATATGTAAATTCGGATTAAGTTTGATACTAACGTTCAAGATAGGGCTCTTTATGCAAATGTTTGAACAAAATTTTAAAAAAAAAGAAGAAGATAAATCGATTCCAAAAAGAGAACTTATTCGTATTGAACATATTATTACAAAAATTCAAAAGTTACCTCATATTAGGCCTTCTTTTTTTTTTTTCTTCTTCTTCTTTTAGTTAATTTGGACTCTGTATTTGATATGCTTCTTTTAATTTGGTAATAGATATTTCATTCGTTTCTTTAAAGTGTTCACCCTCCAAAAATTTTCGCTGTCTCAAATTAATTAAGTTCGGTTTGGAATTCCAAATCTAAAATTTTGGAAAAGTAATTTTTTTACTTTTTCTCTTTCTAACTTTTCAATCATTACTCTTATTTTTCACTCTATTTCTATCTACTTTTTACCTCTCTCTACAATCATTACTCTTATTTCTCTCTCTACCTTTATTCAAAAACACTACTCAAAACTCACAACCGAACAAAGGCTTAAAAGTATCCATTTCAAATGCGAAACGGGTAATGCCTGCTAAATTTTTTATTTTACCCTTCTTTTAGAGAATTGAAGTATGGAGATTTCAAAAGATCACTTTAAATGCTCAACGGTATTTTTGAAAAGTTAACTTTTCAAAGTGTGATGATGTTTTCTTAAAAAATGGAATTTTAAATGGATACCTAAAACAAGACAGAGTATTAGTACAATGAATTTTGATTATTGAGATGGACGGTTGAGATATTGCACTACACTATTGTAGTGCACCCTTACACTATAGGTTCTTAGGGTGGAATGAGAAACGGTGTAGTGCACCAGTGACACTACACCGTGTAGTGCGGCCAATCCGGCCGTCCATCTCGGCCCGAACGGCTCACATTTAATTCGAGCTGTCCATTGTTCGGATTAAAATTCAAACTGTCCATTGCCGACCATTAGACCCCTATATGTGTAGTGCAGATGGTGCACTACAGCACCACCATCCGGGGTACAGTCCCAACCATTAGATCTTCTCTACCTCCGTCGCTGGTTGACCCAAGGATACCAAATTACGGAATTTTCCATTTTCTCCTACATCGTTTATAGGTATATATATATATTTTTTACATCATTTATATATTTGACCTACTACTGAACAATTCTTATATACGCTCTTCATGGCATTATTACTCGAGGCGTTCAAGAAAATCGTCCAAATCGTAAAATCGGTTTGATTCGGACCTGACCGTCCTATTTGATCCAGTTTTGCGGTTCTGTGGTTAGGTTATAATTCCAAAAAAATAAGAACCATTAATTTTGGTTCAGTTACTGGCTCTCAATTAAAGAACCGTGGTTAGAACTAGACCGGATCGTTTAGAACTAATATATATAATTATATAAAAATAAATATATTACTAGAGATTGGTCTACTTTTTGAACATGAAAGAAATTAGTGCTTCTGATTTAAGTGATGTTTTGGACATTGGAGCTGCTGTTCTTTACTTCAAGACGTGCTACTATATTTTGTAGTTTATGATATAGGTTTAATTTTAGTCCTCAATATAATGAGTCATTAATGTTTTTCTGTCATTGAATTTAATTATTCCATAAGTGGTTTCGGATACTTTATTAGTGGTTTTTGTCAATGTTTTTCGATCGAGTGTCAAGTATTTCGTGAACCATATTGGGTTTTGATTCTTAATAAAATGTCTATTACTATTACTTTATGAGTTATTTAATGCTTTAAAATTTAAATTTTATGAGTTTATATTTTGTGAATAAGTGTTTGGATGCTAGTTGGATAGAACCGAAATCGAACCGGTTTTACGGTTTGGTTTTGGTTACGTTCCACGCATATATCGGAAAGAATTTGGTTCTCAATTTTCTAGAACCGTTGAAAATGGTCCGGTTACTGATTTTTTAGAGAACCGAACCAATCCGGACTGTATACACCCCTAATTATTACTATTTCGTGAAGAACCTACAAACGATACACCCCTAAATGATCACATTGTTGGAAAATGGAATTTAACCAAAGAGAATTTGGTGGGACCCACACTTCGTGAGGTGGGCCCAACAACAGTAAACAAATTCTATTAAGATATGAATGAGAAATTGTCTCATTATGGGAATTGGAAAAGCCAAATGACATGCATGCGCGCCGTCACCAAATACCTAAATTAGACCGGGGCAGGGGCCGGAGCTTAGGATTTGTGGGTCCGCGACCTGTGGTTCAAGGTTTGTGGTCTAGTCTAGATTGATTTGGATTGTGCTTATTGGGTCTTTAGCATTCGTGTTTAGATGGTCTAGTTATAGAATTAGTTGTGCGCGGCTGATTAACGTTGGGTTGAATGCCTAGAATAAAACCCACGATTTGATTATGGAATCAATTGCTAGATTAATGACTGTAGCAGTTTTTCTCCAGAAATTAAATTCTCCGTATTCAATTCCCTATATTCAATATGAATATTGAATTAGCCCTATTGAATGGGCAAGCTCCCTCTATTGAATTCTCGTATTCAATGAGAATGCTCCTCCTCGATTATATGAATGAGCGCGGCTCCTTTGTTTCGAAACACCGAAAAACATTCAGAGCTTCTCTACTACTCCCTCCGTCCAAAAAGAATGACAATTTTTGAAATACGTGTCTTTTTTCATCACTTATATCTTTCAATCTATAATGTTTTTCATGAGTTTGAAAATTTTGTATAATAGAATTAATTGAGAACTATCAAACAAGATTCATATTGCATATTTTTTGAGATCCGTATTAAAAGATATAAGGAGTTGAAATTGGCACGGATATCAAAAATTGACATCCATTATGGACGGAGGGAGTACTTCTTTTGAGAGAGAGAGTACAAACACAAGTTGGTTCGACGGGCAGTCTACTGCGGTGCTTCAGCAGCTGAGTGGAAACCGAGTCAACGCTGGGAGACAAACACCGACACAACCTCCAGCACTGATGAAGCGGTGAATTTGTCATAAGGACACCGTTGTACAAAACGGTCTCGGTTTGCAGTTTCTAACACCTTTACTTACAGTTTATGTTTAGGTTTCATAATCTGTAATTCCAATTAATGTAATATTTTGTTCCATTGCAAATTTTCAGAAATTAGTAATATCGATTACTGTTTTCCTCTCTAGTTTTCCCTACAATCATAAGACAAAATTTTCCTATTTTGGAAAACAGTTTCTCAAAGGAAATTCAAATCTATTTTGTCCTGGTGGCAGCAACGAACTTATTAATGTCCTTATTACATTAATAGTCCTTATACTATGGACCTATGGCTGAAGCTCTCTTTTCGAACAGGAAAGAGTTTTTCGCCTTCTTTTGGAAAGAACAGAAAACAAAACACTTTTCCTGATCGGCAGTCTATAAACGTCTGATAATTGGTTTGGTTTGATATTAGCAGTCTTGATTTCTTTGATAATCACGACTTTGATAGTGTCAATTTACCTTTACTGACTTTGAGAACTTCCAGATGGATCATTCTACAAATATTTAGTTCTTCTCGTGATTATCCAGTTAGTATTACTAATTGATATTTGTATGGGGTCGATTTCCACTTGGATTTTTCCAATTTGGCTAACCTACCGTCTTGATTAGTTGGTTTTGGAGTTTTGGACTCTTGGGTTTGGAACAGTAGAGTTCTCACAGGAAAGCAATAGTACGTACGGCAATATTAATTGTAGAGCAGTATCTCTTTTGCAAGATGTTACTGTATGATTATTCAGGTTTCTTTAATTGCCGGCATGTTAGTATGCAAAATTCGAGGAAAGCTTAGTTAATGACATAACTGTTAGTATGTTATTGTCTCATAATTTTGTTGCAATTATCTGCCGATGTCTCATGTTTTCTGGGAAAAACATTTTGTACCGAGTGAGATCATTGATGGTTCCTTTCGTACATTGTGGAGAAGAACGTGGACTTAACTTGTCTTGGTGGAAGTGTTCTGTGATTGTCTCCATAGGATGGTATCCAGATTGTTTATGCGAAATAATGAGCCATAGCTTTTTGGAGCATGGTTATTTTATAGCTCATAAAGGCTAAACTGTTTGTCTTCGGCTTTGGTTAGTCGTGCGTGACTGGGCCTCGAATTAGTTTTGTGATAAACTGTTGGGCTATGGCCTGTGTCACTCGTGCGCGACTCGACCTCGAATTGTCTTTGGGGTAAAACTGTTTGGCTTCGGCCTCGATCAGTCGTGTACGACTCGATCACGGATTATTGGTAAATTGTCCGGCTTTGGCCATGGTTAGTCGGGCCTCGATCAGTCGTGTGCGACTCGATCACGGATTATTGGTAAATTGTCCGGCTTTGGCCATGGTTAGTCGTCGTGACTCGGCCTTGGATCACGGATCGTTCGGCCTCTGGAGTGGTCTACTCGGCTTTGGCCTTGACATTGCTCGGCCTCGGTCCTGTGTTTGATCTGCTCGGTGGATACAGTTTTCTGTACTCGGCTCTGTTGGGCCAAGTGCTTGCAGAAATGGCTCCAACCATGGGAATACTTGTGATAGTATTGTCCCAAGTGGTGTGACCACAGTTGTTTGATGCGCTAACAAGTGGTTCCTGCAGGAACAAGTTTCTCTCATTTGGGGAATGAGTAGGATAGGCAAGTGATTGCTTTGTGAGGGTCCAAGTGACAAAGATTTCTTATCAATGAGTTGAAAGAAGTACTGAGGCATTGGATTTAATCCACATTGAGACGTATGATTTGCAGTTGCCTTCGAATGTGGGGGTGTCTCGCAAAGGTAACTGTATCTCCACCTAAAAAAAGAGAGGAAAAGATAAGGCCGAGAACTGTTGATTGTGTTCATTGGTTACGCACAAAACACAGTATTAACGTCAATACGTTTTTGATAACTCCGGAGCAAATTACAAGCATCTTGATTAATCCTAGAGGATCGATCAAATCTTTAATTGTAATTTTTTCCATAGTATGTTATTTTCTCAAAGGACAAGGCGTTAATAATAGGGCACAGTTTAGTTCCATGTCTTATAGTTTGCCACCACAACGGGTGGCCCATTTGCTTGTAGTTTTCTTAAATTTCTTTGTCTGCATTAATTGTTTGTTTTCCTATGACAAAACAGAAGTCTTCATTTGACACCAAACAAGACTCCAAATTAAATCATGTTCAACCTTAGACCGGCCTAGACTTGAGAGGGAGTGGCCCGGCCCATAACTAGTCACAAAGCGTGAAACTAGACACAGGGTAACTAACAAGTCAAATTGGGCATGATCTCTCTCTCGGGGGCCTTTCATTATTTTGTTAACGACTAATGGAGTTGAATTAGTTTTTCTATTACATTTGTTCTATTTTCATCTTTCTTGTCAAGTTCATTTTGTTGTGGCAAACCACGAACCACATTGTACTTTGTGATCCTGCTCTTTAGATCACACACACTCGTCCTAATTAGAAGTTTGATTAAAGACTTTCAGTCTTTCGACGTTAAACGCGACACGCCTTGACACGTCCGTGCTCACACACCTCACGCCTTGAGGATTTTCGCTCACATCAATGTGCACGGAGCCCAGAATCAATTTGAGAGTGTGTTAGTGAGTATCAATGGCATATGGATGGGGTACAACACTTCATATATATACTCAAGTATACAACAGAAACGAGTATTGTTATACTTATACAAGAGTCAAGACCAGCCGAGGGGTATACCCCGCAAGCCCGCAGAAAAAAATTTAAACCCAAAAAGAAAATTTTAGTTTCAGATTAAACAAAGTTTATTAGAACACAACCAACATTGTGATATCTTTAGCTAGGGACGAGTTATTTTAAGAACTTAATTAGACCTTTGAAGACAGGTTAATCTGGGGTTACTCTAATAATGGAGACTTTACAGTTAGCTCTACTTACTCCCTTCTCCTGGCTATCAAATCCCATCACCATTCTCACACCCCTTCTCTGGTTCATTGCTATTGGCCAAAGTTCACGTGGAAATTCATTTGGTCTCTTCTTCTCCCCCACAAACTCAAAATTTTCCTTTGGCAGTTAAGTCATGAACGTTTGCCAGTAGGGGATCTTCTAGTCAGTAGAGGTTGGAAAGGGGACTCTATTTGCCCATTCTGCACACGCAACTCAGAAAGTCTTTATTCCTCCAATGTGACTTCGTAAGACCTATTTGGTTTGGGTCAGATTTTGGCATTCACATTTCCTTAACCCCAAATCAATCTATTCCCTTTTGGCTGGGCTGGTTGCTCCATATGAGTCAAATTTTCTCTTTTCACAACAAGAGTTTTTTCCAAAAAATTGCATGTACGCTGTGGTGTATTTGGTTGGAAAGAAACAAGACTATTTTTGAAGCTACCACACCATCTCTTGCCCACGTTCTCTCTCATATAACCCACCTCTATCAAACCATTTCTCATGCCTTTGCTTCTTTGAAACCAATACCTTCCCCATCCAAAAACCCCTTCCCTCGAACCTTTAATGCTTCTCCTACAGATATGTTTACATTTCATGTTAGTCCTTGTTTATGCAACTGTAATGCACCCAGCTTGGATATTTTCTGTGCATATGCTTACAATTTGCAGCGCAACAAATCTGGAGTGGGCATATTTTTTAAGATTCAGTCCAGGACCGTGGGCTCTCTTTTCCGGAGCTTTCCCTCCCCAAAAGAATGTGCCTCTATTCTCCCTTTAATTGAGGCAGTACATTGGGCTTTAACTAAAAATATGTGGCATATTCACATTCATACTAATGATTCTTCTCTTATTTCTCAGCTGAGAAGCATTAAGGAGTTCCCAGCCATTGCAGCTCCTTTGTTTTTTGACTTCTGCTACCTTGTGCAGTCTCTACACTTTTGCAGCCTGTCTTTATGTGCACCTAGCAGATTACATCAAGCATCTATTTTGGCCAAGTTCGCGGCATCTTCCAGGATCATACAGAAGTGGATACTACATACCCTTTTGACACCGGATGAGCTACTACTTTTGTTCTTTTGTTATGGAAGATTGTAACTTTGTTATGTTTGATGTACTTTTATTTTATTTTGAGCCTTGGGCCAAGTATTGTAATGAACTTTGGGATGTAATAACTCTTTATCTATGAAGTTCTTTTTATTGTCAAAAAAAATTAGACATTTGAAAACATTATTGTCATGAGAAGTAACAAAATCGATTGACATCATTGATTTTATGGTGGTGTGGGTTGCTTATCTGATCGAATTTAATTTGTTGACTATACGAGTTACAATTACTTTAGCAGAGATGAGTTTTTTAAGTTGAAATTGATAAAAATTTACTTTTGAACTACCATTTCTCAAGAGAGACTAAGTGCATGTATTGGCTATGATCTGATCTTAATTGAAAATGAGTATTCAGATAAATTAAAGTACGATAACTTAATTAAAGAATTCGTTTCAAAAAACGCAAGGAGAAGTTATTTTTTTGAATCAGATCTTGCAAATCATTGTTAGCTCCAAAAAGTGACACTATTTTTTGGTTGGCAATTCCATTGACAAAACGTACTTTCTTTTGTATCTCATTCTTTATCGAGTTATAATTTTCTTTTTCTAAGCTCAACGAGTCACTATAGGATTAAAGTGGAAGGAATCTTTATTTGTAATTGAGAGAGAGTGAATCGAATGACTATAGGTAGAACGACTTCGTGAATGGAGGGAGCTAAATCGGAACGGATTGATCGGGATATCAATCGGGCATCCATAGAAAGCTGCTGTCCAGTTTGGGACATATGGATTTTGGAAATTCGGTCAACTGAAGTTGACTGGGTTGAATAACAACACATATAAATACTTGCTTCCAATGATTCATCCTTCGTCCGTCGTTATATATAAGAACACCCCAAGCTTAGGGCTAATACGTCGATAGAAGCATAATAATATATCCGAAAGTGTCGATAAAAATACTTGGTTAATGATAAGGAAATGTGAGATAATGATGTTTATGTGATTTGGGGTTAAAGTGATAGAATTGGTTGTAAAAGGGGTGCAAGTGTAGTTTGTATATCTACGAGTATATATAGGAGGGTGAGGGAGTAGAGAATTATATTTCTCCTCTCATCTCCCTCCCGTCTCTCTCTCCATCTATCGGTCTCTCTCCCTCTCCTGCTCTCCCTCCAAATTTCACTCAAAATCCCCTTAAAACAACTTCCAATCTTTCATCCATACGCGTATTGTGATCCATATCTCGTTGGTTTGAGCTCGGGGAAGTCGTATTCCGGTCGGATCAAGGTTTTCGGAAAGAGGGCTCGTAACTTCTTGGGTTTTGTGCTTCGACTTCGAGGTAGGGAATTCTACCTCTCAATATATGTAAAAGAAGTGTTTTCCTTACCTAGATTTGTGCCTTTGGTTGTTATTGATGTTGTTGTTGTGTTGAACCCTTGAAAAATCTGCTCGAACAGAGCTGGTATCGATACCATTTTGCATAGATATCGATGCCTTTGTGTTTCAAATCAAGAAAATCATCTGGTATCGATACTATTTATCCTAGGTGTTGATACCCTTGTGCGTCTGGAATGTTTTTAAGCCCAATGGTATCGATATCATTTTGTCAGGTATCGAAACCTATGGCTTAGGGATAGTTTTTTTCAGCTTTGTTCTGAACTTCACTTGTTTGACCCCCGATCACTTCTAACTTGTTCTAAACACCTTCAAATCACCTAATAGCATGATTAACTGTATCCGTTGAGTTCGTGGAGTGTCATTGCATCTTTTGCCCTCGTTCGCTAGAAACTTTATGTTGGTTATCGCAGGAACCATGGTTGAATTGCAATGACACATTATGTGAGTACGAGATTCTTGGATACTTAATGACACAATGAGAACATTCAGGACCCATCGACGATTGGGTGCTTGGCAGGGGGTATCGGGATCCCTTAATTGGCCCGGTAGGAGCAAAAGCTCATATTGGTTACATTCAGGACCTACAGATGGGTATGGTGCTTGATTGGGGGTATCGGGATTCCTTAATTGGCTCGGCAAGAGTTTCGGCTCATGACACATACGGCGAAAAGACTTTGGACACGTGAAAGGTGGAAATGGTTCTAGTTTGAGTTGCACGATGATCGTTAATTGGTTGATTGAGCTTATTGGACTAAGAGTGTTGATTATCCTGTGATCCTTGTTCATATTTCTATCTTGAGATCATCCTGGTATTTCATTTGCATATAATGTTAATGTAGAATTTCTTACTGGGCTAGCGTAGCTCAAACCTTACATCATTTTCAGGTACTAATTCAGGACAATAGCTTGCATACTTGGAGTGCTTGGATGTGATCACTGTTTTTGAAAGCTAACACAGAAGAGTTACTTAGTCCTCTTTGTAAATTTCTTTTGGAAAATGTGTTTGTAACTCTATTTGTAAATCTTTTGACCCAGGAATATTGTAAACTCTTAACTCTCATACGATACTCAGTACTTACGTTATATTTGGGTCTCGGAGCCAAAGATGTAATATTTTGGGAACTATTGGATGATGGAAGTGTGATTATGGAAATGGAAATTATTTTGGGGATCGTACGGATTAATGTGAGGTTTTATTTGTGAAAATCATTTATATTTATGTTGAAAATCGAGGGCGTGACAGGAAGTTCTGGTATCGTACCCAAGGGAATATCAATCACACTTGAAAGAATTTGTAGATTTGAGAGTCGTGGCGTTAAGACGGCCAACTTTTAGATTTTTTGAAACGAGAGAAAATCAACGTGATAAAACGAGGTTTAAACTATTCAAAACGAGCAGCTAGGTTTAGGGGGTCCTAACACCTCATAAGCTTTTCTCTTTGAATTTACTCGGTTTGAGATTCGAGGCAATAGTTCTCAAATTAGAGGATTTATCATTCAAACCATTTTAAACTAGAAATGGAGTTTGAATATGAGCGAGTTCTAGAATTCATTTAGCAAACGCAAGGAATGACATAGCTCTAAGGATTATGTGTGACAAGTAGCATGCTCTTGCCCACACATGATCTAAGAGGTTAACACTGCCAAGTTTTGATAGACAAAAACGAACTAACTTGATTTTCCAACTACACATAAAGATTTATTGAGAGAAAAACATGATCAACCCAAGCCATGGAGTGTTATTCACCCCATGACCAAGCGTAATTAACTACTCACTCATGCTAAAAAAGTAAAGAACAAAGCTAATTATGCAAAACATATTTAACCAACGAAATTTGAAATAAACTTGAGATTAGTAAAGACCAAGAGCGTAGCTATAACTTTAATGAACGAGAAAATTACAAATTACAATTATCTAAAGGAGAATTTGCAGAAATTAACTAAGAACTTGAAGAACAATGCTAGAGTAAGCAACAATTAACAAAATCTAAGTGCAAATTATACAGATATTTGTGAGGTGAGAGGTATTTATACACATGCCCTTTCTCTCTCACAAATATCTCAAAATATTAATGAACTAAAAGCTGCCACGTAACGCCTTGGTAATCTATTCCACTTGGCTGCCGTAACTACTCGGTATCGATACAAACAAAATGGTTATATCAATACCCAATGGATTGTGCTTGCAATTGAGTATCGATACAACAAAATTCTTGTATCAATACGGCCTTCAATATTGTTGATTCCTTAGCTTTTGGCCTCCGTCTTGGCATTCAACGGCCTTGGCCACCCGACGGCTCTTCATAACTTCGTATCTGGGCTTTGGTGGCTTCGTTCTTTGTAACCTTGGGTCTTGGACACATCCACTCTTGTTCCAAGCTTCAAAATCATGCGTTATTCAACGGTATACCTACAAAACTAAATAAAATACCTTATGTGCAATACCCCCTAAAATGACATTTTATTCTAAACAAAAGTAGTAAACTAACGGACTTTGAGTATCAAGAACTACGTTATTTGGTGCTTATCAATTTATACGACCTAACGAGAGCTTGGTACTGAATAGCCCCAAAACGTTCTTTATAGAGGAAAAAAAAGCGCAACCACTAAACACACGTTTTGGAAGAGAAATGGCACACAGTGTACTTTAATCTTTGGAATGATTAAGCTTCAAACTCCAAGAGGTATTTATAACTTCATCCCAATATATTCAGAGTTGGTTCCGGTACGTGGATTTCTAGAAGAATAGTCGGAAGGCTTGAGGATTCAAGACGGTAGCAATCAAGCACTAGATGTGGTGAACGAGGATTCGACAAGTAAGTCTTAGGTTGATTTGTAAGATTCAAATCGTAAGGTAAGATTGCTTGTAACTACACAATAGTTTTTGTAGTGCTTGATACATTTATGTGGTTTTTTTCCGTTTAGAATTTTCCACGTATATTCGGTGTTTATCGTTTGTTCTTCAATTCCTATTTTTTTTTGTGCTTTAATTTGTTGGGTAGCAAAAAAGAAATTTCAATTATAAAGCATTATGATCGAAATTATAGTATATATATATTTTTATATAATTCAAACTAAAGCGACAATGCTGACAAAACGACATTCCATCGAAAGATAATTTATACAATAGAGCCCTTCTCAGTCCACTGTACCGTTAAATCAAGTGACAAATAAAAGGAGAGTGAATAGTAAAAGAAAGGTTTCTCGTATTAGAAAGTAGGCCTAGAAAGTAATAACTTGATATCTTCACAAGAAAGTACATATATGGCATTGAGTGTTAACACACACACACACACTCTCTCTCTCTGTAGGCCAATAGAAGCCTAGGTTTCATTATTTATTAATTAAATACAAGTTGGGGCCTTTCCCTGACATTATTCCTTATTTATTCTTCCTCATTTTTTCTTAATGCATAAAACTCACAACTATATATCTTTAATTAATTAAAAGAAAGCTGGTATTTGGGCTGCTTGGTGGGTGAGAAGAGCCCAAAATGCTTTTCACTCTCGTCTCCAGTCTTCTGATTCTCATCAAACATGGCAAACAAATAAGTCTCAATAGCCTTCCCAGGCCTCTTTGGACTCCCACTCCCTCCTTTCACATGATTGATTAGGTTTCTATAATAAGTTGCTGCATTCTCCACCGAAGCAGCAGGGCCACCCGCAGACGGCCATCCGCTCTCTGACACCACAATTTCCACGTTGGGTCCGCCTGTCTTCTCTACAGCAGAGTAGGCGTTGTCCAACATGGCATCGAAAAGGTTCCTGTATTGAAACTGACCGTCTTGTGGGAAGCCTCCTGTTGCTGTGAAAAGGGCATACGGTAGAGGCACGTTTTGGGGATCACCGATGTGGCTGAAGTAGGGGTATATGTTGAATAGTTGGTGTTCTTTAGGAAGTTGATGATCGGTCCCATGAATGACCCCGAGGCACCATCGAAAGAGCCCTTACTAGGTGGGAATGAGTTGTTTACGAGTACCGGGTATGTTGCCGTGGAAACCTGTTGGGAATTTAGAAATTGAATGATTTAGAGTGTACTATACAGAGAGAGAAACACATAAATCGATTAGCAATTAGCAAAAATCTTAGGATAAGGTTCAAGAAATACTTCGGATATACATGTCCCGACATAAATGGATTTAGAATCGTTTGATGTGTTGACATTCCACATGCATTGTGTGGGATGTGCACCAAACGATTTTGAACACATGTTAGATTGGATTCGTGTATGAATATTTGTGTCCCTTAGCATTGTTAAAATGTTATATCAAGTAGAGAACCTTGATTTGGTCCTTCCAGCCAGCCGAGGCAATAGCATCGTAGATCTTTGACATGGCAAGGAGCACAAACGGAGCAAGGCGAGCGCCGTTGGGATTGACCTCATTCCCAACGGATATGATCCGGAACTTAACGTCCGGATAATAGTTTAGGACATTGTCCTGGACCCACTTTGCTGCAGCGGGAGCATCGTTTGCGAGACGCTCGAGATCGTTGTTAGGGACGTCAAGTATCAATTCTATGTTGGATCCCCTGAGGGCTTGGAGAGCTTGTGGGACTGGATAGTACGATCTCATTCTTCGGATGCTGTTGGATTTGTAGAGGTTAACTACTTCTTGATCGGACGGTAGATTGTTGCCTAGTCCTCCGTAGCACACCCCTACTTGTGCATCTGCATGCATTCGATCGATTTAATTTAGCCAGTATATATATGGTACGTTTATCACTCAAGAAAATCGATTTGTTTGTAGCATATTTAGGTGTATAGGTCCGGAAATAGATTATTTGCGCAAAAATACTAAGAGTAGGGACACTTTGCAGGGATTCTTGCAGAGACAATCGCGTTTAGCCCCATTCCGGATCTCAAAAAAATCTAAAAAAATATCAATAAATTTTTGAATATTATTTTATAGGGCCCTGTAAAAAATCAGCTCATGCGGATATCGGTAAGTATTACTTTTGGATTCGTAAGGGCGATTTTGGCCTACGAATCCAAAAGTAATACTTACCGATATCCGCAGGAGCTGATTTTTTACAGGGCCCTATAAAATAATATTCAAAAATTTATGGATATTTTTCTAAATTTTTTTGGGACCCAAAATAGGGTCAAACGCGATTGTCTCTGCAAGGATCCCTGCAAAGTGTCCCTACTCGTAGCAGGACTCTTATTTGCGTAGGTTGAGTTTGGATCTGTACAAATGAATCTGTGTACCTAGCATTGTTCTGTATATAAGTTGGAGAAATCAAGCAATGATATGCAAATGAGAAAAATTTCTTTACGGAAGTTTCCGAAAAGAAAGTTTTCGATCAGAAGTGAATTGCTGCCGTCCAAATTAAAAGTGTTTCGGATGGTTCAAATTTTAATGAAACTTTTATGGGAAAAAGTTAAGGGAAAATTTCAAAAAAACACCTGACCTTTCGACCGTTTATCACATAAACACCTGGATTTCAAGAAATATCAATCCCACACCTGACCTTTGGTCTCCGTCATCAAATAACCCCCTCCGTCCATTTTCCGTCCAATACTTAACGGAACGTCCATTTTCCGTCCAATACTTAACGGAGAAGTAGCAATACTTAACGTTTTGGTTAAAAAAAAATTCTTACCACCAATTTGCAATCCTATGGAGCAGAAACGTGATTATGGGAGCCCTAGAGACAAAATTTAATTATGTCACTTTAGAATAATATGATCAGAATAAAAAGATCTTCACACCCGTTCAAACGGATTAAAAATTGGAGCACTTAATTTTTTAACCATATTTTTTAATATATAAAATGTCTAAAAAAATTAAGTGCTCAAATTTTCACTCCGTTTGAATCGGTGCAAAGATCTTGTTATTCTGATCATATTATTCTAAAGCGACATAATTAAATTTTATCTTTAGGACTCCCATAATCACGTTTCTGCTCCATATGGTCCTAAATAAAGAACATATACTTAATATGAGAGGCCTAGAGATAAAAATGAATTACGACCCTTTAAAATAATATGATAAGAATAACAAGATCTTTACACCGATTCAAACGGAGTGAAAATTTGAGCACTTAAGTTTTTTTAGACCGTTTATATATTAGAAAATATGGTTAAAAAATTAAGTGCTTCAATTTTTAATCCGTTTGAATCGGTGCAAAGATCTTTTTATCGGGTTAAAAAAAATTCTTACCATCAATTTGCAATCTTATGGAGCAGAAACGTGATTATGGGAGCCCTAGAGACAAAATTTAATTATGTCACTTTAGAATAATATGATCAGAATAAAAAAATCTTCACACCCGTTCAAACGGATTAAAAATTGGATCACTTAAGTTTTTTAGACCGTTTATATATTAAAAAATATGGTGAAAAAATTAAGTGCTCCAATTTTTAATCTGTTTGAACGGGTGTGAAGATCTTTTTATTCTGATCATATTATTCTAAAGTGACATAATTAAATTTTGTCTCTAAGGCTCCCATAATCACGTTTTTGCTCCATAGGATTGCAAATTGGTGGTAAGAATTTTTTTTTTTTTTAACCCAAACGGCGCCGTTTTGCTACTTCTCCGTTAAGTATTGGACGGAAAATGGATGTTCCGTTAAGTATTGGACGGAAAATGGACGGAGATGGTTATTTGATGACGGAGACCAAAGGTTAGGTGTGGTATTGATATTTCTTGAAGTCCAGGTGTTTATGTGATAAACGGTCGAAAGGTCAGGTGTTTTTTTGAAATTTTCCCAAAAGTTAATTGTAACCGATCATAATTGAAAACGAATCTCACTCATTAATTGCATAAATGAACTGCTGAGATTGCGCCGCTCCGTAAACACCCTGTTCGCGGAGCGGCCATGAAAAAGTCTATCGCTATGCAAATTCGGATTAAGTTTGATAACATTCAAGATAGGGCTCTTTATACAGATGTTTGAACAGAATTTCTTTTAAAAATATGAAGATACATCGATTCCAAAAAGAGAACTTACTCGTATTCAACATATTATTACAAAAATTCAAAAGTTACCTCATATTAGACCCTTTTTCTTTGAGTTAATTTGGACTCTGTATTTGATCTACTTCTTTTGGTTTAACTCTTTTTTCCTAGGTATCTTAATTAGTACTGTAGATATGTCATTCGTTTCTTTTAAGTGTTCACCTTTCTATTTTTCGCTGTCTCAAAATAAAAATATCCATTTCAAATGTGAAACGGGAAATGCTTGCTGAATTTTGATTATTAAGATGGACGGGTGAGATGCTGCACTACACCCTTGTAATGCACCCTTACAGTACAGAATCCTCGATCGGATTCGAGGTACAGTCTCCCATTAGACCTTCTCTACCTCCATCACTGCTTGACTCAAGGATACCAAATTAGTAAGAGAGAGAGAGAGAGAGAGAGAGACCTGACCTGTTATGTGAAGATTAGGAAGAAACAGCACAAGAAGCAATAGAGAAACGAGGAAAGGGTTGTAGAACATTGTTGCATGAAAAACAGCCATTTAGAAGAGGAAAAGGATCAACTAGCAAGCTAGGACTAGAAGTATCTAATCTCTAGTAAGTCATGTAAAAGCAATATTATACTATAATGTCACCTCCCTTTTATAGAGGGAAATTAAGCAATTTTTTTTGGCTAGTGATTTTGCCACACCCTTTTTTGATAACGCCACACCCTACAAGTGTATTTTTGATGCAAAAATACACTTGCAGGGTGTGGCGTTATAAAAAAAGGGTGTGGTAAAATCATTTCCCTTTTTTTTTTTTGTTTACGAATGATGATGTAGTAGAGCAGAGGCCATTCATTTTAGGCAAATCACATCCTCGTCTCCGATGAACATACCACGGTCTAGTTTCGGTAATCCACGAAAAAAAATGAAATTTATCCGGTTATTCTGCAACAATTGTTTGCGCACACGTCTTTACTAACACAAAGGAAAATTCTATTTTGATCGGGGCGATCGATCATAAGGGCAAAATTTTTTTTTGTAATGTCAAAATTTATAGCGCATAAAGGACTTGCGCCAAGTGTAGAATACCAATTGACTCTTATAACATTAACGTCAATATGTTTTTATAACTCCGGAGCAGATTACAAGCATCTCGATTTCCTAAAGGATCAATCAAATCTTTAATTGTAGTTTTGACATTGTAATTTTTTCCACAGTATGTTATTTTCTCAAAGGACAACGTGTTAATAATAGGGTTTTCCCCTATTTTACAGGGCAGAGTTTAGTTCCATGTCTTAGTTTGCCACCACAATTTTCTACGTACACATGTAAAGATCAATAAGATTTTTCATGTAAACGCGTAAAGATCAATATGGTTTTTTTCCCCCTTATTTTATACAGCAGAGTTTAGTTCCATGTCCTAGTTTGCCAGCATTATAGGGTGGCCCATTTGCTTGTAGTTTTCTTAAACTTCTTTGTCAGCATTAATTGTTTGTTTTCCTATCCTATGACAAAATAGAAGTCTTCATTTGACACCAAACAAGACTCCAAATTAAATCATGTTCAACCTTAGACCGGCCTAGACTTGAGAGGGAGTAGCCCGGCCCATAACTAGTCACAAAACGTGAAACCAGACACATGGTATTGGAAACTAACAACCGACGATCAAGTCAAATTGGGCTTGATTTCTCTCTTTTTTAGCCATTCGTTAAACTTAATCTACTCGATCTCGGAGGACCTTTCATTATATTTTTGCGTAAAAGGAAGAGGAATTTCTGGGCCGGTCCTATGCGCAAATAGCATAGTCCAGCAAGCCCTGTCCTTGTAGCCCATAGCCCACGAAGTCCTGCCGCAACTTTTTCTTCCAAAATTAACCTTCAACCCAGTCCACCAAGTCCATAGCCCAGCAAGTCCTGTCCCATACTCAGAGATACCGAAGACGAAGGCGGAGAAGACGAAACCGAGAGAGAAAACGAGAAGAAGATCGTGAGAGAGAAAGAAGACGATCGTGAGAAAGATCCCGAGAAGACGGTCAGCATACTTGATCATTCCGACAATGGGGATAAAAAGTAAGCAATGTTTGAAGGCAACATGAGAGTTTTTGGATTTTTAAAACCCTACTTTGAGTTTTTGGATTTTTAAACCCTAATTTGTTTTTTAGGGTTTATTTCTGCAAAAACGTATTTACTGTAACTACGTTTGTACTGTCAAGTATTAATCAGTATTTTTTTTTTGATCCGCTAATCAGTATTGTTGAAACCCTACTTTTTTCGATTGAATCTACTTTTGCCTTTTTAAATTTGTTTTTTAGGGTTTCAACAATAAGGAACATGATCTCATGAAGCTCTTTAGTTAGGAGAGCTGGAGCAAGCTCGTAAGTGGGGGGGTGGGGTGGGGTGGCGGGCATAATTTTGAAAGCTCCATGCTATTAAGGTGGAAACTAGTAAATCTTCACTAGTATGTTCTGTGTCATCTTTAGTAGCTACGGTTTTATTGTTTTGGTAAAAATATTGTTAGTTAACTATGTTTGTACTCAGAATCGTTGGCTTAATCATTCGTAAATGTTTATCCTGTTTAAGGTTTTGGCTACCTGTGCATTTATTGTTTTGCAAAAAAATGCTATAAATTAACTACGTTTCTACAGAGGTAGTAATTTTTGATTGGTTAGAACCCCTAATGGTTAGATGTTTTGCATTTTGAATTGTTATGCTAAAAACAATGATAGTTAACTACGTTTCTCCTAGGCGTCTTGGAGCTTGGACATTGTACTCACTACTCAATGCTAGAAGTGAGTACTTGCAGTGTTAGAGAGAGGAGCGAGCAGCAAGCAAGCAGCCCCTTTGTTTTTGGCTAGAGATTGCTCAAGTATAACCTTATTGATTGGTGGCTAGGTTGATACTTTCACTGTCACGTTTTTGGAAGAAGAATCGGTAACTATTTTTTGGCTGAAACATAAATTAGAACTTAGAAGAAGTTGTTTAGGCGGGGGGGTGGGGCTGTTTCCGTGATTTCAACCCTCAAAGTGGGTCGAAACCCACTTAAAAAGACTCGACAGAAATTAAATCGAATTGGGTCCAACTTCAATCCATCATCTAGGGTTTCGACAGATGCTAACCTGCATTTTTCATTGTTGATCTGCTCTCCAATCTTCATTTCAACCTTGATCTGCTCTCCAATCTTCACCGTGGACTGCTATTTGCTTCTGTTCTTGAATGATTTTGATTGGATCGAACTTCGAAGGTTTTCATTGCTAGTCGCCGTAGTGATTGTAGTCGAACTGTTGTCGAACAGATCTCTCTCTCTCTCTCTCTCTCTCTCTCTCTCTCTTTCTCTCTCCTGTTTTTTATGGGTAAATAAAGTATATGGCGTGGGTTGTGTAGTGGAAGTAGCAGGTCCACTTGGACCACTGCCTTTTCAGTTTTGTCCACTTCCAAGACTTATTTTTTTCTTTCTTTTACTGATTCCAAACTTATATAGAAAATATTTTGTACACTTTATAGAATATATAGTATTATATGTGGTCCACTTGGACCACCAACCTTTTGTCCACTTTCAAGTATCAAGACACTTTTTTTTTACTTTCTTGTGACTGATTCCACTATACAGTATACAATTTATAGAGTATTTTACACACTCATAAAGATATGCCACTTGTAAACCAGTCACCATTATTGCTTGGACAAAGTATTTTATTGTTTTGGTATTATTAAATTTGAGTTTTACTTTGTGACTTATCTCGTGGGGTTGACCTAAAGTCACGTTAATGCTTAGATGTTTTACATTCTGAATCGTTGTGCTAAAAACAATGATAGTTAACTACCTTTGTCCTCTACATTCTGCACTAGTTGGCTTAATCTTCCATAAATGTGTTGCATTCAGCATGTATGCAGCATATGTTATTAAATTTCTTCTCTTTGTGTCTGTATGTTTTTTTAAAAATAGATAGATAGCTTGAGTGTAGACTGTCAATTATGCCATTGAGAGAAGATGTGTTTTGAAACTACAGTTCGCGCAAAGAAACGGGGCAAAATGAAGTCAAAACAACCTGAATCAGAATCATCAGAACCTGAGTCTGAAACTGATTCACAAGAAGGCATGCCAACTCAAAAGAAGAAAGGTGAGACAAGAACAGTCCCACTGATTGAAATCAACAATTTCTTCTTTTTGTGTCTTTATATTTTGTATAATACATAGCTTTAGTGTAGACTGTCAATTATGTCATTGAGAGAAGATGTGTTTTGAAACTACAGTTCGCGCAAGGAAACAAGGCAAAATGAAGTCAAAACAACCTGAATCAGAATCATCAGAACCTGAGTCTGAAACTGATTCACAAGAAGGCATGCCAACTCAAAAGAAGAAAGGTGAGACAAGAACAGTCCCACTGATTGAAATCAACAATTTCTTCTTTTTGTGTCTTTATATTTTGTATAATAGATAGCTTTAGTGTAGACTGTCAATTATGTCATTGAAACAAGATGTGTTTTGAAACTACAGTGCGCGCAAGGAAACGGGGCAAAATGAAATCAAAACAACCTGAATCAGAATCATCAGAACCTGAGTCACAATCTGATTCACAAGCACGCATGCCAAGTCAAAAGAAGAAAGGTCAGACAAGAACTGTCCCACCTATTGAAATCAACAATTTCTTCTTCTTTTTTTTGTGTCTGTATATTTCGTATAATAGATAGTTTTAGTGTAGACTCTCAATTATGTCATTGACACAAGATGTGTTTTGAAACTATAGTGCGCGCAAGGAAACAGGGCAAAATGAAGTCAAAACAACCTGAATCAGAATCATCAGAACCTGAGTCACAATCTGATTCACAAGCACGCATACCAAGTCAAAAGAAGAAAGGTCAGACAAGAACCGTCCCACCTATTGAAATCAACAATTTCTTCTTCTTCTTTTTTGTGTCTGTATATTTCGTATAATAGATAGTTTTAGTGTAGACTGTCAATTATGTCATTGAGACAAGATGTGTTTTGAAACTACAGTGCATGCAAGGAAACGGGGAAAAATGAAGTCAAAACAATCTGAATCAGAATCTGATTGGAAAGCTGAACATGAGTCAGAATCTGAACCTGAACATGAGTCAGAATCTGAACCTGAACTTGAGTCAGAATCTGATTGGGAAGCACGCATGCCAGGTCAAAAGAAGAAAGGTCAGACAAGAACTGTCCCACCTATCGAAATCACCAATTATAGTTTTGAAACTGTAATGCATAGTATGTGTTGCCATTCAGGATGTATGCATCTTAGTAATTGGTGATTGGTTAGAAACCCTAATGCTTATATGTTTTGCATTCTAAATTGTTGTGCCAAAATGATGATAATTAACTATGTTTGTCCACGGCATCTTCACTAGTTGGCTTAAACTTTCGTAAATGATTATCATTTTTAGTGTTTTGGCTACCTATACATTTATTGTTTTTTCTAAAAATGCTATCACTCAAAGGCTATTGACTACATTTGGCTTCATGGGAAGTTTTGTGAAACTTTCCCTTTGGTTGGTTTTGTACGAAAATTTGATTTTTTTGATGCTTTTTTGTTCTGCTTTTTCTATACACCTTTTGTATAGAGTTCAGGATGTATGCACCGTAGTAATTTTTTATTGGTTACAAACCCTAATGCTTAGATATTTTGCATTCTGAATTCTTGTGCCAAAAATGATGATAATTAACTACATTTCTCCTCAGCATCTTCACTAGTTGGCTTAATCTTTCGTAAATGTTTGTCATTTTTAGGGTTTTGGCAACCTATGCATTTATTGTTTTGCTAAAAATGCTGTTAATTAACCACGTTTGTACAGAGGTAGTAATTTTTTTTAATTGGTTAGGAACTCTAATGCTTAGATGGCTTGCATTCTGAATTGTATTACTCAAACGCTGTTAATTGACGATGTTTGTACATAGGTTGCCCATTAACTCTAATAAATAACTAGTTAATTAACTACTTTTGAAACTGCAATGCTTAGAATGTGATGCGTTCAACATGTATGCACCGTATGTTATTAAATTTCTTCTTTTTGTGTCTGTATGGTTGAATAATAGATAGCTTGAGTAAGAACCCACAGCCTAGAGTAAGGGGGAATACGCAATCTCAACGTGAACTCAAATCAAAATCGAAAAAAGCAGCCAAAGTTGAAGAAGAAGCTGTGACAACCCGATCACAACCGGTGAGAAAGAAGCCAAGGAAGTTGGATGATCTAGAACTTACACAACAAGGGCGGCCAGCATTGAATAGATCCAATTTACAATCTATGATCAAACTGCTCAAAGACACGAAACTGAGTCCCGAACACATAGCCTCCTTGAAAAAAACCCCTTTCTGGCTATTGATTCAGGCGATAGTAGATGGAAAGCTGGTTAGTGACCGTTGTAGAAAATTTGATGGAGTAGTTGTGAAGGTTATAAAGTCATATCAAGAAGGTACAAGAAGTTTTAGATTGGGTAATAGGAATGTAGAGCTGACAAGGGATGACATTAAACTGATTTTTGGAATTTCGTGTGGAGATGAGGACATAGTGGATAGAAACATGAAGAAAGAAGATACTGAATTAGCTCAGAGACTGCAAATCAAGGAGGCAAGATTATCAACAACAAGAATAAGGCAAAAAATCAAAGAATTGGAAAGTAGCAAGGAGCAGCAAGACATAGATGACGTTGCCAGATTACTTTGCCTATTTCTTTGTGTGACCTTGTTCTTCTCGACAACTGGAACAACAGCCAATTGGTGCCATGTTCGTTATTTGGACAATCTCGAAAACGTAAAGAAGTATGATTGGACAGGAGCCATCAGAAATTACTTGCTCAAATCCGTTCACAGAAATCATAGAGATCTCAAAGACTTGTAAGGATGTTCTGTATTGTTACCGGTAATTAAAATATAACCCGACACAACTATCTTGAGTAAAAATTGCAATCACTTGCATTTTAACTTTGAAATTTGTTTTGTGTAGTTTTGGCTTTGTGAGCACACGAAACTCCTAGGAGAAAAGAATACGCATACAGTTCCAAGGTTGTTGAAGTGGAACATGTCAAACCTTCGGAAGAGGCTCAAGGGTTTTGAAAGTTTGAAGCAACTTCCGGCTGATCTGGTAATACACTCAACACCAATTAAACACGTATAATTTCTTCTGTTTTGTAGTCTTTACATTGTATTTGAATTGAAAATGTCAATTGTGTTTCACTGTTAAAAACATTACATACTGTGTACCATTTTTTTTTCTGTTTGAATAGGTAAATCATACTAAGTTGAAACAAACTGCTAAAGAAAGAAAGATCTTCAGCATAGAAAATGAAAAGGTTGTGGGAGAACAAGAACTGTCTGTTCATGATGAAGGTGAAATGCCTGTTGACAATGAAATCCCTGATGGTAATGAAGATGAATTGTCTGTTGAACAAGGTGATCAAGGAATGACTGGAGTGGAACAACATGAAGTTGGTGGAGAAGAACATGTTCAAAAAGGGACAGTGCCAATCAATGATGAAACAGAAGAAAAAGGTGATGAATTGCCTGTAGAGGGAGTAAAGCACTTGAACACTCCCATGCATGGGTCGTTTGGACCTAATTTTGGAAGCTGCAAAGGCACTATTGATGATGAAGTGGTACTTGGTGGGGAGCAACATGACGATGGTGAAGAAAAATGGGTATGGGTTGACACAGAGGCAATGCCAATCAATGATGAAAGAAAAGATGTGGAGCAAAATGAAGTTGGTGAAGAAAAATGGGTATGGAATGAGAAAGGGGCAATGCCAATCAATAATGAACGAGAAGAAAGGATTGGAGTGGTGTCAATGCATGATCAAGACATTCAAAAGGATGGTGAAATACGGGGACTGGAGGACTTCAATACTCCCACACACCCATCATTTGAAGCTGATTGTGCACGCTACAAAGGCTCTATTGTGCCTGATAGTCTTGGCTCTGAATCACAAGAAGATAATAGTTTGTCAGAAAAATGTTCGGGATCAACATTGGCACCGAACAGCTTGGATGAAAAGTCATTGGATGAAATCCCGACTGCATCATTGGATAACATTTGTGCAACAATAGTGGATCAATCAACCAAGGATGCAAATGCAGTTATCGATGAACTGAAGAAAAGGATTGAAAATTTCGAGAAAGAAAAGAAGAATGCAGAGATTGAGAACATGAAAATTCTAGAACAAAATCAGAAAGTTCTACAATCTCAAAAAAAAGAAATTGAACTACTGAGCCGGAAACTTGAAGATGCAGAAGGTGCAAAGACTGCTTCTGAGGAAAAGGAGAAAGATTTGAAATGTTTGGTTCGTGACAAAGACATATACATATCCACCCTTTCCAAAAAAATCCAAATCCTTGAAAAACAAAAGGTTGCAATACAAAAATTGAACAAGGACTTGGAGGAGCAAATTCAGGAGTATGAAATGCATCAGATAACACAAGCGTATGGCATTGAAACTGAGAAAGAAGTCCATCAAGTCACACAGAAGGCGACAATGCAGACAATAAAAAAACTGCAGAAAGAGAGAGATGAGCTGGAGGAGGAATTGACAATTTTAAAAGTTCATGAATTGACACAAAAAGCAATGGCCGAGAAAGGACTTCAATCTAAGATGACATCTCCACCGTCAAAATTTAAGAGAGTGAAGGCCAGAAAAGATAGAAAGAAGAACTTATCTCAGGACTATGTCTATCCACAGTTGAAGAGGAAGAGTCCAGAAGTAGAATATGTTGATGTAGAGAATTGTCCAGAAAATGTTGAAGATCAAAAGACAAAAAAGAAACTGAAGAACTTGAAGCCTGGTGCTGAAACATCCAAACTTATTCATCCAGAAACTTGGGTGACAATTCAAAAACTTTGGAAGGCAGCAAATTCTAGGTAAAACATATGCTTGACTTTTCCCAAAATTATGAACTTTTAAGTTTTTCATCCAGAAACATACGCTTGACTATTGTCTGAGTTTTTCATACACTTTCCAATATGCAGTACTGTTGTATGGCAGTCAGCATGCAACATGCTCTACGTTGAAGTTGGTGACATAGAAAATTTGTTATTTGATGATCCAATATCAAACCGGGTAAAGTCAATATCATTTCCTTATCTTGTCCTCCTACACACTCCTAAAAATATTTAGTGACTATTATTTTCTGTGTAGACTGTTATGTTAATTAGCAGTGAATTTTACCTGTTTTACTGGTAATTAACAGTGTGTAGATGCGTATTCACATGTGCTCATGCAACAACACATCGAAGCACTACCAACATTTGCATTGGAAACTCCAAAACCAAAATCATTCATCTTCAACAGCTTTTTCTTGGTAAGAAACGAGCAGTACAAAAAAACCAAAAAGAATGTTTCACAGACAGTTCAATTTTGATTTGACTTTTCTTTGTAAATAGGATGTGACATAGAGAGCTTAATTTTGATTTTGGCTTTTCTCTGTAAACAGGATGTGATTAAAAACAAAGATCAAAAGCAATTGAAGAAGACGCTTGCAAGTAATATGCGAAAAGCTTTGCCGGCAAGATTCCTTCTCTTTCCCATACTTATTCGATTCCATTGGACGCTGCTTGTGCTTGACAAATGGGAAGGACACTGGAAATTCTACAATTCTCTCTCGAAAAGAAATGGAAAAGATGAATACTGTGATGCAACAACCCTTTTGGTAAGCAAACCTCTTAATCGAATATGCTGAAATTAAATCTAAAAACACTATTAAGTAGTTGTACACTGTTTTTCTTGTTCATAGAGAAAAGTTGTTGCGTCGCACATCAATATTGACACAAGAGAAGTGCACAAAGCAAGCATTCCTGACACGGTGGAGATAGTGAAAAATTCACCCCAACAACCAGTGGGAAGGAAAGTATTGTTACTGTATCTGTTGATGATTTGCAAAAAAAAAAAAAAAACCTCAACTATTAGAATTCCTAATGTTATTTCCCAATGTTGATTACGTGAATTTTGAATTCTTGCAGTGTTGATTGTGCGATTGTTGTCATTTCAATCATGAAGAAGTACATCAACAATGAAGAGCAAAGCACTCAAATAACAATGGAAGAGTGTAGGCAGATCAGAGCAGAGCTTATACATTTATTCCTCAATGACACAACCAAGTCATTGAGTCACTAGGAGTTGGGAGAACAAGACTAGGAATAGGGAAAAATTCTAGACAGCTTTTGTTTTAATCTTGTAGACAGCTGTAACTGTTTGGCAAGGCTACTGGAGTACAATCTTCTTTTTGACCGAGAATTTTTGCTAGAAAGTGTGGATGGAGTAAAGCACTAGAACACTATGACATATTCCAAGAGCATGTAAATTTTAAGCAGTATTAAACCATATGGCATATTCCAAGAGCATGTAAATTTTACATGTTAAGTAGCAGTAAATTTTAATTCCAGGGATCGACATTTTATTGGTATGGTTCTTTTGGTTTTTAAATGTGTTTTATTGATATGGTCCTTAGCTTATCATGGATGACATTCGCAATGGAGTTGCTTTCCCAAACTAATTCCGACATAAAAACTATAATTACGGAGCTTGAACTCCCTGTTTGTGATTGGGATGATAAATGGACTGATTTGTACTTGGATAATACTGTGAAGCTGTTCGATATTTGCATTGCCTTCAGTTCTGAGCTCTCACAGTTCATTGAATATTTAATATAGAATAATCAAAAATAAATTTCTGTTAATTAACAATATTAGTGTTAATTGACAATATTAATTACTGTTAATTAACAGTAATATTACTATTAATTAACAGTATAAACTTTATTTTGAAAAATAAAAAAATGAAAGTCTACGCCCCAAAAATATTCTTTTTTGAAACATAATTTCACATTTAATATGGAGCTTGTTTTAGAGATCTCGTTGAGTAGATTTCAAAAATATATTTTTTTTCAAAATTGAATGTGTAAAATAAAAGTTATACTCATTTAAAGAAATTTAGATGTAAGAGAGAGAGGGGAGCAGTGTACTTTTGTTTTTTACACAGCATTGTACTTTTTTGTCACTTTGATACTTCTCTGATAGGCGCTAGCAACAAGAGAGAGGGGTGCTAGTAGTGTAAAAGTGACAGGTGAGAGATAGAAACGCGTGCACAACAGACGCACATGAATTAAATATGTGCATGGATAGATGCGCGTGGGATTTTTGGAAGAGGATCTAGTGGGACATGAAAATTTCATACGGAGGATCCCTGAAGCCACAAACTACAAAAATAGGACCGGCTCATCATTATTCCAAAAAAAAAAAACCACAACACTTGCTTCTGAGGGCAAACTTCCACTCCAACGTGGCTACAAAACCCTTTATTCAACTAACAGAAAATCCTTTATTCAACTAAAAGAAACTACATTTACTAAAATCCTTTATTCAACTAACAGAAAATTAAACTGCACTTTGTGCCTAATAACCATCTGAAATGAAATGAAATGAATGCTCTTTCCTCTTTCCAAATGTTCACATGAAATGAAAAAACATATACCAAAAGAAAACTCCTCAAGTCCTCAAATGCTCTTTCCAAATCTTCAATAAGCATCCCTCAAGTCCTCTTTGCAACTCTTTTTATTGTGCCTTCCAACCTTCCCACACCTGCTGCATTTAATTGGCCTAATCTTCTCGCCATTAGATCGAACCCTCTTCTTTCGAGGTCTTCCGGCTGGTTTCCTTGACAACGGTGGTAGAATGCTGTCCTTGTCCTCACTCCCACCTGCTACAGGCTTCCATAGTGTAGGTATCGGATATATTGGCAATGAATACACTTCACGATATGTCTCAACCAAATAATAAGGATCAATGTAAGATTTCAAATCCTTTTCCACTATAATAGATTGCGCAAACAGCATGGCAACAAGGAAAGCTTCTGAACTGCCAATCAGAACAAGAGCAAGTCTGGTCTGCAATATTGACCATCACTGAAGGATCACAGAATACTTCAAAGATATCAGTAGAAGAACGCTTAACAACCCATGACTTGGAAATCTGAAAGGAATTCTCCAACTCTTTATTCATATTTGGACAGATAGAAAAATTCCATTTCCTAGCAAGTTGACTCCTTTCAGCAATCTTCTCCATCATCTTGACACGAATCCCATCCACAAGTTGTGTCACAGGCAAATGTCGCTCCTCTTGGATCCATGAATTGAAGCATTCCGCCAAATTTGACCACATTTCTCCATATCGCTTGGCAGGGAAAAAAGCATACGCCCAATGCTCTTTAGGCAGCCTTGACAAGAAAGTTACCACCCTACCCTTCCCTTGCCTCTTCAAATCACTAATAAGGTCATCAAACATTCTCTCGTTTGGTGCATAAGCACACAAACTAAAAAGGTTAACCAAATGTTCCTTGAATCCAGCTTTTAGGCCACTCAAACAATGCCTCAAATTCATTTTCAGGTGATATAAACAGTATGAATGGGGACTTTGAGGGAATATGTTTGCAACTCCATTAACTATTCCATCATTTCGGTCAGAGATAAAAACAACATCCCTTTCATTAGTTAAAATGTCACGGAGCTTACCCAAAAACCAGCTCCAACTCACATTGGTCTCCGCATCAACAATAGCAAAACACACAGGAAACAAACCTGAAAAAAAAGAAAGAAAGACACTATAATATAACTCAGAGTGTAACTACTCTCCTCACTGTCAAACATATGCAGTATAACAAAAAATCTTTCAAGGCAACACATTTGAAGCACTAAAATTCATATCCACATAATCGTAGTACACAGTGCATAAATATCGAACTAGCTTACCTTTATTACCATCTTTTGCTGATGCAGCCAGAAGGCAACCCTTATGCCTTGCCTTCAGGAATGTCCCATCAAGAAATAACAGAGGTCTACAGTAATTAAAACCGTAGATGCTAGCCCGGAATGCGACAAACATCCTCACAAAACGTTTGGTTTCATGATCAAACTCTATGTCAAACACACTATCTGGATTAGAACTCTTAGCCGCTTCAACCCACCAACGCAGTTCATCAAATGATGTTGAATAATCTCCAAACACATCAGCCTTGGACTTCTCGACACCAGTCCAAGCTCTCTTGTAACTGACTGACATCCCATAAAGTCTCTTCATGTCACCAAGAACATCAATTGGACGCTTTGATGGCCGTGAACGAATCTCATCAAGAACAAGCTTCCCAATGAAAGAAGAACTAGCACGCGAGTGTTGCACATTCAAAACAGAAGCATCACAATCATGCACGCTATTGAAGTGCCTAATGTAGAAAAAACGGCTAAGTTTGTCCACTCTACCATGCACGATCCATGGGCAGCCTGAAGTTTTTCTCTTACAAACAGCTGTAACTCTTTCCTGATCATTTTTGACAAAATCATACTCAAAGCCATGGTGAATCGCAAATTTCGCCAATGCTTCTCGAAATTCTACAACTCCACCAACAAATTTCTGATTCACTTCCCTAATGAGCTCCCTCCATCCGGCAGACAATAAAACAGTCTCTTTATTCACACAGAATTTTGGAACCAAGTCAATCTCTTCTTTATCCACATCCATTTTCCAATCCCTGCGTAAAATAGCCAAGTTTTGACCACCACGGACGCCAACATCATCAATACAAATCTCTTGTTTAGCACAACCACTACTGCTTCCACCAGCATCAAATACCGAAACTCGTACTCGCTTAGATCCAGTACTTAACACTAAATCGAACATGACATCTAAGTCTTCATCATCCAGCAACATACAAAAATGATCACTTTCCAAAGAATACGAAAGTCCTATTTTTCCTGGTTTCAAATCACTCCACCTAACTACCAGTTTATTCAACAATTGTGCGTAGGTAGAGGTTTGAAACATCCTAATTCCACAGCTCTCTCCACGATAGGTACACAGCAAAATCAATGAATCCATCTGCAAATCAATTAACATAGGTATCTGTGAACAATATTAGGTGGGAAAAATATGTAAACTGTTAAATGCAAACTATCAACTGTTACGTATGTGAACAAATAAAACACTAATTAACAGAAAAATGTTATTAATTAACAGCGTCAAACTGAACATAGATAGTTTAACACATAACAACATGCAACGCTTCATCGTAAACATAAATTGAAGCTAAAAAAAAAAATGATTCAAACACAAAATCGTAGTATATCACATAACGACATACAAGTCGACATAAACATACATTGTAACTTTAAAAAAATTGATCCAAAGACAAAATTGAAGCACATTACTATTGCTCAAACGTTGTTAATTAACACAGATAGTATGTCGCATAAGCATATCCAAAACTACACAAATCTACGAAACTATCTATAGAACTGTTAGACTTAACTGAATATATTGATGTACACAGACACAAAAGCCAATCAATCTCACTAATCTCTCGAATCAAATCAAGCTCGCTAATCTTGTTAATCTACTCTCAAATCAATCTCGCTAAACATACCAGAAATCTCAGTAATTCTCGAACCACATCACCGATTGAAACACAATCTCGACAAAAACTCAATAATCTAAGCACATTCATAAAACATCTAAACAAATAATGAAAGAAATTGACTCGCTAATCTCTCGTGTCAAATCAAGCTCCCTAATCTCGAAATCTCAGTAATTCTCGAACCACATCACCGATTGAAACACAATCTCGACAAAAACTCAATAATCTAACCACATTCATAAAAAATCTAAACAAATAATGAAAGAAATCGACTCGCTAATCTCTCGTGTCAAATCAAGCTCCCTAATCTCGCTAATCTACTCTCAAATCAATCTCGCTAATCAGAAGACATACCAGAAATCTCAGTAATTCTCGAAGCAGATCACCGATTGAAACACAATCCCGACGAAATCTCACTAATCTCTCTCTCTCTCTCTCTCTCCTCGCGAGCTCAGTCGCTCTCGACGAAATCTGATTGCAACTGTGACTTGAGCAGCAAATAATTGGGGCAACTATTTAAAGCGGGGGTAAACATGTAAAATTACACTGGCTGGACCTATAAGGAATGATACTTACCCGGCAGAGGACTTAGTGGGCTACAAATGTGAAATATAGGACCGGCTGGCCATTTTCACTAAAAGGAAAGAAAAATGGGAAAGTAGAAGTTGGCCCATGATCACTAATAACTTCCTGTAACTACCCATATACTCCCTCCGTCCCGGTTTGTTTATCCTCTTTTTGACTTTTTGAGAGCTTTTGACCTCTTAAAGAATTGTCTATAATTTTCAATTCGTAATTTTTTAATATGGATCTTATTTGATAGATCTCAATTAGTTTTATTATACAAAATTAATCTTCAAAATCTTAAAAAATATTATTAAATGTAAGATATAAGTATATTTTTGAAAGACATGAATTTCGACGATTGGATAAATTGGGACGGAGGGAGTAACAATGAAGTGCACGAGTGGAGAAGTGCACAAGATGGGACACTTGGGGAACACAAGGTGAAGACGGGAAGTTCATTGTCCATAACCGTGAGGACCTTGAAGGTTATAAATATCTATTTTAATATATAAAGGGAGAGCACCCTTTGGTGTCTCCCCTGTCATGTATTTTCTTTTTCTAAAATACCCTCTAAAGAGAAAAACCACACAAAACAAAATAGTTAATTTTGGGGATATATTAGACATTTTACCACACACAAAAAAACTCCCAAACACAGTTACCACCCTTTTCCCCTTCAACTGCTCCGTCTCCAGCAGTTCCCTCTCATTCATTTCACCACTCTTGCGGCTGTTCCAATGCAAAACCTGCTCTGTTCCAATTAAGGTATTCTCTCTCTCTCTCTCTCTCTCTCTCTCTCACACACACACAAGCAGTAGTCAAATGCTATGTGGCAAATGACATGGTTCAGCAAAAAGTCTTCTATTATATGGGTTTTGTTTCTTTAGAAAGTGAATCAGTGGGTTTTGTTTTATTGTGCAGAGAGAGAGAGCGAGAGAGAGAGAGAGAGAGCATGTGTGGCGTGTGCATGTGCCGCGAGAAGTGGTGGTGCTGTGTGTGCGTGGGTGATGGGCTTGGTAGGGTCATATGACTTATTGGGAGGTAGACTTATAGAGTACATAATTGTTATTAGACATATTAGAAGTAGCTGTACAGTAGCATTTTATCTGATAGTCTTTAATGTAAGTACTTATACTTATGCATTTTACCTTCATTGTGATTCAGATTAGTAGAGTACGTGAGCATTGCATTTTGGTGATCTATACGTTTCGACCGAGGTGAGTGATTAAGCATGTGGTCCCTTCATTTGAAATCCTCTTGAGCCAATCTATCATTGACAATTCGATATTCGTTGCAATCCGATAATTGAGAATATTTGTGATTGATCGATTGCCCTTACTTTTATTGTCGTCGATTCGTCGATTCCGTGATATTATTGTGATTGATCGATTGCCCTTACTTTTATTGTCGTCGATTCGTTGATTCCGTGATATTATTATGACTATGCAGTGAAGCATGAGAAACTTTTCCTGCATCAGCATGAGAAACTTGCGTCTAATTTAACTACTAAGCATGAGAAACATTAAGCATTTTTACTAAGCATTTTTATATAATTACTTAGTTATTGTAATTTAACTAAGTAATTTTTTAAATTACTTAGTTAAATGTTATCTATTTTAACTGTTTTTTATTTTACTAATTTAACGTTTTTGTAAAAATATTTTTCACTTATTGTTTGATCAAATTTTCACAAATGTTGCGAAAATCCGATTTGCACACGTATCGTATGTGCCCCAACCTCTAATAAGAATTAAAGAAGAAGAAAGGGTTCAAACACCATGAAACGCTTATCTATTGATTAACTTTCCAGTAAAGTTATCTTTTATTTCCTTTCAATTTACATCTCGAAGTACCTCGTACTTCTTTTTCTTTTACCCGGTACTTTCTTTACATTCACTTGTAATTCTTCAACTTTGTTACCAAGTCCATTTCGTTGTGACAAATCACGAACCATTTCGTGATCTCGCCCTTTATATTAGACGCATTTGTTCTAATTAGAAGTTTGATTAAAAATTTTCAGTCTTTCATCGTTAGACGCGACAAGCCTTGGCATGTGTGCGCTCACACACCTCATGCCTTGAGGATTTTCGCTCACACCTGTGAGGCGGAAAATTGCTAAACATTGTGTTACTCCATTAAAATAGTCGATGTTCCCTAGCTACGAGATCTATAAAAATTGAACAATTTTAATCATTACAATGGAGCCGAGAAGGTGCGAAAATCGTCCAAATTGGACTGCCAAGTTTCAAAATGCGACCAAAGAGGATCACTCTGTTAAAGCATCAAACTCCAAATCAATTGGCAAAGAATGAAGAGGCCGCGCAGACTCATATACTAGTTTTGAAGGAGATAATTAACCAATGTGAGACAAATCCCAACACTCCCCCGCACGTGCGACCCCTGACTCGCACGTGGAGAGGTAAACAAAGGATCCGGAATACGCGGATCACAATAAAAGAAAGTGCAACTATGGCACAGACAAAGGGGAAAAGCTTCCGAAACCCTAGCTCTTATACCATGTTAAAACATCCAACTCCAAACCAATTAGCAAAGAGTGGAGAGACCGCCCAGACTCATATACTAATTTTGGAGGAGATAATTAACCAATGTGGGACAAATCCCAACACACTCTCTCCTTAAGAAAATTATACATTTTTTTGTCATAGGAAAAAACAATTAAGAAATTTACATACACTCGCATCAATTATACATTTTCATAGTGTTCAGTTTCAGATTAAACAAGGTTTATTAGAACACAACCAACATGGTGATATTTTTAGCTAGGGATGAATTATTCTAAGAACTTAGACATGTCAAAACAATATTGCTGTGAGAAGTAACAAAATTGATTGACATCATTGATTTTATGGTGGTGTGGGTTGCTTATTTTATCGAATTTTGTTGACTATATATACGGGTTACAGTTACTTTAGCGGAGATGAATTTTCTAAGTTGAAATTGATTTTAACTTAACTTTGAACTACCATTTCACAAAAGAGACTAATTGTTTTGGTTATGATCTGATCATAATTGAAAATGAGTACTTGGATAAATTAAAGTACGGTAACTTAATTAAAGAATTTGCTTCAAAAAATGCAAGGAGAAGTTATTTTTTTGAATCAGATCTTGCTAATCATTATTAGCTCCAAAAAGTGGCACTATTTTTTTGTTGGCAATTCCATTAACAAAAAGTACTTTCTTTTGTATCCTATTTTTTATCAAGTTTTAATTTTCTTTTCTTAAGCGTAGCAAGTCTGTATAGGAATATTATAGTGAATGTAATCTTATTTGTAATTGAGAGAGAGTGAATTGAATGACTATAGGCGGAATGACTTCACGAATGGAGGGAGCTAAATCAGAATGGATTGAATATTGTGTATTGTTCAAACCCAGCTGATCTGTACGAATCTCCGTTGCTGAAGTGGGACTCGAAATCCAAACAGAGGTCGAACGAAAAGAAGAAGATTTCCGATGAGAGATTAATATTACCTCTCAAACAGATTTATGGATGATTTTGGTAAAAAACGGATGACGAACCCTGAGGAGTGCATTCTCTCTCTATTCCTAGAGAGAGAAGCTCTCAACCCAGGTATAATGTATTGAACATCTAAACAATTTTTTGTTTTGTTTACTAATGATGATGCAGTTGAGCAGAGGCCTTTCATTTTAGGCAAATCACATGCTCGTCTCCGATGAGCATACCACGGTTCAGTTTCTGTAATCCATGAAAATACTGAAATTGATCTGATTATTCTACAACAATTGTTTGTGCACTCGTCTTTGCTAATGTGGGCTACTCGCCCCGGATTTGAAAAATCGAAACAGTCGCCGTTCGGATTTATAGTTTGTCACCTGAGAAATTGTTTTATTTAGAAAATGATGATTTGAATTGAAAACCAAAGATTGTTTTGGGTTCGGAAGCCATGTAACGAGAGGGGAAGGGTTTCACGACACCCCTCTCGCCCGACGGGATGTCGGTCTCTACTCAATGTTTGTGGGATTTTGTCAAAAACATTTTGCTTCATTAAACAGTTAGTAAATATCCACAGATATATTACATAGAGAAGTGTATATAGGTGCTAGTGTATAATGTATGATGATGAGATGATATAAAATGAAGAACAACATAAAATGAAGAACTGTCACTGAGAGCACTCCCGAGCGCTTGGGACTGCACTCCTGAGCGCTCAGGAGCTCTACTGCCTCATTCTGCAAATTTTGGTTAGAACAAAAACAATATGATACTTAAAACAGAAACAATTTACTACTAATATGCACCAGTGCTCAGCAAAGGGTTTAAAAAGTTAAGAACTGATCCTAATCATCTGAGCTTTGCTTCCTTGCAACTGAAAATAAAACTAATTGGGCTCTGGAAGGACCAGTGCATATATAGCATTTATTGAAATACATAAAAAGCAATAATTAGTGACAAAACAGGATTTTGGTGACAAGAGTGGTCCCGAGCGCTCAAGAGTGGTCCCGAGCACTCGGGAGTGAAGACAGTGCCCAGATAATATTTTGTTTCTTTGTGCTCCGCTTGCTCTTATTGCTAAACTAAGATCAAATCAGCTCATAACCAGTATAAGGAATTGGTATGAGTCCTAGATCCCCCTCAGAAATAGAAAAACAGTAGAATTTAGGTATAAAATGAGATTTTATACATTTGTTTGACTTGAACTTGACTTATTGGACTGATTTAGATGTTTGAAAAATGGGTAGAAAGCAATTTTAGAAGAGAGAATTTAGGATTCCATCACTCTTAAGGATTTTTGCTTGAAAATTTGTGATTTTTCTTTAAAAATGAAGATTATTTTGAAGAAAATGGAGATTATTTTGAAAGAGTTTGAGAGAGAGTTTGGAGGCAAATTTTGGCAGCAAAAGGGGGAAGGAGGGACTGATTTTTTTCGTGTCCCTTTGATGCTGAAATGAGAGGGTATTTATTGGTGGCCAAAAATGAGGATTTTAGTTTGAAAATAAAATAAAAAATAGAGAGAATATGGTTTTGGGAGGGAAACAAGGCCTGATTATATTCCTGCTGGCTCAGGCAGTCTTCTGGAACATACAGGGTTGAACTGCAGGTTTGAAAGCTTGAAAAAAACGTGCTTGAACTGCATATTCAGCTTTTACTTTTTTATTTCCTGCTCTTATTAGTTAGTTTTTGGTATTCTAGCCTTTATTAAAGTTGTTCATTGTCTTCCGATCCATCTTTCTATCTAATTTTCTTCTAGTGTTGTGTTTACAATTATGCTAAATAGATTTTTGTTTGCTTTTATCTTCATAGATATGTGTGAGTAGTTTTTCAAGGTTAGGTCATGGGGTGATTAGCACCTCATGGCTTGAGTAAAATTGCATTTTCACCATAAAGTTTGAATATTTGGTTCGGAAATTGATGTGGGGCTTGGATTTCTTTGTCAAATTGCTAAGGTGTTAACCTCCTTGATCATGCGTAGGTAAGAGCATCGCCTACTTACCACACATGATGCTTGGAGCTCTGTCGTTCGAGGCGTTTGCTAAATGAATTCTATAACTAGCTTGATATTCGAACCATTTTATCTTCCGGATTAAGAATCTTAGTTGAGTATCTTAAACCGCGTAATTAGGTGAGAAATGTGATTCGACTTGAGTTGTGGGTGTTAGTTGTTCCTAGACCTAACCTGCCTTTTTCCTAGTTAATTCACTTTTAATTTAACCCTTTTATTTCCACCACAAACGAAAAACTAAGTTGGCTGTCTAAAAGCCGGAAACCCTACATACTCCTACAAATGCAGCAAAATCGTATTAATTTTTTCTTTGGGTACGATCCCGGTCTTCCGGATTATTATGCTTCAATTGGACGCTTATACCCTACGCTTAAGATGATCTTATTGGATATATCGACGAACGAAGCAATGCTCTTAGTTCCATGTCTTAGTTTGCCACCACAATGGGTGGCCCATTTGCTTGTAGTTTTCTTAAATTTCTTTGTCTGCATTAATTGTTTGTTTTCCTATCCTATGACAAAATAGAAGTCTTCATTTGACACCAAACAAGACTCCAAATTAAATCATGTTGAGCCTTTGATCGACCGGCCAAGACTTGAGAGGGAGTGGCCCATAACTAGTCACAAAACGCGAACCCAGACACATGTATTGGGCATGATCTCTTTCTTGTTGTCATTACGTTAAATCTAATCTACTCTCGGAATCTTTCATTATTCTATTTTTGCGTGGTAAAAGGAAAGGGAAATGGGAAAGTAGAAGTTGGCCCATGATCACTAATAACTTCCAATAACTACCCATAACAATGAAGGTTTGCTTCTGGCTTTGCTTGCTTGGTTTTGTTTTGGGCGAGGTGTTTGTTGATTTGGAGAGATAGCGGTGTAGTCTTTTATGGAAGTAGGTGAAGGTTTTTTTGTTTTTCCTGTTAGGGGGGATGGCGCTTCCTTCTAGGTCTCGGTGGTTTTGTCTCTGTGTTTGTTTGGCTCTCTGGCTTTCTGATGATGAAGGGTGTGTGCAGAGTTTGAGGTTTGCTTGGATTTTTGGATGTTTTATGTTGGTTTTTGTGGTTTTTTCGGTGTTCAGTTGGCATCTTGCCTTCTTTTAGGTTTTGGATTGCTTAGTGCCGGCGTGCCCTTGATCCTTTTAATCTTTGTAATCATTTATAAAGATTAATAAATTCTTTTTGTTTAGAAAAAAAAAAACAATGAAGTGTACGAGTGGAGGAGTGCGCAAGTTGGGACACTTGGCAACATGAGGTGAAGGGAGGAAGTTCACCGTCCAAAACCGTGAGGACCTTGAAGCCTACAAATACAAGAATTAAAGAAGGAGAAAGGGTTCCAACACCATGAAAGCCTGACGTTTATCTATTAGTTAACTTTTCAGTAAAGTTGTCTTTTATTTCCTTTCAATTTACATCAGCATGCAAGTACCTCGTACTTCTTTTCCTTTTACCCGGTACTTTTTTTACATTCACTTGTAATCCTTCAACTTTGTTAACGATTAATGGAGTTGAATTAGTTTTTCTATTACCTTTGTTGTTGTTGTTGTTGTTCTTCTTCTTCTTTTCTACATGGTTAGGAAGTTAATTACCAAGTCTATTTAGTTATGGCATATCACGAACCACTCCTTGATCTCGCCCTTTAGATCACATGCACTCGTCCTAGTTAGAAGTTTGATTAAAGGCTTTCAGTCTTTCGACGTTGGACGCGACAAGTCTTGACACGTCTTTGCTCACACACCTCATTTGAGGATTTTTGCTCAGACCCATGAGGCAGAAAATTGCTAAACATTGTGTTACAAAAATATAATCAACATGATCTATATAGTTTTTAAAATAGTCAATGTTTGCTAGCTACAGATCTATAAAAAAAAAAAAGAACAATTTTAATCATTACAATGGGGACGAGAAGGGTCCAAAATGGTTCAAATTGGACTGCCAAGTTTCAAAATGGGACCGGAGAGGATCACTCTCTCCTAAAGAAAATTACAAATTTTTTTTTCATGGAGAATTTACATACGGGTAGTCCTATGGTACACACCCCTTATTAGGGGGTGTACCGTACGCACCATGATTTTAAACCCTTGAATTTGAAAGTGAATAATCTAGATGATAGGCGCGCAATATCATAGATATAAGCGCCTAAGTAAGGCATTTTAGTGTGTTAGAGGCGCGGTTTATTCCATTTTCCACTTGATACAGTGCTTTGTCTTGTTTTTATATTTTTGTTAGTTTCGCAGGAAATAAGGTGGCTTTTGCGCCAAGTTTGGATAGCGTGGTCTCGAGGCCGGTTCGTATGTTACTGGGGTGTCAAAGCGAAGGTATTTGGAGGGTTTGATACAAAAAGTGCAAAATGAAAATATTAAATGGTGTTTGATATTTCGGCTGCTGAAATTTAATTAGTGCCAAGCTAGTCCCGAATTGAAGAGTACGAGATTTGATGAGGTAATTAGGCTAAGACAAGTCTAAGGGGCACCAGCACATGTTGCCAGCACTTAGACTGCAGTGATGGGTTTGCAATTAATTTAATTGGGTTATGACTTAATTGGGCTTGGACTAAAAACGTGAAAGAAGAAAAAGAATTGGCAGCTTTTTTACTAGGTGGGCCCATGAGGTACACGCTGGAGCACTATTTTTTTTTTAGTATAAAAGAAGGACAAAGGGTTTCAGGAAGGGGATATTTATTTTTTGGCCGCAAAGCACTGTTCGGAAGCGAAAACAGAAAACGAAGAACGGGGGCTGCCCGATTCTTTGGTTCAAACTAGGTGCGGGCTTACGTGCAAAGCACGTAATTCATGCCCGTTGTGTTTATTGGTTTGGTTTGTCCTTGGAATTATGGATTTTCTTGATGGAAGCAAAGGTTATGTGGGTAAAATTGATTTTTTTAGTATAGTGATTCTATAAAGGAATTGGTAGTATTAAGTTTTGTATAAGAAAGTGAGGAATGTGAATGAAGTAGACTTATAAGGTCTACTTGATATTAGTAATTCTCTGGGAAGGGTGTATTTCATGTGATGTTGCATTATATAATGTATAGAAGTTGTGATGTTTTTGAGAATTGTTAGGAGGTTGTTTTCTCTAACATTGAAGTTTTCTGCAGATATTGGGGAGCAGATTGAAGTTGATTATAAAAGGGGTACCAGTGAAGTAGATTTTGTGTTCTTTCGACAGAGCAAAAGTGTATAGCTTGTAAGCTGTTGATGTTGCTGTTGGTTGTTTGCTCAGTGTTTGCAGTGGAGTGTTTGATTGGGTTGTTGGTGGTTAGAGTATCCAGTGTTGGGGAGGAGAAGGAATTTCTATTGTGCTTTGTGGTCTGTTTTTTTTTACTTGCAGTGTTTGGAGGCTAAGCAAGGAGTACTTCTGATTGGTTTTATGATTTCGTCTTGTCTCTGGTGGAGATAGAATGAAGATTGAATTTCAGCTTGTGAAGTAGGAAGAGAGCCCTTGTCCTTGTGTTGTGCAGTTTTTAAGTTTTTTTTTTATTTAACAGGATGTATACATCAGTTTTGTAATGGATCATATTGTATACATTAGATCTAAAAGAAGAAGGTGTTAGTGTGAGGTTGTAGAATTGTGAGGGAAGTTTTGAAAATACTGTTGGTTCAATCTTTTGAATGAAGTTATTTTTTGGTAAATTCTGCTGCTAATGGAGGCGTCTTTTGCTATTTGTGGATTTGGTTTATTTTAGCTGTGGTTTTGAGGAATCTGGTATTGTAAGATTAGGTATTGCACGTTTCTAAGTAGCATGCAGAATATAGGAGTGTATGAATAAAGAGTTCGAAACTATTTTGATTCATTTGTACATAATCAGTGTAGTAGTGCAGTGTTGGTGGGAAAGAAGTGAATTTTTGGATTATTGACTTCACTTGTGAATTTTTCTTATTAGAGATATTTATAATAATTGTAGAAGGAGGTAAAAATAATACCAGAGTTGGTAAATTAGAATAGTTGGAATATAGGAATGTATGAATTATAAAGGGGAGATATAGTGAATAACAAATGGATCAAGTTACCTAACGATGATGTATTAAGACCAAGGACGTATGGTAGTGAAGCTATAGATTGGAAGCTGTGAATGATAGTAGCAGATCATTTTTTGTTGTTGAATGGTAATAGCAGATTAGTTTGGGTTATAAGCCGAAAAATATTTGACATCAGTAAAATCAGTGCGACAACTCTTGACTTTTTTCTGCAGAAGACCCTGAGCTGTTCTAAATTCTAGAGACTGTCAGAAACTTGGTCTGTCCGTTAGCTTGTGTTTTAGGGAAGGAACATTGAAGCATTAGATAAAAGTGAATAAAAAAACTTAGGGATGAAGTTGATCTGTTGTAGTTTTGTTTTGATGGTTTCACTGTGAACTTCATAAACTTGTATTCTCATGCTGTTTCATTTTAATGCTAATGTTCAAGAACAAATTTAGGTAGTGGAGAGATGGATGTTTAGAGTGTCTTAGTAGAGATGGAACATCGCTAGCACTATGAATTTTTGAACAAAAGAATCATAATGAATTTTCCAAATAAACAGATTACAGAATTATTGTTTGGAAGTTATTTAGGGATTGGTATAGACTGTTCTAGTAACTGTTATGGTTACTTCCAAACTGAGCTAAATCTTGAGTTCTTGACTGGAATGTCTCTCAGCTTTGTAATTTTGTAAAGTTATTTAGGAATTGGTATAGAGTGGTTCAGTAATTGCTATGATTAGTTGCAAAGTGAGCTAAATCTTCATTTTTTAGTGGAATGTGTTCCAAATAAAGTCGACTCAAGTCAGTATGATAGTACTATTTAATGGGGATGACATATAACAAAACTTATAATTCTACCAGAAAAGCAAACATCCAACTGAAAATAACTTTAGAGTTTTAGAATGGAGCAAGAAAAGTGGATGTCGAATAAATATTAGCAAAGGGTCGAAATCGAGAAGCCAAAATGTAGCAGAGAAGTACATGTGCAGGACGAATGTCAGATGATGATTCTGAGTTTTTTGACAAGATGAGATACACAAATCATGTGATAGAACAGTAAGGTTTCTTCAGATTAACTGTCCTGGTATGAGTCTAAGCAGAATGTATGGCATAGCATTTAGTAGGTGGAGCAAAAGGTAGGCCAAGCTGAAGATAAGTTCTAGCATTCAACAAAAGCTTCGAAGTTTTGTCCATCATTTTGGTTTTATATTACTATACACAACTGCTATAGGGATAGAGTAAGCAAAAGGGAGACGTCATTGCAGTTTGATATAGCAAAAGTTGAGTTCATAGTAGTTCGATATAGCAAAAGTCTGTTCATAGGACAAGCTTCTGGAGACGTGCAGTTGGCAGAGGGGATTATTTGTTTTTGCTGGGGGTAGCTGGAGTTTCTTCCGTTGGGAAGGAGGATTTTGCTGGGCTGATCTCTGCTGGGCTGTCATTTGCTGGGTTGGACGTTGATGTGCTCGAGTCGTTGTGGCCTTTTTTAGCTCTTTTATTTGGAGTGTTTGGCGATAAAGCGAGCTGTGTTTCTGAATGGTCTGCGTCTTCTGTTGTGCTGCCAATGGAGATGCTGTGGGCAGTGAATTTTAATTGACTGATTCCGGCATAGCTGTGCATATTGGCTTTTAATGTGACAATGCATTCCTTTGGTTCAGCAAGCATGTGAAGTGTTGGAAGACCAAGTTGACCCTGCATTTGGTTAGTAGTTAGATTGTTTTTCAATATCAATTGGTTAAGTTTGGCTTATATCAAGTAATTATGCCTTTCTTACATTAATGAAATCTGCTGCTGTAATGTTGTAGAACTCTGATGCGACTTCTGAAAAAACTGTTGCCTGAATTGTTCCAGTTGGATCTGTGATCTGGATGTTGAACTTGAGCCTGTAAATTAAGAAAGTTTTCATTAGCTGTGTTCTGAGAAATGAGCAAATGCAAGGAGGCATAGGAAAGGTTGTGTACTTTGTTAGTGCTGGTACTTTTCGGGCACAGTAGTTGCACCAAAAGTCGTCATCTCCATATGCATTTGTTGCTTTTTTGCAGATTGAGCAAGCTAGATAATAGAAGTTTTGTGAGAAGTCAGTAACCCTTGCTATGCCTTGAACATTCAAGTATTGTGTCTGCATAGAAGGAGTAAGAAAATTAGTGCTATTTATTTGGGATGTTTTATGGTGAAAGCAAGTATACCGGTTTTGAAATTCGACTGTTTGTGGTACCTTATCAACTGATATGGGGAGGTTAGCAATTTTCATGATATCATCTTCTGCATCTTCAGCTCTTTTTGGGATCAGAAGGTGTTCTGGCTCTCTTGCTGCTAGTTCTCTAAGCTTTGCTACATTTGCTATAGTCCTGCAATCATCAAATGTAGGGAAAAGACTACACAGTTAGTATTGCGTAATTCTGGATAATAATCTTGTCATAAGCTTTTTAGTGTGTATGTAACATAGTACTTACCATGACTGAAGAGTGGTTGCCTCTGGCAGTAGAATATCAAAGATGAAACTTGAAGAGTTTCGTGTGGCAAGTGTGCAACCTGTATTTGGATTTTTTGGTGAGCATTGATTTGGTAATTGTGATATTAATTGTTGTGAGTAAAGAGTAGAGTACCATAGTATCTTGAAGTTTTCAATCGGAGGCCAATTACCACTGGGAAGCTGCCTGGTAATTTTGTCATTGCATGAGCTTCATATTCTGAGAAGTGGTCCCAGAGTGATAGAATCGATGGCTGGAGGCTATGAAGATTTTCATAGTAATATTATTAGTAGTTTTAGCTACATCTGTATATTAGTTGCATAGGTATTAGTTAGGATTAGAGGTTTTGTTATAGTGTTTACCTTTGATCGGTTATTCGGACATCGACAACATAGGAATTGTTTATGAACTTGCGTGGTCCAACATTCAGAATTGCAAATATTACATCTGCAATACAGTGCATGTATCAATAATTTATAATGAATGTGAATTTGATAGTATAGAGGCTCACCTAGTTTTGGATTTCCTTCTTTGATTTGTTGGAGATCAGCAATTGGAGTGAAGTTGTATTTCATTGTTCTCATTGTCAGTCCATCAATTTCTATTTCTTCAACTGGTGTGCGTTCGGTGATTCGCAATTGGTTCTTGTTTTCCAGAAAGCGGAACAGTTCTGGAGTTATGCCAACACCAGGATTTGTTATGGAGTATGTATGGTACAGCTGTAGCGAACTTTCGAAAACTCTGATGTTGTATCCGAAGACAGTTGCTTGCATTCTGTTTTCCTGTTGATTGGTGAGGTTTTGGGTGTTATAACTGGGTAGCATATATAAGCTGTTATGTATAGAAAGATTAATTGCTCAAGTCTTATGAATATTACCTCTTTGTCTTGCAACACGATCCTTTGATATAGCGAAGTACCACTGCTTGACATTCTAGGGATGTTTTTTTCAACCCCCATAGCCTGAACTGTGAAGTTTTTGCTTGTCAGGGTTATGTCCTTCAATGGTATGATGTTTGGAGCCATCTAGACCTGCTTAATTGGGATCAATTCAAAAGGACAGAGCAAGGAACAAGGTTAAAAAGGAATAGTATTAGGATTTAAAAGAAGCAAATGGTGTTCATGATTGCTCCTAATATAAAACTGAACATGATTATATACAATCATTCATAGTAAGGGATAATCAGTATGTATTCCAATGCATGTACGAATAAGTGCAATGTGATATACCTTTTGGTTCGTTCGGTAATTTATGTATCTATGCTTTTGACTCTTATTTATTTGCTTTAATTACATACAATTAGCTTCTTCAAGCAGCTCTTTGTACACAATATTTTTCGTATAGGAGTATGATGAGCTGTGATGTTCTGATTGGTTGAGAGACACTCGAATTTTGGTTGCTGTTGTTGCTCGCGATAAAGCGACGTACAGCTGTCCATGTGCGAAGACTGGCTCAGGGAGATATATGCCAACGGTAGCTAAAGTCTGACCCTGGGCTTTGTTTATACTCATGGCAAAACATGGTCTGACAGGGAACTGACGACGTGTGAACTGTACTGGGTAATGTTCAGGATCATTTGGCTGTAGAGGGATTCTTGGTATGAAAACTATAGCTCCTTTCCTTTTGCCAACAGCTATCTGAGCAATAATCAAATGGCTTTTAAATTCTTTACAGATTAATCTTGTGCCATTACATAATCCTTGGGATGGATTTATGTTCCTGAGTAGGAGAATTGGGCTGTTTTTTTTCAGATTCAAACGATGAGATGGCATTCCCTGGGGTGTTATGGAATTTAGGAAGTCAATGTAGAAGCCTTGTTGAGTAGGATCAGCTGTCTCATCAAAACTTAAGTAAGTGTGCTCTTTTCCTGGGAATTTTGCAACCATAAGCTCATTGATTTGATCGACTGCTTGGTTTTTGGGTGTGAGAATGGCAGAGGCTGTTAAAGAAAGTGGATCTAATCTTTGAAGATCAAAGGAGGGGAAGACAAATTGGATTAGCTGTTCTAAAGGTGGTGTTTGTGTGGCTGGTTCGAGGATCAGAGATGATGGTAATTTGATTTCTCCTGCTTCATTTTCCTCTTCCAAACCATTTCCAACTTTGAGAATGTATCTACTGAATGCTGGATCTGTCTTTGCACGCATGTTGTCCTTCAGCTTGAATTTGATGAGTAATTGCCATATGTAAGATCTGGCTAAGCTTGCATTCATGCAATCGATCTTTGTTCCTCTAGGTATGACAGGCAATACTTGCCTAAAATCACCTCCTAGCACGACAACTTTTCCTCCAAATAATGTATCGTTTTCTGTAAGATCACGTAGGAGGTAATCCAAAGCTTTAATTGATTCCTTCTTTGCCATTGATGCTTCATCCCAAATGATAAGGATAGCTTGCTTAATAAGAATAGCCAAGCCAGATTGCTTTGAAACGTTACAGCAGAGTTTCCCATCAGCATTTATTGGAATCTTGAATCGAGAATGAGCTGTTCTTCCATTAGGTAGAATTGATACTGCAACGCCAGAGCTAGCTGTTGCTAGTGCGATTAGATGCTGTGAACGAACCTGTTCGAGTAAAGCTCGATAAAGAAATGTTTTGCCTGTGCCTCCAGGTCCATCAATAAAAAAGCTTTTGGCTTTTTGATTTAGAACAGCATCAAGAATTTCACGATAAGCTATTGCTTGTTCTGCATTTAACAAAGCTGGGCTTCTTAAATCATCTTCTGATATAGAAAGATTCATTTCATCTTGTACTTCTTTGGGAATTGCTATTCTGCTTGAATCAGAAGTAAGAAGATTGGATAATTGGAAATCACGTAGATTCTTGCCCATAGATTCAAGCTCTGCATTTAGTGCTTGTAGCAGAACTTGTCGTGCAGCATCTTTTGTGCACCTTTGTACGGAGATGTAATCCTCTGTCATATGATCTTCAAATTTGTAAAATAACTCCAATGGATTAACTGGAGCGCAATAAACAAGGATAGTGCAGAATAGCTGTCTTAGCGATAATGGCATTCGATATAAGCATGCTTCTTCCATGCACTTTTTATTGCTGTTGTCATCTTCTAATAAACCATGGTTAATAGCAGCTTCTCTATACGAATTGAAGGTAATTCCATTGGCTGTTCTAAGATGTGCATATGAGGTAGGCGCTGGAATGTGAGTGAGCAATAATCGTAGATAGTATCTTTCACCTTCTGTTGGATTTGCTGTGACAATTCGGCCAATGACTTCTTGTTGTTTCCGCTCTGTCCATGTTCTTGATGAAACAGTCCATACGAAGTGTTCTGGGAAGTTTCTGTACAGCAGTTGTAAAGATTTTGCTTTTTCATTGTGAGCATTCATCCAGAAAAATTGTGTGAGCATTGTTCTCGATAGAAATTCATTCTCGACTATACTATGCAGATTTGTACCCTTCTTCAGTGGTATCAACTGACATCCTTCCAAGTGCAACTGTAAAGTGATAACAGCAGGTCGGATTTCATGCAGAGGAAATCGATATATTCACCATACTGCCTCTGGTGGTGATATCCATCTAGCTGCTTGAAATTGTTGGATCTCATCAACATCCTGAGGGAATTTTGATGTTGCTAAGCGGTAGATGATTTGATCATGTCCCTTGTATATATATTTGTAAAGATATTTGACTGCTTTAACAGTAGAGCATACTTCAATATTAATATGGCAATCAAACATAGCTAACAAATAGGGATTATAGGGGACTACCCATCTGTTATCAAGCATTTGACCACGAATCTGGATTACTTCACCAGTTGAGCGTCTTCTATATATCGGATAACCATCTGCATCGATACATGTTTCTGGAGAATAGCTTCTTGGATAATGATTCTTACACTTGCCTTTTTGCATACATGCTCTTGTTGGATCTAATTCTCCACATGGTCCATGCATCATATGTTTTAGGACCATTGCATATAAATGTGGATACTTTTTCTTGTCTGGTATTTCAGCTGAAATGAATGCATCAATTTTCTGAATTGTGTCCAGCTTTAATGCCCTTTTCAGTATCATCAGCATATGTACATGTGGCAGGCCTCTTTTTTGGAATTCGACCACAAATGTATATGCAGCTATTGGACCAAAGAGTTGATTTCTGACTATTTCTTTCTGTAAATGTTCAACCTTGCTTCTGAAAACTCTAGAGAGCAAATCAGGTCTGTTTTGAGCTTCTTCGTGTGGTTTCATTTGATCTCTTATTTCTTGCCAACTTGGATTGCATGTCATTGTGAGGAAGAGATCAGGTTTTCCAAACCTTTCTACTAAAGTCATGGCATTTAGGTATCGCTTCCGCATATCCCTTGGTCCTCCTATAAAAGAACCTGGGAGAACAATTCTTTTGCCAATCTTAGAAGGGTCAGATTCACCATGTCCAATGCTATCAACAATTCCTTGGTATAAATCAGCTCGGATCTCTTCTTGCCGATTTTTGAAGTAATCTAATCTTGAAGTCTCAATCTTCACATACATATCAACTGTGAACTGTTGCAGAAGTCGTGCAGATTCCAATAATATTGCGTTTGTGTTCTTTCTGATTTGTAGTCGATATGCATAGAATTCTCGAGCTGAAACCATGTTAGCTTTCTTCGCATTGATCTGACGCACTGAACAAATAACAAGATTTTAGATTTTGCATAAATTTAACATATCTATCTAATTTTCTAATTACATGATTAATAGATGTCGCATGACAAGTAAGAAGATTTACCTGCTGTTTCATTGCTGATTAGGTCCTCTGCTGTTGATGAGTGTGCTGGCAAGATGCTGGTTTGTGCTACACAGGACTTTGGCATACCTGTCCTCTTGATTTTTTTAATTCCTTGATGCCATCCTGGTTCACCCAATGGAAACAACAATGGATATTGAAGAGGATCGTAGCAGCCAAAGTAATAGCTAATTGTTTGGCTATGCCCATCATGTTTCTGGACAGTTATATCACGCTCTTGTAATTCTGCAGCTTCTTCATTTTCTAACCAGATAGCAGCGACTTGTGGTACAGTTGGAGGCAAAGCAGTGCAATCTTGAATTTTAGGATCAGCTCTCAATACTATTTGATACTCATCAATATTTGGTAAATGAGAAAGACCGCGGAAAAACTGAGAATATGGATTAGCTTGTAACAGATCAATCAAGGTTGAGATAGTGCCGCGCTGCAATTTATCTTTATCACCCATTCTGAGTTCAGCTTCCTTTTCAGTGTCGTAGAAGTATAACTGTAGATATGATGGCATTTGTCCTGAAGCATAGAGACTATCAATGAAATGATAGATTTGCCCTTGCGCCCGGAAAGTGTAGATTCCATTAACTCGCTTTGCAAATGCAGGATCGAGATGGACTCCCATTGATGTGAATGCCAAAATCTCATTGTATGGTTTTATGTATTGCAGAAAATGCATTGAATCTGGGCCCGAGCCTGAATATAGCTGCTGAAGGGCTGGAGGAATAGAAACTGAATAAAGAGACACTTCTCCTCCAGAGCAGCAGAATTTTGCTGGTTCATATGGGAATCTTTTGGCACCACAATGTCGGCAATCTTTGATATCTGGTAGTTTGAATGTCTCTGTTGGTATACTTTGTTGTCGCAAATTCTCTGCAGATATGGAAGTATATACTGCAATACAAATGTTATAATTTAAGCCATGATCAGCTGCACTTCACAAATGAATTTGGACAAAACATGTAAAATAACTATAGATCATACGTTGATCTTGAGGTTGTGAAGTTGATCCTGCTGATATCATATGTATAGGAGCAGCATTATGCTATTCAAGCCCTTGGTGATCATCAGAAGCATTCTCTTCTATATAGCTGTCGGGCAGGGTTGATTCAACATTTTGTCCAGTGGTAATCTGTTCTTGTTGCCGAACTGGGAGAAGTGCATTTTCTCTTCGTGATCTTTTCTGTGCATATAAAAACCTCCTCCGTGCATTTATCCTGTTTTTTCCTTTTTGTGATAATACATATGTTATAATTTTAGCTATCATCAGCTGCTCTTTGCAAATGATTCTGGACAAAGAATGCAAAATAACTATACATCATACGTTGATCTTGAGGCTCTGAAGATGATCCTGCTGATATCGTATGTATAGGAGCACCACTATGCTCTTCAAGCCTTCGCTGGTCATCAGAAGCATTCTCTTCTATATAGCTATCGGGCAGGCTTGATTCAACATTTTCTTCAGTGCTAAGCTGTTCTTGTAGCTGAACTGGGAGAAGTGCATTTTCTCTTCGTGATGTTCTCTGTGCATATAAAAGCCTCCTCCGTGCATTTCTCCTATTTTTTTCTTCTTGTGGTAATTCACAATATGCTTTTCTTATATGTTTATTCTCAGGCATTTTTCTTTGATTGGTAAGAGCATGTTAAGAACTTTGTTAGAGTAATGTTTTATGCATTTAAATCATAGCTTATTGTCCATATGTACATACAGATATATATAAAGAAGATAGGTATGAACATGCATGCTTGCTCTGACGAAGAATAAAAGGAGTGATAGTAAAAGGTGAGGTGCAGAGGAAAATACATATACCAGTAATTAGAAGCACTGGGAACGAATGAGAATTACGTCCAAGCTTTCTTCTATGCGCTGCATCATGAATTGTATTGTTGACAAAGAGTAAGTGGTAGTCCAACTTTGTAATAACCAAGACTCACCCAATGAATGCTAATTTTAAGTTTTTAAATTTTCTAGTATTAATCAAAATTTGGAAAAAGCAGCAGTTCAGATGTACTTCAGGAGATGTAGTTTGCTGTTTTCAAAAGTTGTTTTATGCTTGCTATCTATGGCTCACTTACTCGTGGCGGGTGCTGATTGTGTCGAGTTCAGAGCTGTGGCTTCATTTCTTTATGTGATAGCATTACTCTACCATTCTAAAGCTTGACCGATGCAAATAAGAAGCCTAAATTTAAGTAGTAAAAGTAATGTTTTTGGTTTTGAGTCTTGCTCAGTCAGGTCCAGATAAAAAATTATAGGGGGACTATATGCTGAAGTTAAAGTTGAAGATCCTTGCACATAGGAGTTCACAAGTTCAGTTTGACAGTCTTAAAGTAAATTTACTCTTACTTATTTCAGTAGTATGTAGATTCATTTTCATTTTGTTCTATCAATTAATACATGCTGTTTAGTGATGTCATGCATTGATGTTTACTGCCTAAGCCAAGATCTCAGACTATATGTCTTTAGCTCATGCTTGTACTTGGAACATGAACATGTATTCTCTGTCTCTAAGGAAGTAATTTTCTCCTGCTATGTATACATTTTATCTACTATAAAAGTGGTTTTTATTACTGAGAGAGGGGAGAAAAGGGATGAGTGCTTGTCATTTGGAGATAGACAACACTATTTAATAGGAAGTTCTATATCTTTTGAGAAATAGAGCAAAGTTTCTCATTAAGCATCTATTAGTTAATACGAATGTGCAATATAAATGTAGATGTATGGTAATGTGCAAAACCAAATCACACAAGAGGAAGAAAGGGTAAGGATTGTTAATGACTGTGATAAATCAGCATGCATCGTAATTTCCCATAGTAGTTCAGATAAGCAAAACATAATAAGAGAAGAAGACATGCACCAGAAATTGGAAGGATTGGGAATTGGTGACAAGGAACTGGACAAAGAAACAACTGGAATACCAAGAATTCCAAGTGCAAGCTTTCTGGTACGACTTGTATCAGAAGGTGGATGTTTCAGAGGAATTTCATTTTTTGCTTTTGTTTTGGAGAAGGAAGAACAAGTGTGATTCTAGAGAAGCATATAATTTCAAGTTTTAAAATTTTTGTTCAATTATTCGCACTCTGATAATTTGTTTTAAGTTTTGCTCTTAATAAAAATTATTCGTTGGTATTTGATTAGTTTCTATTTGAGAGTCTTAAAGAATCATCCTCAAGTATCATTCTTTGTAAGTTTTCATCAGACACTTTTTTAACACATTAGATTTCATCCTCATTTTTTCATAATACCAAAATTGTCCCCACATATATATATATATATATATATATATCACCAAAAAAAGGGAGCAAAAATTAATTCTCCCATCCCCGCGATATAACCGGCGCCCAATTTCCTCTCAATCCCAAAATTTCCGCCAGTCTTCCATATACATCCATTTAATTCCTTCCACATCCAAACCTTTTACAACCCCAATATCCATTTTATTCTGCCGACATGCAAACCTTCCCCCAAATGGAAGACGACCAGAACGTTGTTTGCGGGTCTTCTAGGACGACCAGAACGTCGACGGTGGTGGAAGAAGAACAACTGCTGCCAAAATTGACATTCCAAATGGCTTCCTTTGCAACTAACGCCGCCCAACTCATCCGGCCCACTGTCGCCGTCAACCAAATCATCGCCGACCGGCGTAGTCAAACCATCATGAAATATGATCTATCTCTCTATTGATCGAGACCGCCGCTGCCGCCACCGTCCGACGCATCCACCACGCCATCCCTGACCGGCTCAAGGTTGATTTGATGGGTTGATCGATTTTGATGGGGAGATGGGCACGGAGGAGATTGTCGGCGATGACGGGTTGACGGGTTGAAGATCGTTAGTAGTAAGATTTGTATGATATTTGTACTATAAATAGAAAATCTAGAAATTCATTCGGATTGATAACATGATCTATTTTATGGTTTCAAAAGTATTTAATGGTTTGTTTTGTGATTCGATTCATGGTAAATTGTCCAAATAATTTGCCATGAATTCAAAAACTACTTTGCATGGTTATGATAAAACATGGTGATTTTGCAGAAAGTAGTCGTGACCCGTATCCATGAGATTTCCAATTTCTAGGATAAACATGAGTTTTCCATGGTAGGTAATTTTGTAGATTGGACATAAAAAGCATGGTCATGATTTTTCTTTTTCACAAAGCATGGTCACGATAAAACATGTTGAATTTCAAAAAATAGTCATAAAAATGGTTCTCATTCTCAATTGTTATGATTCATGAAAAAATAAACCATGTTGAATTTGGTGAAATAAACCATGAAAAAATGATGGATTAACAAATATGGAATAATTTGTATAGATAATTCACAAAAAAATATGGCCAGTTTGAAAAACATGGTCGATTTGTGCATAAATATGTCATGATTTGTGCATAAATCTCTAAACTTTTCTCCCAGTTAGGATTCCGTTTGGGGGGAGGGGCTGCCGCCCCCCTCCTCTTCCTCCTTCCTCCCCCCTTTTTTTAACCTAATCTCCCCCCTCCTTCCTCTCTTCTCCACTGTTTTCACTACTCCGATTTCAGCTTTTCCAGTTGTCGAGTCCGGCGTGGACTCCGGCCATGGGGTGTGGGTCTTTTCGTTCTATCCTCGCGGTGGAAGCTCAGATTTGGTAGCTGGTGGTCGGTGGTAGAGTTCAATAAGGTGAGGTTTGTGGAGTTAGGTTTTTGTTTTTTCGGCGGTCTTTCCATCCTTTCTACCGGCTGGTTCTCCAGTCTGGTCGTGTACTGATTCGGGTCTCCCCCGGATCTGGTGAGGTTGTGGTGGTGGGTAAATAATTTCTTGTTCTGGTGCGTGTGTTGGATGGGCTTGGTTTTGGTTAGATTTAAGGGTTACTATGGTGGGCGATTGATTCGGTAGTGTTATGGGGGTTTCTGGCAGAAGCAACAGTGGTGCCTATGTTGGGGGTCTTCGTTTTCGGCTCCGTTTTGGTTGTCTCGCCGAAGTTGCTCCTTATTTTGGGCCATCAACAGCAGATTGAGGGTGAAGGGGGATCTGGTCTTAGCTGCCGTGGTCGCTTGGTCCTGTTGGAGTCTTCCTCGGTGTTGCTCGAAGTTTTCTCCTTTGCTGGAATGGGTCTCCGCTCCAGTCCGGCCGGCGGTCGTTGTGGACTGTCCATGGAGCAGTTTTCCTTTACGCTTAATCTATTTGTTGTTTTCGATTACATTTGTTCTTATTGTGTAATGGTTTGTGCTGGGATTTCATTTGAGATCTTTCTGTCTTGTCCCGGACGGGATTCTCATATCGGCACCTAGTGGTGATTTGCTTTTGCAGGGTGTTCTTGGGTCTCGGATTAGATAGTTTGGTACATTCCTGTATTATGCGATGTAATCTTTGTCTTCGGGCATAATGAAATTGACTGATTCAAAAAAAAATAAAGATTTGTGCACAAATCGATGTGCATATTGAATAGAAATGATTTTACTTAGTCTTGACAAAAACTAACTAAATTTCATAAAATTAAAGATATATAGGAAATGATTTAGAATATTTCCATAAAGGTTTTGAAAAATTGATAATTCAAAATTTTCTCCAATTTCTATCCATTAATGATCCCATTATTTTAGGTAACTTAATTACTACAGTTCCACTAATTTAGAAAAGAAATATATACATACCTATGAATATCTTAATAAAAGGGTAAAATAGGTAATTCATCATCTGAAAGAATAAAAACATAACTGTTCAAAAAGTGCCGGATGAATACTTACGTGGCATGAAATCTGAGGATGGATGTTTAAAAACTCTTTTATATTTCTTGTTTGTTTTCATCTCGCGTAATAGAAGCATGTTTTAATTTAGGGTTTCCTTTGTTTATTGCTTAAATATGAGTGAGTAGTCATTTAGGTAGGGTCGCGGGGTGATTAGTACTTCGTGGCCAGGTTTGGGTATGATTCGCTTCACTTTTCATAATAATAAATTGACTAGGCAATTTTAGGTTGGAATATTTGTCCAGCGGACAGCGCTAGTGTCATTAAAATTCATGCGAACGGAGATCGGGGGTCCAAAACTCATCTCTGGTCGTATGGAATTTAACGGTGTTGTCAGAACTTGTTGAAACTCATGTATGCGAGGGTCGGGGGTCCAAAACTCACCCTTCGTCGTACATGGGAACAACGGTCTAGGGTTCGCATTCGTCGGGTATTCTGTACTCTAAAGTCAATCGTTTTTAAGAACTTAAATTGGAGTGAATTTATCTGGGTCTGGTTACGAGTGTTAGGATCCCTACGACTGTACCATCTTTTTAATTTTTTAGAAAATTCAAATTCTCTGTCGATTAGTAATCTCAAATCCAAAAGCAACGGGTGGCTACCTAACTGCCAAATTAAACCTAGAGATAATCTGAGTCCTCCCTAGCACACACGACCGTTTCTGTGGATTCGACTCTGGTCTTACCGGATTTATTATGCTACACCGGTACCAGTCTTATGCTTGGGACATCCATACTTTCGAGTTAGGAAATCGGTCAAGCACTAGACCACCTATTTATTAAATCAATTAATAAAATGAAAAAAGGGTTTAGCAGGTTATAGGTTGTTTTCTCCTTCTTGACTCTCTCCCTCTCCCTCTCCCTCATTTGTAAAATACTATAAATTATATAATACAACCAGAATTGTTATCACAATGTGTTGTACCAAAAGAACATTTACGGCTTGTTCGGTTGGTTTTTAGGATTTGGACTCTAAATTATTATCCTACTCCAAAACCCACTCATTATTCATATCTCCAATCATTATTTTCTTTTTTATTTCTATTTTTTTCTGATCATTACCCCTATCTCCCTACCCTAATCATTACAAATTCAAATCCAAAATCCCAAATTCAAATTCAAAAACCCAAAAACGAACAAGCCCTTAGAATTGTAAATTTAATATATTTGATATGAAACCAATTTCTCTGTTGTAACTGAATATACGGTTGATTTGCAACAGCGACACAATAATGACGATCAAAACCATTGATTTTGTTACATTTGTTGATTAAATAATCAACGTATTTTTTTGGCTCGATAAGGTTTAGAAAGCCCTTTCATCGGCACCCGAATTCAATAGTAAAAGGTTTTTTTTTTGTTTGATTAAGGGTCTAATAATAAGCAATCAACTTCATTCTTGGTACGTGTGATCTATTCATATTATATTATGTAAAAAATAGACGGTTTCAATTAGAAAAAAATGCCTTAAATGGGGCTTGAGTGGTGCATTGTTAGACTTTAATGTATCTGGATACATTAAATATTTTTCGATTACGCAGTTGTCGATAGCTGAAGATATCTAATTTTGGTGGCAATGTTGAATATCGTATGACTTGATATTCTAATAGTTATGATCGATCATTCTAAAAATATACTCGTTAACGACATTTAATTATGGTATGGTATTTTGTCGATTATAACTATCGTTAACAGAACATTCTGATTGAATTTTTTTGTACAACACATTGTGGGTATAAAAACGTCAATTTATGGTGTTGTCATAACAAATTTGGTTATATTACTGCTTGACCGACCGGGTGTCAAAGAAATTTAAATTAAAAATACGTCCCAAGCGTAGGACTCTCGACCGATGTAGCATAATATCCGGAAGTACCGGAGTCGAATCCACAGAGACGGACGAACGTGTGCAGGACTCAAAGATGACGGGTTCACAGTTTATCTTGACTCTTAGCTAGCCACCCCTTGCTTAATGATTAATTACTGACTAAATTACCAAACTTAATGACTAAATTACCAAACTGAATTAATTTTGAATGGATTTGAAGAGGAGAGTACAGCTGTGAGAACTCAGCGTCCGCAACTAACCTAACCAATGTTTACTCGGGACACAATTATTCAATTCACTGATTTCAGAATAAGGGAAAAAAAGGGTTCCTAATAAATGCCCACCACCTGTCATTAGCTCCCATGCGCATTTGAAATCTGATGATGCCTGGATTTTGTTTTTTAGAAAGGGGTTTTTTTTCGTATCCCAAAATTGCTGGAAAAACAAATTAATTCGTACCCGAGGTAAATCATTCGTTAAACTAGTCACAGGACACATCCGTCCCGCGGCCTCACCCTAGGAAACTACTCGCGCATGTTTGAAATAACATAAAGTAAAATTCTAGATCGAAACATGATCATCTATTGCAGAAGAACTGAAAAATAAAAGAACAGATCCATGCAGACTTACAGAAGAGTAACGGATTCGGTTACCAAAGAAGAACAGGAATTTAAAGCTGGAAACCTGAATAACTTCAATTAAAACTTAGATCTGCAGTTAAAAACTCAGAAACAGCAGCCAAAAGTTAAAGAACAGAAAAATAAAGCGTAAGTAATGAAAAGTGTACCCTAAATCTGAGTTAAAACGGGTTATTTATACTAATCCCTATTAAAAACAATTAAAATCCTAACATTAATCGGAATTAGAACCGACATAACCCAAAACGACACCGTTCAAAGGCTGTGTAAAGCCCTCGGTAGCGCTACACCAAAAATGGTGTAGCGCACGCGAGCCCTTAAGGGCGTTGACCAAGCTGACCCTTGGTGTACTCGTTAGCGCTACACCAAAACCCCTGTAGCGCTAGCCAAGCCTCTGGATGATTGGTGCACTTCGTTGTAAAAATAATGATCCTCCTAAAGCTGCTGCCGACGACTTCACTTGTAAAAAGCCCTTGGAATATAAGTAATTGGGCCCCATCTTAAGTTGCTTTGTCAGTCCAACTCTTAGTCAAACCAATTAATAAACATTTACTTTGGGCCCACCAATTACGCATGTGAGTTGGAGTATTTTCTGCAACACATTTTCCTGTTCAGCCTCTGGATCATTTTGCACCACTTTGACATACAAACCGGTCTCGAGGCCACCCATTTCAACCTTGGCGCTAAATCCGCCTTATTACCTGTAAAAATAACAAAAACACAAAAACATACCAAAGCAACGCATCAAGTGAAAAATAGGGAATAAATTAGATAACAACGTGTTAAAACTATCCTATTTAGGCACTTATATTTACGATATTGCGTGCCTATCACACCCCCAACCTGAAGGTTGCTAGTTCTTAGCAACAAAAAGAATAAAAGAAATAAATAAAAGGATGGATCTTTTAAACCCCCGGGCGGCCCCGGTAGGACGAGTGAAGTCTCGTGAGGGTTTTCAGCAGTGATCACCCACAAAACACAAAGAACTCGGACACTTCGAATGCGACTCAATTCAATCAAAAACCTATAAAAGCACTACAATGACAATCAGACAAGTCAAAAGCAAGATATTTCATCCATGGATAAAGTTAAACAAATGAACTTCGTACCAAACTTAGCACAAAAATTAATCCTCTCACCTACGATCGGATAGCGAATTTTCAAATGGCATGCGTGAATAAAAAGCCACATAAAGAAATTTACCAATCTCGAGAACAGTTCACACACCGTTGATAGCCCAATATTTCTTAAGCGTACTCCTTCCCTTTTGTATTTTTCCTCTTTCCATTTTTTTTCTTTTATTTTTTTTTCATGGTCGTGCAATGCCCGGATCTCTCGGGCTTTCTAGTTGACTCTTTAGCGAGTTTTGGGTCGACTATCCCCAAGCCAAACGGCTTTAGAGCACCAAGTTTTAAGAGACCCCTACGAACTTAATTGCTCAAGTCAAAAAGGCTTCATATTGAGATCCAAGCTAACCACATTTAACGATACTTTCACAAGGTCTATCCATCTTTTGACTCGAACAACACGGTGGGAGCATATCCCGATTGTCCGGTTACTACTCAATGGACGCCCGGATAAGCATTAATAATATAGCACACATAACTCTTTTTTTTTTTTTAGAAGGAGTTCCACAAAAATCACATCAAACAAGTTAACACATGCCAAATTACCAATGACACATGAACCAAACTCGAGACCGACAAATCATCAAGTGGGACAGTGTGTGTGTGTGAGCATGCTTTCAAGTGACCAAACGCTATCCAACTATAGATGATACGGGCTAACCAAGTGTTTCTTCAACATCATGTTCACGAGCTTAAATCTATCCATGAAATTATATCAAGACTCCGACTCGCACAACAACCACTATAGTACTAATTAACAGTCATCAACCAAGAATAGTTACACCCAAGCATCCAAATTCCCTTTAAATATTTTTTTTGATTTAACTATGCAACCTATGCAAAATGAATAAAAATAAGTACGAAGTACACCCTCCCCCCCAACTTAGAGCCTGCTATGCCCTCAGAGCATGAAGACAAAGAAAAATAAAAACAAAGAGAAGGAAAGAGGGAACCTGGGGTGGAAGCCAACCACCATGACCTCGGCCGATGTTCGAGGAGTTTGTCGCCTTTGCATTTCTCGTCATTGCAGCTGCTCCAGAGCTTGCTCCTTCGGCCCAAAGAATAGGACCACAGCTAGTCACACAAGGCCGCGCTGGGGGCTTTGGGCTTACAACTGCCACACGTAATGGCACTCATGACTTAGAGCTCCTGAATGCCTCCATCACCCCAGCGGTGAGGCCTAATCTACCAAGGCTGGTGTGGTAGCACGCGTACCCTGCCAAAAGACTGAAACCACAACTACCGAAAATATGCAAATGGCATTAGTCCTACCCGGCGCGTGTTATCCGGGCTCCCACAAAAATACACAAATAAAATAGAATGCAAGAAACAAAATAACTCCACCAGACATTCACGCAGTCTCACGTGTCATACTTTTCTCCCCGGTCCTCCCCCAACTAAGAGTGAGGAACGAGTGGTTATATAAGACCAAAAAGACAAAAGAAAATAAAAGAAACCACACATTTTTGGAATTTTTATCTTTCTATTTTTTTTTGAAATTTCCTGATTTTATTTTAAAAATTTTTTTTAAGAGAGAGAGAGAGAGAGAGAGAGAGAGAGAGAGAGAGATAAACATGGATCACGAACATATATCCTTCCAACAAAAATTATTACCATGATCACACTGCCCCATTCCACACACAATGTCAAAAATTGAACTCGGCCACACCACAGGAAAAGATATTTCGAATAAAGCTTTTGTCGAGTTCTTTTCAGAAACTTACACTCCTCTAACTGCGCATTGTGAACCAAATCGATTTTCAAGATGCTGATGAATTCAATAAAATCAGAATGAGAAAACAAATTATCCACACCAAGAAAATCCACATGTTCAACTCCCACCAATTCATGTTCCGCAATCAAAACCATTCCCTCCCAGTTTGGTTGTTCAACTAATTCCACCTCAATAAAATTCGGCTCCTCACCAATGTGTGACTCACTATCGGCCTTAACCGCCGTGTCGAACTTTTTCCACAAGGAGTCCATAAACTCCGAACCCCTAACTAATCCCATCTCAACAACATCTCGCTTCTCAATAGTAGGAGACCAACTCTTGGTCTCATACTTTTTGTCTTGCTCGTCCATCAAGGACTGCAAATAATCAATTTCAAGGTCTAACTCTGCTGCAGTGGGATAGATTCCTAATGAATTGTCCTGCATGAGCAAGGACTCAAATGTAGGGGTAGGCTCAAAGATCGGGGATTCAAGGGTAGGAGGCTCAAAGGTAGTAAGCTCCTTAACCTCTTCTAACTCGGAGGGGTTTTCATCACACAAAGGGGGCAAGCTCCCCGGCAACAGTGCCAAAAATGCTTGACCGACCGGGTGTTAAAGAAATTTAAACTAAAAACGCGTCCCAAGCGTAGGACTCTCGACCGATGTAGCATAATATCCGGAAGTACCGGAGTCGAATCCACAGAGACGGACGAACGTGTGCAGGACTCAAAGATGACGGGTTCACAGTTTATCTTGGCTCTTAGGTAGCCACCCCTTGTTTAATGATTAATTACTGACTAAATTACCAAACTTAATGACTAAATTACCAAACTGAATTAATTAAGAATGGATTTGAAGAGAAGAGTACAGCCGTGAGAACTCAGTGTCCGCAACTAACCTAACCAATGTTTACTCGAGACACAATTATTCAATTCACTAATTTCAGAATAAGGGAAAAAAAGGGTTCCTAATAAATGCCCACCACCTGTCACCAGCTCCCATGCGCATTTGAAATCTGATGATGCCTGGATTTTGTTTATTAGAAAGGGGTTTTTTTTCGTATCCCAAAATTGCTGGAAAAACAAATTAATTCGTACCCGAGGTAAATCATTCATTAAACTAGTCACAGGACGCATCCGTCCCGCGGCCGCACCCTAGGAAACTACTCGCGCATGTTTGAAATAACAGAAAGTAAAATCCTAGATCGAAACATGATCATCTATTGCAGAAGAACTGAAAAAATAAAAAAACAGATCCATGCAGACTTACGGAAGAGTAACGGATTCGGTTACCAAAGAAGAACATGAATTTAAAGCTGGAAACCTGAATAACTTCAATTAAAACTTAGATCTGCAGTTAAAAACTCAGAAAACAGCAGCCAAAAGTTAAAGAACAGAAAAATAAAGCGTAAGTAATGAAAAGTGTACCCTAAATCTGAGTTAAAACGGGATATTTATACTAATCCCTATTAAAAACAATTAAAATCCTAACATTAATCGGAATTAGAACCGACATAACCCAAAACGACACCGTTCAAAGGCTGTGTAAAGCCCTCGGTAGCGCTACACCAAAAATGGTGTAGCGCACGCGAGCCCTTAAGGGCGTTGACCAAGCTGACCCTTGGTGTACTCGGTAGCGCTACACCAAAACCCCTGTAGCGCTAGCCAAGCCTTTGGATGATTGGTGCACTTCGTTGTAAAAATAATGATCCTTCTAAAGCTGCTGCCGACGACTTCACTTGTAAAAAGCCCTTGGAATATAAGTAATTGGGCCCCATCTTAAGTTGCTTTGTCCGTCCAACTCTTAGTCAAACCAATTAATAAACATTTACTTTGGGCCCACCAATTACGCATGTGAGTTGGAGTATTTTCTGCAACACATTTCCCTGTTCAGCCTCTGGATCATTTTGCACCACTTTGACGTACAAACCGGTCTCGAGGCCACCCATTTCAACCTTGGCGCTAAATCCGCCTTATTACCTGTAAAAATAACAAAAACACAAAAACATACCAAAGCAACGCATCAAGTGGAAAATAAGGAATAAATTAGATAACAACGTGTTAAAACTATCCTATTTAGGCACTTATATTTACGATATTGCGTGCCTATCAATTACTGAATTTGTGATATGATATTTTGCTAATTATAACTATCATTAATTGAACATTCCGATTGAATTTTTTTATACGACACGTTGTGGGTATGAAAACGTCAATTTATGGTGTTGTCATAACAAATTTGGTTATATTACTAAATTTGTAGTATTTTAGACATGTGTTATTACGGAATATTTTAATTAATTTCCTTTGGTATGATACATTATGGTAAGAAAACGTCAATTTATGGTATTGTCATAACAATTGTGGTTCGTTATATAATTTGTGATATTTAAATATATTTTCTTTTGATACGACACGTTGTGTTAAGAAAATGACAAATTTAAATGTTGTCACAACAATTGTGGTTATTTTATAAAATTTGTGGCATTTACAAATATTTTTGGCTTGAGTATAACAATTGTTGATTCTAGTACGTCGTATTTTGATTTTGTTACGGAATATTATACAAGTCAAAAAAAAATTGGTTCGACTCACTGTGGTAAGATAATGCCAATTTATGGTATTGTTATAACATTTGTGGGTAACATTATTTAATTTTTGATATTGTACGCATATATTTGGTAAAGGTACAAGTATTATGGATTCCGGTACGAATAATTATGGTTACATAATAACAATATTTTTTAATTATGAGTAACCTGCTAATGACTTGTTCAACAGGTAAATTTTAAAGTATAAGTCGTAACTAGAATCATAATATGCATTAGAAAACCAAAAATCGGCATAATGAAAATCACAAATTGTCATAATTTGGACATACGGTATACTCTATGTACCATTGCTTCCTCCTTTACATACACTCTCACATCAACGTGTGGACTCACATATATACTCAAGTATACAATAGAGACCGAGGACAAAACCATGAAACGTAAGCCCGAAGCCCGCAGGTTTGGGCAACCCTTGAGGCAAAGGAAAAAGATTTTAAACCCGAAAAAATATTTAGTTTCAGATTAAACAAAATTTATTTCTCCTAGAACACAACAAAATGGTGATGTTCTTAGGAATGAGTTATTCTAAGAACTTAGACGTATGAAACAATATTGCCATGAGAAGTACCAAAATTGATTGACATTCTTGATTTTAGGGTGGTATGGGTTGCTTATCTCATCGAATTTTGTTGACAGGTTAAAATTACTTTAACAGAGATGAGTTTTCTAAGTTGAAATTGGTAAAAAAAGCTGAATTTCGTGAAATATACATTATGACGACTTATAAGAACTTTCATACGAAATACATAATGATATGTAGCTCGCAGTTAATTAATTTTAAATCAAATTAAAAATCCACTGTTAATAATAGCTAGCGCATGCACAAGTTCAGAATTTTTTTGTCATATGCTTATAAAAAAAAATCTCATATGTATTACAAGGGGTGTAGAATGTCTCGGTGTGCTCAATCAAAATTTTGTCATTGTAATCTGAGCCGTTCAACTGTTTCAACTTTTTGCAGGATACTAGACAACAAGAACTAATACTCCATCCGTCTCATATTTTTAGTTATGTTTCACTTTTTGTGTCACTCAAACAATTGTTTATATCTCACAATCTATATTGGTTTTTAAGATTTCAAAAACTTTGTTTAATAAAATTATTTGAAATCTATCAAACAAGATCCATATTTGATATAAAAAGCATTATAAATTAAAAGATAAAGCTAATTTTTTTAGAGTTCTCAAATAGTAAACAAGACAAAAAATATGGGACAGCGGGAGTATATTATTATTAGGAAGTAAAACTAATGCTTGATATATCTTCAGAGGGAAGTACATGGCAAGGAGTATTAAATTCTCCATTTCTTATTTCCTTTGTAGGCACATAGAAGCCTAGGTTTATTATTCATTAAATACAATTATCTTTCCGATCCCCTGACATTATTTCTTATTATTTCATGTATTTCTTCTTAATGCCTGGCTATAACACACAACTTTCTTAGTTGAAACTAAGTTGGTATTTGGGCTGCCTGTTGGGTGAGAAAAGCCCAAAATGCTTCTCACTCTCTGCTCCAGTCTTCTGATTCTCATCAAACATGGCAAACAAATACGTCTCAATAGTCCTCCCAGGCCTCTTTGGACTCCCATTCCCTCCTTTCACATGATCGATAAGGTTTCTATAATAAGTCCTTGCATTTTCCACCGAAGCAGCAGTGCCGCCCGCAGATGGCCATCCGCTCTCTGACACCACAATTACCACGTTGGGTCCGCCTGCCTTCTCTACAGCAGAGTAGGCGTTGTCCAACATGGCATCGAAAAGGTTCCTGTATTGATACTGACCGTCTTGTGGGAAGCCTCTTGTTGCTGTGAAAAGGGCGTATGGTAGAGGCACGTTTTGGGGATCACCGATGTGGCCGAAGTAGGGGTATATGTTGAATAGTAGTGGGTTGTTGGTGTTCTTTAGGAAGTTGATGATCGGTCTCATGAATGACCCCGAGGCACCATCGAAAGAGCCCTTACTAGGTGGGAATGAGTTGTTTACGAGTACCGGGTATGTTGCAGTGGAAACCTGTTGGGAATTTAAACACCGAATAGGTTAGAGTCATTCATACAAAGGATCACAAAAATTGATTAGCAATTAGGGCAATTAATAAAAATCTGAGGATTAAATTGAAAAATACTTCTGCTACACATGTCCGGACATATAGGAATTGAGAACCGTTTGTTTATGTTCCACATGCATCGTGTGGGATTTACGTGCATCAAATGATTCTGAACACAAGCATGTCTGTTGGGATCCATGTCTAAACATGTAAGTCTATAGCATGGTTAAAAGGTTATATCAATTAGAGAACCTTGATTTGGTCTTTCAAGCCAGCAGAGGCAATTGCATCGTAGATCTTTGACATGGCAGGGAGCACAAATGGAGCAAGGCGAGCCGTTTCATTGCCGTTGGGATTGACCTCATTCCCAACGGCTATGATCCGGAACTTAACGTCCGGATAATAGTTTAGGACATTGTCCTGGACCCACTTTGCTGCAGCGGGAGCGTTGTTTGCGAGACGCTCGAGATCGCTGTTAGGGACGTCAAGTATCAATTCTATGTTGGATCCCCTGAGGGCTTGGAGAGCTTGTGGGACTGGATAGTACGATCTCATTCTTCGGATGCCGTTGGATTTGTAGAGGTTAACTACTTCTTGATCGGACGGTAGATTGTTGCCTAGTCTTCCATTGCACACTCCTACTTGTGCATCTGCATGAATTTGACTTCATTTAGCCAATATGTGGCGGGTTTAACACATGGGAAAAATCTATTTCCAGAAAATTTAGGTGCAAAGATCCGGATACATGCATATTGTATAGGTTGTTTAATTTTGATCTCTACACATAAATCTAAGTACCGAGCATTGCTCTCTTGGTAAATCGGAGAAATAAAACAATGATACATAAATCAAGATCAAATTCAATATTTTTTTTTATCGACAAAAGTAACAATTTTATTAAGGGGAGGGGGAAAGGAAATTTGATATTCTTAAGGTCTAAAATGAATGGATTCAAGATTGGGCTCTTCATGCAAATGTTTGAACAAAAAAGAAAAAGATAAAGATAAAGATAAAGATAAAGATAAAGATAAATCAATTCCAAAAAGAGAACTTAATACGTATTGACGTATTAGTATTACAAAAAAGTATTGTACCTCAGATTGTACCTTTTCAGCTCTCACATAAAAAAAACAAAAAAAAACAAAAACAAAAACAAAACAAAAAACCTCTCTTCTTTTATTTTGATTTCACTGAGTTAATTTTGGCCTCTTGCATGTTTCATAATATTCACTTTGCTCATTGAATTTGGTTTTGAACTATTTTTTGGCCTCCTTTACTACAAAAGAAAGTAGATAACTAAAGTCTTTTTATATAAAAAATAATAATGAAAAAAATTTAGTGGTGGTGGCTCTATATAAATTTGGGGATAAATTTTTTTTGATATACTAATAGCATTCTTTGAAATCGTTGCGGTGTTGAAAACTTTCTTTGAAATCGTTGTGTTGAAAACTGCCGCCACTAGTCCCTCTTGGCTCCATCCTTGGTGCCCAGACATTGTTCTGGCTATGCACAAAAAGAAATCTGAAGAGTCTTTGATCAATTAATGTTGAACACAGTCATCGCATTTGTGCCCCACATTTAGAAGTTAGAACCGCCTAGTTAATGTTGATATAATTAGGTCATCTATGTGACCATATCACATAATATACGAAATTTTGGTAACCATAAAACTTAGTATCATGCATCCAAGAAATTTAAAATAGGCACATCGGTCATTATTATCAAGGATGGTGAAGCCACAAAACATATATTATGGCAAGAACAGTCACTGGACCCTAGTGCTGGAACCAGAAATCAAATTTATTTTGCCACTGCTAACGTTGATTTATGGTTTCACAGCATGCTTTAACAAAAATAAGAATTATAATAAGCAATGCCAAAAGAATAATAAAAACATTTGTGGTAACAGTAATATAAAAGCTACTTAACTTATTTACTAAGAAAGTTCATAACATAAACTACCAAAACTAACCAACTGCTTGAATTATGTTAGCGGATTAAAAGTTTAAGAGCAATTCAATCAATAATAAAAATGTCAATATTTAGCAATGTTGATCTGATTAGAAAGAAAATGATTTTTTTTTTCAAATTTTATTCCTAAACCGCCAAATTTGTTTTGCATTATGGGTACTATCCACAAAGAAAAAGAAATATATAAAACTATTGTCAAAACACCCATTTAGAATGTACGAACGAATATATATTTACGCATGTCTTTTTTCTTAAATGAGCACACACCCCACAGAGAGAGAGAGAGAGAGAGAGAGAGAGAGAGAGAGAGAGAGAGAGAGACCTGTTATGTGGAGATTAGGAAGAAATAGGACGAGTAGGAAAAGAGAAGGGAGAAAAGGTTTGTAGAACATAGTTGCATGAAAAGCAGCCATTTAGGTCGAAGAGGAGAAGGATCTACTAGAAAGTTGGTAGTTCAAAAGTTGGTATGGAAGATATGTTAAAGCAATAAAATGTCACCTCCCTTTTATAGAGGCAAATTGAGTATTCAAGCACCAAGCAAACTCTTCTTCCCCCACCCCCTTCAACATCAAGTACTCCAAAGTTTACTTTTCCTTAGTTCGATTTTGAACTATATTACTATTAGGATTTAAATTAGTCCCTGGGATTTCTATATATCTTGCAGAAAAGAGAGTAATACTATATGCTAATTTATTGGGGCTGATAGACAAACCAAGCTACTTCACTTTGTGTTTGCTAGCTCGTTGAAAGCTCTGGTTCAAGATTTCATTTGTTTCATTAACGAACAAAGCTTGATCATTTTTTTAAGCTCGTGAAGCTTTCCAAACTAAGTTTGAACAAGCCATTGCTCGGCTCGTATAACTTGTAGTAATATTTAAAAAATTCATTGTACTCGGGATGTTCGTTTAAAAGTTCATTTGAGATTGGCTTGCTGAATATATAAATCGAGACCGAACACTTTTTTTTAAGATTGTTAAGTGTTGAAACCAAACTTAAATAATCAGTGCTCCGCTCATACAGCTCATTTATCCGTCCAAATTTTTGTGCTTACAAAGGATATAGTTGAGCAGAGGCCATTCCTTTCAGACAAATCACATACATGCTCGTCTCCCATGAACATGCCACGGTCCTGTTTCTGTAATCCATGAAAATAACCTACACAAAAGGTAAATACAGTTTCGATTGGTGCCATGTGTAGGATATATACAAGGCCATGTACTATAACTATAACATTATTAATGTCAAAATTTTTTTAATTACTCTGCGCTAGCTAGCTTACGCTCAACTCGTCGACCAATCCTGAACGACAAACTGTAAATATAGTTTCGACATATTATAATTTTTCACGTGCACGCGTAAAGACCAATATGGTTTTCCCCCCTATTTTATACGGCAGAGTTTAGTTCCATGTCCTAGTTTGCCACCATTATAGGGTGGCCCATTTGCTTTTAGTTTTGTTAAAATTTATTTGTCTGCTCTAATACTACTTGTTTAATTTTGTAGGACATAAGGGTCTGTTTGGATGAGGTATTTTGAATGGGGATTGTGATATCTCCTTTTAATCTATGGGTCCAGCTTTAAGACCTCGTTTGGAAAGTAAAATGGAGGGGGTATTAGTTAATTAAGCCCCGGATTATATGGTACCCACTACTACTCCTAGAGGGGGATTATTTATTGGGAGGTTTTGAGGTGTTATTACGTAATACCCCATCTTTCTTTCATTTCAACTATAAGACAACCTTATCCCTCGATTTTATTCCTCATTCAAACTGAGTATTATTTAATTCCCTTGTCACATCAATATGGGTCCACCTTTCTTACATAATACCTCATACTATCTAATCTTCCATTCTTACATAATACCTTCAAATATGATCTCGTATCCAAACGAGCTCTAAGAGAAGTCTTCATTTGAAAAGAAACAAGACTCCAATTAAACCCATTCTGTACCTAGTCAAGTCAGGACTAGACTTTGAGACGGTGGACGTGGTCCATAACCGAACTAGTGGGGTTTGGCCTAATAGATCTAGAAGTCAGATTCCAGATTTGTCTGTACTCAATATTTTTTTTTCTTCACATTTTGTTAGTTTTGATTTTAAATTTTTTTCCTTGAATTATTGATTTATTCCAACAAAATGAATCTAAAAAGTGCAGAATTATGAACCCAATTAAATTTTTGTGTGGGCTACCCGACCGGTTTGCCCTGAAAGAGTCGCCATCCGAATTTTTGAGATGGATCATCCGATAAACCGAGAATTTGTTTGAGAAAAAGGTTTCGATCTAGCGAAATGTTGAGACTTTGGATTCGGGAGCCACGTTACGACTGAGAGATTTTATTGAAAAACACCCCATTCGCCCGGTAAAAACCGGTCTCTACTAGACATTTTCAAAAGGAGAAAACTTTAAATATCTTTCGAAAAATTAAACTCTTTAATATGCAAATAAGGGGAAGGGACATGAAATTAAATATTTCACATTGGCGTGCCTGTAGTGCATACTGTACAGAGGATGATGAACGAATGATGTGCAGGGATGAAATAGCCTATTAACAACAAATTGTCTAAATCACAAACGGCACCGTACGGTTTATCAGATACCACGCACAGTCCTATGGTAAACCGTGCGGTGTATTAACCCACTATCAAGTCTATTATTATTGCTCAGAACCTTGCATTGTACATCAGCTGCCTCATACGGTGTTCCACAGAAACATCGTACAGTACAGCTCTTGATCTATTTCAAAATGACTTTATACCTTCAAACCAATTTTTTTTTTCTTGGCAAACGAAATTTTTTATAAAACTCGAAAGGGTACATCGGGGGAGAAATAAAAAAAACAAACATAACTAGCCCATCCAACACAATATTGGACAGACACAACACCTCAACACAAACTACAACTTAAGCTTATGAATGCCATCAAGGTACACCTTAAACTCCTCCACCGAATAAATCTTGATTGCGAACTTGATCTTCATCCACATTGCGACTCTAATTTTTACCAATTGATCCAAAGTAGCTTTCTTATTGCTCGTATTGTTTATAAAACAGTTTATGAACCCTTTAGAAGCATTTGATCGTTTGAGACGATCAAGAAAGCTCCTTTTGAAAAATAAAATATGGTTTGTAGGTATAGTCTTATTCTGAAATATTCCTGCAACAATATCTAAGCAATATAAATTGGCCCAACAGTGTGTGGAGTTGGTCCAGACAGTCAGAATAAATAAATAGTAAGCATCAGAACACCGTACGTGTTGACTCACTACAACGCGCGGTGCATTGTAACACAGCACGGTGTAGTGAGTCTAGTACAGTGGTTGTTTTTAGTTTCAAAAAATGATTTTCAAGTCAATACTTAATCAAAAGGGTCAAGTGTGACTGCAGAAAGCCCCCCTCAGGGCCAGGACGGAGCATTGCCCAAGAAAACTTGCTTATTTATCTTTGGTGTTGAACTTGGATGAGTACGAAAGATGAGTCGATGACGGATGAGCTTAAATGAGTATGGATGGGGGTGGATGAGTATGTGTGAGTGCTTGACCGATTTTCTAGTCCTAAGATAATGGGTTGCCCCAAGCGTAGGGTGGAAATCGATGCAGCAAAATATTCGATAAGTCCGGAGTCGAATCCACAGAGACAGCGATGTGTGCTGACTAAAAACTCGGGTTGTTACTAATTAAACTGGCTCTTAGGTAGCCACTCCTTGTTGATTTGGTTGAGATTAACTAAAAATCTAGAAATTGATTGTACTTTTCAGAGAATTAAAAGGAGGTACGGTCATAGGGTTCATAGCACTTGTAACCAGTCCGGATTTACCTGCTCTGTTTGGAGTTCTTAAAAACGTTTAATTTTAGATTGAAAAAGATACCCCGCAAGATGCGAGACCCTGTGGTCGCCGTATACTCATGCGCGACGGAGAATGAGTTTTGGACCCCCATTCCCCCGTTCACATGGGCTCTGACAATGCCCGGGGTTCGTCTAACGAACGTTCTTTGTTAACCTAAAATTACTATTTTTCATTGTTTGAAAACAGGAGCAGTGTCTGAACTGATTATGGCGTGCTAATCACCCCTCGACTCTACCCTATACGACTACTCACTAATCATTGCACATAAAATATAAGAAACCCTAATTGCATCATGCTTCTATCACGCAAGATGAAAAATAAATAAGAAATTAATACCTAGAAAACACAAACGAATAACTTTTATTAAAAACAAAAATTGAAACAATTTACCGGAATACAAATAATTGAACAAAACTTGAAAACTAAACACTATTGATCGCAGCCCCGTTCTTTTCCTTCGGCAGCAGCCGTTTTCCTTCTGTCGTCCTTTTTTTCCTTTAAAGTCAGTACGTCACTAACTTATATAGCAGTAGGTTTTAAAACCCCAAATAACATAAATGACGATGATTTCCGTGCTCCGAGATTAATCTCAGGCGCTCTATCTTTTTGTTTTTACACTGCGATGTTGCTGGCAATATCACAGTATATTTTTTTTACACTGTGATGTTGCCAGCAACATCGCAGTGTAAAAACAAAAAAGTGGAGCGCCTGCAATAAATCTTAGAGCGCGAAAATTAGTTACCTAACATAAAAGGCCCTTGGACTTTACATTATAAGATATTAACCATTCAACTTTGAAGGACTTTGCATTTTGATCCAGAACTTCTATAAATTCTTCTTTTTACCCAAATTATTGGAAATCGAGCTCGAACAACCTATAAACATAACAACACATAATAACAATCAGTTAACAAAAATAAAAGACTAATAAATATAGATTAGAGAGCCAATATATATATATATATACATATATATATATATATATTGGCACTTATTACACCTCCCAACTTACACTTTGCTAGTTATCGAGCAAAGAAAATTATAAAGATTAATTCTAACTACGCCACTGTCATTGGACTCACGATTGCACTTAACCCGTGCAACAAGTATTTTAAACCGTAGGCCATCCTTAGAGGATGACTGGAGTCTCGTGAGGGTTTACAGCAATGAACACCCACAAACATTAAGAATCCTTTCACACGAAATCCGAAAAACCGTAAGACAGCTCAATGATACCTCAAACAAAGAACATGTAGCCATCGTAAAGATATAATGGGCATAAGCAGTTCTAGATATTATCAAGTCGGAAAAATAAGTCATGACACCTATACTCAGTGTGTGTGAACAAGGGTTTCGGCCACAAGTGAAAAATAACCAAAAATTCTATCTGGACCGAGTCTGACTTCAAATCTCACCGTGTCATGCACCCAACAAATGAAATCACTTGAAACAAGGTGCATATTATATACTCTCAATATGTGCGAGCAGAAGTTATGTAAATGAAAGCAAAATACTTCCGCACATAATGATACGAAAAAAACGCTCTATAAAGTGGACACACGATCTCATGAAAGGAATATCAAGTGTTGGAACTCTTTCTCACACCCATCAATCCACTTCCCATCACCCCTAGGATCAAATAGGACTTTAATTTTGGTTGTAACATTGGGTAATTGAAAGTATGTAAAGGCTAGGGTAAAACATCACGTGTTTGAGAATAGGAAAACAACTTGGGGCTAATTTATCAATGCGTGCCCATTTTTTCCACTCTTTTCAACTCCACCTTATCTCTCCTTCTAACCTTTTAACATTTTTCAACAATAAAGCACGATTCCTCTTTTTCATCTATATTGGCGCCCCTTTTATTTTTCTCTTTCTTTTGTTTTTTTTTTCTATTTTGTTTTTATTTTTATTTTTACGGAGCATCACCAATTCAAGTACCAAAGTTCACAATCCATCTAAAAATTACACCTTTATACTTTTCCCTTTCTCCAAAACAATATGGAAGGTGGAGCTACCCAAGAAAAGGCTAAATATATAAGGCTTAAAGTGGCTCGCAAGGGATAAATGAAAAAACAAAGGAACGAAAGTATCAAGAAAATGCCCATAATCCTCTCCCAGGGGTGTAACATCCATGTGACTAACCAAAATCCAAGAGATATTGTTATGCATTCAAATTCGAACACTCAACAACAAAAATAATGAGATCAACAACGAATTTGTTCTTTTGTGACAATAAGAGTTTATTTGACACCACTCCAAGAAAAGATAGGCTCTAAACTCACATGGGCATAAGTCTCCACTAAACAAGCCATCGAAAGATTTAAGTCATAACTCACTAGCAACCAAAGCCCAAATAGACGTGAAGTGCAAATGTGCTAAAAATAAATGACATGACAAATTTTTCACGACAAGCTAGCAAAAAGAATTAGAATGCCACCACAATATTAACAGAATGACTATCACATCTTAAACTCTATCAATCACGAGCCAATCTCAACAGTCTAATAGCCTTCAAGTCTCATGCAAAAGATTTCCACCATTCTTTTAATTTTTTTTTAATTTCTAACTAAATAATGAATAAAGTGAATCCCTCCCCCCAACTTGAACTATTCAATATCCGCATTGAAAGCATGAAAAATAAAGATAGAACAGAAACGTAAAAGAGAGGAAAGATATCACCTCGAAAAGGAGAGGCTAAGCAGACTAAACTATAGAGAGAGGTAGACTCCCCAATTTAGATCGAACAACCTGCAAAATGTTAGCCTTTGTGGGCAGCATGCCCTTGGAAAAAGGATTTCGTTCCTTTTGTGCCAAATTAGCCCGAAAATCGAGGGAGCGCGAGTGGAGAAACAAGCGCTCGGAATACAGAGTTACCACTCGGGTTTGAAGGTCCGACACCCAATGAACCGTATTTCGAAGCACCTGCCACACTATTTTGATTTGAAAAAGTGAAGGAATCAGTCCGTCATAATCATATCTGGGTTCGGGAGCTAGGTTACGAGAGGGGAAGGGTTTTAAGGCACCCCTCTCGTCCAATCCGGAGATCGGTCTCTACTTAGGCATTTTGTGAAAATGTTTGTGATTCTTCTTTTTTATTAACCAATTTTTAGCCAGTTAGGGCAGAGAAACAGTTAATCGGGGATTAAACCGTAACACTTTACAAGATGTGATATGAATTGGAACATGGATGGATGGAAAGCTATGAAAATGGGATAAAACTAAACCCTCTGATCAGAAACAAACAAAGTTGCTCATAAAATGAGTGTGCCATGCACTATGGCCAACTTTGCATGCATGGATCTACGTGCATGCAAAGGAACCATCGCGCGACACTCTCACTCCCTCGCGCGAGTGTTCATGTCTCACCACAGGTTGAATTTTATCCCCTTCTGGGCTCTGGAAGGACCAGTGCTCACCTAGGGGGCAAACGAAGCAGTTTTATATGTACTGGAATGTAAATAATTATTACAAACAGAGTGAATTGAATTGAAACACAACTCCTAAACAGTGGGGGTAAATAAACAAGGGCTTAAGCCCTAGTTGCCATGGAAGGGCAGTTACTGGAAATTAGAGAACCATCGCGCGATAGAGTGACTCACTCGCGCGAAGGTTCTGACTGGACTTTCAGGAATTGCTTTGCATGCTTGGGGCTCTGATACATAATCAGAAATAACCCAAGGGCATTCCAAACCAATCAAGACAACAAGCAAAGTTAAACTATGTATTTTAGCATGCAACATAGTGATTCTATACTTAAACATGCTTCAAATACAGTAAAAGCAATATATGAAACTTAAAGACCAGCATCCCCTTCCCCATGTGATCCATTCTCACACAGACAGAACTGTCGCGCGAGTGTTCAGGATCATCGCGCGAGGGTTTGCTTGGTCACAGTTCCTTCTAACCCTGTTGACTTTAGGGCCAAGACTGATATTGATTACCAGCCTTGGCCCTGCCAGCCCCCTTTAGGGATCAAAACAGAGGACAAGTAATAAACTTATACCTTTGCTTGAGTTATTTTTGAAATGGATTGAACAAGGTGGTGTAGCTTGGAGAATGAGTGTATGTAGTACACAAGAGTGAGAGAATAACAAGTGTGGTTGAGGGTTTATGAGCTTTTTGCTTGATTTTTGGTAACCCTTTAGCTTTGGAAGCATGGGGGGTATTTATAGGACAATGGGAGGCCAATGGGTGATGAAGAACTAGGCCTAAACACCAGCCAACAAGGCTGGCCAGCCTAGCTTGGTGGAGAAGGTGGCCAACAAGGTGGGGGGTGGTTACATTGGGAGGTGCAAATCATGCAGTCTAAAACAGTTGTTCTGATGGAAAACAGGGTTCCATAGGCTTACAGGCCCCCTGATGATCACAAAATCCAGCTGGAAAAATGTGATAGGGACAGTTTCAAACCATCGCGTGATGGAGTGGAACTATCGCGCGAGGGTGTGAACCATCGCCCGAGGGTCAATAGTCAACACTTTGACTTTGACCCACACCTGGAAAACTTGTTGGGCCCGGAGTGCCCCCATGGATTTGGTTACACAATGCCACTCCATGCGACCGCTCTAAAAACAGACTTGTGAGTGCGATGTCGAATGCCATAAAAGACTTAATTGAAACCCTTCCTACCACCAATTGGTTTTAGGAGAGATGGTGGAAAAGCGGTCCGACAAGTGGTATCAGAGCCAGGATGTCATGGGTTCGAGTCGCGGGAGCGTTATCGTGAGGAAGGGATTGTTGGGCCCGGAGTGCCTCCATGGATTTGGTTACACAATGCCACTCCCTACGACCGCTCTAAAAACAGACTTGCGGGTGCGATGTCGAATGCCATAAAAGATTTAATTGAAACCCTTTCTACCACCAATTGATTTTAGGAGAGATGGTGGAAAAACGGTCCGATAAGTGGTATTGTAAGGTCCTTATTTGTGGTTGGCTAATTCCGTGACGTTTTTGTATAATTGAAATCCTATGTAATCGCTAGTTAGTTATTTTAGTGTTGGAGTTGAAGTTTAGTTAGCAATCAGAGCCTCAACCGAAGTGGATTGAAGATTCAGAATGCAAGGGGATTTCAGATGTAGTAAGGTTAAATAGAGGGACCGCTCCTTGTTTGTATTCCTGCGGCGGACAAGCGAAATTCAGAGAGCAATAAAAGGTCGTACATGATACTGTGCTAGGTTAAAAAAAACCTATATAAGGCGTCTTATTCTTTCAGAAAGAGATACGGCAGCCACAAAGGTTTTAAGGGAAAAAAAAATTCGTGAGATTCATTGGAATATTTGTGGGTCAATTCCTTGAGAGATTTGATGAGATCTTAAGATCTTACACTTACATAATCTCTCTCAAGGTGGTTTGTTCATCTTCTACATTATGCGGAGTTATTTGAAGGAGTTCAAAGACGATTGGAGGTTGGTCTAAAGGAGGAGTCCTGCGTATATCAAATATTCGAGGAGTCGAATACGAAGGAGTATCTATTAAAGTGGTTCATGAGGAGTCAGCAAAGAGATTCTTAGCCAATACTGAGGAGTCATAGCGTGGTCGTAAGAAACTCTCTGTTTCCGCGTTTTGCGTATAGTGCTCTCTTCCCTCACGTGGTTTTTTTTTTTTCCCGTCTAGGGTTTTTCCACGTATATCTGTGTGTGATACCTGCTTCTTTATTTTCTGCGTTTATTATCTTGTATAATCACATAGATTAGGGTTTGATTAAATTAGTTGGTTAATTTAATTTGTTCTCCGTAGTAGTAAATCTCGACGTGATCCGATCCTAATTTTTCAATTGGTATCAGAGCGGGTTAATCAAAGTTTTTTTTTTTAAAAAAGAAAACTTTTTCAAAAATCTGATCATTAATTTACTGTTATGGATATGAATACCTCCACTCATCGTCCGCCTATGCTTGATGGTAATAACTTTGATTATTGGAAAGCTAGGATGAGAGCGTACTTAAAAGCTATTGATAGTGGTGTTTGGAATACTTGTCTTATGGGTTACACAATGCCCATGGTTATGCTTGAAGGGTAAATCTGAGCTTAACAATGCTGAGAAAGTTGCTCGTTATGCTAATGATCGAGCGATTAATGCGATATTTTCTGCTGTTGATCTTAATGAATTTTCTCGCATATGTAATTGTGAAATTGCTAAAGAAGCTTGGGATATTTTGGTTACTACTCATGAGGGAACTGACACTATTAAGCAATCCAAACTCCAAAGGGTCACTACTGACTTTGAGTTGATTAGGATGCAGGAAGATGAATCCTTCAATGAGTTTTATGCGAGACTTAATGCCATTGTCAACACGAGTTTTACCCTGGGTGAGCCTATGCTGATTTTAAAGTTGTTAAAAAGATTTTAAGATCCCTTCCTAAATGTTTTCGAGCAAAAGTCACCATGCTTCAGGGTAAGAAAAAACTTCCTAACATGTCTGTTGAAGAAATTGTCAGACTCCTTCAAACTTATGAAGCATACATATTGCAGTATGACGCTGTGAATGATAAAACTAAAACTTTGGCTAAGTCGATTGCTTTTAAGAGTACTCAAGTTGATGATTCTGATTCAGACTGCAATAATGTTGAGTATGATACTAAAGCTATGGCTCTCTTTACTAAAAAATTCCAGAAGGCTTTTCAAAAAGGAAATTTTACTAAGAGATCTTCTAAAAAGGAGTCAAAAGACAAAGGCAGTGGAAAAATTAATTTTGATTCTTCCAAAGATAAAGAGAAGAAAATTAGAAAAGGTCAATCCTTGGGTCCTCGGTATTATGAATGTCAAGGCTATGGGCATATTGCTCAAGATTGTGGAAATAGAAAGAACAATAAAGTCTTGAATGTTAAGACTTGGGATGATGATAGTGATTCTAGTAGTTCTGATTATCTCAAAGAGGAAAGCAGTAGTGATAATGAGAATGTTGTTGCTTTTGTTGCATCTTTTGAGTGTGCATCGTCTAACTCTGAAGATGATAGTGAGGAAGATGAGGTGAACGAGACTTTAGATTTTGAGACATTGAAAGATGACTACAACAAACTTTATTTGAGGAGTCTGAAAATATCTCGCATGAATGTTAAGTTGGTGAGTAAAGTTGAATCTAGTGAGAAAAATGTTGTTAATCTCACATAAGACTTGGAGAAGGATCAAATCAAGACAAGAGAGTTGGAAGTCTCCTTGAAATCTAGTAATGATGAATGTGAAGTATTGAAAAAAACAGTTTGTGATTTTCAAGAGAAAGAAAACAATCTTGTTAAATTAAACAAATATTTAGAAGTTAAAATCAACAAGTTGAATTCTGAACTTAAAAATGCTGATGTTTTTTTTAAGCGTTTCAATGCAGGGTCTAGAGTATTAAATGAGATTCTTGATATTCAAAGACCAACCAGCGACTGATCAGGATTTGGGTATCAGGCCTCTTTTTCGCATCTAGAAAAAGGAGAAAAGATACATGAAAAGAGTACGAAGGTTGTATCAAAAGTCCCAGTAAGTGCCAAAATATCGCAGACTCAGCATAACGAGGTAAAAGCTAAACCTATTCAGAATAATGCTAAGCCTCGAATGTTTGTTAAAATGCCTGGATATATTCAAAGGTCTACTGCTAGTAAATTTATTCCTGTGTGTCATTATTGTGGTGTGAAAGGTCATATTCGCCCTAACTGTTTTTAACTTTTTGGTTATCCTACAAATCGTCACATTCACCGTAACAACACTAAAAGGTATGTGCACAGTAACGTCAAAGAAAAATCAGTTAGTATCCGGACTAGACCTATTTGGGTAAGGAGGTCAGATTTGAGATATCCTGTAGAATTGCTTTCCAAACCTCTAGATGACCCTGAATCATTCAGAGGCATTGACCTTATTTTTTAATGCTTGGTATCGTGTCCATAGTCTAGGTTAATTTTCATTTTTTTATCTTCTATCTAGAGCTATGGTTGAGTCATTTTTTTTTCTTTGCGTTTTCCTGTTTTTCTTATCTAATTTCACTTGTTTAGTGCTATTGGTTTTCATTTATGCAATACTTATGAAAATCCAAAAAAAAAAAAATCTTTAAAATCATTTAAAAAAAAAGGATTTTTCTTGTTTACAGTGAGCATGCTCGTGAGTCTTCAGTTGTTTACTATGGGTTTTAGGCATATGAGCATATTTGTTAATGCATGGGTGTCTTGGATGATTTCATTCATGTGATGCATTAGAAAGTTAAGTGTGTCTTGATCCATCGCTATGTGATTTCCACTTTTTTACACGTTAAAGATAGCCAGATTTCTTATAGAGGCTTGTCCCTTCCCATGTACTTTGCTTCTCTGTCTTCTGTATTCCTTCCGCAATTGACCGTTTAGCATATCAATTTTGTTTTGGGGATACAACGTTCCATATGCCATGCTATGAAAAGAAAAAATTGTGCATGTTATGTTTGAGTTGATAATGCGTATCCGGGTGTTCATTGAGTTACCGAACCTCTTGCCTCAGTAAGCAGTGAGTGTTCGCGTCAAAAGGTGGATTGACCTTGTGAAGGCATTCGTATTGGACCACTTGCCTAGTAGCCAGGTCCATTCGGCTCTATCCAGTCTGAACGTTCGCGTCGAACGGCAGTGGGGTAAAAGAGAAATACACTTTTGATGGTTACATAAAAAATATAAAATGGATGGAGTATTCATTGATTGAGAGGGAGTTGTGATCGTTCTTTGGCACTTAATGTGTATCGATGATTGCTTGGTTTGACTTCGTGAGGGGGAGACAATTTGACAGCCCAGAGTTACATGGGAAATCAAGGCACTTGAATGTTAATCTGAATAGCTCATGACGTGGTTCACACACTCACCATTTGTCACCGATTCATATCTCATGGCACATTTATCTTCTAAATAAATCCATGGGTTGGTTTCAAAAGAGGTTGTCCATGCATTTTTTAAACGTTCTCATATTCATTAAATCTCATATCCGGGAACTGAGTCCTCGTTGGTGTGCTGCATTTTTTAAATTTTGACATGGGAACGTCATTAGTCATATGTTTGCATTCATAATTAAGTTATGCTTTTGATATCTTGATTGTTCCTGGTACTTTAGTGTTGGTCGTTAACTATCTCTTTTAAGGTGTCTTTTCTTGCGTGCTATGATCTTTGTTATTTCGTGACAAAAAGGGGAAGACATGTCTTAGTGCTAATGCTTAATTAGTTCCACAGTGTTGGTTTTCGTGTTTCATGTGCTCTTGCTTGCAGGTATGGGGCTATGTGGTCTCTTGATTTCAGTGGATAGGATTTTCAATTGTTAGCCGATTTAGTTTTGTCTCGGAATTGCCAAAGGGGGAGATTGTAAGGTCCTTATTTGTGGTTGGCTAATTCCGTGACGTTTTTGTGTAATTCAAATCCTATGTAATCGCTAGTTAGTTATTTTAGTGTTGGAGTTGAAGTTTAGCTAGCAATCAGAGCCTCAACCGAAGTGGATTGAAGATTCAGAATGCAAGGGGATTTCAGATGCAGTAAGGTTAAATAGAGGGACCGCTCCTTGTTTGTATTCCTGCGGCGGACAATCGAAATTCAGAGAGCAATAAAAGGTCGTACATGATGCTGTGCTAGGTTAAAAAAAACCTATATAAGGCGTCTTTTTCTTTCAGAAAGAGATACGGCAGCCACAAAGGTTTTAAGGAAAAAAAAAATTCGTGAGATTCTTTGGAATATTTGTGGGTCAATTCCTTGAGAGATTTGATGAGATCTTAAGATCTTTACACTTACATAATCTCTCTCAAGGTGTGTCACGACCTGAATTTTTAACATAAAGCAAACAATATTCTTGAATAAAAGGATCTCATTTGCCACGTATTTCCAAGAGAGTATCCCACCTGTTTAAATTACAGACAAGTTCCCAATTTGAATAAAGTATCCAACCTTGGCACCACGGCCCAAAATTTAGCTTAGGTACAGTTACAACATGTGCGGAGTGTTACAAACTTCTTTGTCAAAAGAAATCCATGAATACTTAGTTACAAAACCATCTTGACCAAAAACTAAACTAATACAAGATGAATAAGTAACTAGGAGTGAAAAGCTTTCAAAAGTCGTCCACAGTCCAAGCACGCAGTGCATGATGCTACTATCCGGCATTAGTACCTGAAAAGAAGGATTTTATTGAGCTACAATAGCCCAGTAGGAAAATCTTTACGAAATTTATATGCAGACATGTTGATAGATGCAAAAAGACAAGGAAGATATGAATCAATAGATGGTAAACAATCTACTACGAGTGTGTCACTTATTCCGTTTGAACATCCTAAATCATTGAATCATCGCATTATGCCACCTAATTCACAAGTCACGTACATCTCTAACATTCCCGACACAACACACTATTCCAAATCTCTCCTAACTGTATTTCCACCCCTTGCGTTACAGTACAACACCACAAAAGTTACCGTATTTCCACCCCTTGCGTTACAGTGAACCTTACAACTTGAATCACCGTATTACCACCCCTTGCGTTACGAGACCCACTTAAGTCTCCGTATTACCACCCCTTGCGTTACGGAACTTCCTACCCCAAACTTCGACTCACGTACACATGGAATTAACCATTATACATACTAAGACTCTCCTTCATTCACGCTCTCATACATGTCGCCTATAGATGTCCCGAAAACATTACTAACATGCCACGATACTCACATATCAATCCGAATACATAAACAAGCAACAAGTCTAATAATCATTTAGTTTTACACCTTTCTTTGTTATAAAGAGAGCCAAATGGGTGGGAACGAACAACGAGCTATTGGGACGCGAGTAATCAAGTTTAGAGATGATTAGAACGTGAGAGGGGAGTGCTAGAAGTGGTCGGGGATCAATACAATCGACGGACAATCAACGGGGTTCAAAACAGTTTTTCTGGGCCAAAGGTATCGGTGCCTCAAAAACTAGGAATCGGTACCAACCATTCCAGTGAGCAATCTAAATCGAGGTACCAATACCTCAAAAAGTAGGTATCGGTACCAGAGGTATCGATACCTCAAAAAGGTGGTACCGATACCACTGCGTTACAGCAGGCGATTTTCAGACTTTCGACAGATTTCGAAATGGTAGGAAACAATAGCCAAGCACCAAGTTTTACACCAAAATCAACACATATACATATAAATGAGGTGAAGAAATCCCTATCTCGGGTCAAGGAGCGAAACCCAAGTGATTTTGAACGAGCCCTAACTCCGAACTTGTCGAAATCAAAGAAATACCTTCCTCCGAGCTTGACCTATAAAATTTTGGACTCAACAACGCGATTGAAGGGCTTGAGGGAGGTTGATCCTTGAAGTTTTGAGGTCTTGGAGTGGAGTTTTGAGAGAGAGGTGAAGAAAGAGAGAGATCGGCTGGAGAGAAGAGAGAGCCGAGAGTTTTTGAGATGGGAAAATGATCTCCTACACTCACACATCCCCTATTTATACCCTCAAATCATAAAATCACACATTTACACCCTTAAACTTCAATTCTTTCACTTTGGTCTTCGAATCAATAATTCACCAATTAATCCATAATTTCTCAATTAGGCATTTAATCAATATTTCAAACATTAAAATTATTCGGGTCTCTACAAGGTGGTTTGTTCATCTTCTACATTATACGGAGTTCTTTGAAGGAGTTCAACGGCGATTGGAGGTTGGTCTAAAGGAGGAGTCCTGCGTAGATCAAATATTCGAGGAGTCGAATACGAAGGAGTATCTATTAGAGCGGTTCATGAGGAGTCAGCAAAGAGATTCTTAGCCAATATTGAGGAGTAATAGCGTGGTTGTAAGAAACTCTCTATTTCCGCGTTTTACGTATAGTGCTCTTTTTCCTCTCGTGGTTTTTTTTTTCTCCGTCTTGAGGTTTTTCCACGTATATCTGTGTGTGATGCCTACTTCTTTATTTTCTGCGTTTATTATCTTGTATAATCACATAGATTAGGGTTTGATTAAATTAGTTGGTTAATTTAATTTGTTCTCCATAGTAGTAAATCTTGACGTGATCCGATCCTGGTTTTTCAAAACTGTCCATCGCGCAAGGGTTCCACTTTACCGCGCGAGGGTAAAACCTTGGTTAGGGTTTTGACTCAGGGTTTTGAGGTTCAAAAGGTTTAAGAAGGGTTTCAAACACTCCAAACTCAATTCATTCCATTCTCAAGTCTATTTTTTATCCGATTTCATCATCGGGGAAACAAGAAACCATAAAACAATCGGGAGATCCAGATTGGGGTGTCTACAGCATCTAAGACAAAACAAGAAAAATAACTAAAAGAAATAAACAAAGCAAGAAATTAAATGAAATACAAAAAAACCATCCACTTTCTTCACGCGAAAGACACGAGTACTACTTTTCTTCCTGGCCAAATACTGTGGTTCCCTATTTGTTGGAAGGACAGTATGCATAGAATTCAACGATATCTTGAGAAGTGGTGCCATCATTTAATAGGCTGTCACTCCTTCTGGGGCTGCCAGATTCCTTACCCACCAATCCGTTTGTGAAGCAATCTCCACAGAGTTTGGACATTAAAGTTAGATGGTTCAAACAGAATTTTCGCTGCTTATACGTGCTTGCCATCAGATCTAACCTCCTAAGTACTACATACATAGTTTCGACCAGGTGGCTATACCAGACCATAATGCTAATTTTTTTTCCCTATTTTCAAATACGGTTTTATTTTTTTATTTTTGGATTTTATTGCTTAACAAGAAATAAAAGAACAAGTATACAAAGATTGTGCCCAAAATTCAAGTCAATGGTGGGTACCCCTATCGCTAGGGGCCGGGTTCACTTCTTAGTGAAGAGAGTGGTACGCAAAAGCTACCCGTTGAAACTTAAGAATAGAGCGCCCAGCAGCTTAAGAACTGGGTCCCAAGCAGCGCCACACATATCCTCAACTGCAAACATTTCTATCAAACTCCCTCCCTTTGGAGAATCTAAGAATGACGCCACCTCGGCAGTTAAGGCTATCTCCAAAGGATTCTTATACAAAATATTATCGACATGCTCTTGTACCAGCGTGTCGATCAAACTCACCTCATACATTTTCTTATCATCCTCGACTTGACTATCCATATTAAACACATTTACCTCCATTTTTAAATCCCTAAACGACATTTGGATTTGTCCAATTTCGCAATTCATGATGGCACTAGAGGTAACTAGGAAAGGATGGCCAAGGATAATAGGAGTCTTCTCAAAGACATCTGGTATCGGGCATGTATCCAGAGCAATGAAGTCGACTGGAAAAAGGAACTCGCTCACTTGAATTAAAACATCTTCCACCACCCCTTTGGGAATTCTCACACTCCGGTCAGCCAACTGTAGCGTGATCGGTGTGGCTTTCAAATCGCCTAAACCCAACCTCAAGTATACCGAATACGGGAGCAAGTTGACACTAGCTCCTAAATCTACTAAAACCATATTAAATTTCTGGCCTGCGATAGCTATACGGATGGTGGGACAACCAGGGTCCTTACACTTGGTGGGGATCTCAGCCTGAAGAATGGAGCTCACTTGCTCCGTCAGAAGCACTTTGTCTTGACTCTTGGTTTCTTCGGTTTGACGTACATAGATCCTTCAAGACCATTGCAAACTGAGAAATTGCGTCAATGGCTTCCATCAAAGAGATAGAAAACTGAACTTTCTTGAATAACTCAAGCATTTGAAAGTTCACATTGACTTTAGGTTTCGCCACCAAGCGATTTGGATATGGAGTAACAGGTGGCGACAGAGTCGTAGGGGCTGCAGGTGCAGACACCACCACTTCAGGAAACTCCGCTCTTTTTTTACATCAGGAACACTTCCCAAGTCTGGTACGACTACTGGAGTATCTACCGGCACCAGGGGTGGCATTGATTTTTGCTTTGGAGGTAAGTCTTTATTGATCACCTTCCCATTTCTGAGAGTGGTGATCGCCTTAGCTTTTTCCAGACTGAGATTCGGATTACTTGGGCTAGAAGAATCGCCCACATAATGAGTATTAGCGGCATTGATTTGAGGTTGAGAAGGAAACCTTCCATTCTCCTGCTGGACTTGTCCAACTGCCGCCGTCAACTGAGTCAATTGGGTCCTAATGTTACCAATTGCCTATTTGATTTACTCAGTGAAGCTAATTTGAGACTGTATGATAGCCTTCATCATCTCATCAGTCTGTTTATCCCACAGGGGATGGTTAATGCCTGGGGGTGGTCCAAAAGATGAAGGACCAAACCCCTGCTGCTGCTGAGGCAGGTAACGGAACAGGGTCATTTGGCCTTCAGGAGGCCGGAACTTCTGAATTGACTGCAGAGGTGGTGCTTGGATATGCACTGGGGCTTTTTGATCCCTCCAACCCAAAAGTGGTTTATTGGCCCATCCCGGATTGTAGGTATTTGAATACGGATCCCAACGCTGGTTAAGTGCGTTCACCTCAGCCTGATTACTCTGGTAAGCCTCTTTTATAATAGGAAAAGTGGGGCAAGTGGTAACAAGATGCCTCGGACACTCACATAATGCACTAACCTCCTCGACTCTCACCTCATTCACCTGATGGACTGGCCTGAACTTCAAGTCCTAGCCTCTAATTGTTTAGCCACCTTGTCTAGCTGAGAGTGGACATTGTGCTCTCGCACATTAGAAGGAAATATGCCAGATCCACTGGGTCCCTGTGTAGCCATGGCCCTAGCACTGAGGTCGGAAGGTTTCCAACTTCAGTATTTCTCAGCCAACTCATCTAGAAACTCCCACGCATCGTCCGGTGACTCATCTAGAAAATCCTCCTCCTTACAGAGGCACTCAATTTGTTGGACCGTAGTAACATTCAAGCCCAAATAGAAAATGACATCAACTGGTGTTTCACGAACCCATGATGCGGCAAGGACAACAGCAAATCCTTGAATCGCTCCCAGCACCTTAAAAATGATTCGCCCTCTTTTTGCTTATAAGATTGAATTTGGCGAGTCAGGTACTTTGATTTACTCTCCGAAAAATATTTCTTGTAAAATAAATCTAGAACAACAGCCCACGTCATGAGACACTGTGGCTTCTGCATCCGCAGCCACTTATCGGTGCTATCCTTGAGCTAGACTGGGACAAGCTTAAGACAAACACTCTCCCACTGAGAAGTGGTGGCAGGAGTTCGCCCCAACCCCTCGAAATGACAGACGTGCTCATACGGATCCTCATTCTCTTTCCCATAAAATAGGGAAAGGGCATTATGCGTACCAGGCTTTATGGTGAAAGCATTACGTGCTTCCACCGTCTCGGTTGGCAGAACTATTGGACCGAGAGGAGTGGTCCTCTCAGGATGTATATGCACACGCATCGACATAGGTGGCTTAGCCATTGGTGGCTCAGGCTCAATTATTAAATCAATGAAAAGGCCACAAATATCAAATGACTCACCACTAAAAGACTCTTCCTCTACAGCTACTCTCGGCTCTCTCCCAATGGCAAATAGATGCCTGATATGATCTCGGTAGTACTTAAATTTTAGAGGTGATTGGTTTCGTAAGATGGAGGATTGCTTACCTCTACCTATGTTTACTCAAAACAACTAAAGAAACTAAAAAGAAAATAAAATAAAAATAACTACCCGAATTCTTAACACACGTTACCATCCCCGGTAACGGCGCAAAAAATGCTTGACCGATTTCCTAGTCCTAAAATAATGGGTTGCCCCAAGCGTAGGGCGGAGACCGATGCAGCAAAATATCTGGTGAGTTCGGAGTCGAATCCACAGAGACAGCGATGTGTGCTGACTAAAAACTCGGGTTGTTACTAATTAAACTGGCTCTTAGGTAGCCACCCCTTGTTGATTTGATTGAGATTAACTAAAAATCTAGAAATTGATTGTAGTTTTCAGGGAATTAAAAGGAGATACGGTCGTAGGGTTCATAGCATTCGTAATCAGTCCGGATTTACCTGCTCTGTTTGGAGTTCTTAAAAACGTTTAATTTTAGATTGAAAAAGATACCCCGCAAGATGCGAGACTCTGTGGTCGCCGTACACCCATGTGCAGCGGAGAATGAGTTTTGGATTGGACCCCCATTCCCCCGTTCACATGATCGACAGTGTCTGGATTCGTCTAACGAATGTTCTTTGTTAACCTAAAATTACTTTTTTTCATTATTTGAAAATAGGAGCAGTGCCCGAACTGATCACGGCGTGCTAATCACCCTGCGACCCTACCTATACGATTACTCACTAATCATTGCACATAAAATAGTAGAAGAAACCCTAATTGCATCATGCTTCTATTACGCGAGATGAAAAATAAACAAGAAATTAATACCAAGAAAACACAAACGAATAACTTTTATTAAGAACAAAAATTGAAACGATTTACCGAAATACGAATAATTAAACAAAACTTGAAAACTAACACTATTCCCTGTTCTTTTCCTTCGGCAGCAGCAGTTTCCTTCTGTCGTCCTTGTTTTCTTTAAAGTCAGTACGTCACTGACTTATATAGAGCAGTAGGTTTTAAAACCCCTAATAACATAAAAGGCCCTTGGACTTTACATCATAAGATATTAGCCATTCAACTTTGAAGGACTTTGCATTTTGATCCAGAACTTCTATAAATTCTTCTTTTTATTAAAATTTTTGGAAACCAAGCTCGAGCAACCTATAAACATAACAACACATAATAACAATCAGTTAACACAAATAAAAGACTAATAAATATAGATTGGAGAGCCAAAATATATATATTTTGGCATTTATCAGTGAGAATGGACGAGTATGGGCTTAAGGTCTTTGAGTGATGGGGGTTCCAAGCTTAGTAGATTACCAAGCTTTGGAAGTGAGGATGAATGAAATGTTTTGTGGAGAGACAAATGCCTAGAGAATGTTAGTCTTAACTTTCTCAAGACTTGGGGGGTAAGAAAATGAGTGTCAGAGCCTTTTTTCACTAAGAGGAGGAGTGTATTTATAAGCAAAAGTCAATGATTATCAATTCAAAATGGGGGAGGTGGTTCATAGGCCGGCTACAATTAAATCCCCTACCAAGCCATTTTCTATGTGGCTCAAGTGAGCGTGACCGACAGCTTTCTGAGCCAATCAGAACTTTTTCTGAAATGTCGTGCAGTGTAGAGGAGTCCCGTGTGGTGTTCCTGGTTTAATCCAGGGCTTTTGGGTTTTTCTGAGCTTATAGGATTATGGAAATTCACATTCAAGTTCTCAAAAGTACCGTTTCCTTTATTTTATCATCGGGGCATTTAAAGAACTTCTGAGGTCCGAGTTGGGGTGTCTACATTTTGTCAGAAATAATTTTTGTTATGTGGCTGTGGTTTGTTTTGCAGGTACGGTAGTGGCGATGGTGGTGGCGTTTAAAGGCGGCAGATGGTGGGGCAGTTTAGCTAGGGTTAGGGTTTTTGATTTGGGTTGTACGTGTTTTGGGCTTTGTCCTTTGGGTGTTCTGGGTGTTTTGGTTTGAGTTGGTTTCTTTCCAACTTGAGCCATGTTAGGTGTTTTCCCCTAGTTTTGGGCTCAGTCAGTTAGACCTAAATCAGTTTCCACTATGTGGTTAGGAGATGAGGGTAATGAATGGTCAGGCCGGTGTATCCATGATCCTATTAACTCTGTATTTTGTGTTATGAGTTAATAAAGCTTTCTTTTTGCCTTTTGAAAAAAAAAAATTCAAAAAGTTTGTTTGTTTGGGATTATTTTAGTTTTTAGTGAGCTTTTTAAAGATTTTGATTATGATCATTTATTTTTTAGATTCCTCTTATCAAGACGAACCAATAATTCACAAAAATAACACAAACTAGCAAATAAGAAAAAAATTGAAAAGAGAAAAAAAAAATTTAATCTGACTTTTTTATTAGGCCAAACTAACCACAAAAAACGAGTTTTTGCGTGGGCAAAAAACAGAAGTGAGTGTAAAAATATCTTTCTGAGAATGCCCCAAATTACTAAAGTTAGTAAGTACATAACTTTGAGACCGAAAACAAAAAATTCCACGGAAAAATTATGTGATCTAAGTCCAGAATCTCTCTCAAGCAACTATGTTACAACGACAAACACATGTACACAGTACACATAAATGTTTGTGGTCGTAGAAATATTTACAATTATTGCTTATGTATACTAAAAATTCGGATCCTATAAGAAGATGTGGCAAGGTAGGTTGGATGGGTTGAAATGGGTCGTGGGTTAAATGTGGACGGATTGAATATGGATCAATAGAAGGTGGGTTAAAACGGATTGGGTCAAATATGGGTTAGCCCATACCCAAACCCAACCCATTTTCCCTCCCCACACTGAACAAGGTGAAAATAATCATGTGCAGCCGGTAAAAAAAAACCCACTCCCACCTTTCATCTCTGCCCGCAATCCAACCCCCTAGTACCCCTACCCCTTTTCCTCTCTCTCTCTCTCTCTCTCTCTCTCATTTCCAAACCAAACCATTACCCTATTTGTTCGGAAGCAGGGAGTGTGCTGTGCAGCTTTGTGCTGCACAGCGTGCTGCGCAGTCTCTGGTGAGGCTTTGCCGGTATCGGTCCAACGATCGGAGACGTTCACCGCGTAGAGCTCGTCGAGTTCTACATGTGCACCAAAAATCAGCTCAATCAAATATCGTTAAGTGCCTCATCGGAACACATATAGCTTGAAAAAAAAAAGAATCCTAATGGATGCGAAACACTGGATCAAAATTACTGAATCCATTTTTTTCAAGTTATATGTGTTCCGATGAGGCACTTAACGATATTTGATCAAGCTAATTTTTGATGCACATGTAGAACTTGACGAGCTCTACGCGGTGAACGTCTCCGATCGTCGGACCGATGCCGGCAAAGCCTCCCTGGAGGCTGCGCAGCACGTGCTGCACAGCACACTCCCTGCTTCCTATTTTTTGTTCGGTTAACGTTTTAGTTTTAGTTTTAATTTAGTTTTTAATCATTATTCAATTTCTTTATTCAATCATTATCTTATTTTTTCAATTATTACTCTCTCATCTCTCTCCAATCATTACCCCTATCTTCAATCATTACTCTATTCCTCTCTCCACCTATTTTATCAAAACTAAACTAAACTAAACTAAACTCTCAACCAAGCCCCAAACCAAACCAACCAACCCCAGAATATGGAATTGCCCGAGTATTTCATTTTGTGGACTTTTTTTTTTTTTTTTCATTTTGTCATTATTCAAAATTTTTTGCGTTTATTTATTTTGCGATAAACTTTTTATCCCCATTGTTTCATCTTGACGAGATGAATAGGAAAAAGTAATTTTTTTTAATTTTTACCCTAATATTTTTTTTTGTAATATCCAAGATTTTGGACTTTAGTTTAGTTTCGCATCAATTTTTTGTGAATTATTGGTTTGACTCGACGAAGAGAATAGAAAAAGTAAAAAATTATGATCCAAACCTAATTTTTTTAAAAAAAAGACAAAAAAATTGGTTTATTGGCCTATGTCTGTCTTTATTAAAAATAAATAAATTTCAATTATAATTTTTTAATTTTTAGATTTCTTTTGTCATGACGATCAAATAATTCACAAAAAATCAATAAAAAATCTAAATGCAAAAAAACATTTGAAAACCAGGGTCGATTATAATTATTATATCTTAAAGCTCCAGGGATTGGTGGGTCTTGGAGAGAGAGAGAGAGAGAGAGAGAGAGAGAGAGAGTTTGTGAGGATCATGTATCTCACTGAACCAATTTTCTAGCAAAAAAAACGTGGTTTCGCTCTTGTTTTGTCTGGGTACAGGAGGAGAGAGGTTAACAATAGTTCACTCTCGTACAAGAATGGGTTTTTTAATTCCAAACCCGTATTCCATTTCCAACCAATTTAAACTCATGTAAATATGAGTTGAACTCATCTCAATCTATTTTATAATATTTGAAATAGTCAATAATCTATTTTATAATATGGGCGGATTGAATTGCATTAAAAGTGGGCGAATTTAAGCGGATTGAAAAGTATGGGTTGAGATTGCCATCTCTACCTACAAGGGATCCTAGATTTTTTTAAAATGAGGACCTCATGATCCCGATCAAATTTCGGTGATCCGAACCATTTAATGTGATCAAAATGTGGTTTTAAGGATCCCCGTAAGAAATCAGCAAAAACTATTGCAGAAAAGTGCTTGATTTGAGTAGTTTTCATTGAATGGTTCAATTAAAAACTGCTCAAAACAAGCATTTTCCGGTCGTATTTTTTTGCTGATTTCCCTTGAAAACCTTAAAATTACATTCTGCGCATATTGAAAGGTTCGGATTATGAAAATTTAATCGGGAAAGAGGAGGTCCGCGTAGTAAGAAAAATAAGGGATCCCTTAAAGGATTCGTTTTGTGTATACTACTTCCTCTGTTCGGATTTAATAGTCCTTTTTCGGAGTTCGTGTCATTTTTCAATCGAATAATTATGTCTTGTAATTTATAATATTTTACTATGTAATTTTTAAAACATTGTCTTGTAGAACTAAATGAAATCTATCAAACAAGATCCATATTGAATTTAAAATTCATTACCATTTTAAAAATATGACTCATTTTTTTTATTCGGTTAAAAATAAACGAGGGGATTATGAAATCCGGACAGATGGAGTAAATATGAACATTTGTACTTTTAATTTCACCTGTACTTTATGGCATTTTAACCTTTTTGGTCCCCAATGTATCAAATTCGGACCATTTTGGTCCCCAATAAACGAATTGGAGAAATTTAGTCCCCCATGTTTCTAAAAGTGTACCAATTTAGTCCCCACCAGTCACACCGTTACCTCTAACGTTAAAAGCAGGGGCATTCTTGTCTTTTCCTACCCCAACCCTATTATCCTCAGTCGACGAATTAAAAAATAAAAACTCAGACGGAGGGGAACTTTACCAAATCTCAACCCTATTACTCTCAACCCAAAATCGTGTTTGTATGGATTGAAAATACAAGAATCTGAGATTGGATCATGGACAATGCTGGTGGTAAAGGTACGAAAATTGCTCCTTGCTCTCGTATTTGGAAAGGTTTGGTTCGTTTGCATGGATTTTGGCTTGCGTTTGTATTGATTTCGTGTGAGTTAGCGGCGTTGCTTGCGCCGGAGATCGAACATGCCAGTGACGGCAACTGTTGGTAGGAGTATCTCCTACGGCAGTATACAAGAGTATTTTTTTTGCATGTGAAGAAACGAAGTCCTCCCTTTGTATATAATATATATATATATATATATATATATATATATATATATATATATATATATATATATATATATATATATATATATATATATATATATATATATATATATATATATATATATATATATATATATATATATATATATTTTAATGATTTGCTTTCAGAGAATCTATGTAGTGGACGGTTTTTTTTTTTTTTTTGTTGCTTTGTGGCCATTTTTTGTTCCTTTTGCCACTGGGTGTGGTCCCAAAAGTTGTGTCTTTTGACTATGCATATATTTGGCCTTTTTGCAGGGGGTAATTCAGACCCTTCTCTGTATTCACTGGAAGTGCATCATGGGGGTCGATTTAGTGTTAGGCCCATGAAACTTTACACTGGGGGTAAGATTGACACATTCCATGACCTAAATCCAGATTATATATCGATGTTGGAAATGGAGGCCATGGTCCAGGATCTTGGGTATTCTGGCCATGTGGCCTTTTACTTTAAAAAACCTGGTTTTAGTTTGGACAAAGGGCTTGTGCCTTTTAGTAATGATAAAGAGGTAGTCAAAATGTTGGATTTTCTGCATAAAGATAGGGTCGCTAAAGTTTATTTGGACCATGAAAAGGTAGGAGGAGAGACTTTACTTGAGAGCCAAGTGGGTAGTTCCAATGTAATTACAGCCCATCAGAGTGACCCACATTCGAAGAAGCTGTCTGAAGTTGAAGTTTGTGACCTAACCTTAGAAACAGAGCATAATGTTAGGGCTATTGATGTTGAGACTTGGCTTGGGCCTACTAATGGAGGGACTGGGCTTGGGCCTACTGATGGAGGGACTGGGCTTGATGTAGAGACTGACCTTGGGTTTCAGGACATGTTGCTTATGGACCCTAGTGTTGGGTTTGACATTGACTTTGGGATTGGATCAGATTATGTAAACTTAAATGAGGACATTGGCAATGGGGATTTAGGGTTTGATACCACAGATATATTGGAGTTTGAGGGCAACAGGGTTATTTCGTCAGACAATGACTCATCTGATGGTGTGTACTATAGTGACCACTCATATAGAGAAACTGATGATGATGAATTGTATGAGGCCTACATTGATAAGGAAGAAGAATTTGTTGGTGTACTTAAAGATAACTTCAAAGGGCCAAAGGTATGTGAAGATGAGATCTTAAGTGATGGGGATTCCAAGTATGATTCAGACTACAATTTTTCCAACTCATCTGATGAGGAAAATGGGCACAATAGAAGAGAGTACGACTTCAAGACTTTCAGGCCTGAGACAGACATGGAAGATCCTAGATTCAAGGTTGGCCAGCTATTTAGCACAACACAAGACTTCAAGGCAGCTGTAAAGAATCATGCAATCAAGCACCAAAGGCCTTTAAAGCTTGTTAAAAATGACAAAAGAAGGGTGAAGGCTAGGTGTCAGGGTGAGGACTGCAACTGGGAGGTGTATGCATGTAAGGTATTGGCAGAGAATACATACCAGGTGAGAACTTATACTAGCAAGCATAACTGCATTAAAACTTATTCAAATAGGAATGTAACTTCAACCATGATTGCAAGGAAGTACCAGGATGATTTGAGGACCAATCCAAGACTACCTATTCCAGCATTCAAAGAGAGAGTGAGGAAAGAATTCAAAGTAGATGTAACAAGAAACCAGTTGTATAGAGCAAAGAGGAAGGCCGCAGCCTTAATTTATGGAAGTGATCTTGACCAATATGGCAGATTGTGGGATTACTGTGAGGAGTTGAGGAGGTCCAACCCTGGATCCACAGTTGTAATGGATGCACCAGTGGATGAAGAATTTGGGCAACCAAGATTTAACAGAATTTACATATTTCTAGGGGCTGTGAAGTCTGCTTTTGCTAATGGGTGTAGAAAGATCATTGGGGTTGATGGTTGCCATTTGAAGGGAGAGTACAGTGGACAGATTTTAACTGCAGTTGGAGTTGATCCAAACAACGCTATGTATCGAATGGCATGGGCTGTGGTAGAGAAAGAAGACAAGGATACATGGGGATGGTTTCTTACATTAATCAAGATGGATTGCAACATTAATGACAACAATGAACATGAGTGGACTTTCATCAATGACAGACAGAAGGTAGTGTATGTTCTTTTCTTACTATAAAAAATTCATATTTAACCTGTATTTTTTTGTCTTTTCAATTTTCTTATACACTAAATTTGTTTTTTATGTTGCAGGGTTTAATCCCAACACTAAATGAAATGCTTCCAAGGGCAGAGCACAGGTATTGTTGCAAGCACATATTAAGTAATTTTCAGAAATTATTCAGGGGCATTTCATTTGAGGACAAGTTTTGGGCATGTGCCAAAGCATCACATGTATCCAAATTCGAAGAAGCAATGAAAAGGGTTAAGGAGGAGGATGAAAAGGCATATGATTGGCTGGCAAATATCCCCCCTAGATATTGGAGTAGGTCACATTTTAGGGAAACAATTAAATGTGATATGGTATGCAACAACTTGTGTGAAGCATTTAATAGAGGAATCCTAGAGGCAAGAGATAAGCCAATCATAGAGATGCTTGAGTGGATAAGATGCTATTTAAGCAAACGTATGCTAGTTAGGAGAGAGTGGATCAAGAAGTACCCCAATCCCCTCCTACCAAATATTTATGACAAGATTGAGACCTTGAGTAATGAGTCTGGCATATGCTATGCAACATGGTTTGGTGATTTGCAGTTTCAAGTCAAAGTGGGGGGACAGGATGGTGAACAATACACAGTGGACCTGAACCAAAGGTCATGCACTTGTAGGAGATGGAATTTGAGTGGACTGCCATGCCCTCATGCCATGGCAGCAATGCAAGAAAGACACCAAAAAACAGAGGTCTACATACATGCTTGTTATTCCAAGGCAACGTACATGAAAGCATATCAACCATTGATTAACCCCATCAATGGGTACAAGTTATGGCCAAAGACTGGATTCATTCCAGTGCTTCCCCCATCTACTAGAAGGAAGGTTGGAAGGCCTAGAATGAAGAGAATAAGAGGACCGGAGGAGTACCTTAATCCATTGTACCCACACAAGATGTTGAAAGTTGGGCAGAATTCAGTGTTTTGTAGGAGATGTGGGCAACATGGACACAATAGGAGGACTTGCAGTGTACCATTGGCAGAACAAAAGGAAGGTGAAACAGCAGGAGGTAATGTTGGGAGGGGCAGAGTTGCAACCGATGTGCAAGGAGGCAGAGGTGGAGCAGATGTGCAAGGTATACCTGTGAGGGGCAAAGGTAGGGCTATAAGAGGTAGAGGTAGTGTCATACAAGCAAGGGGCAGAGGTGAAGCTGTGCAAGCAAGGGGCAGAGGCACTACTATACAAGCAAGGGGAAGAGGACATGCTGTTCAAGCAAGGGGCAAAGGCAATGCTGTGCAAGCAAGAGGTAGAGGCAGTCTTGTGAGGGGAGGTGCAGTTGTTGTGCAAGGAAGGGGTGGAGGAAGAGGAGGAACAACTGTCAGAGGTAGAGGAGGAAGAACAGGGCCAGCTATTAGGGGGGGGCTTGCAACTCAGGTGAAAATCCACCATTTTACCTCTGTTTGCTCATTATTTAGTATTATACACTTCATCTCTGTTTGCTCATAATTTAGTCACACGTTATATTATACACTTCATCTCATTTTGTACAGGTCAATACTCCAACAAACTATGACCAAGCAACACAAGAATCCCAAATCTCAACTGTGACACAAGTTAAGCAAGTTCGAAGGGGAGCTACCAACAAGTATGCTAATGTGTCAGGTTTGCATGGGATTAGGCCCTAGTGGATTAGGCATAATGGTACCATGCTTATGACCTGGTTTTTGGATATGGTACCATGCTTATGAACTTGTTTTTGGATATGGTACCATGCTTATGAACTTGTTTTTGGATATGGTACCATGCTTATGAACTTGCTTTTGGATTTAGTAGGAAGCTAGCTCTTAAAGCTTATGTTGTTATGCTCAATATGTATGCCATAGGGAGTTTGATTTAATTTGAATGTTTTGACAGTAAGCCAATGTTTCAGGCAGAAGAACACCTTATATTTTGGTACCAAGCTTATGTTATGGCTTTGTTATGGTCAATATGTATGTTGTTGTTGTTTTAGGTAGAAGAACACCTAGATTCAATAAGCTTTTACTGCTATTGGCATTCAACATTCTGCATGCTACTGCTGCTACCTGCACTTTGATTGTATACCTGCACTTTGGGAATAATAAAGCACTGTTTTGCTGCATTTTTTTTTTTATCTACTTTGCTGCAATTTTTTTTATCTACTTTGCTGCATTTTTTTGTCCACTTTGCTGTATAATTTTTTCTGTTTTAGTACACTTTGGTGCAGGTATACATTTTCAGTGCACTTTGTTCTGTTTCAGTACACTGTGGTTATGTTTTAGTTAAAATTTGGAAGAACTTATGGACACTTGCTGCATGCTCTCTTCACAAAATGGAACCACAAAATGAAAGCATTACATTTCAGTTCAATCATTTTGGCATAAACTTAAAGGCATTGAGTACCATAATTTCATTCATTCAAAGCATTCAAAGTCATTACATATCTGCCTTTATATTTCATGGCAGATACTTGACACTTCCAACATGACCGTTTTTGATTGTGAACCAATACATGATGCATACAACCATTAGAATAATACACCATAATTTGTAGAAGTTCATTTTAGCCTCCTCTGCCATCAATTTCTTCTTCAGCTTCTTGTTCTCTTTGTTTAGTTGTTGGTTCTTTTTTTCCATGTCCTCTAGTCGGTGCTCTAGCTCAACATTCTTTGCCTCCAATTCGTTCTACCTTGTCGGCGGATCAACCCAATAAAAGTATTTGCATCTTTTCTCTTTTATCTGCAATATTAACAACAAATTGTGTGAACCTGCAGTTTTTATTTTCAGTATATAGTTTGTGAGTTTATTTCATACCTCGTAATTGGCGCACCCTAAGAATCGTCTTCCTGGATTAGCAATGGTCTTCGACCTTCGAAGGGGGGCTGGATTCCCACAAAAGCAAATGGGGTAAGTGGGGTATTCATATTGGGTAGTTGCAGAGGAAGAAGAAGCCATGGGAGAGAGAGAGAGAGAGAAAAGAAACTGGTGTACTCTGTTTTTTTTCACAGGTTATGTATATATATTGGGTGTATGGATTTTGGCGGGGTAAAAGGGTTGCCAGGTGGGATGGTGCATGGTTTTGGCGGGATAATAGGGTTGGGGTGGGGAAAAGACAAGAGTGCCCCTCATTTTAACGTTAGAGGTAACGGTGTGACTGGTGGGGACTAAATTGGTACACTTTTAGAAACATGGGGGACTAAATTTCTCCAATTCATTTATTGGGGACCAAAATGGTCCGAATTTGATACATTGGGGACCAAAAAGGTTAAAAAGCCATACTTTATAGATTTAGATCAACTTTCTTACCTCTTTATCTGGAGCTGCTTTTCGCCCCCTCCAGACACACACCTCCCCACCTTTTTGTCCATTTGACTGAAATACCCCCACTCCTTTCTTTAATTCCTTTCTTGATTTAATTCTTTTTTTTATTTTATTGCTTTTATCTTATTTATTTAATTCCTTTCTTTATTTTATTGAAATACTTATTTAATTTTAATTTTATTAACTCAAATTATGTTTTCAACTAAATTATGTTTTTTTACATTTAAATTTAAGAATTTTACATTATTTTAATTAAAGACCCTGTTCCACTAACAACTTTTATCATTTTTTTGTCTTTATATGATTTTTTTTTTTGCGTTTGTTAGTTTTGTGCCTATTTTTTTTGGTTTTTTGATTTGTTTTGTCAAGACTAGTCAAAAAACTAAAAAAAAAATCTACTTTACCCAAATATTTTGAATAAGAACCACTTTTTTTTTTACTTAAAAGTGATCAAAAAGTGGTCATTATTCAAAATATTTGGATAAAAGTAAAAAAAATTACTTTTCCGATTTGTCTCATCATTGCGATGAATCAATAACAAAAATTTGGCACAAAACTAAAAAAAACGCGAAAATAATTCAAATAAGGACAAACCTATGATCAATATATTCTGCTAGTTCCCACAAGGAACATCATTCTCAAATGACGTTTAAACCAATTGGTGTCAAGTTTAAACCAAATGGTGGCATAGTTCCCCTGCTCCCTACGGTCTTTGTTTTTGAACTAATAATAGGCCACATTTATTAATTGGCACATAAATCAACATTTTCGTCTTTTCAAATTCAGTGATTAAATGGACTGATCTTTGTAGTACTGTAATTGTCCTTAGCACATTTTAGACTGTTCAAAATTATCAACGTTGTCAGATCAAGTCCCGAGATATGTCAATTTTCTCATATCGGCGCGCACATTACAATAGTGAGGTTGAAGAGAAAAAAGAAATAGATAGAAAGAGATAAATAGATAAACAAGGAAATAAATAAGAAATGAAATTGCACGAATAATATTAAATAAATAAGAAAAAAGAATTAAGAAATTAAGTAAAAAAAATTAGCTAAAAGGGTGGGGTATTTTGGATAAATAGAAGAGAAAAAAATATTCAATAAATAAACGAGAAAAAAGATATGAAAAAGAGAAAAATAAATAATAAAATAAATTAAATAAATTAAATAAAAACAGAATTTGGGGGGAGCGGAGGGGGGTAATCCTGGAATGGGGGTGTGGGGTCGGGAGGGGTGTGGTGTCAGGGGAGGAGGAAAAAACAATTTTTCTTTATTAGGGTCATATGGAATTTGTGTTTTCGATCTTTTTCTCACTTTTCTAAAGTTCTCATTGCTTTATTTGTCATGGATTTAAGATGGGGGCTTACATGATCGAGCTTGAAGTGGTGGGCGAATAAAGTAGCACCCTTCACCGGCCTTTAAATGTTCTTTTATGGATTCGTGAAAAAAAAATTTAGCTTAATTAGAATTAGATATTGGTAAGGGTAGTTTTAGAATTCTTAGGACGTCCTATGAATTATGAAACAACGCGTCCTTATCGTTATTGGATTGAGCTAATTTTTTTCAGGTACCCAAAAAAAATAAAAATAACTTGTGGTTTGAATCATCTTTGTAGCACTTGTAATAGGTCCCACAAAAATTAAAAAAAAATCATTAATTTTTCGCCCATTTAATAGGTACCAAACATGACATAAAAGGGTGGAATTTCTTGCACCAAAATGGTGCCATTTTTTTTGGGACAGCACACTAGTCGACCTTTGTGGTAAGCAGGATCCCCTTGTCCAAAATCTTCTTGCCCTCTTTTCTTCCAACGTAATTGAAGATGCCAATTTTTTTTTAAGGCTTATGTGACATTTTGGCATTTCTAAATTGACATCAAAGCCCCTCTCTAACCCTTATGCCAAAAAAATAGAGCTCATAAACTTAAAGGAAAAAAACTCAAACATGGACACTGTTTGAACTCAAATAGTAAGTTTCTGAACTTCCCAACGGTAAAATTTTGAAAATTGGCATACGGTGAGGCCAAAGTCACATTAGCTTTGACATGAGTGAATGTAGAAGGGTCGGATTGAGAGTTGAAGCAAAAAGTGACTGTTAATTTGTCCAGCTCAGCTTTAACATTTCCCATTGTAGATGCTCTAAAAGCTGAACTTTGCAAGGTATTCTTGGGAATACCATTCAATGCTTTGATTTTTTTTTAATTTTTGGTCAAACGGAATTTCATGCATTAGATAAAAACAAGCATAAATGTTATCACCCGAAAAGTCGGCATACAAAGATCATAAGACGATAAAAAGGCTACAAAGCCGTAGACCTAAGTCCGGAAATGGCCAACACCCATGGCATCCGCCGGGGTGAATTCCCTAGCTGCAAAAGGAATGGAGCTAGTTACAATCAAATCATCTTCTTGTTGCGAACGAAGTCTTGCAAGACAATCTGCAGTTTGATTTGCTTGTCGGTAGATGTGGGTTATAATTGAATGTGTTCCACCAGCAAGTCTTCTCACTTTTTCAATAATGTGGCAATTAAATGGTCTGACCATTCAATTCTTTGATTGCTTCTGCGTTGTTCCGATTCGTTGGGAAAAAAATTCATTCGATAGCAATTAAAGGTACTTTTTCTCACATAAGCGGTCTGACCAGTGACATTCATGATCTGGATACAAAATTTAAAAAAAAAAAAAAAAGATACACGCCCATCTTTTTATGTGTATTGAAATCCAACTCGAAAATTTAAATGCGATTGAAGGAGAGCATAAAATGGCATAAGAGCAATTGCCTCTCGTATTTTCTTACTGGCATATGTTCCCGAAGTCATCCAGCTTCAAGGGATAGTAGGAAACAAAATCTGTTCAGTGATTCAAATGTATTTTTTTTTTTTTTGGGGTCTTTATCTCTGTCTATTGATTTTTTTTTTCTCGGCAAAAGTTAACACTGTTATATTTAGTTAGTGGAGCTTGATCTTTTTGTCGAATGCATGAGAGTACATGGTGTTTACCGCTTGCCTAGCACTCCAGTCGCCTCTGTCTATTCTCATTAATCATTACTCTATATTTGACCATATGCGTGATGAGGTTGGCTTATTCACGGAGGCTCCGTGAATCCCTTTCTCACGGAGCCGCGCGATCTCGACCGTTCATTTCGGCTTTAGACAGTCCAGATTTAAATTAAACTTACTCTTTCCCGAAAAAGTTTCATTAACATCCAAATTGTACAAAATACTCTTAAACGATCGCGATTCACCTCCGTAAACAACTGTTCATAGAACTCTCTGTTAAAAAGATTTTTTTATTCGTGACTTTCTATGTGGTATATTTATTTCTCTCTCTTATTGCCACTATCCGCGGCGGACTGGACTGCAACTTTCTACGCAATGTCTATTAAAATTTAGAAAGGTCTTGGCAGTACTACCAAGATTAATGTAAACCATCAATTCTAGAAGAAGGTAGATGTGGGGAACTGATCCAAATCTCTCTCTCAACTGAGACCAATCAGCCTATAATCTTTCACAAGACTGAGACCGGCCAGCAGCCAGACAAAAGCGGCCCACAAAAACTTAGTGGCATATTCTTTCACAAGACTAAGTATAGTGCTAGCTAGGTGTAGTACATTACTGCGAGACTTTGGCTTCTCACCATTGACTTCCACACCTTTAAAATGTTACCATTTTTTGGCCACCTAATTAATAGTACAAACAAACTATTAGTTGTACGTGACTACAAACCCAAAGACGTATCCCACATGTTATTCTTTGTTTTGGATCTGCACTTCCATTGAAAAGTAAAGAGCACGTTCGCAATCGATGTCGTAGCGGAATTTTGGCAACATCTAGAAAGTTGGGCCATTTATAATTTGTTTGTCCATGACTTTTTAAGAGAAAGCTATAGTACACAAGATGTACCGTTCGTATAATTAAATTATAATAATTTGTGATTTTTATTTTGTCAAATTTTGATTTTCTAATACTCCGTATATATTTATGATGCTAGTTACGACTTCTATTTTAAAATTAACCTGTTGAACCCATCATTAGCAGGTTACTCATAATTAAAATATATTATTATTATGTAACCACAAGTATTCGTACTAGAATTCATAATATTTATACTCTAACCAAATATATGTGTACAAAACCACAAATTAAATAATGATCCTCACAATTGTTATAACAATACCATAAATTGACATTATCTTACCACAACGGGTCGTACCCAAAATTCTTGACAAATATAATATTTCGTAACAAAATCAAAATATGTCGTACCAGAATTAAAAATTGTTATGCCCAATCAAAATACATGTGTAAAATATTACAAATTAAATAAAATAACCACAAATTTTATAACAACACCAAAAATTGTCATTTTCTTACCACATCGTTTCGTATCAAAATAATACATGTGTAAAATATCATAAATTATATAACATAACCTCAATTGTTATGACAATACCAAAAATTAACGTTTTCTTACTACATTGTGTCGTACCAAAATTAATTGATCAAAATATTTCGTAAGAAGACCAAAATATGTCGTACCCAAAGGCGAACCGAGTATGGGGCATGTGGGGTCATGTGCCCCCACCCCACCCCACCCCATCCTTTCTTTTTTTTTTATAAAAATTTATAGTTTATTTTTTATGCAAAAATGAGTGGAAGAACGAGAAACCCACACAGAAAACTCGAAGGGGAGAACTCGCTCGACGCTTGATTTACTTTGTCATTGCCTTTCACTCGTCTTTGTGGTCGTCGCCCGTCACCTCACCAATCATCAATTAAATTTGAGGCTACACGACAAAAGTAACATTTTATTGAAAGGACTTTTAATTTGGGGCTACATAATTTAGGACTTTTTATTCTTTTCTTTTAAGGTTCGTAATATATATCTTGATTGTTTAGGAAAATTAGGCATTCATTTCTTTACTTGAGTTTTACCCAATGAATGAAATTTAGTTTGGGCGCTTAATTTCAATTTTTGCTTAAAGTTATTAGTATAATGTGCCCCCAAGTAAGACAAATCCTGGGTCCGCCACTGGTCGTACCACAATCAATAATAGTTGTACCAAAGCAAAATACATGTGTAAAATATCACAAATTAAATAACATAACCACAATTTTTATGACAACACCATAAAGTGACGTACGTTTTCTTACCACAATGTGTTGTACAAAATTTAACCTACTTATTTTCAATTTTTGCCATATTATTTTCTCAAATTTTAAAATTGCCGCCCTATTATCACAATTTTCAATTCCCTCCATACTGTTTTCTCAAATTTTAAATTTTTGGCGATACGATACCTCAATAATTTAAACTAAAAATAAAATTTTTGCTAAAAATTTTTGTCCAAGAAATTTACCAAAAGGTCAGTACTACACTCAAATTTTTGAACACAAGTACACAACTATAATTTCTGCTCAAAATATTCCTCCAAATCAAATTTTTCGCTACAAAATTTATTTCCAAAAAATCAAAAGCCCTCTAATTTTTTACATAAAATGAAAAATTAATTATCCCACTATCTCAATACAAGAATTTGGGTTCGACCTTTTTAATAAAATGGGTTGAGTATGCCCGTCAAAAGTATGCCCAATTTTAAAGAATATTTATTGGTGGGAGAGCAAATATTAGGTATTTGATTAAGGTTTGAGAGAGTTGCCTCCTTGTTTTGGCTTTTGGTAGAAGGGTTTCTACAGAACTTCTTCTTTGTAGCTCTTCGAGCATTCGTATTTGATTAGTGAAGCCATTGATCGACTGCCCGTGGACTAGACTTACATCCCAAAGTAAGACCGAACCACGTATATCTGTGTGTCTCTCTCTCCTTTTGTTTCATTTCTCTCTCCTTCTCTCACGTTTGGTTTGATTATTTTGGTATGCTTCGCACATCTATTTTTGTTCTTTGATTCAATATTCATAATCACATCTGTTTGTTTCGCTCCCGCACAACACATCCATGGAGGCCTGTTGAAAGTAGGAGTAAGGAAAACTGCTGTAGGAAATAGGTAATGACAGAATAAGCTCTGTCCAAACAAAAAGTGTTTTACTTGTTCTTTATGAAACTGATTGTTCCTTCTGCGCGCAGCACGTTTTAGAAGAGCTTCCCTTGCCTCAATCGCGATTCCTTCAGGCTGTATGGAGAGAATGAATATGTAATCTGAGAGGCCGGTGTAGAACATGTTCTGCAAATCAACTCTCTCGGTATTCGGAGGTTGAATATAGCAGTATACATGAGCCAAGAAGTTTTGTTTTCCAAGTTTGGCTGAAAGCCCTTCAAAAAAAGCTTGACTTGTTTTTTAGTCAAGCTGATGTTAAACGAGCTTTAATCAAATCGATCACCAGTAGCTTGGTTTCTGTTTGTCATACACCATAAGATTTTTCGAACTGACGAGCTTACTAGTTATCACAGGTTTATGTTGGGATGGTTCAAATTCCTAATGTCTTGCACATGGTTCACAGTTTTTGTTTTCCCCAAAGTGCTAGCTAGCTCCTATTTTGCCATGTGTCCTTCCATCTTCTCATGGGAACATGTCTTATGGTATTAATGCATGGGTTAGTAGATGTATATATAATGACATGAGGGAAGTACTTTTTCAGTAGGGTGAGAGAGGTGAAAAAAAAAAAAAAAACAGTGTGTGTGCAAGTGTAAAAGTTAAGTCTTGTACTTGGTATGAGAGTGGGTTTTTGGTGAGCGTGGTGTATAAGGGGTTAGGTTTGGGTTTTCAAACTCAGGTATTCTCTTGTACTAATTCTCTCATAGTGAAAAAACGGGATCCTCTCCGTGGAGTAGGCATGTTATTGCTAAACCACGTAATTCTTGTGTGTCTCTCTCTATTTTATTTTTTATCGTACTTCCATTGGTAGTGATTGTGGTTGTGTTTCAAATCTCGGTTCTTGGGTGCTTCCGCATTTAATCCCAACAAGTGGTATCAGAGCCGGCTTGGTGTTTGAGATTCGGGTTCCGTTACATCCACAATGAAGGCAACTATCAACTCTCAGTTTTCTCTTGAGCAGTTTAATGGAAGCGGTAGCTTTACCCTATGGCAAAGGAGGGTGAAAGATATCCTTGTTCAACAAGGATTGGCTAGGGTGTTGAAGGGAAAGGATGCGAAGCAAGTGAAGATAAAAGATGATGAATGGGAAGAGTTGGAGTCGAAGTGTGTGAGCACTATTCGGCTCTGTATTGCTGATAATATTATTAACCATGTCGTGGATGAGGATTCGACATCGGCGTTGTGGGAGAAGTTGGAAAAGCTCTACCTTGCGAAGAGCTTGACCAACAAGTTGCATCTGAAGCGGCAGTTTACAAGCTGAAGATGGAGGAAGGCGGGAATCTTATAGAGCACATGAATGTGTTCAATGGTTATTTGGAAAATTGACGCAAAGATAGAAGAGGAAGATAAAGGCCTTTTGCTTCTTACTTCGCTTTCAAGTTCCTACGATACTTTGGTGATGACTCTCTTATATGGGAAAGATACAGTGAGTTTGGAGCAGGTACAGTCGGCGTTGGTTTCTCATTTTACGTAAAAAAAATCAAGTTCTGAGGGTGGAGAAAATTCGGCACTTGCGGTTCAAAGTGAGAATCAGGGAAGGACATCTAATGGTAGATCTGGAGGAAACATCAAGTCCGGTTCTAGTTCCAGAGGAAAGGGTGTACAATGCTTCAGTTGCAAAGAATTTGGCCATGTGAAGCGCGATTGTCCTTTGCGCAAGAACAAAGGGAAGAAATTTGATAATGCTTCGAGTAGTAGTTCTTTGGTGGTAGTGGATGATGGAGATCTTCTCACAGTCTCCGAAGGTATAAACACATCTTCATGTGATGAGTGGATTTTAGATTTGGGTTGCACTATGCATGTTTACTCCAAGAAAGAATTTTTTGATATATTCCAAGCAAAAGATGGTGGGTCGCTATTTTTTGACGATGGAACTCCATGTAAAATTCGATGTTTTGGAAATTGTGGGCTCCCGCGCCCGAAAAAAGGAGCGCTAACTCGAAGAGTCGCCACCCGGATTTTTGAAATGGATCATCCGAGAAACCGAGGAGTCGTTTGGAAAAGGCTTTTGGTCTAGCGAAAACGTTGAGATGTTGGGTTCGGGAGCCACGTTACGAATGGGGAAGGTTTTTCTTTAAAAAGCACCCCATTCGCCCGGAAAAAACCGGTCTCTACTTAATGTTTTCAAAAGAGGGGGGGGGGGGGGGGATCTTCAATATTATTCGGAATGTCAAACTCTTTAATAAAACAAGTAGCGGGGAAGGGACATGGGGAATATATCACATCGACGTGCATGTGGTGCTGTCTGTACAATAGTGGTAAAATGATGTGAGCAGGGGAGATAAACAACATTCAACAGACTGTCTGGACCTCGGCTAAGCTGTCCACGGCACCCTGAGCTGCCGCGTGCGACACCTCAACATGCCGTGCGTGGCACCTGCTCTCCTGTCAGACTGTTGCAGACTTTCAACACATTATTTAGACCACTGCCTTCTTTGTGCATCTTTCAGAAAACTCACCAGAAGCCTCACGACAGTTAGATCATCCCAAAAGGCCATTGTCTTTCTCAAAACATGATTTTAAAGTGGTTTTTGACATATTTGATCATTTGGGATGATCTCACAAAGCTTTTAAAAGAACCGGGATATGGCTTGTAGATATGGTCTTATTTTAAAAGCAGCAGAAACAGCAAACAGCAGATACAAACAACCACAACAGAGGAAAGCTCAGATCCAGACAGCCTGCTTACAAAAATACTAGCATGTGACATGCCGTGCGCTGTGAGTCAGGGTGCCGCGCGTCTGTTCAACAGATCGCGCGGTTCCCCGACCTCAGCACAGTGTTGATTTTATTTTGTGAAAATGGGTTTTTGGTCAGAATCTAACCAAAAGGGGGTTAGACCTTCTGACAGAAAAGTCCCCTCAGGACCAGAACAGGGTCTAGTCCGAGAAAACTAGTTTGTACCTTTAGTTTTGAGTTTGATCAAGGGTCGTTGGTGCGCGGGTGTGGATGGATCGTCACGGATGTAGATGGAAGAGGTTGAATGAGATAAAAGGAGTGTGGGTGTGAGGGAAGATTAAGTGTTTTAGGTGATGAGACTTTGAAGTTAATAAAAGATCAACTTCAATGATGAGAGGGGAGTGAGTGAAAGTACTTAAAGAAGGTCTTTTGGGAATGACATTCTTTAAAGCTTGGAAATGGAAGTGAAAGTAAGAAAGTGGGTGTAGAAACTTAGAGAGAGAAAGTGGAGTGAGAGAGCCAAGAGAAAGGCAAGAGAGGGACTCAAAAGAAGGGCTAAGAGGGGACCCCTTTCCCTTGAGTGGAGGGGTTAATTTATAGGCAAATGGCCAAGGATTTTGAATTTAAATGGTGGAGGTATTTTCTGGGCAGGCCAGAAGTGCATTTTCGGCTGAACCAGTAATCAGCTGTGGCTCACACTGGCGTGGCCGACAGCTTTCTGAGCCAGTCAGCTTTTAGCTCAAGGTGCCGTGCGGGGGAGTTTGGCTGCGCACAGTGCCTCCTCCTGTGGTCCAGAGTCTTTTGGGCTTGGCTGGACTTGTTGGATTTGTTAGGTTTTTGGGTTTAGAGGAGATCCTTTTTCAAGCTCATAAAGGTTTTGTTTCCTTCATTTCATCATCGGGGTGGACAAAAACTCTCCGATGTCCGGATTGGGGTGTCTACAGAAATGTAAAGATAAAAATAGTTGATGGAGCGGTTCGTACTTTGGGTGGTGTGGCTTATGTCTCGAAGTTACGAAAGAATCTATTTCACTTAGCCAGATGGATTCCATTGGATGCAAGTATTTTGCTGGAGGTGGAGCCATGAAAATCACACGTGGCGGTAAGGTCCTGATGAAAGGAGAGAAGTGCAAAGGGTTGTATCGGTTGATCGGCAAAACTGTTTGCCCAACGAAGGTTTGGAAATAGCGTGCACAAGGAACTAGGTATCCAAGGTGTGAGTCTTTTGCATTGAAGACAAAGTTAGGTTTCCAAGTTGCCAATGCTTGTGACAGTGTAAATCCTATTGGTGGGGAGGATGGGTCGAGATCCTACTCTCGTGTCAATTGATGATTATTGGCACGGGGCGGCAAAATGTCAACTTCTGGTATTATGTGTAATTGTAAATTATACTACTCCCTCCGTCCCTTTTTAATTGTCCTACTTCGTAACTCCAACTTATTAAAAAGACATCATCATTATACCTTTAACATCAATTTTTTCCTCCACTTTCCCTACTTACCCATCATCATTACTCTTTTACTCACTTACTTTTCAAAAAAGAATCTACTTTTAGGGACAAAATAGACAATACACTAATTTTTACCCACTAACTTTACAAAATGGACACTTATTAAGGGACAGCCCAAAATGGAATACTAGACAATAATAAAAGGACGGAGGGAGTATAATTAGCATAGTAATCGCAAAAAATCTAAATAATATTGAGTCAATCTAGTTAGAAATGAAGGCTCCGTTTGTTTCAAAGTAAAATGTTTTATGCCCAAACAAATGGAGCCTAAAGGTATTTTACATTTTCATGTAAACTTTTCTCAATTTCTTTCATATACGAAAATAAGCACATAGTAATGTTGCATTTGTCGACAAAAAATACTATAATATCATGTAGAATATATAATTATGCGATAAAAGTTACACGATATATTGAACAATCCCTTCTCGGTGCAAAATTTTAGCTCCACCACTAATCACACCATAAGAGAGGGATACCATAGATTTTCCTTGTCGTATTTTCTAAACCAAATTATCCCTTGAAAAGTCTCCTAATTTCAAAGTGCATGCATAAGTTTTGGTGTTAATCTTATCTCCAGTAATAAAGTTATAAACAACTGAAAGCAAATACTTTCCTCCCAACCTGTAATCCGGGACAGAGGTCCCCAATTTTATGGATGCCAAGTAAGAAATGAGAATATGAATGTCAGGGGACACTTAGAATTAATTTACCTTTAAAAACAAAATTAGGCACAAAACTATTCAGAAAAGGTTAATGGTCTACAAACAAAGATTCTATAATGAACTTTATGATTTTTAGCATATAGAATATAGAATGATTTGAACTCAGAAAAGATTATTTTTAGCATATAGAATATAGAATGATTTGAACTCAACCACAAAATTCTTTGTACAATTTCTGTTTTTGTATCATATTTATTTTGAGAATTGAATGCATCCATGTTCACATATTTATAAATTTCTCTCTTTCACCTGCTTCCCACTTCTCCACTTGCCTTGTTAGGTTTGCTTTTCGCTCGATAAAAGCTTGTAGAGTAGCAGAATCAAAGGGTTCAGGCATGATGCACGGGCTCGAATCTGAGGGACCCTTCACCATGGAGTCGAACATGTACGTCTTCTCTAATCCTCTTGCACCGCATACCATTGATTCTAAACACATTTCTGCTGCGCCCTCGGGTACAGTTGGTTGATATTTCAAAAGCTTTCCTTATCTGTACAACAGATGAAACATGTAGTCATATACATGCTTCATTTTTAGCTCCTCTTGAAGGAATTTGCTCCCTGCCTTTCCAATTTCTTGTGCCTGTAAATTCCCAATGCATTTTGTAAGAAAGAAATCACTACACAAATATAAATATAAATATAAATACATATGTACATATATTTATATGTAGGGGTTGTGTCTCTAGAACCGACCCCAGTTGTGTATGTATATATCTGTATACACGATAAAAACCTATCACATCCGTTCAGTTTTACAGAGATGCAGGAATCCATACTCCAGGTAGTTCTAAATCAAGGAAGAAAAGTTTTTAAGGAATATAATACATGATAATGGGGCAAGTCTTAATTTGTCACAATTCTTTATTGTTAAACTTCTCTATGAAGAGAAACTCTATAACCAGTAAAAATTAGAACTTAGTGAGGCATTTACTTTCGGTCATCATAGTCTCCGACCTTCTGCTACTTTTATTTTTCTACCACGTAAAGATACTCAGCAGGGGCTCAGAAACAACTCTTTTGTCCACAAATTTTTAAGTCTCTCTCCCACACTTGGAGCTTCTACTGGGATTGGTTTACCAAAGTTTTAAGGGCAACTTCCACTTTGACCCCCTTGTGGTTTGAGCCATGTGCAGATACACCTCTAATGGTTTAAAAGTGAGCACATAACACCCTATGATTTGTGAACTGTGTAGACACATCCCTGCCGTCATATTTTCCATATATATTAACAGAATTTTGAAGAAAATATAAGAGGAAATAACCCTTTTGCCACCAAAATCTAATCCAAGCCATTCATAATGTATTAATCTTTAAATAGAGCATCTTTGTAGAAAAACAAGTTGATCAGACATCAATAACTCAGTGATATAATTCTTGTTAAAATGAATGATAAATGAAAATTTTAAAATTTACTTCCCAATAAATTCGATTTGACCATGAGGTTTTCATTTTTTGATCGACTTGAATTTTGGTAGAGATGTAATACTCGTCAAACTCTACAATATCAACGGTTCAATCCAATTTTTAGTACAAGGGATGGATAGGTTAGATTCAAGGAAGAAGATGAATCAAGGGGGAAGATGAAGGCATATCAGACTTTTAATGCTATGCATGTTAATATGGATGGAAAACATGACGGCAGGGGCTGGGTACGTTGTATTTGCACATTTCACGAACTACAAGGTGTTATATGCATACTTTTGAACCATAAGGAGTGTATCCGCACATGGCTCAAATCACAGGGGGTCAAAGTGGCCTTTTCCCAAGCTTTAATCAACGCCGCAATATAATGTGGAGTCCTAACGAAATATGAACCTATGAACACCGACCACCCTACCTTCTGTGCGAGTGTGCATATCTAGGTATCGTTTATTTTTATTTTTTTTTACAGAATGTAAACTAAGCAATTAATATAGAATCGTACAAATTGGAGAAAATCTGTCACATCCATGTTGCTAGTTTTTTCTACTTACGATGCCACCTTCTTATCGATTGAGTGAAGCTGCATAATAACAGTAGCTTTCTATAACTAGTACTAGTAATAGAGAAATTTGATTACCTCTTGTGTGTGGTTGTTTCCCCAATTAACTGCAAACGTGATGGATCTGCACTTGTCTTTCTCACTAACCGGCCAGTAGTGGATTGTAGGGATTAAACTTCTTGTAAAGAAATCATAGTAATGGGGTGTTATGAGGAGACTCATAGAATCACAAGCTAGAATATATTTTTCGCTGACAGACCATGCATTTCCCTCAGCATAAATCTTATATCTACATGGAATCAGAGAAAGGAAATAGGGGAAAATATAACTGTTAATCTAACTAGCAATGATCAAAAAGTAAAATCAGATGGAAAAGCCGGAAAAAATAAGGGTCGAAATAAAAAAGAGCTTCATTATCTACCTGTGATTGCATTGGCTTGCTAAATTAGTATTCTTAAACTTCTTTTGCTCCTCATGCTGCCAATCCTGTGAAATGATAATCTACTATCAGCAAACGTAGAGGTAGGGACAAGATATATATAGAAAGGGAACAAGCAAATTAACTACATAATACAGTTTCCCAAGGAGCTGGAAAATGATAGATTAATTCAGAGTTTAGTGCATTTCCTATGGAAAATCTCCCACAATCACTAATGTTACAGGAGCTGCCACAATATATGCTAAAAGCCTAGAACAGATAACATATTCTCCTTTTTAAGATTCTCGTTGTCGTGAGGGATGAGGGTTGTAGTGATAGGATTTTAAGTGGGAAAAGTCAAGGAAATAGACTGCAGGAAAAAAAACTAAGGTTAATGATTCTATTTGTGACTGAAATTTGTAACTATGAAAGGAAGTCCCACATCGCCTAGGAACAGTAATCTGTCACTACATAATTGCGTGGGTACTCTCACCGCAATATCTAGCTTATGGGGTGGAGTTCTACCCAAGAAAATGTAATAACAACAGTTTCAGCTAGTATGCATTCGATCCTATAGGCTATAGCAGAAGTCCAATGGAAATTTCGGGTACATAACTACATATATAGGAGGAGTAATAACCCAAATGACCACCTTTTGTCCGAATCTTGAGGATGAGTTCACGTATTGTAGAAAATTATATTAGAGAGTATCTAGTTAATATCACCCAGCTAGTTGTATTGGGACGATTCCCATGCTTATTACTATGGCAAATGTGCCCTCTTGCCATGATTATTGTGTTACTCTTAAATTTTTTATATGCAGTTAGGACACCAAAAGTACTACTGTAACGAGAATGGGAAAGAGTTTTTACCACGTGGTAAATCAGAGTACCCGAATCCTGTTTCTTACTGACATTGCATTTGAGAAGATCTTGTCTGACTCGACCAGTCCATATGTTTCCTTTCCAGTAAGCATAGGGCAGCCTATCCTTCCACTTGACTTTATAGTTGCCTTTCTGTAGCTCCTTCTCAAGGTTTTCCCATGGCTTTATCTGGAGCTCCGGCCTGCCCAAACGAATATGGAAAATTGTTACTGGAACAGTACACTGGCATTCGACATATATCTAGGGACAAAAGAAATTGAGAATGTAGGTTCTGAAAGACACAAGGTGCTTGTGCCTAGTTGAAAAATCAACTCGAATACCAAAACTGGTTTCTCAAGTATTTTGCCTCTACTGGACTTTTTCCAGTTTTGTCAGATCTTTTAGTTTTATCATTTTCAAGAAGTTGACATGCTGAGAATTTTAAAATTTTCCAAACATCCACTATAGACCAAAACAATTTGAATCTTTTAAAAGGTTATATATTAGAAGACCAAAAACTTGTTTAATTGTGATGGCACAATGACATCAGGATACACACTTCTTATGCAAACAGGTCAGTTGCATGCCGGAAGATAGAAGGAAAAACAAGATAGAATGATTTACCAGCCCCAAAAGGACCAATCAGGAAAGGTTATGTCGAAAGTTGAATCGCTCCCACAGTAATGAAACATTGGAGGAATTTTAGCTGCTTCTGATCCTTTATAGGCACTCTTTTTTATCACCGGCATGTCCCCACACTCAAACATAATATCCAAATCCGGTAACTCCCCAGGGTACAACCTTAGCAACTGCAAAATGCCCCAAATATTGAACACATCTCTTGTTTGGAAAACCCACTTGAACTTTTTTAGATAAACTCTTCCTTTCACTACAACAATTCTTATGTAGGCTAGTTTTTCAGCACTTTCCACCATTTCCAATGTTATTCCGGTGTCCTTCCACTGATGTAGATCTTCATGGATCCACTTGAAGAACTCTGGACATTCCTCAGCTGATGAACCAAAGGTTTTGTTTGTCACTTGATCATGTGCTGGGCATGCGGTAATGTTGCAGTTTATTTTCACCGGAGATGTACCAGACCTCGTGGTTGGCATGAATGTGTTTAGAAAGGAAGCACCTGTGATAGACTGGAAAACAAGCTTAAAAGAAGCAGGAATATGTATTTGGACAGGTCATTAATCAAGTAAGTATATCATTTCAAATGGTAGAGCCAACTGCTCTTTGGAATAATTAATATGGTTTATTTGGTGTACTAAGTTTTCTGTTGAAGGTTTTTAGAACAATAAGACTAAAACATTAGCGTATCAATAGTCTAGAAGGACAAAACGAACATTTGACTTACTTTTGCCCATTGTCTACTGACACAATGAGAAAATTATTAGTAGATCGTAGGGTATATACATCATCAGTGACACCTCAGTGTTTTTGGCAAGTACCAACACAAAAGAGATCGCCCCAATATATGAACCAATTGCATTCAAAAGAGGTCAACATTAGAATGTCCTAAGCAAACCTTTATGTCATTGTTTAGTAATCACTCATGAGATCGCACGTATCCACGTAATGGTGTACTTGTAATTTAGATATTCCTCCTTCATTAACCAGCTAATAGAGAACTTCCCACAGCCCATTGATTCATGTTGATGACAACATTGCTGATTTCTCAATGTGACACTGTCCGTTGTTCACCTTCACTAGTCCGAACACCCACTTATATACAAATCCATACATAAGCTTTTTAGTCTTCAAAGCCACACAAGATTGATTTATTCAATCCATGTGTCGTGTTACTATGTACTATCACATCATATTTGCTAATCTTGTAATCAGATCTTGCAGGGTATATACCATATTACCATCACATTTGATATGGCGTATTACTCTTATGTGCTAATTTTGTGATGAGATGCAACATCATGGTGTCAGCCAAAGAAGTAGTAATATTTGACATTTGAAGGGCTCAGTTTGGTTGACAGATGCAACAAATAGGGGTGGAGCCAGGTTTTGTTTACATTGTAGTCAAATATGTAAAGGCATACATGGCTCGTTTCTCTAACCTAAGTGGGTCCAATTTGTCAAGGCTAACTTGTCCATATTTGGGTCCGATTTGTAAACTACAAGTTCAAATTATACCAATTCTAAGAGACTTTTTCAACTTAATGGGGTTGCTTGACCCCACTTTCACAACCTCCCTCCGTCCATGGTAAAAATAGACGCGCTGTTAATCACCTAACAAAATTAAAATTTTCCAATATACAGCATAAGCAATATATGCACATTTCTCTACATAACATATGTATGCATGTATCTATATGTGTATGTTTGTATGTATATATTTGTGTATCATGTATACGCTGCACAAGCTTACTTCCATTCCAAGATTAATAAGAGGTCGCGGTTCAAACTGAGATTTGTCACCGATCGATGAAGACTAGAACTCCAAGTTTTCAATATGCATCTTGGACATGAGAACATGACAAAATAACTGCAGTACCACAACAAGTAATGCACACCAACAATGTTACTCTCTTTCATCCCATGAAACACCTTATAGGCATCCTCTACACGACTAGACAGACCCCCAAACTTTTGAGTGCATATCCTCCATGACAGATCCAAATTTCTCACTTGAACGAACACGTTGGCGTATTTAGTTCTCCCACTTGCACCCAAGCCGAAATGACACCAACCATAGTAATTAATTCCATTAACACCTCTGTCTTGTATTCTCTACAATACAAACCCTTGCATCCACTCACCCTTGAAACCGGCTTGCAAGGGAGGGTGCCGAACAACTTATATATAAAAGGCTAAGTCAATATTAAGCCGATGTGGGACATTACCATCTACCCTCAGTAGACAATGCCCTCGATTACCACTCAATCGACACTGCCCCGATTGTAGCCCTTTCTCTTTTGGCACCTCCACTCATCTATCAGTATTCAATACTCCTTTCTTGTGTAAGTGTCTTAGTCCAGGCGAAAGGTTGTTGACTCGCTACGTGGTGGCTAACTCTGATACCAAATAAGACAAACATTAAAGAGGAATTCACCTCAAAAAACTGACTTCCAAGCCAATTACTTAGCTGATGTGGACATTAGGATCGTGACACTCTTGAAGAACTCCAACGCCTCATAGGCCACACCTAGCGTGCATAATCAAGAAGGCCATATTGATAAACCTCCATATTGGTAAGGAGGTGGATGGCTGGTTTACCGTAACTTAGGTCATTAATAGCTTGCAAAGCTCTATCTGAGCTTTCTAAGATTACTTGTGTTGCTGGTTTGGAGATTGTAAAACCTCTTGCACATGCTTCCCTTTAGTATAACAGGGAAGGCTCGACACATGACCTCATCTGGTATTACCTGGAGATGTGTCAGAGATTTATATGTCTTTTAATGATCCACTAGGTATGTGGAACCATTGAATGTCGCCATCTACGGCATCTCGAACTCCTTTGGGAGTGGGGGCCTTATTATTTTGGCCGTGAAGGGAGAATTAGTAATTTGGATTAACTTTTCCACGGTAGTGGTGGCTTTCCCTTTAACTTGTTTAATCAGCCCCTCAATTTAGATTTGCCTCCATAGAAGGGTTTCTTGGGAGAGATTGTTTGATCTCTCTAGATGCGGCTCGACCGCCTCTTTTCGGGATCGGCGTTACTGTCCCTTTTTTGTTCTTTAGATGGACTTTCGTCTAAATTGGCGAGTTATTTGTTTAACTCCCCATTCATTCGTGTCGCGTCCATTAACCCTTGGGTTAAAACTTCCAGTTGATCTTGCAAGGTTTCGATCATTCCTCGCATAGTATTAGCTTGTTTTTGTAAGGCGGTGAATGCTGCCAGTGTCACCGCGGGTGAGATATTCTTCATCTGAACTTCTGAAGGCGATGGAACGCGACTCTTAGAAAATGATTGAGTATGACTTTCTAAAGCCGTTAATCGAGTATCCATGGTGGATGTTGTTCACCGTGGAGGTTTGAGAATGATTTCTCGTTTCCCACAGACGGTGCCAGCTGATGAGATGGTTTTTGGTTACCTCCGAAGGAGGGTTCCTCAACCATCCACCTAGTCCTCTAGTGGATGAAGCGGCTTCTGGCGTGCTCGATTAACAACCTGCAAAACAGACACGATAAACTATGGGCACAGGCGTGGCTATCGCCATCGCCCCTCCAATGCAAGTCAGTTGAGATACGGAGATAATGGACTGAGTATGAGTTATGTATTGTTTGCATACCTTTGTGAGGTGGAGGTGTGATCTTTTATATAGGCATCTTGGGAGGAATCCCTTGGGACCGGGACTCTTAAGTCTCATCCGCTCATGGCGGGTATAGATAGGTGTTGGAGTGTCCTCCTCACCTCAGGACTCCCCTGACCCTTATAGGGTTTGAGGAGCCCTATCACCTTTGGACTCTGTCATTGCTATCAGGGTTAAGAGTCCTTACGGTGTAAAGATCTCCATTGGAACCTTTGCTTATCCGTACAGGACGGATTTGACGAGCTTTGGAGTGTCCTCCTTAGCTCAGGACTTTTTGGCTCTTATCTAGATCAAGAAATCTTATGACATATAAGTTCTTAAAGGTTTATCCCTTGGGATCTTTGGTCCTTATCCTTTCCTACAGGATAAGACCTTGGTTGTTTCAGGAGTCCTTTAGACTGTATGAATTCCCTCCGTAGAGTACTTTATAGTGATTTGTTTCAGGTGTTTGTCTTACCACTTCCCTTACTCTCCCAGGTCTAAGACCGAGCTGGATGTAACGTTTGCCTGAGCTTAGCTCTTTGGCTGAGCTGGACATGAGCTGTGCTCATAGGTTGACCTTTGCCTCTGGGCTGGTCTACTAAGCTCCGCGTTATTAAGCCCCTACATAGACATTCGTGTTGTGTTAGGCTTAATTGCCTAGGCTGACTTTGGGAGGTTAGTTTATACTTATCAGACCAGGTCAAGGATCAACCCTTCTTCTCTTTCCCGAACCAATAACTTGGCACTGAGAATGGGAAGATCAAGAACCCAATCGTTCGATGCAGTCCAACATGCCATTATAGTTGTGGATTACTTTACGAAATGGGTTGAAACTAAGACACAAGCCACGATCACCGCAGAGGCTACAAATAATTTCTTATGGAAATTAATAATAAGCCGTTTTGGTTTACCACGTGTGATAGTCACGGATCGAGGGAAGCAATTCTACAATACCCAGTTCAAAGGATATTGTATTTCTAAGGGAATACACGTACATTATGGATGCAAGGCTCATTCGAAAGCAAATGGACAAGCAGAGGTCACAAACCAAACGATCAAGAAGAGGCTGCGAGAAGCCAAAAGAGCTTGGCCAGATGAACTGTATAATGTACTATGGGCATATTGTACTACCCCTCGAACCGCAACTAGAGAAACTCCATATTCTCTAGCATTCGGAGCTGAAGCAGTAGTCCTAATTGAAATCGAGCTCCTCAATTACAGAACCGCGAGTACGGATAACCAAGAGAACTAGGAAGATCTCAGGGCTGAGCTGGATCTCTTGAAAGAGAACAGGGAAACAGCAATGGCCAAGGTAGCCGTATACCAGCAAAGAATGGTTAAGTACCATAAAGCATAGGTTAGGCCAAGAGATTTTAAAGCTGGTGACCTAGTTCTTAGAAAGGTTGATCCAACTGGAAAGAAGGTGGGCAAGTTTGGCCCAAATTGGGAAGGACCATACCAGGTCTTGCACCATGTCAAAGTAGGGGCATACAGGCTTGCAACCCTAAGAGGAAAAGAGCTGCCCAACTCATGGAACGTAGAAAATCTGAAGAAGTACTACTAGTAGATGCTTAACATAGGAGTTTATTTCTATTTTTTAGGAAACTTTGTTTTCAATAAAAATTTTGGCAACAAAGTTGTTTTTAGGACTAGTCGTTCCTATCATTTTCCAGCCACTGTGGCCAAATAAATCTCCTCAAGAGGGAGAATCGTTCAATATTTTTGAACTTAATATGGAAATGACACGCAAATATAAAAATTACTGCATAATTTTTATTTATAATCCACAACTCAAAGGGTGTGGAAACCTCTTACACAAAATACTTTGTGGTTAAAACCCACAAAATTGCAAGCTAACCACTACCTCCCTCCCTCGGAGGAGAAGGAACTTGAGGTGCCAGTTGCCCTCAGAAAGCCTTCAACTGATCCCAGTTGGCTATCAGCACCATGCAAACGGTCTTCTACATGACAGAAAGAGATTCCGCCATGGCATTGGCAAGCCCACACCGGTGGCTCGAGCTCTTGTTTTGTTTTGCAGGATTAGGTCAGAGCTGACAACAAAGCTAATTCATCAATAACGTCACCCAAGGCGGTTACCCGTGTACCCTCCACGCGCTAGCTTCAAGGCCAAGCAATCCAAGGTCTATAAATGCAAAAGGATACTAACCTAGAGAGGTATGCCATTCGACTCTAACTCTAGACCTACACACTATTTCCTCAATTTAACTTGATCGTTGGAGGGTCACTGACAACAATAGCCCTAGTGACTTGCTGCAGGTCCCGCAGTAGGAGCACGGAACTGCGGAGGAAGGAACCTGACCTAAACCAAGGTCAAGATCCCGTCAAATCGAACCCCCACACTCAAGACCCACATACTGAGTCCCTCCTCTTTTCCTCCCTTCCATACAAAACAGAGGAAAATAGAGCTCCTCAATTGCTCGATTGGGCTAGAAACATGATCAATTTTCCTGCAAAGTGCAATCTGTGAAGAATTTGATTCCTGCATTACGCATTCAATGTTGCATTACAATCCAAATTGGGAAGGAATGGAGTTCTCTACAGAGGAGAGCTCAAGAGCTGCTACTACATTCTTGAAAAAGGATACAATTCGATGCCAATTAATCTTCTAGGATCTCTCTTCCATAAATCCATGAAAGCGAGGAAGGAACTAGCAGGGATCTTGGCAAAAATCCTCTCAATTAGGAGGGACATGAAGCAAAGCCACACCGATTTACTCGGATCTGTCCGCGAGTCGGACCTCCGACCACCGTACAAGCCCTCTCTTCTCTCTCTATCCCATACTCTCTCTACCGAAATCTCTCTTTCCCCTCTCGATTCTCCTCCCCTATCCGTCATTGAGGAACGGCGATGGCCGCCGGTCGGACCCCGTCGCCGTAATGCATGTGTATGTATGAAGATTGAAAACTGGTGGCGGCATCTTTGGCCCATAATTTTTCATTAACACGTGCCCAAACCGAGGATCAATTGATCAATCAGTTTTGTAAGAAAAAAAATACCCTAACAATAAGACAAAACACCCTAATAAATTGTTAAAATAGAAACTGAAGCAGTGTTTTACATTTTTGCATTCCTATTTTTGAATTTTGAATGTTTGGTTTTCCCATTTTCAAACCACATTTTCCAAAATCCATTCACCAATTTTGGTTAAAGAAGCATAATCCAAGAATGAGCTCAAGAGGAGCTTTTCACAGTTTTTCATTTTCCAATTCTACGTTAAATGCCAAAATACCCTTAACCATTCCTACACCTATTGTAACAAAATAATAAAGACAAAGGGCAATATGGTAAAAATTCAACCCATAATTCATTTTCAACATTTATCTACCAAACACTACTACATTTTCAAAATATATTCTGCACATATCTCCCAAACACTCCTATCATACTTAAAATACATTCTGGCCATAATCCAAAAAGTCAAAACGCTAAAAATCTGAAAATAAAAAGCCAAAAAGTAGGCTCCCAAACACCCCAGAAGTAGGCTATAGTCATTTTGCATTTTTCTGTTTAGAGAGCTTCATTCGACTTTCCCAAATAAATACTTAAAAAATAAAAATTTATTTGCAAATTTAAAAATAATGGACTTACAAAAATATTTTTTTTTGTAAGGTTTGATAAATCTCGTCGAAATTTATCAAATAAAATACATATTGCATATTTTTTATAAGTACTTAAAAAATGCATATTCCATTCCACTTTCTCAAATAAGTACTTAAAAAATAATGTATTTTTGCACCAAAAATATAATTACAGGGGAGTGGCGTTAATAAAAAAGAGAGTGACAAAATCAGCAGCCTTATTTTTTGATTTCAGTAAGCCTACTATTTTTAAACTTGAAAATTGCAAATAAATACTTATTTTTTAAGGACCCAATCCAAAACGGGTTAGAGTTGCACTTTACTCCAAAAGCATAGAGTGGCAAAGTGGTCATTAAGAAAAGACATGGAGTCATCTGCCAAAAGGCCAAATTACAAATCCGGACTTTGCCCTATATATATATAGTACTCCCTCCGTCCCTTTTTTATTGTCCAGTATTGCATTTTGGGCTGTCCTTTAATAAGTGTCCATTTTGTAAAGTTAGTAGGTAAAAGTTGGTGTATTGTCTATTTTGTCCCTAAAAGTAGATTCCTTTTTGAAAAATAAGTGAGTAAAAGAGTAATGATAATGGGTAAGTAGGGAAAGTGGAGGAAAAAGTTGATGTGAAATGTATAATGATGATGTCTTTTTAATAAGTTGGAGTTACGAAGTAGGACACTTAAAAAGGGACGGAGGGAGTAGTATATTACCCGTGTTTTGAGCTTTTCCTAGCTAGTTTGCCTTAACTCTGTTTTTAGGGCTTAAGTTTACAAAAATGCTACTCACATAACAATTCAAATACAATACCAAACACAACATCTCAAATACATGTGGGCTTCACACACACTATTATGTGTGGGTCCTACATGTATGTGAGAGGTTGTGTTAGTTGTTGTATTTGAATTGTTGTACGAATAGCATTGTTCTGAAGTTTTAGTGTGCTCGAAAAAGTGAGTGATTAATGAAGAGATTAACTTCTATCTGGCTGATCCGGATAGAATGGGTTTCCCATCAGCACCCTTTGTGGGCCCTTGTTGCGCATTTTTTGGGTAATCCAAATCATGCATTTTGTAGGGTTTGTAAAATAATATATCTACGCCAAAAAAATCAGCTTGTCCGGACATTGATAAATATATCAAAAGTTGAGTTTTAGACTAAAAAATGGACAGCCTGGATCTATGAATTGTTTTTTAAGTTAAACTGTCCATAACTGTTCAATTTTTTTTTGTCAAAAAACTTAACTTTTGACATACTTATTGTTGTTCGGACAAACTGATTTTTTTGTATGGATACATTATTTTATAGGCCCTACAAGATGCACAGGTTGATTACCCAAAAAATGCGCCAAGAAAACCCACGGGGTGGCGGAAGCCCCCCCCTTTGCGCCTGATCTGGACAAAATTTACTCTCATTCATGAAACATTATCTAAAAAAGTAATGCTACTTATACAGAAATTATCTCAAAAAAGTAAATTAACGACACAGATTCCCAGAAAATTACCTGAAAAGGTAAATCAATGATACAATTCAATCTGTATCGTTGATTTACCTATATATATATTTATATATATATACACACACACACCGTTGATTTATCTTTTCGAAGTAATTTCTGGTTATATTTTGTGGGTACTTAAAATTATTGGTGCCCTATAGTATTGCCACATGATGCCCCACTCCTTTCTACACCACTTATTTTCTTTTGAACGTACATAAATGTCTAATGTAGAAAGGAGTTAAAGGGAACCATGAAATTTTGGTTAGCGGAGTCAAAAACATAGATCTATCTTACAGGATATTTTTTTATTTACTAACCAAACCAAACCAAATCAATCCAAATTGAACCTTATGTCCCAATCACTTGGGATTAATATAAAAATAAAAAAAAATCAAAAGTTAGATACATCAAAAAATCTAATTTTGCTTTATAACTTGTTGGAAAGACTTATTATATTTTGAAAATGAGGCATGACATCTTCATTTGTATCACTAAAGGGAACACTTGAAGTTTCTATGCATTTAAAGCAAGTGAGAGGAAATTTAGAAAGTTTTTAAGGAGTCAAAATCATTTTTTTTTTCCGAACTATCAAAATTCCTTGTGAGAAACCAAAATGAGTGGGATGAGGTGATCCCGCTTTTATCATAATCTCTTCACCCGGACTATAGAGTAAATTGAAAATGCTCAAAGGGACATTTTAACATTGGCAGGTGGCAAACAAGGAGGGCAGGGCGCTGCGGGCTAGTACGGGCGGTCGCCTCTCCTACTATTCTAAAAAAAATACTTGACCGCCCCCCTACTATTCTAAAAAAAATACTACTATTACATTGAAAACATTGAAAAAAAAAAAAACTTATTATCAAAATGTATGGTTGCCTCCCCTACTATTCTAAAAAAAATACTTGACCGCCCTCCTACTATTCTAAAAAACATACTACTATTACATTGAAAAAAAACTTATTATCAAAATGTATGGAATACTTGCCCCACAAAAAAAAAAAAAAAAAAAAAAAAAAAAAAAAAAAAAAATATATATATATATATATATATATATATATATATATATATATATATATATAGCTCGCATTGCTTTTGTGCGCCATGTCAGTAGTAGTGAATAAATACTCATTCCAAGATTTTTCAATGAGCCAAGTTCTACATTATGCACTAAAATCGATGAAAACGGATACGAAATCACCAATAAATATCTACTACAAAGAGACGTTACCAAGTTTGGGCTGCTTTATGCATGGAGGCTTATTGTAAGATTTTTTCAACGAGTTCTATTCTATGATAATGACACTGAATTGGGTTTGACAAGTCTCTGCATGCTAGCTGTTGTACAGAGTGGTAAGGACATGGCCATCAATCCCTAATGATAAAACATGAGGATCTCAATCAATGGTTGCAAGATTTTTCGAATCATGTGGTTCTCAATCAATCGTTGCAAGATTTTTCTAAAACAAAACAACGATGGAAAGATGAGGAGATGCTATTCTTGTCTATTCTTTGATAATTAAATGTATTTTCCAAGTCTCTGCGGCTCTATGGAATCCAAAGAAATATGCCATGAGTGATCGTAAGATTTTTTGAACGAGTCAAGCTCACATTGTTATACAAACGGAACCAACACGGAAAGATGAGGAAAGACTCTTCTCATCAGTTCTATGATATAATGACATGCGACTTTGCCAAGTTTTTGTTGCTTAATGGAGTTCTAGTAACATGGTCGTTAGTGATTGAAAGGTTTTTATAGCAGAGTCAAGACTCAAGACCCATCTAACAAACATGGACAAAGAAGGGAAGATTTCTATCGAAATTGATAACTCTAGCGTGCTACCTTGTTAAGTTATTGTCTCATCGTATTTGGTCCTCCAAAGATATATTAGTCAAGGTGCATACACAAGGATGGAGTTAGGGGGGTCTATTAGAGGTGGCCACCAAGACAAGAATTTTAGAAAATGCAATTATTATATGTAAAAAAAAGTTATCCCCAACTTATATAGAGTCGCCACCGCTAGATTTTTAGAATAAAGGAGATCCAAAATAGTATTCCAAAACTATATTAGTCTTTTTCGTACTCGATGTGCAAACGACAAACATCATTTACTATAGTTTTTATTATATTATTTTAATTTTTTCTAGAGTCGATGACTATTCATATTGCAATGCATGTTCTTTTAGTATACATTTAATTTGAAGACTCGGGGATACTGCAAATCGAGGGTGCTTGGCAACGGTGTTGAGCTGTCAATCCGGTCGTTTATGTACTTGGATTAGATCCGAGTCGTCAGTGCCGAGATGAACGGCCAAATTAGCCGTTTGGCACCACTGCTAAGCACCCTCGCTTGGCAGCATCCCCCAATCCTTCGCATTTTGCCACTGCTAGGGTAAAATCCATGCTCCGTCCCTGGTGGCAAATCATGCTACGTGCAAGAAAGGAGCTAAAGACCCTCCTTTCTCTCTCTCTCTCTCTCTCTCTCTCTCTCTCTATCTCTTTCTCTCTTAGGCAAAAAGGATGAGAAGGAATAACCAGCATAGCAACTCCCTTTGGGCATTCCCAAAACGGTTTCCATCCATTGTAGAATGTCTAATTTAAGTCATAGCCACTACTTGGAAGGTGAGTCAGTCACCACAACCCCACCAAAATGCTAGAGCGGACCAAGGGCCCTCCACATATCATCTGGTTCACAGGACTACTACTCGCAAGCAGGATCGAACCAACGCCCCATTTATATTTTGAAAATGAAGCATGACGGCTTCCTTTGTATCATTATCAACTCTCGAAAAGAAAAGAACATTTGAGGTTTCAATGCATTTGAAGCAAGTTTGGGGTAATTTATTGAATTTTTGTGGGGTCAAATCATAAAATTTTAAATTATCAAAATACTTTATGATAAATCAAAATGAATTGGGTGATCAAGTGATCCCATGTTTATCATAGTCCGTCCGGCCCCAAATATATAACTAATTAACAATGGTCAAAGGGAAATTGAATTGTTTTCCCATTGTCACAGGGCAAATCATACTAGGGTCCAAGAAAGGAACTAAAGCCTAGTTTTTTTTTTTTGGTCGTTATAAAAAAAAATCGTAATATTTGTTAATTGTGCGTCAAATTTTTGTGAATTATTGATTCGTATCGACGAAAAGAATTGCATAAGTAACAAATTGTGACTTGTTACCCATTGTTTTTTTTGAAATAACCAAAATTCAACACTTTTAGTCAATGTGATATATTTTTTGAATAAGTATAAACATAAATATGCTCGGGGCTTTTTTTTTTTTGAAACTAGGCCATTGCTACCTATGTTTCTCTAGGGCTAAATTTCAATTTTATCCCTTCCTTCAACTGTGGATTCCTAAATTTATTAATATTTTAGATTGACATCCTTAAAAACCGAACTGGACTGGCAGTCTGGCCTATTCAACCTGTTGAACCGCTAACCGGACTGTAGTCCAATGACGTACTCCAATCCGAAGTAACCCAAGAACCAGCTTGCTAGGCTACAAACAAACCGGCTTCTTTCAACAAAATTGGATGCCGAACCAGAAATCGGCATGCAGTAACCAAAAGCGAGTAATAATTGATCAAGGTTGGACCACTGATTGGAGGCCGGAGCCCACCACCTTTACGACTTCACACAAGAGTTGGAATTGGAGTAATGCCTATCAAAAAGCCATGACTTGCACTATTTTTTTTTCTAAGCTACAAAAAGGGTAGAGGAGGGGGCGATCAAATATAGCAATCCTTTCTCGAGTATGACTATAGAAACTTCAGACCCACGGCGGATCTCGAGAAGGACCGAAGAACCATAACAATTACTGCCCTCTGCCCCACCAAAAACTAGCGGGCTAAAGCCGTACAAAAAAGAATGACCAAATTTGAGAGGAACGCCGCTGGCACAACTAAAACTTGATACCTCCTACCTCACCCAAACCCAAAGAGAGTAAACCTTGACCAACTAGGCTATCACCCCTGATGGTGCAAAGACTTGCACTTGCAAGACTCCTTCCTGTACTCCTTTCATTTCAAATGACTCAAGGACTAGTCAAACTTTTACTGTATTATTGTTTTTACGCCATTGTGACATCACAGTTGAATTCAAGTTTAAAGACTTGTTGCTCACCGGGCCGACTTTTAGGAGAGTCCTGCTACACACAGATTTCTGTGCACAGATTTTGTTGTGAAACCCACCACGAGTCCCACACAAATTATTCGAGCCGTTCATTAAATGTAAAACATTTTTTTGAGGGTCCCCGTAAAAAATATAAGCTCAATCCGATACCTATAGGTGCTTTATCCAACCATCTAACTTTCATTCAGATTTCTGGATAATGAAAAGTTAATATGATTGGATTGAGCACCTATAGGTATCAGATTGAGCTTAATTTTACGGAGACTTTTGAAAAAATGCTTTACATTTAATGAACGGCTCGGATGATTTATGTGAGATCCGTGGTGGACCTCACAATGAAATCTGTGCACAATCTATGCACAAATTGTATGTGTGGGTAGACTCTGCTTTTAGGACACTGCATGCATTCATTCATCTAGTCTAATTTTAGATTCCGCCCGGTCTATTTACTAGACCAATGCCACTGCTCTTTTTAAAGAATTAGAGAACTCGCTTGATCTCAATTATTGACAACTATTGATCATAAACTCGTAATATTTTTAGAGACAATGTTCTTTTCATTTTTTTTTTTTAATTGGATTGGATTGGATTAGCGAATAACGTTCTTAACCCTATTATAAAAAGAGAAAAGGAATATTTTTGCCAAACACTCTCTGTCCACATATACATACAAGGTATAAATGCATCTCATAATTGCCGGGAAATTTTTTCCGTTAACTACCAGATCGAATAATGATAATTAGCCTCAATCTTGATCACCCCAAGGACGGAACAATTGTCATCGTTTAGTAAAGTTACTGGGAACTTGAAAGTAGACCAAGTCGAATATTGATTTAGAAATTTAAGGACACACTAGATTTAATATATATATATATATATATATATATATACACACACACACGAGTATAATTAAGTAATGACGAGACATAACAAAATTAGATAATTGAGGGGATAGAAGTGAAATTTATCCATTTCTCTAGCCCCCACCCAAAAACATGTATGCTGTAGCTACTTTTTGTTTCCTACAAGGCAATTTCTACGAAGGTCTGAAGTTTGAACCCTCATCTAATGTATAAAGTATAAGATGCATATCACTTGGTTGCTACTTGCCACTACATTTGCAAGCTACTCATTGCAACGATTTCTCAAAAAGGAGAGAGTAAATGTGAAATTACTTAAGTTTAGGGACGCGATGGTAGAAATAAACTAATCTTGAAGGAATTAAAAAAGGGGTCAAAACAAGAAAAAAAAAATATTATCCACACCAAAACTTACGTTAAAAATTTGAAATCACACGAAAAAATTAGGGGTCGTGGTCCTGCGTATTTCAGCCTTTAGTTGGATATAAATCCGATGCAATTGAACTTTATTTATGTGGTTTGGCTTAATAAGCCATTCAAATTAATTTTTCGTCTTTACTAAAGAAAAATTCTCCTTGTAAGTTTTACATCATTTTTTTAGATCATTGGTTCATCTTGACGAGAGGAATCGAAAAAGTAATAAATTTGTTAAAAACTAAAAATTTTAATTTTTTTAAAATTCACAAAACTTGGAGTTTGGTTCCTAACTTTTTACTTTTTTATTCCTTTCGTCAAGATATATATATTCCATAAATATTTGACGCAAACTTACAAATACGAAAAAAACTGAACAAAGACGATTCCGCCAAATCAATGACCTTAATTTTAGGAATTTATTGAAAAAAACTCGAAAGCAATAGTAAAAATGTAAGAGAAAATTGAGATATATCTCGTCTTCATTAGAATCAGCCAAGTTAAAACAGAACAAAGAAGAGAGAACAAAATTTGTTTGTTAATTTGTTCAGTCTTGTTCGATCGATGCACGTGAAATCCATACAGAACAACTTGAACACATACGTGTCCGAGCCCCTGCTCTCATTTGTTTTAATCTTCACAACATAATAGGAGGTTGCTCAAGTACGTACCTACTTACTCCGTAATATGATTTAAGTGTGGCACGATATATAGATTTCAAAGAAACCAAGTTTCAATCAGAAAGATGAAATTCAAGCTTCAAGGAAACCAAGTTTCAGCTTTTGCAATGAAATTCCCGTTCCTCAAAAAACACGGGAAGATAAAGTATAGCAAAAGATACTAGGAGAAAACAACTTCTTTATGGAGGCCCCGTCAACTAAGTTTTACGGCGTCCAATCTCACGCGTCCAAAAGTGTTTTGGACGATCGATCTGAATTAAAAACAAACTATTACCAGTCGATCAGTGATATTTATTATTGGTCAAAATTTAAAAACATATCTCAACCATTGAATGTCGAGACGAACGGATGAGATTGTTTGCTGTCGTTGATAACTTGTTTACGAAGGAATCGTGAATAAGTTGCTCTCTATTAGAAAGTCATGAGATGGAGCAGAGAACTTACAACATCACTCCAATGAATGGATATGAAGGCACCGGTTAAGAGGATAATGGAGATCATGATAACTCTAGCCGAAACCCCATTCTTGAGGTTCTTTAGCTGCTCAATCAAATTTGGCCCACAATTAACTCCCATAACCTGCAGCATCTGCTTCTCCTTAATTTGTTTTGAATTTGCTTTCAGCTGACGATCAAGATCATCAAGTTATATATCACACTCTCGATCTTGTTATTTTTGATAACCGGACGCCAGAGTCAACTTGCACGCATCTCGACTAATTCTAGGACTAACTAATCAAACTCTTTCGGATTCCATTGAGTTTGATTAATTAGGATTAGGAGTTGAACAATATATCAACTCAACTTTTATCGTCAGTCAGGTTGGAACAAAGGAAAAACAAGAGAAATTATATACTTGGGAAATTGGCATCATCGTGAGGGGTTCAACTGTGGAAATGGAAATTAATTTTGTGGTGCAGATGTTTTCTTTTCCTGATATTTTGTGGAAAGAATTGGCAATTTGGAAACATCTTGCGTCCTTTTTTTGAGAAAGTAAACATCGTTGGCGCGTCTTTTTCCCGTCAATGGATAAGAAGTCAAAACGCGATAGCACACCAAGGAAGATTGTGGAGTTGAACGCACTAATATACGTTTTTTTTTTGAAACAATAATGCTAAAACAGTTTTCATTGGTACCAAAATTTTAGTGCACAAAAAGTTTGTACCGTATGTAGTGTACAAAACTTCTATGGGCATGCGCTAGAGTTTTTTGACACCAACTAAAAATCAAAAATAATCTAAATAAGAAATACTTACTCCACTATTTTAGCATATAATTAAAATATCTACCATAATAACAGATACTTTCCGATTTCATCTGGGTTCTCATTGGAATGCAATACTGTATCTTCTCCAATTTGTACAATATTTTCCTTTCATTGTGAATCTCATTCAAGTCAAAATAATTGCTTCTTTTTCTTTGGGTGAACTCACTATTTAAAAATTTTCATTTATCTATATAATGAAGGAGCTCAATTTTTGAATCTTACATACCTATCCATAAATCTTAATTATTGAAACCTATCTCCGTAAATTCTACGGCTAAGAAACCTTTCCTATTCCAATGGAAGACATGATATATAGATTACCATTTAGTTTTTAAATTTCTAAACATTACCAAGTTGACATTAAGATTTTCACAACGAAATGTAACATAACCTTTAATTTTAAAAAAAGAATTCTTTGATAAATTTGTAAAGGATGATCAGTAATCAAATACTTCTATTCGTATTGGATTCTCTTTGAGCTGTGTCATGCACTAATTGTCCTATAATCTGAAATGCCATTGCCGAATAAAAAAAATTCTAAAATAATAATATACATAAAAAAGGGGAGAAAATTCATACTTTGAAATTGGATGAGAAACATGAAAACGAAGTGAAAAAAGGAAGATGAAGTGGAGAAATTAACCCCAAATAAACGAAGTTAATTCTGGTCTAGATCGGACCTATATGGCATTGGCATTGGATGTATGAGCATAAAAGAGATTTCGTAGAAATCAGTTGTGACATAAAATACTACTCACTGATCATTGTTTTCTTATTTGTTTGTGCATATTTTCATATTTTTTTCAATGGAAGAAGCAAATTCATTAATCGAGCCATACGAGATCTACGGATGAATTCCAAATATAGAGCAGGATATATGGCAAGTATAGATTATATTTTCACCCAAATACAGCGATACAAAGACACAATACATGAAAAGACTAAGAGACGAAACTAGTGCCTATGCAAGAGCCAAACGCTCACTTCTTCACACCGTTAACATGGCTGGCTAACGTGGAGCTAGTACCCAGACACCACCGTCTCTGGATGGCAGAGCTCTGAATCAAAGATAACATTAAACTTGTGAAAATCAGTCACCCAATCAGGGAAAACGAGATCGGAACAAAACACCGTGAGAAGACCCACTAGGACAAAAATTGGACCCAACATTCGGATAGAAATCGGCCTCAACATCCGGACATAAACCGGACAAGTGTCCGGACAAAACAAGGATGAAACACAAAACCAAAACCCTAACCTGCCGAAACACCCAAATAACCACCACACCACCGCCGCCCTAAACCACCGCACCAACCACGACAACCCCGACTACCGCCACACCCAATCCCAACACACCTTATCCATTCATAGCATTGCCACCAATAACCCAGCAAAATCGTACCATCAACCACTTGAAACGGCCAAAGCACCGCAAGGCAAGAGACCGGCTACTTCCAACAAGGTAGAACGGCGGTCCACAATGGGATCCAAAAGGCCGACAGAGTGGGATACACCCTGCAGTGTATCCGGCGGGATCTCACTGGAGGGGGAGGGTGCTTACGACGGAAGATAGTACTCTTGGATGTATAGCCCGAAGCGTAGGGCTTCTAGTTGTTTGTAGAATAACTCGGTAAGAACGAGATCGATCCACAGGGAACTCGAATTAATATAGCTAGTTCGGATTGTAGGCTCTATGTAAGGTTTTCAGCGTTTAGACAACCAACTGTCAGTATTGCTTTGAAAAGTGGAAAACTATTGTAAAAAGACTAGAAATGAGGTTTGAACTTAGATAAAACAGGCGGCAAGGTCTAGGGGATCAAACCACCCGATGACTTAGCCGATTTAACCGTTTCTTTCTAACAACTCAAGTTCAAGATGTAAGCAATCTTGAAACCAAAGCATTCAACGTTAAAAGTCAAGCATAATAATGGTTAAAATGACTTAATCTCATTAGCAAATATTGAATTCAAACACCGGGAGCGTTAAAAGCTCCAAACACCAATTGTGCAAGACGAATGTTAAAACTTTGGTCGACACACGATCAAAAAGGGTGACAGCTCTTTGGTTTGGCCGAAAATAAGAGATTAAGTCTTTCCTTACTAAACCATGATCAAATCATAGAAAAACCATTAAAACAACTAAGCCATGAGGAAGATATCACCTCATAACCAAGCCTAAAAGACTACTCACACATGCTTTAAGAACAAAGCACAAAGCTAAAAAGAGACATAAGATTTAACTGATAAAAACAAAAATAAACTTAATATTAAGAAAGCCAAAGCGTAGCTACAACATTAGTACTTGACAAAATAACAAACTAATTAAACTTACTTGAGTTCTTGAACTTGAAAAGCTTGGAAGAACAAGAATGGAAATCCTAGAAAGCAAAAAAAGACTTAGACCTAAAGCTAACTATATGGCCCTTCTCTCATAAAAGGCATACAAACCTATTTATATGGCTCTAAAGTAAAGTTACAAATGACCAAAAAGTCCTCCAAAATATCCCAAAACATTCCATAAGTAGAAACTTTTCATAAATGAAAGGTTGAAAAAGTTACAAAAATCTACAGATTTTTCCAGGTAGTACTGGTAGTGGAAATTCCTTAGTACCGATACCAGGCTTCAACGGGCTGGTTCTGCTGCTCTTTGATCAGTGGGTACCGGTACTGGCAATTCCTCAGTACCAGTACTGGATTTGCTTGATAGATTTTTGGGCAACTTTGAGGGCTCGCTCCGAACACTCCCAAACTCGGATTTGGGTATTCTTTGGATCGTTGGAAAGCTTGTTGAGTCTACTTTCTAACCCAAGTGGTTTGGATAAAAAATAGTTTGCACGTCAAAAGATATGACGATTCTACCCTCAGCTGGTTGGAAGATGAATTGCTTTGATGAAATCCTCACATCTCTCTCACTTCCCTTGACCCTTGGGCTTTCGGAGTAACCTCCGAACCATCTTTTCATGACTTTTTAAGCACCACCACGGGGAGGCACGTGGCCTTGGGCGCTTGGTTGCACCTGGAGCATTCCTTGGCGTTCAACGCGCCTTATTTATACACCTGAAACACACAAAAATCTACCTTATGTGCAATATCACATATAGAGGTGAGCAAAAAATCCGTCAAACCGCGAATCCAGTCCAGACCAATCCAAACCGAAAGATTTTGTTTGGTTTTTTAGAAGTATGGTTTGGTCATGGTTTAAAAAAATTAGAAACCGCATTATATGGTTTGGTTTGTGGATTCACGTTCATGGTTATGGTTTCAAACCGATCCGAACCGTATAATACACACACATATATATATTTATAGTTATATATATATATATATATATATAATTTAATTATGATTGACCAAATAAATATGGGAGTCTTAGTCAACTACTTTCCTAATTTATTGATCCTATTAAATTCACCGGAATATATAGTTTTCCTTCCTTTCCAATATAATTTGGACTAAACTTCTATATATCACAACAAGTTGGTTTCTACCATGTTGCTGCTGCTGCCCTTTTGCTGCCACATTTCAATTCAATAGTTTAAGAATTTGCTTTGGCCTTTTATTTGGCTAAATTATCTTAAGATGTGTTTAGTAGTTGGTATTTTGTAGTTGGTTCATTTTAGTAACTTACCATTATTCATTTTTTTAAGTTAAGACTTGAGGCAATGGTTGGTATTTTACCCTTAATTAGTTGATTGATATTAATAATTTAGTATGTTTTGATAATTTGTTAGTGTGTTTTGTTAATTTGAATAGAATTGGTTTTAATATAAGGTTTTCTTTAGTTTATCTTCATAATTTTAAGTACTTAAATATTTTTTTTGAAGATAATAGATTAGTTCAAAGTAAACCGTGGTTTAAAACCGAAACCGAACCGTATTTAATGGTTTGGATTGGTTTGGTTCTATGCTTTTTTTGGGTTGGTTTGGTTCTCCAAATTCATAATCCGTAGGTATTGGTTTGGTTTGTGGTTTACTATAAAACCGAACCAATCCGGACCATGCTCACCCCTAATCACATAAAAAACTAACTTTATAAATGTAAATACAATAAAACTAAGGACTTAAGCACCAAGAATATGCATTATTGGGTGCTTATTAGAGGGGGTGGAAACACGGAGGGATAAGAGAAGGGGAAGGGGAAGGTGAAGGGGAAGGGGGAGGGGGAAGCGATAGCCCACGGAGGAGAGGAGCGCCGACAAGGGAAGGGGAGAAGAAAAAAGAAGAGAGAGATAGGGGCCAGGGGAAAGGAGGTAATGCCCCCCCGCCCCCCCTAAGCGAACAGCAGCGCTAGGGTTTCTCTGGAGCGAGTGGAGAGAGAGAGAAGGTCGCACCTTAACTTGTGCATATTCCATATTTGTAGTACATCTAATGATCTTAACTTGTGCCCCAGGGGTATTGGTTAGCATTTGCCTTTTTTGTTTTTGTTTTTTTTTTGAATCTATTGGTGTAAGTATTGTGTTTTTGATATAATAGAGTTATTTCAAAAGCCGAGAGTTGGTGGACTTGCGGAACCATTTTCAAAATACTTGAGTTATTCTAAAGATAATTCAAGGGGTTAGTGATAAGCACCCAATATTGTAGACATTTGTTGCGACTAGTCCCGTTTTATGTCGTTTGTTTTATGTTTATTTACCGTTTTTAGTGATTTTGCGCGTAAGATTTTCCGTTGAGCGTTTCAGGCAATACGCGAATAAAAGGGCATGTTTTGATGTTCTGAACAACCCTTGAGAGTAAGTGAGTAGGCGAGGCCTTATGGAATCCAGCTGTCGGGGCTTGAGGATAAAGAACCGAAGGGGCCGGAGAGGTGTCAAAACGGGGCACGGGGACTTGATCTACCAGGAAGCTTCTCGGTATCAATACAGATCTTGGTGTATCGATATGGTTTCAAAACAATGGGAATTTCAAGCTTCAGCGTATCGATACAAAGTTTCCCGCATTGATACGGATGCTATTGTATCGATACGGTTCCTCTACGTGGAACTTTGGAAATGCAGTGAAGACGGCTCGGTATCGATAGGTTATGGAGTATCGATACGGAAAGCTTACCGACTTACTTTTTGATAGCTTTTCGCTTTCAATAAGTGGCAACTTTCTACTTTTTGTGATTTTCTGGATATTTTGGAGAAGAGAGAGAGTCTCTTTGTATACATAGGACCCCCTCTCTCCCTCCATTATCACCTAGCACATTACTACCTTTAGTTTTTCTCCATTAATGTCTTTTAAGCTTTTTCAAGTGTAATCTTCTTAGAACTCAAGTAAGTCTTTGTCGTTTATTGTTTTCCCGTTTATTAAGTTGTTCGAATGGACTAGATCCTTTATAATATTAAGTTTATTTTCGTTTTCATCGGTTAAAAAAATATGTCTCATTTTTATACTTTGATTTACGCTTTAGCTATGTGTGAGTAGTCGTTCGGCTAAGTCTCGGGATAATCTTTCCTAAGGACTTAGGTGGTTATTTGGTTCTTAAACCCTCGAGCTTAAAAGCATGGTTTTCAGAATTAAGGTAACCTAGCCATTTTGGCCTAAGCGAGGGGTGTTAACTTCTTAGTAGGTCGTTTAGTCAAGCGATCTTGGCAAGTGACGTACTGAGGACTCGTGGCCTCCTACGTGTTAGATACATTAGCAAAAATAGGTTGTTTTAGTTCCGGAAAATCATATCTTTCAATTAATGTAGTCATGAAAGCTAAATCTTTCGAGCGTGAGCATGCGGTCGTGACTCACGTTTGAGTTATTTTTGAGAACCGGTAACGGCCTTTGTCATGGGATAGAAGATCCCTAGACTTGCCTCTTTAAGTTTATTAAGAACATTTCTAGTCTTTTTCATTAGTGTTTCCACCGTTTAAAGCAAAACCAAGTTGGCCATCTTAAACACCGAAATCCACCATATAAAACCTACAATCCGATTAAGCTATATTCGATTCTCCGTGGGTACGATCCCAGACTTTTGGAAATTATGGTATCGACAATCTAGCTCTATGCTTGGGGTTTCAACCTTATTGAAGGCGAGGTTTTCGGTTTAAGCATTTGGCGCCGTTGCCGGGGATTCTTATTATAGCTTATTTGGAGGATCGACAAACCATTGTAAGTACTCCGTTTATTTTTTCCTTTGTGTAATTTGAACTCAATTTAGCGGAAACCTCTAACTGAGCCACCAATTCGATTTGAGGTGTAACGAAGCTAGATTGAGCAGAAATTGCCTTTTATTGCTTTTTATTTATATAACGTGGTGGTGGCATAACCCCATGGAACTGTGTTGCGAATGAGGTGGCGGCAAAGCCCCTCTAGTCTGCTTAACTAGCTTGTGCAGGGTGTATGCTCAACGTCTATCGTAGCCCATTCTTAAATCGGCTGCATAGGTCTGCTTCTCCTCCGAGGGTTCGTAATATTATTCAAGAACATTCTCCATCGCGCGAGTAATTATCACCTCCGTTAAGGCCAATGGCAGATCAACCAGCAGCCCGTACTTTGCGTGATTACTTAACTCCAGAAAGAGGTCCGCACGTGTCACCGATAGCCATTCCAAATTGCACCGCAGGCAATGCATTTGCTTTCAAGCCAGAATATCACCGGGTTATACCAGAATTTCAGGGGCGTGAACTTGAGGATCCTTATGCTCACATTCGGGAATTTGAGACTATTGTCAGCACGTTTGTGATAGGCCCAGGGCAGCTAGACCAAGCTCACTTGAAGTTGTTCCATTTCTCGCTCAAAGACAAGGCCAAGTAGTGGTTCCATTCTTTGAAGCCCCAATCTTTGCTCACATATATGGAGGGAAGTGCAGGATGTGTCTAATGCTTGACCGATTCCTAGACCTAAAATAATGGGTTGCCCCAAGCGTAGGGCTGAGACCGATGTAGCACAATACCCGGTAAGACCGGAGTCGAATCCACAGAGACGGTGATGCGTGCTGACTAAAAACTCGGGTTGTTACTATTTAAACTGGCTCTTAGGTAGCCACCCCTTGTCTTTTGGTTGATTAATTAACTAACTAACAAATAACTTGCTCAAATGATTAAAAAGAGAGGCACGGTCGTAGGGTTCATAGCACTCATAACCAGACCCAGATAAATTCACTCCAATTTAAGTTCTTAAAAACGATTGACTTTTGAGTACAGAATACCCGACGAATGCGAACCCTAGACTGCTGCTCCCATGTACAACGAAGGGTGAGTTTTGGACCCCCGACCCTCGCATACATGAGTTTCAACGAGTTCTGACAACACCGTTAAATTCCATACTACCAGAGATGAGTTTTGGACCCCCGATCTCCGTTCGGATTTTAATGACACTAGGGCTGTCCGCCGGACAAATATTCCAACCTAAAATTGCCTATTCAATTTATTATTATGAAAAGTGGAGCGAATCATACCCAAGCCTGGCCACGGTGTGCTAATAATCCCGCGACCCTACCTTAACGACTACTCACTAATCATTACTCAAGAAACAAAAGAAACCTTAGATTGAATCATGCTTCTATTACCCAAGAAAGAAATTAAACGAGAGATAATAACTAATTGAATACCTACGAACAACTTTAATAAAGAACAGAAATCAATACGAGTTACCGGAATGCAGAGATCTGAAAATAAACTTGAAAACTTCAAAGGAAAGAGCTCTAAAAAATAAAGAACGTAAAAAGAAAGCTGCTACGTAAAAGTCTCCCCCTAGAAACGGAGTTTCCGGGGGTATATATACAATCCCCAATTAAATTGGAATAAAGAATAATAAAAAGAAAGTAGCGAAGACCAAAAGTCCCAGTAGAGCCCTCGGTATGGATACTGAGGATGATAGTATCAATACCCATTGCACTGACCAACTTTGGATTAAAATATAGTATGATACCGCCCACGTTACGAAATCCTTTTAAAGCTGCTGCTGCCGCCGACTCACTTGTTTGGGTCCATCCTTAATTGTTTTGTCAGCCCAATTCTTAGTCAAACAAATTAATTAAACATGAGGAAATTCCTGGCCGGTCCTATTTTTTACTTGGAGTTCCATGCAAAACCCTTTTTGTAGAGTTATCCCATCTAGCCCCTTTTTAAAGATGCTTTTACTATTTTACCCTTGTCACTTTTCAACACTTTTAGAATTCACACCCCACAGAATTCACACCCCACAAAATTCACACCCCAAGAATTCACACCTCACACAATTCACACCTTCCAGAATTCACATCTCAAGAATTCACACCTCACACAATTCACACCTTCCAGAATTCACACCCCAAGAATTCACACCTCACACAATTCACCTCACAGAATTCACACCCCACATAATTCCCACCCAAGAATTCACACTACTTTGCAGAATTCACATCTTATTTTTTACTATTCATTTCCCTTTGCAGAATTCACACTCATTTGCAAGAATTCACACCCCCGAATTGACATTCATTTGAAAGAATTTTCACACCCCTTTGCACTATTCACGCCCTCATAATTCTGGGTAAATTATCGGTGTGAATTCTTGAATGTGTGAATTTGGCCCCAGTACACCATTTGCAAAATTCACACATTTACAGACTTCACGTCCCTAAAATTCACATATCAATTTACACAAAAAAAAATACATAATTCACACCTATAAATAAACCTGATATTTAATAAAGTAAACTAAAAAATGACCAAAAAAAAACTAGCACCCAACCGCACAATTTGGAGAAATCAACCTGAATTCTTCATTTGAGTGTGAATTTTGTCTTTTTCGAACGTGTGAATTCTTTATTTAGAGAATTCACACCAACAAAATTACACGATTCACACCCATCCTCTTTCTTTTTCCTTCATTTAGAACTTTAACAAAGTAGGAGTAAAACTATTTTTCGTCTAACAAAAAAAAAGCATCCAAATAAAGCAAAAAAATCCACTCCTTTTGTGTGCTATCAATGATCGGAGCCTTAGCCCTCGTCGCCGCCAACTTCTTCCTCACCAGACTCTTCCACCACTCCTCATCCTTCTTATCTTTCTGCAACTCCTCCTCCGCCGTCGACGGGCCCCGACGTGGATACGGGTCCCAATTCTCCCTCAAGATCTACATCTGCGACGATCGAGCTCGAGATTGACGTCCCTACGTCGTTGATGTACAGCCGTGACGGCAAAATCTCCCCTGAGACGATCACATTGCAAATTCCGGTGCATCTTCCACTGTCCATTAATTACACTTGGGACAAATTCATAAAACACAAAAAATACTAAACACGTGTTACACGCACATATGTATGCAGATTCAAATACGTGTGGATGTCTGTATTTATACGAGTGGCGGCAGCACATATGTATGCAGATTCAAATCAAACACATTTAAAGACACTTTTTCCAGAGAGAGAAACACGAAATAACTCGCAGCAGAAACAAATCAAAGATAGAACCTCCGACCGCCTCCAACACGACTGAATCCAGAAGTCCGACACCTCAAGCGACCTCCGCCGTCCACACAGGCAGCCACTCCCTGACGAAACCGACGATGTTCAAGTACAAATCATCTGACTCATCCTCGACGTCGTCATCTGACAGATCCCCCCGCGGATTCTTGATGCCGACGGAGACGGATTCGAGGCGGGTCAATCGCGAGATGAGATCGATTAAGATTTTCTTGAAAGGAGTGGTGAGGGGTTTGGCGGAGGCTGGTAGGTGGGATTTGGTGAAGAAGGCAGGCGATGCTGCTGTGGTGGTGGACAAAGGAGCCTCCTCGGGTGGGCCCAAAGTTGACCACTGTCGAGATCGGCGTTGTTCCGCTGTCGATAAGTTGCAGTGGGTGGCGCTGGATGTACAGGAGTGTAGGGCTTTTAGGAACAGAAGGGACATTTTGGAAAAATTATTTGAAACGGGGCCTGAAGGGGTATGATTAAACATGTGCTGGGCTTAGATGGGTAGATAGGTACAAAAAAGGGCCGGCCGGTAAGAAGCCCATTAAACATTCACTTTGGGCCCACCAAATACACATGTGAGTTGGAGAATTTTTTGGCAACCCATTTCCCTGTTCAGCCTCTAGATCATTTTGCACCACTTTGATGTACAAACCGACCACAAACCCACGCATTCCAATCTTGGCGCAAAATTCGCCTTATTGCCTATGAAAATAACAAAAACACAAAACAAAGGAAAGCACAGCATCAAGTAGAAAATGGAATAAAACGCGCCTCTAATGTGCTAATTCGCCCTTCTTAGGCACTCATATCTATGATATCACGAGCCTATCATCTAAGTTGAAATTGATAAAAAAATGATGAATTTCAAGAAATGTACATTATGACGCTAAGAACTTTCATACGAAATACAGAATATGTAGTTCACAGTTAATTAATTTTAAACCAAATTAAAAATCCACTGTTAATAACGCAAGTTCAGAATTTTTTTTGTCATAGGCTTATTAAAAAAAATTCTCATATGTATCACAGGGGTGTAGAACGTCTAGGTGTGCTCAATCAAAATTTTGTCATTGTAATTTGAACTGTTCAACTGTTTCAACTTTATGCAAGATACTAGACAACAAGAACTAATACTCCCTCCATCTCATATTCTTGGTCATGTTTCACTTTTTGTGTCACTCAAATAATTGTCTATATCTCACAATCTACATTGGTTTTTACGATTGCGAAAACTTTGTTTAGTAAAATTATTTGAAATCTATCAAATAAGATCTATGTTTAATATAAAAAGTATTATAAAATAAAAAATATAGCTAATTTTTTTAGAGATTCCAAATAGTGAAGAAGAAAAAAAAAAAAAAGGGACAGAAGAAGTATATTATTAGGAAGTAAAAGTAATGCTTGATATATCTCCAGAGGAAAGTACATGGAAAGGAGTATTAAATTCTCCATTTCTTATTTCCTTTGTAGGCACATAGAAGCCTAGGTTTATTATTCATTAAACAGAAATTAAGTCTAAGGGTACAGCAGCTGTTGTACAGCAGCCGGGTACAGATTTCGTTTGCGCCCGTCTCGGGTCCAGCAAAGACGATCGGAGCCGCTCATTTTGTTCAAAATACTTCGTTTATGGTTCCTGTAAAAAATCACCTCAATCCGATATCGGGAAGTGTGGTTCATTTTTTGAAGCTCGTGAAGCTTTACAAACTAAGTTTGAAACTTGTAGTAATATTTAAAAAAATTCATTGTACTAGGTATCTGTTCGTTCAAAAGTTCATTCGAGATCGGCTTGCCGAATATATAAATCGAGACCGAATGCATTTTTTAAGATTGTTAAATGTTGAAACCAAACTTAAATAATCAGTGCTCCGCTCATACAGCTCATTTATCCGTCCAAATTTTTGTGCTTACAAAGGATGTAGTTGAGCAGAGGCCATTCATTTCAGACATATCACACATACGCTCGTCTCCCATGAACATGCCACGGTCCCGTTTCTGTAATCCATGAAAATAATCAACACAAAAGGTAAATACAGTTTTGATCAATCGGTGCCGTGTGTAGAATACAAGGCTATGCACTATAACATTAATGTCAAAAATTTTTTAATTACTCGCTATAGCTAGCTTACGCTCAACTCGTCGACCAATCCTGAATGACTAAAACCGCAAATACAGTTTCGACATATTATAATTTTCTACATACACGCGTAAAGATCAATAATTTTTTTTTTCCTCCTTATTTTATACGGCAGAGTTTAGTTCGATGTCCTAATTTGCCAGCATTATAGGGTGGCCCATTTGCTTGTAGTTTTCTTAAAATTTCTTTGTCTTCATTAATACTAGTTGTTTAATTTTCTAGGACATAAGAGAAGTCTTCATTTGACACCAAACAAGCTCACCCATAACTGAACCGCTACCAATTATTGATATATACAGTATATATTTTTTTTGTGATTTATTGACGACAACCACTCAACTCCACCACGTTATCCACCTTCAACTACCACGACAACCTCCTTTTTATGCCATGTTTGGTACCCATCAAATGGGCAAGAAATAAATGATTTTTTAATTTTTGTGGGGCCCTTTATGGGTACTACAAAGATATTTCAAACTGCATGTTATTCCTAAAATATTTTCTTATGAGTTTCTGAAAAAAAAATTAGCTCAATCCGATATTGATAAGGGTTGTTTTTGACTTCATAGGGCGCCCTACAAATTCTAAAATAACTCTTACCGATATCGAATTGAGCTAATTTTTTTTAAGAACCCATAAAAAATATTTTAAGAATAATTTGAGATTTGAATCATTTTGTAGCACCTGTAATAGGTCCAAAAAAAATTTAAAAAAATCATTAATTTCTTGCCGATTTAATGGGTGCCAAACATGGCATAAAAGGGTAGAGTTTCTTGCACCAAAATAGTGTCGTTTTTTGGGGACAGCACACCAACCGCCCTTTGTGGTTAATTAGCAGAATCTCGCAGTCCAAAATCTTCTTACCTGGCTAATAACTTGATTCCAATAACTTATCTTTTGGGTTGGGTCCAAAATTTTTTCACGGTATTAGAGTCATGCTAATTCCACCACATACGTTTAAGACATAGGGTACCTCCGGAAGAGAGGGTATTTTTGTAAATTTTCAAGACTTTTACTGCTTGGGGAACATTTGAGGGTATTTTGGTCATCTTTCATATCTTGTTAAACGGAGTTTCCCTCCTCTTGGGATTATATAGTACCCCACATATAGAGACAAAGTTAATTCTAAAACTATTAATCTCGATAGTCATTTCGAAAACCAAACATAGGATAACACTATAACAACATAGACACAACCGTTAGATCGGCAAATTTGGAACCCATCAAATCTGTTCTCTTTATCTTTATGTTTTTTTTTTCTTGCGGGGTAAAAGATGTTCTCTCCACCTACTTCATGTAAAAAGCTAAATGCTGTCTGATTGTGAAAAAGGTTTTAGCCTTCTAAAAGGTTAACAACTTTTCAAGGTCAATGTATTCTGGAAATAAGAATTCATTTTATAGTATTCTTGGGAATGCCATCCATATCTTTGATAGCTTGTCTGATTCGTTGGAGAAAAAAAATCCTTTGATAGCAATTAAAGCTTATTTTTTCACGTAAGTGGCCGTCGGGCCAGTGACATTCATGATATGAAATTAAGAAAAAAAAAAAATTCTCGCACTAAAAATGCTACAATACGAAAATTTCAAAGCGATTCAAGGAGCGCCTAAAAAGATATAAGCTAGAGCAATTTCCTCTCGTATTTTCTTGCTAGCATATGTCCCGAAGTCAACTAGCTTCAAGGGATAGTAGGAAACAAAATCTGTCTAGCGATTCAAATGTAATATATATATATATATATATATATTTTTTTTGTCTTTATCTTTGTCAACTGATTCTTTTTTTCTCTGTAAAAGCCAGCATTGTTATATTTAGTTAGTGAAGCTTGACACCCTTGTCAAATGCATAAAAGTACACGCATGGTCCATAATTCGTGACGGATTTGATTGCAGTTTTCTTTGCAATGTCTATTAGAATTTAGAAAGGTCTTGGCAGTACTACCAAGATTAATGTAAACCATCAAGTCTAGACGAAGGTATGTGGGGAACTAGTCCAAATCTCTCTCTCTCTCTCTCTCTCTCTCTCTCTCTCAACTGAGACTAGGAGTGGCAAATGGGCAGATTTGGGTCAAATTGGGTAAGTTGTTAGTGGGTTAAGTCTTTATTGGATTATTGACCCATTTAGACTCATTAACTATGAGTCCAATTACCCATACACAATCCGGCCCATTTATTTAAAAGCAAATCCGACCCGTCTATTAACCCAATTACACATATACTAAATTTTAAAATGACTAAAATATCAATGTATACTAAAATAACCATATTACCCCTATAAATTTAAATGACTAAAACATGTACACTATAATTACCAAATTACCCCTTACACTTAATTACCATAATACCAATGCTCTTATCATTTGTTGTTGGGTTTGTTAGAAAATGTGCAAATGGGTTCGAGTATTTTGTTTAATCTAACGGACATCGAATTTTTTGAATCCTAGCCTGGCAATCATCGATCAGGAAGCAGACCCAGTAGGGGAATCGATTGGAGGACTCGCTGGTCAGAGAGGGCTTTTCTTGTCGCCAGTAGGCCAGAGAACGGGCACAGAGAGAGAGCAGAGGTGTATCAGTGTGTACCCGTCAATTTGAGGAAGGAGGAGATCCGTGAGGGGTTCGCCGGTCAGAGGGGGTGGTTCGCCGGTTGCAGGCCAGCTAGAGAATGGGCAGAGATAGAGAGAGATCTGTACCAGTGAGGTCGTGAGGTAAGAGTGAGGTGTTTGTCTTTAACAGTTCAACTAGAAGAGAGGAGAGAGAAAGATGCACGTAAGTTAAGGGTTGTGTTTTAATCTCAGCCGTCCAAATAAGTTAGTGGAGTTTTTTTGTTGGGTTATACTCATGAGTTATTGGGTTATTTAAGTTGACTCAATTAAACCCAATTAATAAATGGGTTAGATGAGTTGGACCCATTCTGACCCAATTAGTTAAGTGGGCTGAGTTAGGTCTATTTTTTAATGAATGAGTTTGGGTTACTTAATGGATTTGAGTTTAATTTGCCACTCCTAACTGAGACCAAATAGCCAGACAAAGAGTGACCCACAAAAACTTAGTGGCATAGTATTTCACAAGACTGAGTATAGTACTAGCTAGCACTCCACTCGCCTCCGTCTATTCTTTCACAAGACTAAGTATAGTACTAGCTAGCACTCCACAAAAACTTGGTGTTCACCGCTTGACTAGCACTCCACTCGCCTCAGTCTATTCTCATTAATCATTACTCCACATTTGAACATATTCGTGACGAGATTGGCTTATTCATGGAGGCTCCGTGAATCCCTTATTCACGGAGCCGTGCGATCTTGACCGTTCATTTCAGCTTTAAACGGTTCGGATTTAAATTAAACTTACTCTTTTCTGAAAAAGTTTCATTGACATGCATCCAGATTGTACAAAACACTACTGTGGGCTCCCGCGCCCGAAGAAGCGCTTGCACTCGAAGAGTCGCCACCCGGGTTTTTTGAGATGGGTCACCCGAGAAACCGAGAGTTTGATTTGAAAAAGAAAGGCTTTTGGTCTAGCGAAAACGTTGAGATGATGGGTTCGGGAGCCACATTACGAATGTGGAAGGTTTTTATTTAAAAAGCACCCCATTTTCCCGGTAAGACCGGTCTCTACTTGATGTTTTAAAAAAAAGGGGAATCTTCAATATTATTTGGAATATCAAACTCTTTAATAAAGCACGTAACGGGGAAGGGACATGGGAAATATATCACATTGACGTGCAGGTGGTGCTATCTGTACAGTCGTGATGAAATGATATGAATAAATGGAAGTAAATAACATTCAACAGACTGTTTGGACCTCAGAGTACCGCTCACGGCACCTTGAGATGCTGCGTGAGGCATTTCAACATGCCGTGCGTGGCACCTGATCTGCTATCAGACTGTTGCAGTCTTTCAAAACATCATTTAGCTCACTGGTTTCTCTGTAGATCTTTTGAAAACTCATGAGTAGCCTCACGGCGGTCAGATCATCCCAGGAACGTCATTATCCTTCTCAAAACATAGTTTTAAAGTAGCTTTCAACGTTTTTGATCATTTGGGATGATCTTGAAAAGATTTTAGAAGAGCCGAACATGGCTTGTAGATATGGTCTTATTTTAAGAGCTACAGAAAAAGTAAACAGCAAAAACAGGTAACCACAGCGGAGGAAAACTCAGATCCAGCCAGCCTGTTCACAATAGCATTAGTGTGTACTATGCCGTGCGCTGAGAGTCGGGATACCGCGCGTCTGAGCAACAGACCGCGCGGTTTCTCAACCTCAGCACAGTGTCTGTTTGGTTTTCTGAAAAATGGTTTTTGGTCAGGATCTAACCAAAAGAGGGTTAGACTCTCGACGAAGGTCCCCTCGAGGACCGAGCAGTCTAGTCCTGTGAAACTAGTTTATACCTTTGATTTCGAGCTTGATCAAGGACCTTTGAGGTGAGGCTGTAGATGGGTCGTCACGGGTGTTGATGGAAGAGGTCAAATGAGACAAAAGGAGTATGGGTGTGCGGGAAGGTTAGGTGCTTTGGGTGATGGGGCTTTGAAGTTAATGAAAGATTAACTTCAATGATGAGGGGGGAGTGGATGAGAGCACTTAAAGAAGGCCTTTTGGGAATGACATTCTTTAAGGCTTGGAAATGGAAATGGAAACAAGAAAGTGGGTGTAGAAACTTAGAGAGAGAAAGTAGAGTGAGAAAGCCAAGATGAAGGCAAGAGAGTGACTCAAAAGAAAGGCCAAGAGGGGCCCATTTCCCTTGAGTGGAGGGGTTAATTTATAGGCAAAGGGCCAAGGATTTTGAATTCAAATGGTGAGGTATTTTAGGCGGGCGAAGTGCATTTTAGTGAGCAGTCATCGGCTATGGCTCAAGCGGCGTGGCGATGACTTTCGAGCGGTCGACCTTTTGCTCAAGGTGCCGTGCGGTTCAAGTGTGCCAACGGCTACCCTTGAATTTCAGGGTGCCGTGCGCTCCAATCCAGAGCCTCACACGGTTCCTTTTCCTTCGGTCCAGGGCTCTTTTGGGCCTTGTTGGGCTTTATCTGGGTTTTTCAGGTTTTGGTTCTCTTTGGGTTTAGGAGATCCTTTTTCAAGCTCACGAAGGTATCGTTTCCTCTATTTCATCATCGAGGTGGACAAAGGCTTTCCGAGGTCCGGATTGGGGTGTCTACGGTTAGTCCTCTTTAACGTAACTCGGATACCATTAGTTGGTACGAGTGACGCTTAAAGAATAGGCATCCCAATCCGTTGCTCTAGTGCCTTTGGCCAGAGACAAAACAAAAATGTAAGTAAATATGACGGTTGTCGCGCTCGGGGAGCTGCCTACGTACCCCACTGTAGGGATCAGAACAGCGTAGTTCAATCGGGACAATGCAATGCGAGAGAACAAGTCCCGGAGGACAAACTCATGCAAAAGCGTGCTTGCGGTGCCGTGTATCATGCAGAGTATTGAAAAACCTGAGACAGGCTCTCGGGAGGCGAAAATGGAGATGAGCCTTCGGGGGGGCAGAAATCGAGGCGAAATGAGCCTTCGGGGGGCAGAAATCGAGGCGAAAAGAGACGTTAGGCCCTTTGGGCCGTGGCTCGAGAGACGAAGAGGCGTTAGGCCCGTTGGGCCGTGGCTCGAGGCGAAGAGCCGTTGGGCCCGTTGGGCCGTGGCTCGGGAGACGAAGAGGCCTTAGGCCCGTTGGGCCGTGGCTCGGGAGACGAAGAGTCGTTGGGCCCGTTGGGCCGTGGCTCGGGAGACGAAGAGGCGTTAGGCCCGTTGGGCCGTGGCTCGGGAGACGAAGAGGCATTAGGCCCGTTGGGCCGTGGCTCGGGAGACGAAGAGCCGTTGGGCCCGTTGGGCCGTGGCTCGGGAGACGAAGAGGCGTCAGGAGCCCTTGGGGGGGCGAAAATTGAATTTTGAATTTTTGAGACGAGCCCTCGGAAGGTGAAAATTGAATTTTGAGACGAGCCCTCGGAAGGCGGAAATTGAATTTTGAGACGAGCCCTCGGAAGGCGGAAATTGAATTTTGAGACGAGCCCTCGGAAGGCGGAAATTGAGTTTTGAGACGAGCCCTCGGAAGGCGAAAATTGAATTTTGAATTTTTGAGACGAGCCCTCGGAAGGCGAAAATCGAATCTTGAATTTTTGATCTGCTGGGGAAAATATGTCGATTCCGCGAACCAGTCACGATGAGTCCCGGAGGACGGATACCGAGAAAAAGGCGAATTCAGCAAATCTCCAAGGGATCAAATAGTGTTGTGACCAATGCACGACATTCTAAGGGATCTTTTCTTGCAAAACGGCTGAGAATTGAGTTTCCAAGAGGATTTAGGTGGCTGATTGGATCAACTTTCAAGAAAAGGCATTAAACCACTTAGAGCCAGGGTGCCGTGCGGGCAAGATTAGAGGCGCGCGGCACCTCGTCCTTCTAAACACCCTTTCGATTTCCGAGAACAGTTGAAAGCTTTGAGGGTGCCCATTAATGCAAGCGTGCCCTTTCGTCGGCCACGGTTTCTTTATAAAGGGGAGGGGGTGCCTTAATCTATGCATTATCAAGAACAACTCCAAACTCTTCGCATCCTTTCAACACTTTCGAGAACAGTGCATCCTTTCAGCATGGCGAACGACGACATGGCAGCCCGAGTGGTTTCCCTGGAGGCCGAGATGGCCTTCTTCCGGGGGGAAATCGAACAACTCAACGAGCAGATTGCGCGACTCATTTCCACCATCCGCACCCTTCGTCGGGCCGTCTCCAACCTCCAAGACTTCACATTCGATCAGTTGGATGACAAGGACGACCCCGACTCTGTCTTTGGTCGTGAGTCAAATGAGACGGCCGAAGTCTCCGAGGGTAATCCGAACGGGTCGGATGACCGTTCTGACGGGGCGAGCGACTGAAGCAGGGGTCGGAGGAGAGGAGGAGAAGGAGAAAAGGAAGGAAGAAGAGGGCAATAAGCCCTATTTTCTTTTTCTTCTTTTTTTTTTTTTTCGCTTGTTTGTTGTTCTTTTTTTTTTTTTTTGAAATGTAATGACAAAATCCCCGGGGTTACCCCGGGTGTTATTCAATGAAAAGCCCCTTCTTTTTCTTCTTCTATTTTCCTGCGTTCAAACTTCTTATCTCGTACGAATTTGAACGAATCTACCACAAACTGTCTTCAGAAAATGGAACAGTCAAAATAACTCACCGTGCCGTGCGCAGAAGATTTAGAGACGCACGGTAATGTAGACTGAAGGCACTTGTATGTTCATCCAGGGTGCCGTACGATGCGTCCAGGGTGCCGTGCGGCCAAGATAGCTTCGATATATATATATATATATATATATATATATATATATATATATATATATATATATATATATATATATATATATATATATATATATATATATATATATATATATATATATATATATATATATATATATATATATATATATATATATATATATATATATATATATATATATATATATATATATATATATATATATATATATATATATATATATATATATATATATATATATATATATATATATATATATATATATATATATATATATATATATCTCTCTCTGGATTGCTCTCTCTCTCTCTTATACACTGCGATCATGGAGCCAAGTGATATTCCTGGTGACGATACATCACTCCGGGCTGGGGCTACACCGTCTCCTGCTCTTCCGGAGGGTGGCACGACAGTTGGGGCTGAGCCAGAGGCCTCTGGGCAGCCGGCATTGGTCGGGGAGACCGCGGCCATGGCTGCCACGGTGGTCGGCAGTGGCGGTGGCGACGGTGGCAGTGTAGTGGTGGCCGGATATGGTCAGGAGGTGGAGACTCCGGGTGCAGTGGAGTCGAGGAGCGACATTGGGGTTTCGGGCCGGTCGGAGGCGGCGGCCAGCATGGAGGAGAGGACCACGGAGGGTCACGGTGGTGGTGGTTTAGACCGGGTGGTAGAGGAGACGGAGGCTTCTCCTGTGAGAGAGCCTCGGACTGACTTGGGGAAGGCCCCCATCGTTGAGGACGAGCCGGTGGTGGAGCCAGGGGTGGAGCCGGTAGTGGAGGACACGCCGCCCTTGTTTGTGGGCAGTGGCGTAGGTGCAGGGTCGTCACGCCCCGTAGGCATGGGCGACTACCTAGCGACGGCGTCCATGGAGGACGTATTGGAGCTAGTGCGGGGGTATCCCGGGTTGGGGGACGCTTTACTTGAGGCCCGTGAGGCGGATCATCAGGCCGGGCTTGGGACTGGGGGTGTTGGAGAGCCAGAGGCCGAGGAGAGGCGAGCCGAGGAGGCCGGAGGGGTGGTGGCTCCTCGCGTCACTGTGGTGGCTGAGGCGACACTGGCGTTGCAGGGGCGAGGGCCCTATGACGAGGCGGCCTACGTGCCCTTTCAGCTCGTGGTGGTGCCTTCACTTTTCGACCCTTACACTCCGAGGAGGCCGACTTACGACGAGGCTCTGGTCTTGAGGGACCCTCAACGGCACCTTTCTTTGCGCCGAGACGAGGTATACTTTAAATTTCTGTATTTCGAATTCCAATGCATCGTATTTCCATTTTATTGCATCTAAGTACACCACTGTATTGTATGCCATGCACATTTCTTGAATATTCTTTGGTTTGTTGTAGCAGCGATCTCGCTCTCGTGCTCTGGAGGTTCGGCGGCTGTGCCGACGCTTTGGGAGAGGTTGCCTGAGGCTTCGCGGGAGATAGTGAAGCAGGCGGGCTTTGGGGAGTTTGTAGGGGTGTGCGAGCGGCGTGTGCAACGACCGCCCGGTGGTGAGGGCTCTGGCGAGAGGTGGTGGGATATGACGAACACCCTCCACTTCTCTTTTGGTGAGTTGGACTGTGACGCCGTTGGACTTCGCGGCGATCATCGGTCTTAGGTCGGAGGTGACCCTATTCCCTTGACGCCACAGGAGGCAAAGGCGTTCAAATGAGCGATCGGGACACGAGCCGAGGTGGAGGGGACGACGCTGGCACGCCCACTCTTGAGGTTTTGGACGGAGAGGCTCCCGCAACCGACAGGTGGAGGAGGAGCGGATGGCGAGGTGCTTCTGTTGTACTTACTCGGTGCGTCTCTGTTTCCCAACAAGCCAACCCGGTACACCTTTCGCTTCTCCGGCTTTGAGGGACGTCGGGGAGATCCTTCGACTGGCGAGGTGCAACACTGGGGGCGTGCTACGCCTTCATGGGCTCTTTGTCTCACGGAGGAGTGAGCCTCGGAGGCTACTGGAGGGTCTGGGAGGTGTATTTCGTTTCCTTTCTTATGAACAGTTAGCTTTTCCATTTGTATCTATTCAATGTATATCTTGTGCTAACTTTCCATGTCTTGAATTGCAGCTTTGGACGTACGAGGTGATAGGGATGTACTCTTCTGAGACCACGTGTCCTGACGACACGATACTTCCTCGAGCCCTACGCTGGTCGACAGAGTATAAGGGCGTGAAGAGGGGAAGAGGCAAGCTGGATGCCTTCCGCCTGTACTTGGACGAGCTGCGACCTGATCAGGTATCAAAGCACTTTCGTTTCTATTTCCTGCTCATCTTTATATAAATAGTACTTTGGCATTGCTTATCCTTAATGACAGGTCCACTGGCGGGTGTGGGACCGCTTCGAGATCCCCTACATTGCACAGAGTAGGGTGGTTGCCAGGGGGAGAGTGCTTCTCGAGTCCCCTTACGGCTGACAGTGGTACTTGGGTGACCGAGTGTCACGCCACGCCGAGGCCGACGCTGAGTCCTGGCCGCCTGCACCTAGTACAGACGGACCAAGACACCCGAGGGAGGTCGAGCGATTCTACGCGCCGACCTCGAGTTAGAGCCGTTCTTCGAGGCAGGCCTGGCCTTGCGGCGGACTACGCAGAGTCTTGTTCTCGCTGATGGCGGCAGTGTCCGGGTACTGCTTGGGAGGCGGCACAGACGGCACGAGAGGGTGATGGAGGAGGAAGGAAAGAAGAGGAAGGAGGCGGAGTCGGTGGAGGAGACGGAGGCCGCGATGGTGAGGTCGCGCGAGGCGCAGTTCGGCGGTGCTAGCCTCCTGCCCTTTCTTGGGCGATGGGACGTGGCGACCCCTCGTGAGTCCCTGGTGTGGTCGCGGTGCCACGTCCTCCTGTTGAGGCTCGGGGTTCCTTGCTCGGGTATAACATGTTTCAATCTTCTGTACATTTGCTTGCTTGCATATTCTGATCAATTTCCTTCATTGCAGGCTCCTCAAGGTGCGTGAAGGAGATGGCGGAGGCCATGATGGGCTGGCAGCTGGTGAGACAGTGCGCCATGGGCCACCCTCCGAAGGTGTTGCCTCGCGTTGGCGGAGCGATGGTATGTTCTGGAACTTAATCATTTGCTTTACTTCTACCGCTTATATTATGATTATGATGCAAATATCATATGAATGCTTATACCATTGTAGGCCAGAGGAGGGGCTACACGAGGGTTCGGCGGAAGTCCGTCCGCCCGATAGTACGCAGGTCTCCTCTGCGCTCACGGGAGGAGTCGACGTCGAAGAGGACACGACGCTCTGTAGGGACCGAGGGCGAGCCTATCGGCGTTTCCGGGGCGATACACTGAGCCTCTGAGGCGTTGACACCTGTAGGTCACCTCGGGAGACATCAGGTTTGCCTAGGCGGCCGCACTCAAAGCGGGCGAGCAAACTCTCTCTGGACGAGGAGATTTCCGTAGAGGACGAGGACGAGAGCGAGGGCGAGGATGAGGATGAGAGTTGAGCTACTCTTTTGTTTTGTGTTTTTGACAGAGCCTGCGTGCTTCTTTTGTAGGGCGCCTGTTAGCCCCTGGTAGATAGGACTTCGATCATTGGGTCATTGTACCCCTTTTTGTACTTCGACTCATGGATGCCTTTAGATTTATACAGAGATTTCGTTCTTTTATTGTTTATGCCATTCAATCTCCTTTTGTTCGTATGAAGAAAATTGAATAACTAAAAACATTAACCGGAGTGTGCAACCAACCGCTGAACCGAATGTGAGGTTCGTGATGAGGGATGTATTAACGATTGAAGCATATTGACAGTGAAATAGAAATCAAAGAAAGCAACTAGGTAAACCTTGGTAAAATCAACTCTATATATAAGACGTTATCTTTGCAACTGACTCCAGACATGAGCATAAGGCAATAACGACCTTTTGATCTCGCTATGAGGCTCGAAAACTTGACTTTGCCGCTGGAATATACTCGAAAAAGTAGGAAAATGTTGATTTCGACATGTGACATTCTCGAGTTTTGACTTTGGACACGAACCGAAGCTTGGACTAAGTCACTTTAGACCGTTATGACCTGTAGGACTTGAAAGAACGGCTTAGAATGACCTAAAACGGATTTTGACTCCTTGACATGGCTTAGGAAATGGATTTCATCGAGTTTTCGTGCCGCGACGGCGAATCCCAGGAGTTATCTTGAAACAAAACATCCATGAAGTCCCAAATACCCGTTAGAGTGTGTTTAGGTGCTGGTTGGTGCTTTGCGGGGCCTTGATTCCACCTTGATGTGTTGCTGTCAAAAACTGCAGAAATGCAGACTCAACCTGCCGTGCGGATAGACCAAGGTGCCGTGCGGATGAAGATCTGCCCCACGGTACCTCAATCACTCTGCCGTGGAATTTCCTTGGTTTCAACATGCCGTGCGACCCATCAAGGTGCCGCGCGAGGTAATTTTCCTGACAGATTTCGATTTCTTTGCTTTCAAGGCGATTGCTCGGGGTTGAGGTTTGACCCATGCAATGGCATTTCTGAACCAATGCATGTCTGTTTTGAACCTTTTAGGACTTGACCAAGCTTTTCCCTATGTTGGACTCATGGAAAACTTGTGCTTTTGAAACCCGAGGCTCTTTGAAAGTTGAAGTTGTCCTTCTACCTCTCCTATAAATTCAGGCTCTCTCATTCTATATTCTCCACACCTCATCCAAGTCTTGTCTTCTTTCTTTGTTCCTTGAAATGGCTCTTTCTCTCACTGGTTTGCTTTGTCCATGGTTGGCTTCTATGGAAGTTGTCGATTGGCTCAACTTTCGAGCTCACGGTTTCTACTCCATGAGGTACCTTCGCAACATTCGCCTTCGTCCCGAGCTTTTGAGGGCAGCCGTGAGTTTCTGGGATCCGGAGGTTCACGTGTTCCGATTTGGCGATCAGGAGCTCTGTCCCACTGTCGAGGAATTCCGTGCATACCTTGGGGGTTTTGGCTCGGGGGAGGTCATCATTCCCCCTGTACGCGAGAGTGCTTATAGAGTCTTGGTCGCGGCCCTTGGACTGAGCGATAATGCCGCTCGCTACTTGGTCAGGAATGGCCACCTTAATGCCATGCGCCTTATCGAGCTATTCTCTCCTCCTGGCGATCTTAGAGACATGACTTATCAGACTCGACGCATGACTGCTCTCTGCATGTGCTTGCTCGCAGCCTATCTCTTGGTCCCTTCTGCCGGTCATGCTAGCTCGGCATTAGCCAGTGTCGCTGTTCAGGTCGAGGCTCGAAAGGACGCGATTCCGATGGTTCTGGCCAAGACATTGATTGGTTTGGACAAGGTTTGTTCTGGAGAGACTGAGACTTTCGGGGGCAGTCCACTTCTCCTACAGGTTGGCTTCTCACTCAGCTCTCTTTTTTCGGGTTTCTCCCACGTTCTCATTTTACCTCAACGCTCGGCTTGGTTATCTAAGGCTTCTCACTTGTTTTCTCTCTTTCCACAGATTTGGCTTTGCGATAAGGTGGACGTACTGACCATTCCTCCTGGCAACTGGGCATACGAGGCGAGGTTACTCTCTCAATGATGCTTTGAGTTTGAGGATAGGAGCAGGGCCGAGTGGGTCGATTTTCTCCGACGCCGGCGAGTGGAGACCATTGCTTGGAGGTGTCGATGGCTGGATCTTCCTCCCATGACAGTGCAATATATGGGTTCTCAGTGGGTTGTTCTTGGTTTGGGAGCTTTTACTTTCTACATCCCCTACCGTATTCAGCGTTAGCTCGGTTTGAGGCAGGAGGCCCCTGCGGAGGTTCTCGTGGATGTGGTTTTGCCCTTCTTTGGACATTCAGTTCTTTGCCATTACCAGCGTTTCTGGAGGACTCGAGAGGTGACCGACGCACATCCCTGCCCTTCTATGGCGATGCGCGGGAGCTATCGGAAATGGCTTAGGAGGGACATTGGTGCAAGAGCCGGAGTTCAAGGAAACTGACTCAATCCTACCACCCTGACCGTTGAATAAATTGTGGACCCCTTTTTATTACGTCGTACTTCTTTTGTTATGAAAACTTTGCTCAACCTTATGTAGTAGAAGTAATCGCGTTAATAAAAACGAGTCTTGGAGGGTTTCCCCCTTTTCAACTTTTGTTCTTCAAGTCTTCTCAACCTGAATTTTTATTTTGATGGATCGTGACCGGGCCTCAGTGTGAGACTGCCTACGTATCCTTCTGGCGAAGGAATCAGGTCATGACGTAGTTCAGGGTAGGGTTCGCTCTGGTTTTAACACTCTCCTTTTGCGCTCTAACTTTTGCCTAGAACCGCCCTTTCGGGTTTTCGGTCTAGCGAGCTCATTTATTGTATGCCTTAACTTTTGCCTAGGATGCCCTGACGGGTTTCATCCTAGCAGGCTTTGCTCTAATTTTTGCCTAGGACTGCCCGCCCTTGCGGTTTTCAGCCTAGCGAGCTTCTCTCAGGGGTAATAGCGCTTGAGTTGGTCCAAGTTGATCAAGGTTGAGAATTCGTTTCCGTCCAAGTCGATGAGTTGCGTAGCTCCTCTGGAAAGGATGGTCTTGATAATGTATGGCCCGGACCACTTTGGTCGAAACTTTCCTCGTGGGTCGTAAACCGGAGCCCGGATTTCCTTCAAAACCATGTCACCTTCTACCAAGTTCCTGGGTTTCACTTTCTTGTTGAATGCCCGTGCAATCCTTCGTTGGTACCCTTGGATGTGGTAAAGAGCCCTTAACCGGCGTTCATCAAATAGCATAAGCTCTTCAAATCGGTTACTCAACCACTCTGCCTCTTGGACTTCACATTCAATTATGGTCCGAAGAGATGGGACTTCTAACTCGATGGGAAGTACTGCTTCCATTCCATAAACCAAAGAGTAGGGGGTTGCTCCTGTTGGTGTCCGCACCGATGTGCGATACCCCCATAAAGCCAGGGGTAGTTGTTCATGCCAGTCTCTTGCTGATTGAATAGTTTTCTCCAAAATGGCCTTGATCGTCTTGTTTGCCGCTTCCACAGCGCCATTGGTCTGCTGCCGATAAATCGTCGATTTGTGCACCTGGATCTGAAATTCATCCAAAACTTCCCGGGCCCGTCCTTTGAAATGAACCCCATTATCAGATACGAAAGCCTAGGGGACCCCATACCGGTAAATGACGTTTTGCTTGATGAAATGTGCAACTTGAACCGCAGTCAAAGTGGTGTAGGAAGCAGCTTCTACCCATTTCGTGAAATAATCGACGGCTACCAAAATGAACTTGTGACCATTGGATGCTGCCGGCATTATCCTCTCGATGACATCAATTCCCCACGTCGAGAAGGGCCATGGCGAGGTCATTTGTTGCAGCTCGTGCGGCGGGACATGCGTGAGATTGGCGTGAATTTGGCACTTTTTACACCTTCGCACGTACTCTACACATTCTGTTTCCATGGTAGACCAGAAGTATCCCTGCCTGAGAATCTTCTTTGCAAGCATTATGCCGCTCATGTGAGGACCGCATACACCCTCGTGAACTTCTTCCATTACCCTTTTCGCATCTTCTCCATGGATGCAGAGCTTATGTGTGCCACAGGGCGATCTTCGATATAAGTTTCCCCCGCATAGAATGTACTGAGTTGCCATCCTCTGGAGAGCGATTCGGCCTCCCTTGTTCGCTCCCACGGGGTATTCTCCTCTTTCTATGTACCTCCAAATGTCATAATACCATGGATGGCCATCATCGGGCTCGTCGACCACCATGACGTGCTGGTGTACTGGAATATCCATTTGTTCTATCACAATTGGTCTTAACTTTATGCCAACAGGGATCTCGATCATTGATGCCAATGTTGCCAAAGCGTCTGCAAACTGATTTTTGAACCTCGGGACATGAGTGAATGTCACCTTGCTGAAGTGAGGGATAAGGTCTTCGAGATCCTGATGGTATGGTTTCAACTTCTCTTCCTTAACCTTTCAGTCACCATTCGCTTGAGACACAACTAAGTTCGAATCCCCTACAACTTCCAATTTTTCTATGCCGATTTCGATGGCTGCCTCCATGCCTACAATGCAAGTCTCGTACTCGGCCTGGTTATTGGTGACTTCAAAGTTAAGCTTGAACGCCAACGGGATGTGCGATCCATCGGGCGAAATGAGCAATACACCGATTCCAAATCCTTTCTGGTTGGCTGCTCCATCAAAGTACAACTGCCAAATGTCCTCGGCTACCGTCATTATGTCTTCGTCGGAGAAATTGAATTCGGCATCCTCCCCTCCCTCGACTGGGCAATCGGCTAGGAACTCTGCGACGGCTCTTCCTTTTACCGACTTTCGGGTGACATACTTTAGTTCAAACTCGGCCAACATCAACAACCACCGTGCCATCCTACCCGTGAGGGCCGGTTTTCGAATAGATACTTTGGGGATCCATCCGAGATATTAGCTTGACCGGGTAGGCTAACATATAATGCCTCAACTTCTTGGAAGCCCATACAAGTGCCCAACATGTCTTTTCTAGGGGAGTGTAACGCTCCTCGGGTCCAACCATCTTTTTATTGAGGTAGTAAACGGCCCTTTCCACCCCATCATCTCCTTCCTGCGCCAACATGCATCCCATTGAGGATGGAGTGACTAACAGGTATAGGATCAAAGGTTTTCCTGTTACGGGCGGCGTCAACACCGGTGGCTTGTGCAGGTAGGCCTTGATGGCTTCGAAAGCTTTATGACACCTATCATCCCAAACGAATGGCACTCCTTTCTTGAGTAAACGGAACAATGGTTCACAGGTTGAGGTCAGTCTCTGCAATGAATCGACTGATGAATTGCACCTTGCCGAGGAAACTCCTTACATCCTTCTCGGATCTCGGCGGTTCCATTTCTAGGATGGCTTTGATTTTCGATGGAGTCGACTTCGATGCCTCGGGTGGTGATCATGAACCCAAGCATCTTCCCTGCAGTGACTCCGAACGTGCATTTGGCGGGGTTGAGCCGCATCTTGTACTTCCTGATTCTTTCGAAAAACTTCCTAAGCGCGGGCAGATGTCCTTCTCGCTCTTTGGCTTTAACAATCATATCGCCAACGTAGACCTCTACCTCTTTATGAATCATGTCGTGTAGCAATGCCGTGGCGGCCCGCTGGTAAGTAGATCCGGCGTTCTTTAGTCCGAAGGGCATGACTCGATAACAATATGTCCCCCACTCAGTGATGAACGTAGTTTTTTCCCGATCCTCTGGAGCCATAAGGATTTGATTGTACCCCGAAAAACCATCCATGAAAGAGAGTAGGGCATGACCGGCAGTATTATCAACTAACACATCAATGTGTGGCAGCGGGAAGTCATCTTTTGGGCTGGCTTTGTTGAGATCCCTGAAATTGACGCAGACCCTTATTTTACCATCCTTCTTTGGTACTGGAACGATGTTTGCAACCCACTGAGGGTATTCAGTTACCATTAAAAACCCAGCGTTAATCTGTTTAGTGACTTCTTCCTTTATCTTAAGCACCCAGTCAGGTCTCATGCACCTTAGTTTCTGTTTTACTGGTTTCGCGTCAGGATAGAGGGGAATCCGGTGTTCCACAATTTCAGGATCGATTCCGGGCATATCTGCGTGTGACCATGCAAACACATCGTCGAACTCTTTGAGCAAATCTATGAGGGCCTTGCTTTCTTTGGCGGATAGCGCGGAACCGATCTGGATCACCCGGGGACTCCCTTCATCTCTCAAATTTATTAAAACGATTTCTTCTTTTACAGGTTGAGCATGCCTTTCATCTTCCCTGTCGATTAGGGATCGAATTTCTTTGGGGATGTCCCCATCGAAATCAATCTCTTCATCACCAGGTCGGCGCAATTTATTTCAAAGTCAGTGAAGTAAGCCGAATCAGATTCATTTATTTCATGATCAACGGAGGCCTCGGGGCACCATACACACGGGTAGATTCGACTTCGAAATAGAGACTCTGAGAGTTTGGGCCGAGAGGCACCAACTCGGACTGGACAGACTCAGAAGACTCAGAAGACGCAGAAGACTCGATAGACTTAACGGACTCAGATTCAGACTCGGACTCCGATCCATGGTAAGTTGCACTCGGCATGAAGATCCGGTTCTTGTACTTTAGGAGCATCCATGATAAACAAAGTCGGATCCTCGTGGGTATCTTGTTCCATCATCAGCACTTCCCTCGCAGCTGTACCCATTGATTCGCCTTCCCTAAATAGAGTTGCAAGACTACCCATGGCAAAAACCTCAATCCGGTCGAGGAGCTCTTTCGCTTCCACAACCTCGCCTTTCTTCATCACTATCCGGCCGGACATCGTTGGCGAATATCTCAAACCCTGGCAGAAGGTACTGGTCTCCTCGTCCCAAAACGGTTCCGCCTGTCCCGATAAATCTGCTTTGCTTCTTCTTTGACAAAGTAATCCTCTAGCCTGTTCCCCCTTTTCACTTTGCTGCTATTTGAGGGTGAGTAACCAAGGCCTGTTGTACGCATCAGAGTGCCCTGGGCTTCAAACTTCGCAGGGCCTCGGAGGTTCTTTCCCAGTCCCAATCCTGACATGTAGGACATCTTCTTCATAATCTTGATGGCAACACTGCTAATAACAAAGTCATCATCGATCCTAACTGAATAGACAGACTTGGAGGTATCCAGAGAGAAGCCTCCCAAGGCGATATCTTCCTCTCCGTGTTGAATTTCCAATAGTAGGGCATTGTCTTCAATAGGGGCATGGATCCCCGAGTCTCCATGGATGGTGAGCATCCCCGTTTCGAGTCCCAAACGAATTTTCTAGTGGAGTGTGGAAGGTACGGCCATGATGTCGGGCCGGTGCAGCCAGGGCCTACCCAGAAGCAGGTTGAAGGAGGCGGGGATATTCACCACGTGGAATTCTACGTCCGTCTGATATGGTCCGAAGGTCATAGGAATCATGAGAGTCCCAACCACATCCCTCCGAGTGTTGTCATATGCTCGGACCTTGACTTCTGATGGGGAGAAGTCCTTATTCTTGTATCCCAAACAGTAAGCAACACGGAGTGGACAGACATTAATTGCTGATCCATTGTCGACCAAGATTGCTGGAACCGACTTGCCATGGCACTTCAAGGTGATGTGCAGCGGACGATTGTATCAGTTCCTTCGGCGAGTAAGTCTCGATCAGGTAAAGGTGATAGCATGCTTGATAGATATGGTTTTGATCAGCGCCACAAGCTCATCGGGGTTATGGCGGAAGGAACCTTTAATGAGAGAATGCTTGGATGAGACCTTCACGATGGCGTGTGGAATGAACCAACACCCCCAGCAGACATCTTGGCATGGGTTTGTTCGAGTTGGCGCTTGATCATTCCCTCGGGGTTCTTATCGAAGGCTCCTTGACCGGTGGGTCAAAGGGTCGGAAGGTGCTCTTAACCGGGGTGGTGAAGGGATCGGATGGTTTTGGTTGCAAGGTTGGAAGATTCTCCAACCTGAAGATTTGGAGGTTGGTAAACACGACCGCTTCTGGTTAGATGGTCAATCTATCGGTACTTTGATTCTTCGTTCCATAAGTCGGCCAGGGCTTTACGCTTGTTTCCAATAGTCGTATCCTGCAGATTGGCAGCTAAATCGGCGATGACTAGGTCATCCCACAGATCTTCGGGTGTCCATTTTTCGGCCTCCATTACTGTCTTGTTGACAGTCCATTCTTCGTTTCCCACTTTTATGCTAACCACTTCAGTGTTAGCCCACAAATTCGTTTCAATCCCGGGCTCATTCTCCCATAGGTTCATCATGGCGACATCGGCATCTTTCGGAAAAGTAACCGATGATTCGGATTCAGCCCCATCTACAAGGTAGTCCATTGGGTCGAACCCATTGCTAGCAACTTCTTCTTCAGACCCAGGAAAGTTCGGGTACGGGGTGAGGTTCACATTGCTATAGAGGTTGTTGATGACAAAATCATTGAAATGAGAGAAGTCCGGGCGGAGCGGAGCGAGCTCTGGCCAATTGTACGTCATCATCTCGGGTGGATACCCAGACTGGTATTCTTCACCGAATAGTGCTGGCAGGGTGAAGGTATCCAAAGGGTCATTCCAGGCCAAGAGCTGGTATTCGTCTGGGGTTGGGTCCCATTCAGGCATATCCTGGAAAACCTGGTATTCTTCCCCTTGATTTTCAAACAGTGCACACAAAGAGAATCCATCAAGAGGATCCGCCTGGATGTTTTGCCAATCAACCTCCCATCCAGCCTCGAATAAGGGTTCGTCATTTCCTTGAAAATTGGCAACTTCAAATTCTTCCCAATCAGCAATTGGTTCTCCCCATGTATCTTCCCATTCCCATATGGAGCGGAAGGCAGTTCCTCCGAGAATTTCACCAGTAGGCATTGGTTCGGTATCGGGGATAATGAGCAGGGTAGGGTCAAACTCTGGGATGTTTTGAACCGCGGCTAGGGTGATTTGGTTGATACGGAAAGGGACACTATGCTGTGGTAGGGGGTTTGAAATGGTGTTCGGTTTATCGGTAGGTGGAGTGTCGATAACCTTGTTATCGATGAGATTTTGGATTTCATGACGGAGGCGGATGCAGTTGTCGGTGGTATGGCCGGGCATTTGGTGGAAGTCACAGTAGACGTTTTGGTTGAGGTTTGGTGGAATGGTTTGTGGTGGCGGAAGAGGTTTCAGCACCCCAATGTCTGTGAGTTTATTAAGGAGAGTGGATCTTGGAGTGTTGAATTGGGTGAAGGTTCGGTTCTGACTTTTTGGTTTTTCAGCAATTTGGTTGACTTCTACAGGTTTAGTGGATGATGTTCCTGCTTGGTTGGTATTTCCGAAGAGAACGTTGCTGTTTCCCGAGTATGTCCTCTTGGGTTTCGACCCAGATCCTGACTCCTTTTTTTCCAAAGTCCCATCTCGCAGAGCCTACTCTACAGCCAATCCAGAATCATAAAAAGTTTCAAAATTTGGGGCAGCCTGAGAAAGAACCATGTATGGTGCAAAAGAGCTTGGCAAGTTTTTGATTATTATCCGTATTTGTTCTTTTAGGTCAGGCTTATTCTGCATCTGGGCTGCCTTTGCCCTCCAACGCTTCACAAAGTCAGCAAAGCTTTCCTTCTCACTCATCTTAGTGCTTTCCAGCTCCCTCGTGGTCATTTTCAGGTCAACATTGAAGTCATACTGAGCCACGAAAGCTGTCCCGATGTCTTCCCAAGTCCTTTTCTTGGATGGTTCGAGAGAGAGGAACCATTGCAGGGCTGGACCGGACAAGGATTCATGGGAGAGTTGGGCCATAGCTTCTCCTTCGATGCCGCGCATAGTGAGGGATCCGACATATTCTTGAAGGTGGGCTCTCGGGTCGCCGGTTCCATCGAATTTTGCAAAGTCCACTCCTTTGAACTTTTCTGGCAGCTTGGCATTCGGAAAGAGGCATAGTTTCCTCATGTCGATTTCTCCTTTTCCAAGCCGTTTGGTTTCTTGGACAGATTCCTCCAATTTGCCAATCTTATCCATGATAGCGGCCAGGTTGGGGTCAACTGCTGGTATCTCCACTTTAGGTGGTTGCTCGGATTGCAGGGAAGCTTTGATCAGAATCTTGTTAGTGATTTCCTGTATGCTTTCCATTATCATATTCATGTCATTTTTCATGGAGGCTACGGCGGCTTTGAGTTGTGCGTCAACACCGGCGAGGGATTGTTTAAACTGGATATCCATGTTAGCCATGTTCTGCCTAAGTTCCTCCGTTCCGTCTCCTTGGTCAGACATGGATGAAAGATTTTCGGACGGGACTGAGACTACGGGTTCTTCTTCCTCCTTCTCAAACAGTGGGGGTCCTTCCAGGGTGTCTACGCGAACTAGTCTTCGGGACAGACGAGACCAATTGGGTACGGCCTCTTTTCTTCGCAGGCGATCAATGTTGGCAGCACTGGCAACAAGTCAAAAGGGAGCAACTCATGACCAATCCAAATACTCGCCCTACTTCTACCCATCTCCTAGGAACGAGGCCTAAGACCTACCGTGGCTTGAATCTCACTCAAGACGTCCGTACAGAAGATTTCCGATAGCCCGGGTAGGTGCCGTCAGGCAGGTTAAATTCCGAACGGGTCGGAACCAGAGCCAATCTCCTTATCGTGACCATCCGAGGCAGAGCAATGCGACTACCGGAATCCAGATACGGACATGCTTAAGGCTAGACCCAAACCAAGGGAGCCGTTCGGGCACGGCAAACACCAGAGGTATCACAAACTTCATGGATTTAAGGTCTCCTAGACCGTCCTAGTGGACCTACCGTGGTTCAAATCTCACTTAAGACGTCGTACAGAAGATTTCCGATAGCCCGGGTAGGTGCCGTCAGGCAGGTTAAATTCCGAACGGGTCGGAACCAGAGCCAATCTCCTTATCGTGACCATCCGAGACAGAGCAATGTGGCTACCGGAATCCAGATACGGACATGCTTAAGGCTAGACCCAAACCAAGGGAGCCGTTCGGGCACGGCAAACACCGGAGGTATCACAAATTCCCTGGATTTAAGGTCTCCTAGACCGACCGGAAGGCCCTAAAGAATTCTAAGGGAACCTATTCCTCTAGCCCACAAGATGCAATGGTGTGTGAATGATGCGTGTGTACAGGAATAAAAGCACGTAAGCAGAATATAACACATAAGCCCTAGCCATGGGTTCCTGTCCTAGTTGGGAAGGTTCTATGGCTATGTACAAGTGCAAAGGCTGGTTTTGGTCTCAAAAGGGTTCCCCGGACTAGAGCCAAGATGTACTACCCCGTGTCGAGTGTATTGCAAGACAACGGTCGAACAGCACGATGGCTCATCATAGTCGAGGGTTGCTAGGCATCCCGGGAGAGCTTGTCACCGGTAAACCGGGCAGGATAGCCGAAACACGCATAGCGAGGCTTGTGCGGTGCAAAGTGTACAGGATAAAAGAGCTTGATCTTCCGGAAAATATTTGAAAGTCCCCCTTTAAAAAAACACCTTTCAAGTTTGGCCCTCTTGCTTATCCAATACTTTTGTACATTTTTAAAAAAAAAAAAAAGAGTATTGAATAAAAGTCACGTCCCCAGCTGAGTCGCCACTGTGGGCTCCCGCGCCCGAAGAAGCGCTTGCGCTCGAAGAGTCGCCACCCGGGTTTTTTGAGATGGGTCACCCGAGAAACCGAGAGTTTGATTTGAAAAAGAAAGGCTTTTGGTCTAGCGAAAACGTTGAGATGATGGGTTCGGGAGCCACATTACGAATGAGGAAGGTTTTTCTTTAAAAAGCACCCCATTCGCCCGGTAAGACCGGTCTCTACTTGATGTTTTCAAAAGGGGGGGAATCTTCAATATTATTTGGAATATCAAACTCTTTAATAAAGCACGTAACGGGGAAGGGACATGGGAAATATATCACATTGACGTGCAGGTGGTGCTATCTGTACAGTCGTGATAAAATGATATGAATAAATGGAAGTAAATAACATTCAACAGACTGTTTGGACCTCAGAATACCGCTCACGGCACCCTGAGATGCCGCGCGAGGCATCTCAACATGCCGTGCGTGGCACCTGCTCTGCTGTCAGACTGTTGCAGTCTTTCAAAACATCATTTAGCTCACTGGTTTCTCTGTAGATCTTTTGAAAACTCATGAGTAGCCTCACGGCGGTCAGATCATCCCAAGAACGTCATTATCCTTCTCAAAACATAGTTTTAAAGTAGCTTTCAACGTTTTTGATCATTTGGGATGATCTTGAAAAGATTTTAGAAGAGCCGGAACATGGCTTGTAGATATGGTCTTATTTTAAAAGCTACAGAAAAAGTAAACAGCAAAAACAGGTAACCACAATGAGGAAAACTTCAGATCCAGCACTGTTCACAATAGCATTAGTGTGTACTATGCCGTGCGCTGAGGGTCGGGATGCCGCGCGTCTGAGCGACAAACCGCGCGGTTTCTCAACCTCAGCACAGTGTCTGTTTGGTTTTCTGAAAAATGGTTTTTGGTCAAGATCTAACCAAAAGGGAGTTAGACCTACTGACAGAAAGGTCCCCTCAGGACCAGAACGGAGTCTAGTTCGAGGAAACTAATTTATACCTTTGATTTCGTGCTTGATCAAGGACCTTTGAGGCGAGGCTGTAGATGGGTCGTCACGGGTGTTGATGGAAGAGGTCAAATGAGACAAAAGGAGTATGGGTGTGAGGGAATGTTAGGTGCTTTGGGTGATGGGGCTTTGAAGTTAATGAAAGATCAACTTCAATGATGAGGGGGGAGTGGATGAGAGCACTTAAAGAAGGCCTTTTGGGAATGACATTCTTTAAGGCTTGGAAATGGAAATGGAAACAAGAAAGTGGGTGTAGAAACTTAGAGAGAGAAAGTAGAGTGAGAAAGCCAAGATGAAGGCAAGAGAGTGACTCAAAAGAAAGGCTAAGAGGGACCCCTTTCCCTTGAGTGGAGGGGTTAATTTATAGGCAAAGGGCCAAGGATTTTGAATTCAAATGGTGGAGGTATTTTCTGGGCGGGGCAGAAGTGCATTTTCGGCTGAGCCAGTCATCAGCTGTGGCTCAAACTGGCGTGGCCGAGAGCTTTCTGAGCCAGTCAGTCTTTTGCTCAAGGTGCCGTGCGGTTCAAGTGTGCCGCGCACGGCTAACCTTGAATTTCAGGGTGCCGTGCGCTCCAATCCAGCCTCGCACGGTTCCTTTTCCTTCGGTCCAGGGCTCTTTTGGGCCTTTGTTGGGCTTTTATCTGGGCTTTTCAGGTTTTTAGTTCTCTTTGGGTTTAGGGAGATCCTTTTTCAAGCTCACGAAGATATCGTTTCCTCTATTTCATCATCGGGGTGGACAAAGGCTTTCCGAGGTCCGGATTGGGGTGTCTACAACTACTAAACGGTCGCAATTTACCTCCGTAAATAATTGTTCACGGAACCCTCTGTTAAAATGATTTTCTCATTGGTGACTTTCAATGTGGTATATTTATTTCTCTCTCTCATTGCCATGGCGGACTTGACTGCAATTTTCTACGCAATGTCTATTAGAATTTAGAAAGGTCTTGGCAGTACTATCAAGATTAGTGTAAACCATCAATTCTAGACGAAGGTAGATGTGGGGAACTGGTCCAAATCTCTCTCTCTCTCTCAATTGAGACCAATCAGAATCTTTCACAAGACTGAGACCGGCCAGCAGTGATAGGCGAGTAAATGTTCACATACGCGCCCCTTAATTTATCCTTGCTAAGTTTATTTTTATATTATTTCTTGGAGCTTAATGCTTGATTTTTGTGTTGTAGGCATTTTGGAGTATATATTGGAATACATTTAAGATTATGGCTAGAGGTGCAAAAATTGGGCCTTAAAAAATATGCCAACTGTGCACGTGATTGTGAAGGGTAGCAGAAAATAGAAGTCAATACATGTTTTTATAGTGGGGCAAAGGCTACTATAATTGATTACATTTTATATTAAGTAAAAGAAGGAGGCCTGACCCATGACTTGGACGGCATAGAAGAATAGGGTTTTAATATATTATAAAGGGGGCAGCAGCATATAGAAAGGGAAGGATATTTTTCCACGGACGATTTTTTATTCTGCCCACGGACAAAACACAAAGAACAGGGGCTGCATTTTCACGGGGTGGCGACGAGGCAGAGTTCTGAAGTAATTATTTTACATTCATTCAGAGTTTTATTTCCTTTCAAGTTTTTGATGCTTTGTTCAATTACTCGTACTTCGATAACTCGTTTTGCTTTATGTTTTTAATCAAAGTTATTCGTTTGTTTTTGTTTGGTTTGGATCTCCTGTTTATTTTCCATATCGAGTACTAGAAGCATGATTCAAATTAGGGTTTTTCTTATTTCATGCATAATGAATAGCGAGTAGTCGTTTAGGTAGGGTCGCGGGGTGATTTGCACGCCGTGGCCAGTCCGGGTATTGCTCCTATTTTCAAACAATGAAAAGAACAATTTTACGTTGGAAAAATACTTCCCGTGGACGAACCCGGGCATTGTCGGAGCCCATGTGAACGGGGGAATGGGGGTCCAAAACTCGTTCTTCGCTGCGCATAGGTATACGGCGACCATAGGGTCTCGCATCTTACGGGGTATCTTTTCCAAACTAAAGTTGAACGTTTTTTAGGAACACCGAATGGAGCAGGTGAATTCGGACTAGCTACGAATGCTATAAACCCTACAACCATACCTCTTTTTAATTATTTGAAAAGAACAATCAATTTCTTAGGGTTTAATTAATCTCAATCAAAACGACAAAGGGTGGCTACCTAAGAGCCCATTTAAATTATAACAACCCGAGTTTTTAGTCAGCACATGACACCGTCTCTGTGGATTTGACTCTGGACTTACCGGATATTGTGCTACGTCGGTCTCCGCCCTACGCTTGGGGCAACCCATTAATTTAGGACTAGGAAATCGGTCAAGCATTTTTGGCGCCGTTGCCGGGGACGGTAACGTGTGTTAAGAATTCGGGTAGTTGTTTTTATTTTTATTTTTTTTTAGAATCCTCCATCGTAGGAAAGCAATCACCTCTGAAACCTAAGTACTATCGAGACAATACCAGGCGTCTCGTAGCCACTGAGAGAGAGCCGAGAGTAGTCGTGGAGGAAGAGTCTTTTAGTGGTGAGTCGTTTGATATTGGTGGCCTTTTCGTTGATTTAATAATTGAGCCACCAATGGCAGAGCCACCGATGTCGATGCGTGCACACATGCATCCTGAGAGGACCACTCCTCTAGGTCCAATAGTTTTGGCAACCGAGACGGTGGAAGCACGTAATGCTTTCACCATAAAGTCTGGTACGCATAATACCATTCCCTTGTTCTATGGGAAGGAGAATGAGGATCCGTATGAGCACGTCCGTCATTTCGAGGGGTAGGTGCGCACCCTTGCCACCACTCCTCAGTGGGAGAACGCTTGCCTTAAGCTCTTTCCAGCCTCCCTCAGGGACAATGCGGATAAGTGGCTACGGATGCAAAAGCCACAGTCTCTCACGACGTGGGCTGCTGTCCGAGATCTATTTTACAAGAAATATTTCTCGGAGAGTAAATCAAAGTACCTGACTCGCCAAATTCAGTCGTATAAGCAGAAAGAGGGCAAGTCGTTTTTGAAGTGCTGGGAGCGGTTCAAGGACTTACTGTTGTCCTTGCCACATCACGGGTTCGCAAAACACCAGTTGGTGTCATTTTTGTATTTGGGCTTGAATGTTGCTACGGTCCAACAAATTGAGTACCTCTGTAAGGAGGAGGATTTTCTAGACAAGTCCCCGGACGATGCGTGGGACTTTCTCGAGGAGTTGGCTGAGAAATACCGAAGTTGGGAACCTTCCGACCTCGGTGATAGGGCCATGGCTGCACAGGGACCCAGTGGGTCTGGCATTTTTCCTTCAAGTGTGCGAGAGCACAATGTTCAGTCTCAGCTGGACAAGATGGCTAAACAATTAGAGGACTTGAAGCTTAAGCAAGTCCATCAGGCTAATGAGGTGAGAGTTGAGGAGGTGTGTGTGTTATGTGAGTGTCCAGGGCATCTTGTCACTGCTTGCCCTGTGTTTCCCATTGTTAAAGATGCATACCATAGTAATCAGGCTGAGGTGAATGCGCTTAACCAGCGTTGGGATCCATATTCGAATACTTACAATCCTGGGTGGGCCCAAAATCCACTGTTGAGTTGGAGAGATCAAAAAGCCCCAATGCATACCCAAGCACCACCTCAGCAGTTAGTCCAGCAGTTCCGGCCTCCTCAAGGCCAAATGACCCAGTTTCGTTACCCGCCTCAGCAGCAGCAGGGGTTCGGTCCTTCATCTTTTGGACCACCCCCTGGCATTAACCACCCCCCGCGGGATAAGCAGACTGATGAGATGATGAAGGCTCTCATGCAATCTCAGATTAGCTTTACTGAGCAAACCAAGCAAGCAATTGGTAACATTAACCCAGTTGACGGCGGCAGTTGGACAAGTCCAGCAGGAGAAGGGAAGGTTCCCTTCTCAACCTCAAGTCAATGCCGCCGGTACTCATTATGTGGGCGATTCTTCTGGCCCAAGCAATTCGAATCTAAGTCTAGAAGAGGCTAAGGCGATCACCACTCTCAGAAGTGGGAAGGTGATCAATAAGGATTTACCTCCCAAGCAAAAATCGGTGCCACCCCCGGTCCCGATAACTGCACCAGTAGTCATTCCAGACTTAGGAAGTGTTCCTGAGGTAGAGAAAGAGGTAGAGTCTCCTGAAGTGGTGGTGTCTGCACCTGTAGCCCCCATGACTCTGTTGCCACCCGTTGCTCCTTATCCAAATCGCTTGGTGGTGAAACCTAAGGTCAATGTGAACTTTCAAATGCTTGAGTTATTCAAGAAAGTTCAGTTTCCTATCTCTCTGATGGAAGCCATTGACGCAATTCCTCAGTTTGCAAAGGTCTTGAAGGATTTATGCACGTCTAAGCGGAGAACCAAGAGTCAGGACAAAGTGCTTCTGACGGAGCAAGTGAGCTCCATTCTCCAGGCTGAGATCCCCACCAAGTGTAAGGACCCTGGTTGTCCCACCATCCCCATAGCTATTTCGTGTCAGAAATTTGATAAGACTTTGCTGGATTTAGGAGCGAGTGTCAATTTGCTCCCTTATTCAGTATATTTGAAGCTGGGCTTAGGCGATTTGAAAGCCACACCGGTCACGCTACAGTTGGCTGACCGGAGTGTGAGAATTCCGAAGGGGGTGGTGGAAGATGTTCTAATTCAAGTGGGTGAGTTTCTTTTTCCAGTCGACTTCATTGTCCTAGATACATGCCCAATACCGGAGGTCTTTGAAAAGACTCCTAACATCCTCGGCCATCCTTTTCTGGCCACCTCTAGTGCTGTCATGAATTGCAAAACTGGACAAGTCCAATTGTCATTTGGGGACTTGAAAATGGAGGTGAATGTGTTTAATGTGGATAGTTGGGTTGAGGATGATGAGGAGGTGTATGAGGTGAATCTGATCGACACGCTAGTGCAAGAGCATGTCGATAATGTGTTGTACAAGGATCCTCTGGAGATAGCTTTAACCGCCGAAGAGGCGTCATTTTTAGATTCTCCAGAGGTTGGGAGTTTAATGGAGATGCTTGCAGTGGAGGATGTGTGTGGCGTCGCTTGGAACCCAGTTCCTGAGCCGTTGGGTGCCCCACTTCCTAAAGCTTTTCCATTGTCTGTCCAGCCGCTTAAACCAGAGTTAAAGCCTCTGCCGGATACGCTTAAGTATGCCTTCCTTAAAGGCGATGATACTTTTTCAGTTGTGATTTCCTCATCCCTTGAGGCAGATCAAAAGGCTAAATTACTTACCTTGCTGAGAGAACACGTGGGCGTAATAGGCTGGACGATAGCAGATTTATAGGGAATTAGTCCAACGGTGTGTACACACCGCATTTTTCTTGATGAGGACGTGAAGCCTTCTAGGCAACCTCAGCGTCGTCTGAACCCCAATATGAAGGAGGTGGTTCGGGCTGAGGTGTTGAAACTCTTAGATGTGGGTATTATTTACCCAATAGCCCATAGTGAGTGGGTAAGCCCAATGCAGGTAGTGCCTAAGAAGGCTGGAGTGACCGTCGTGAGGAACAGTGAGGGCGAGTTAGTGCCGACCCGTGTTCAAACCGGGTGGCGAGTTTGCATAGATTACCGGAAGCTCAATGAGAGCACCCGAAAAGACCATTTCCCTCTCCCATTCATTGATCAAATTCTGGAGAGGGTGGCTGGCCGGGCTTTCTATTGCTTCCTGGATGGGTACTCTGGCTACAATCAGATTGAGGTAGCCATGGAGGATCAGGAGAAGACCACCTTCACGTGTCCTTAAGGAACGTTTGCCTACCGTCGTATGCCGTTTGGCTTGTGCAATGCTCCCGAAACCTTTTCAAGGTGCATGATGGGAATTTTTAGCGACATGGTAGAGAAGATCGTGGAGGTGTTTATGGATGACTTTTCAGTTTTGGGGATTCGTTTGACGAATGCCTCGAGAACTTAGGAAAAGTCTTGCAATGGTGCGAGGAGAAGCATCTTGTGCATAACTGGGAGAAGTGCCACTTCATGGTGACCCAATGAATTGTGTTGGGACACATTGTCTCATCCAAGGGTATTAAAGTGGACAAGGCGAAAATTGATTTGATCGCAAATCTTCCCACTCCGAAGTCTGTAAAAGACATTCGGTCTTTCCTCGGTAACGCCGGTTTCTATTGGCGTTTCATTAAGGATTTCAGTGCTATCTCCCGGCCGTTGTGTCATTTGTTGTCCAAAGACACGCCCTTCGCGTGGAGTAAGGCGTGTGAGGAGGCGTTTAAGACGTTGAAGCGGAGTCTTACTACTCCGTCGGTCGTGCAGCCTCCGGATTGGAGTTTGCCCTTTGAGTTGATGTGCGACGCTTTCGACTATGCTGTCGGGGCAGTTCTAGGGCAACGGCGAGGGAAAGATCCCTGTGTCGTGTATTATGCGAGCAAGACTTTGAACGAGGCACAAATGAACTACACCACTACCGAGAAGGAATTGCTTGCGGTGGTGTTTGCTTTAGACAAGTTTCGGTCCTACTTGGTGGGTTCGCAGATTGTGGTGTATACCGATCATGCGGCTTTGAAGTATCTGATGACTAAGCAGGATGCGAAGGCTCGCCTTATTCGGTGGATTCTTTTGCTGTAAGAATTCCACCTCATCATTAAGGATAAGAAAGGGGTTGAGAATGTAGTGGCTGACCACCTATCTCGTCTGGAGTTTGAGGACCCCACCTCTCATCTCCCCATTGTGGATACTTTCCCTGACGAGCAGTTGTTTGTTGCTAATACGTGCCCATGGGTTGCAGATATCGCCAATTATTTGGTGACTGGGCAGATTCCACCCCATTGGTCTACAGCTGAGAAGCAGCGATTTTTGAGAGAGGTCCGACAATATATTTACGATAATCCATATGTGTTCAAGTATTGCGCAGACCAGATTTTGCGCCGGTGTGTCCCCGAAGCTGATCAACGGGGAATCTTAGAGTTTTGTCATATCGAGGCGTGCGGAGGTCATTTCTCCTCAAAGAAGACCGCCGCCAAGGTCAGTGAGTGTAGTTTCTTCTGGCCGAATCTTTTTAAGGATACGTACGACTTTTGTAAGTCATGTAACCGATGCCAGAAATTAGGTAAGGTTGGCCTGCGGAATATGATGCCCCTCCAGAACATTTTTGTGATAGAGGTTTTTGATTGTTGGGGTATTGATTTCATGGGCCCATTTCCGGTGTCACACGGGTATGAGTACATCCTCCTGGCGGTGGATTATGTGTCGAAGTGGATAGAGGCAATCCCCACTAGGACCAGTGATTCTAAGGCCGTGCTTGAGTTTTTAAGGACTAATATTTTGTCGAGATTTGGCATGCCACGTGCCATTATCTCTGACCAAGGCACACATTTTTGCAATAGGTCCTTTGGGGCGTTAATGAAAAAATATGGCATCTCTCACAAGGTGTCTACTGCGTATCACCCTTAAACTAACGGCCAAGCTGAGCTAGCGAATCGTGAGATTAAGGGGATTCTTGAGAAGACCGTGAACCCAAATAGGAAGGATTGGTCACTTCGGTTGACTGATGCCTTCTGGGCATACTGCATTGCTTATAAGACCGTGTTGGGTGCTTCACCCTACCGACTCGTTTATGGTAAGGCTTGTCACTTGCCCGTTGAGATGGAGCATAAGGCCTATTGGGCCATCAAAACGCTTAACACACGTTTACCAGAGGCAGGTGCCCATAGGAAGCTCCAGTTATGTGAGCTTGAGGAAATTAGGAACGACGCGTATGAGAGTGCGACTATTTATAAAGCTAAGGTTAAGGCGTATCATGATAGGAATATCCAGCGCAAGACCTTTACTGTTGGTCAAAAAGTGTTACTGTATAACTCGCGTCTCCATCTGTTTCCTGGGAAGTTGAGGTCCCGTTGGGATGGTCCCTACGTTGTGCATAAAGTGTATCCGAATGGTTCTGTAGATGTTTGTGACCCAAAGAATAATAATATTTTCAAAGTTAATGGACAATGTCTAAAGCCGTTTTTGGAATATGTGGAAGTAGGTGAACCTGATGAGGTTTTGGTCGATCCTGTTTATTCGGACGACCCAATTGTGTAGCCGTTGTAGCTACGTTCTGACGGGTAGCTCTTGCGTACCACTCTCTTCATTGCGGAGTGGACCCGACCCCTAGCAATATGGGTACCCATCATTGACTTGGGTTTTGGCACAATGTATGTATACCTATTCTTTCTTGTTAAGCAGTAAAATCCAAAAAAAAAAGAAGGTAAATTGAAAAAAAGAAGAAGTTAGCATTATGGTCTGGTATAGCCACCTGGTCGAAGCTATGTATGTAGTACTTAGGAGGTTAGGTCTGACGGTAGGCGCGTAGTTAGCAGCGAGAATTCTGTCTGAACCATCTGACTTTAATGTCCAAATTCTGTGGAGATTGTTTTACAAACAGAGTGGTGGGTAAGGAATCTGGCAGCCCCAGAAGAAATGACAGACTATTAGATGATGGTACCACTTCTCAAGATATCGTTGAATTCTATGCATATTGTCCTTCCAACGAATAGGGAACCACAGTCTTTGGCCAGGGAGAAAAGTAGTACCCGTGTCTTTCGTGTGAAGAAAGTGGATGGTTTTTGTATTTCATTTAATTTCTTGCTTTATGTATTTCTTTTCATTATTTTTCTTGTTGTCTTGGAGGCTAACATTTTATAGGTTGTTCGATCTAAGTTGGGGGGTCTACCTCTCTCTATCATTTATTCTGCTTAGCCCTCCTTTTCGAGGTGATATCTTTCATCTCTTTTATGTTTCTGTCCTATATTTTTTTATGCTTTCAATGTGGACATTGAATAGTTCCAGTTGGGAGGAGGGATCACTTTGTTCTTTTATTTTGTTATGGTGGAATTTTCTTTTTACATGAGACTTGAAAACTGTTGAGATTGGCTCATGATTGATAGAGTTTGAGATGTAATAGTCAGTTTTTTTTTTTTAATTGGTGGTGGCATTGTAGTTTGTTTTTGCTAACTTGTCGCGAAGAATTTGTCATGGCATTTATTTTTAGCGCATTTGCACTTCACATCTATTTGGGCTTTGGTTGCTAGTGAGTTATGGCGTAAATGTTTTCGATGGCTTGTTTAGTGGAGATTTATACCCATGTGAGCTTAGAGCCTATCTTTTCTTGGAGTGGTGTCAAATAAACTCTTGTTTGTCACGAAAGATCAAATTCGTTGTGGGTCTCATTATTTTTGTTGTCAAGTGTTGGGAATGTTATAAATTGCCTACTTATCTCTTGGGTTTGGAATTTCCATGGTTGTATTGCTCCTTGGAAATGATTATAGGCCATCTTTGTTATTTTGAGCCGATTCGTTTATTTCTTTCATACATTTATCTCTTTTGAACCCATTTGAGCCTCTCGCATGGTACTCTCTTCTTGTTGAGCTCCACCATCTATTTTGTGCCTTGAGAAGGCTTAGTAATTATATGGAGGTATATTTTTCAGAAGAGAGAGAGAGAGAGAGAGAGAGAGAGAGAGAGAGAGAGAGTAAATGTAATGATAATTGAGTTTTATTGATTGGTGTTCGTTCCCATAGAAAAAAAAACAAAAAAAAAAAAAAACAAAAAAGAAGAGAAAAAAGCAAAAAGGGAAGACACCAACTTATTGTGAAAAGGAGAAACACTTGTTCTTAATGTAGGGATTGTGTTAAAAGTTAGGAAAGAGAGATGTGGTGGAGTTGAAAAGAAGAAAATTTAAAAAAAAGAAAAAGAGGGCACGCGTCGTTGTATTTGCCCTATGTGAGTTGTGGTTAGCCAATTCTCGGACACTTGAATTTTTACCTAGCCTTGAAATACTTTCCACCTAACGTTATCACCGGAATTGAAGTTCTATTTGATCCTAGGGGCAATGGGCTGTAAATTGGCAGATAGAGAGAATTTCCATCACTTGATATTCTTTTCATGAGATCGTGTGTCCAATTTATAGAGCGTTCTTTTTGTGTCATTATGTGCGGAAATATTTTGCTTTCATTTACATAACATCCACCCGCACATATTGAGGGTAATATGCATCTTGTTTCGAGTGATTTCATTTGTTGAGTGCATGACACGGTGAGATTTGAAGTAGAGACTCGGTCCGGAAAGAACTTTTGGTTATTTTCATTTGCGACCGAAGCCCTTATTCATACATGCAGAGTATAGGTGCCATGACTCATTTTTATGACTTGATAGTATCTAGAACTGTTTATGCCCATTATCTTTGCGAGATGGCTTCATATTCTTTACTTCAGATATCATTGAGCTGTCTTACAAGTTTTTAGGTTTTGTGTGAAAAGAATTCATAGTGTTTGTGGGTGTTCATTGCTGTAAACCCTCACGAGATTCCACTCGTCCTTTGGGGATCGCCTAGGGGTTTAAAAGGTTTGTTGCACGGGCTAAGTGCAATCGTGTGTCCTACGAAAGTGGCGTAGTTAAAATTTATCTTATTTATTTTCTTTGCTCGGGACTAGCAAAGTGTAAGTTAGGGGGTGTGATAGGCGCTTAAATGTTCACATACGCGCCCCTTAATTTATCCTTGCTAAGTTTATTTTTATATTATTTTTTACAGTTTAATGCTTGATTTTTGTGTTGTAGGTATTTTGGAGAATATATTGGAATACATTTAAGATTATGGCTAGAGGTGCAAAAATTGGGCCTTAAAAAATATGCCAACTGTGCACGTGATTGTGAAGGGTAGCAGAAAATAGAAGTCAATTCATGTTTTTATAGTGGGCCAAAGGCTACTATAATTGATTACATTTTATATTAAGTAAAAGAAGGAGGCCTGACCCATGACTTGGACGGCATAGAAGAATAGGGTTTTAATATATTATAAAGGGGGCAGCAGCATATAGAAAGGGAAGGATATTTTTCCACGGACGATTTTTTATTCTGCCCACGGACAAAACACAAAGAACAGGGGCTGCGTTTTCACGGGGTGGCGACGAGGCAGAGTTCCGAAGTAATTATTTTACATTCATTCAGAGTTTTATTTCCTTTCAAGTTTTTGATGCTTTGTTCAATTACTCGTACTTCGATAACTCGTTTTGCTTTATGTTTTTAATCAAAGTTATTCGTTTGTTTTTGTTTGGTTTGGATCTCCTGTTTATTTTCCATATCGAGTACTAGAAGCATGATTCAAATTAGGGTTTTTCTTATTTCATGCATAATGAATAGCGAGTAGTCGTTTAGGTAGGGTCGCGGGGTGATTTGCACGCCGTGGCCAGTCCGGGTATTGCTCCTATTTTCAAACAATGAAAAGAATAATTTTACGTTGGAAAAATATTTCCCGTGGACGAACCCGGGCATTGTCGGAGCCCATGTGAACGGGGGAATGGGGGTCCAAAACTCGTTCTTCGCTGCGCATAGGTATACGGCGACCATAGGGTCTCGCATCTTACGGGGTATCTTTTCCAAACTAAAGTTGAACGTTTTTTAGGAACACCGAATGGAGCAGGTGAATTCGGACTAGCTACGAATGCTATAAACCCTACAACCATACCTCTTTTTAATTATTTGAAAAGAACAATCAATTTCTTAGGGTTTAATTAATCTCAACCAAAACGACAAAGGGTGGCTTACCTAAGAGCCCATTTAAATTATAACAACCCGAGTTTTTAGTCAGCACACGACACCGTCTCTGTGGATTCGACTCCGGACTTACCGGATATTGTGCTACATCGGTCTCCGCCTTACGCTTGGGGCAACCCATTAATTTAGGATTAGGAAATCAGTCAAGCAAGCAGCCAGACAAAAGCGACCCACAAAAACTTAGTGGCATATTCTTTCACAAGACTACAGCATTCGTAATGAGTTTGTTAACTAGTGTGTTAACTGTGTGTGTTAAAACTTAACAAATAAAATTATATTTTTTGTGTCACAATGCTTGTGTGCTAAATGTAGTAGTGTGTTAGTATGGTTATCAAGTTTAGCAAAGAATTTAACAAACAATAAGTGGGTCTTATCCTTATAATTAAATTTAAACTTCAACCTTAAAACATAAATGCTCATACTACTTTCTTTAAAGAGTTAACACACTCCTAACTGACTCATTAAGGTACTCATACTAACACACTCATAAATTAACACATTTGTGGGATCCATTTTTTATCCTAACACATACCTCTAAGTATAGTGCTAGCTAGGTGTAGTGCATTAGTGCGAGACTTTGGCTTCCCACCCTTGACTTCCACACCTTTAAAATGTCACCACTGTTTGGCCACCAAATTAATAGTACAAACAAACTATTAGTTGTACGTGACTACAAACCCAAAGACGTATCCCACATGTTATTCTTTGTTTTGTATCGGCACTTCCATTGAAAAGTAAAGAGCACGTTGGCAATCGATGTCGTAGCAATATTTTGGCGACATCTCGAAAGTTGGGCCATTTAGGGGGTGTTTGGGAAGTGGATTTTCAGATTTTGGGATTCTCATTTTCGGATTATGGGTGTTTGGCAACTTGGGAGAATGGATTTTGAGAGAATGGATTTTCGGATTATGGGTTTAGGAGCCAAAATGCAAAATCTGGGTTGGAGGAGTTTTTTGGATTCCCATTTTCGGATTATGGGGTTAAATTACCAAAATACCCATAATACTTCGTTCATTTTACCCTCCTTGCCCCTCCCTTATCCACTCCGTTCTTTCCTTTCGTCTGCTCACCACACACACAGCCGACAGAAAAAAGAGAAAGAGAGAGACAGAGAAGACAAGGGCAATAACAGTACTAATAATGGACTTTAGGCCATAAAAACTATTAAATAATAAAGTAAAAACAAAAAAACAAAAAAACGGAAGTCAGACCTGTTATAAGACGACAAGGGTAATATGGTAAAAATGCAACCCATAATTCATTCTCAACAATCATCTACCAAATACTACTATAATTTCAAAATACATTCTGCACAAATCTCCTAAATACTCTACCATACCTAAAATACATTCTGGCAATAATCCAAAAAGCCAAAAAGTCAAAAAGTTGAAAATGAAAAGCCAAACAGTAGGTTTCCAAACACCCCCTTAATTTGTTTGCCCATGAATTTTTTTTTAATCAAGTTTGTTTATGACTTTGATTAGAGAAAGTCTACAATACACATTAAAAGGGTGTACCATATACACCTATTTTATAGTTCATTCATAATATTTTAGTGTGTTTTATAACTTTTTTTATAGAATTCATAATTTTTCAATAGTACATTTCGTACTATTTTCATTATAATTCATAACATTTAAGTGTATCTCGTAACTTTTAATTATATGATTCGTAACTTTTTAGCAATATGATTCGTAACATTTTCTCTATAATTCATAACATTTTTGGGGATGCATATAATACACACCCAAATAAAGGATGTGTATTGTAGTATTTCCCCTTTGAAATATATGCTTTCGAACAAGAAACGATCAAACGACTTCAAAAGTTGTTTAAAAGGATTTCCTATAAACACCTGAACTTAATGAAATATCCGATTGAGGTGTTTCAAATTGGGTTGCAAAGTTGGTATAAAGGGCTACAGGTTTACGTGAAATAATAATTCTCCAATTTTGATGTTTACTAGATCAAAATGGGTCCAAAAGCAGTTTCATATTTTCTGTGAATAACTCCTTCCAAATTTCCCTTTTGGTTTGGAGTTTCCTAAATTGCTTGGGAGTTGTTAGAAGTATAAAAATGAGTTTTTACGTCAGAGTTAATTAGTTGTGAATAAATATAGAGGGTGTAGACATTCAACTAATATTGTTCTTAGTGTTCTTAATTCCATAATTTCTAGGCTTTTATTCAAATCTTGATTCCATGGTAAGGATTCTTTTCATTATCTAAATTGGATTCATATTTTCTTATCTATCTTGTGTTTGTATTCTAGATTTCAAATATAGTCATGCAATGGTTTTCTGAGTTTGTGATTCTGGGTGATTGAGATAGATTATGCTACGAGAGACCAGTCATTCCTATGAGATGATTTGTGCAAAGCTTAAGATAGTCTATGCTGATTAATGATTCGCAATAATCTCCTTTGCGATTATTGATAGGGATTGCATAATTGATTTACATAGTAGTAAACCTCCTACGATATTCATACACTAGATTCTAGCTCCGTTACCTCGATATCAAAGATTTGGGTCTGTCTGGGAAAGCGGGACAATCCCTTCCATACTATATATTTGAATAGGCAGTCGCCCATATTCTGGTTGAAGTTGCCACAATTTTAGTTGTAGTCCGCGTAAACAAATAAACCCAGTCAGTTCACTCTCAGCCATTTTTCTCAAAATGCCTAAGATTAATGACTTTACCAAACGCTTGCCCAAGTTTATACACAACTTGATTTGCGGTGGCGGTGGATTCGAAATCCTAGATTTCTCTTCCTTAGTTTTCCACCACTTTCATTTGTTTTGTTTAATTTAGTTAGAGATTTTACAAACAAATCACTTTTCTTGAATTGATTAAGAAATTAATTGAATTGAGGGAATTTAATGTAACTCAGCCATTCAGTCCCTCAGTGTTAACCAAGTAGTTAACTCCAAAGTTTTACAAATATATTTTGATTCGAATGACACGATCAAGTCGCAGATCAAAATTCATATCCCACCACAAAATCTCGTAATTTTGTAATTGGACATCACAAAAATTGCACCTTGAACCACAAAAATTGCACTAATCGATGCTCAAACACTTCAAAGTTCAACTCGACCTGTTTGTAGCCCTAGTTGGCAATAACAAGATCATAGGTGTGGCTACGATAATGTGGAGGCACGTCCTATTGAGACAGTTATTTCTACAAAATAAAACCGCCAATTATCTCATTTGGAAGCTCATGATATACAAGGATAATAGATTCCAATATCTAATTAAGTACTTTTTGGCATGATTGATCTTTTTGACAAGCTCTGTTAAATGAAGAGTTCTGATCATATCACTTGGTCTGCAGTGAGCCCAAAAAAGCTAAAACTGGACCGGTTCAATGATTTGGGTAACTGGAGAGGATCCAAACCCTTCGGGCACTATACCAAAAATTACTGAGAAAACAAGATCACTAGAGACCCGTAGATATTGCGGCGAGAGCAAGATCCACCCACATCTACGAGCGGAGTAATGGATCGCACATCGTAGTTTTTGTTTTTGAAATTAAACAACAAAAATTTTATTAAGGATAAACTCGACAATGGGTACGTCAAGGGAAAAAGAAGGGGGAAAAGGAGAGGGGAAAGAGAGAACGAAGAGAGATGGGGGATGGGGGCGGGGGGTCTAGTCATAAAACAATAAACTCGGCAAAATTTCCGTGTATTTGTTCCGCTTTGTCAAAAAGAAAAAAGAAAGAAGATGATCAAAACTGCTCATGAAATTATTTAAATGGTTGGTAGGCCGATGAATGAGGGTTATTCAACAACATATTTCTGTCCAAAAAAAAAAAACTAGATAATGAACCTTGATGATTATGAACTTCAATAGATCGATCAAATCAAGATGTTTTTCTCTTCTAACATATTTGAGGTCAGAATAACTGTGAAGAATGCTCAAGAATGTGATCAACAACTATATTGAGTTTTACCTCTGCGAGAGCTTCTATAGATATATTCCTAAACCAAGCTCTTTGGGATCTGTTTCCACCATCCATGGAGGACTGTTGAAAGTAGGAGTAAGGAAAACTGCTGCAGGAAAAAGGAAATGACAGAATAAGCTCTATCCAAAGCAAAAAGTGTTTTATTTGTTCTTTACGAAACTGATTGTTCTTTCTGCAGCACGTTTTAGAAGAGCTTCCCTTGCCTCAATCGCGATTCCTTCAGGCTGCATAGAGAGAATGAATATGTAACTGAGAGGCCGGCGGAGAACATGTTCTGCAAATCAACTCTCTCGGTATTCGGAGGTTGAATATAGCAGTATACATGAGCCAAGAAGTTTTATCCAAGTTTGGCTGAAAGCCCTTCAAAAAAAGCCTGACTTGTTTTTTTAGTCAAGCTGATGTCAAATGAGCTTTAATCAAGTCGATCGCCAATAGCTTGGTTTTTGTTTGTCATACACCATAAGATTTTTCGAGCTGATAAGCTTACCGATTATCACAAGTTTATGTTGGGATGTTTCAAATTCCCAATGTCTTGCAAATGGTTCACAGTTTCTGTTTTTCCCAAAGTCACTACAACAAAGTTGGTCTATGACGATGAAAATTAGCGACAAAAGTTATTTTTGTCCCCAAAGGGGTGCTATTGGCTACGAAAAAAAAATTCGTCGTCGAACGCTTAGTTTTTGGCAACGAAATTATTTTGGTCGCCAACTGCAAATTTTTGGTGACAAAATCCCAAATTCGTCGTCATAGGGCAGCTTTTAGCGAGGAATTTAAAATTCGTCGTCATAGGGGAGCTATTTAGAGAGGAAACAAAATTAGTCAACAAATGTTGGCTTTTAGCGACAAAATTTTAAAATTCGTCGGCATTGACCGAATTTTCCCGCTGATTATTTTTTAATTTTTAATTTTTTAATATTATTTAGCATAAAAAAATAAATAGAAATATACATATTAAATAAAATACACATAATTTAGTTTAAAATTTAATCATAAAAAGGTAATATATATTATACATAGTTTAGTTTAAAATATTTCCATAGTTATCCATTGGCGGCGGCGGCGGCAGCAGCGTGGCGGGGTGGCTAGGGTGGATTTGTACGAATGGTGGTGGTGGTGTAGTGGTGGAGATGGTTGCGGTGATTGTTCTTGTGGTGGTGGAATGGTGATTGTGGTGGTGGTGGTGGAGGTGGTGGCAGAGTGGTGATTGTGGCGGTGGTGGTAGTGGTATAGTGATGATGGTGGTGGTAGTGGTGACATCGTGGTGGTGGTGGTTTTGGAAAGAAAAAAAATGAATTAAAAATAGTATATATACTAAATATTAGTCTTCTCGTAATAGTTGGTGTGTTGGTGTAGTGGTAAGGGATTGGGCATTGTAGGCGTGAGGTCATGGGTTCGAAACCCACTAGGAGCAAAAAAAGCGAGAGTAAGAGGGTGGAAATTGTTTTTCGCTTGCCAACGAAAAATTTTGTCGCCAAAAAGAACCAACGCCGACGAAACTTTTTCGTTGCCCAAAACCGAAATAGATGACAAAAAAAATTGTCGCCAAAACCAAAAAAGGCCGACGAAAAAAAAAAAATCGTCGTCAGGGGTCTTTCTTGTCCAACAAAAAACGACGAACGGGGACGATGAAATTTTTCGTCAGCAATCAATTTGGCGACGAAAATCATGTCATTGCCGACAAAAATTTTTCCTCGTCTTTGACCTATTTTGTTGTAGGGAGTGCTAGCTGGCTCCTATTTTACCATGTGTCCTTCCATCTTCTCATGGGAAAAAAAAAAACAATGTGTGTGCAAGTGTAAAAGTAAAGTCTTGTACTTGGTCTGAGAGTGAGTTCTTGGTGAGAGTGGGTGTATAAGGGGTTGGGTTTGAATTTTCAAACTTGGGTGTTCTCTTGTACTAATTCTCTCATAGTGAAAGAACGGGATCCTCTCTATGGAGTAGGCATGTTATTGCCGAACACGTAATTCTTGCGTGTCTCTCTCTATTTTATTTTTCATCGTACTTCCATTGGTTGTGATTGTGGTTGTGTTTCAAATCTCGATTCTTGGGTGCTTCCGCATTTACTTTGCTTCGGCATTGGCCTTGTGGGAGAAGTTGGAAACGCTCTACCTTGCGAAGAGCTTGACCAACAGGTTGCATCTAAAGCGGCATTTGTACAAGCTGAAGATGGAGGAAGGCAGAAATCTTATGGAACGTGTTTAATGGTTATTTGGATCAGTTTCGGAAAATTGACGCAAAGATAGAAGAGGAAGATAAAGACCTTTTGCTTCTTACTTTGCTTCTGAGTTCCTACGATACTTTGGTGATGACTCTCTTGTATGGGAAAGATACAGTGAGTTTGGAGTGTATAGTCGGTGTTGGTTTCTCATTTTACTCAGAAAAAATCAAGTTTTGAGGGAGGAGAAAATTCGGCACTTGCGGTTCAAAGTGAGAATCGGGAAAAGACATCTGATGGTAGATCTGGAGGAAACAACAGGTCCGGGTCTAGTTCCAGAGGAAATGGTGTACAATGCTACAATTGCGAAGAATTTGGCCATGTGAAGCGTGATTGTCCTTTGCGCAAGAACAAAGGGAAGAAATTTGATGATGCTTGCAGTAGTAGTTCTTTGGTGGTAGTGGATGATGGAGATCTTCTCACAGTCTCCGAAGGTATAAACACTTTTTCATGTGATGAGTGGATTTTAGATTTGGTTGCACTATGCATGTTTACTCGAAGAAGGAATTTTTTGATACATTCCAAGCAAAAGATGGTGGGTCGCTATTTTTTGACGATTGAACTCCATGTAAAATTTGAGGTCTTGGGAATGTAAAGATAAAAATGTTTAATGGAGCGGTTTGTACTTTGGGTGGTGTGGCTTATGTCCCGAAGTTACGAAGGAATCTAATTTCACTTAGCTAGATAGATTCCATTGGATGCAAGTATGTTGTTGGAGGTGGAGCCATGAAAATCACACGCGGCGGTAAGGTCTTGATGAAATTAAAGGAGAGAAGTGCAAAGGATTGTATCGGTTGATTGGCAAAACTGTTTGCTCGACGTAGGTTTGGAAACAGTGTGCATAAGGAAATGGGTACCCAAGGTGTGAGTCTTTTGCAGTGAAGACAAAGTTGTCACGCCCTCGACTTTCAACATAAATAAATAATTCATTTCAATAAAAGATCCTTGCTTAACATAAATATTACCCAAAAGAGTTCCCAAGTTTAAGTAATTACAACTTTGGCACGACGGCCCAAATCAACTTAAATACAGTTACAAACTTAGTCAAGGATAGTTCGAGAATAATTAGTTACAAAGCCATATTGACCCCAAAAGCTAGACTATTACAAGATGAAAAAAAAGTAACCAAGTAAGGTGAGCTTCCAAAAATCTGTCCACAATCCAAGCATGCAACGCATGAAGCTACTATCCGGCGTTCGAACCTGAAAAGAAGGATTTTGTTGAGCTACACTAGCCCAGTAGGAAAATCTTTGCCAGTTCTATGCATAAACATGATGAAATGAGCAAGTAAGGTGAAGACAGGAAGTACGGCTCAATTGATAGATAACAATAGACTCAAGGGCTATCCAAGTTCAATATGATCATCCTAACACATGCCTATAGCTCAATGTACCACCAAGTTCACACGATGTTGAGCAACATTGGCAACCTCGACATGACTCACTATCGCCAAACATTTCCATCGGTATATCCACCCCTTGCGCTACCGTAAAACACTACGAGGATTACCGTGTTACCACCCCTTGCGTCACGATGATCCCTTAACAACTCGGGTCACCGTATTACCACCCCTTGCGTTACGAGACCGCCTATGTCTTTGTATTACCACCCCTTGCGTTACGAGACTTCCTAAATCAACTTCCGACTCAAACGACAAGTTTCTCATTCCAAATGCAACGTCAAAACCTTACCAAGCTCATACTTATACACCGAACGTCGTACAATATGCCTACAATATCACAAACATGCCACAAACGTTCACAGGTAGCCAATCAATCACATGTAGCATTTTATTAACATTATAACCAAGCAAACAATTATTCGTTCATTACTAACGGGAGGCCGACGATTCAAGGACAATGTCGATTAATCGAAGAAAGTCAATTGAACATGCAAAAAAAATAGGTTTGGAGCAAACAGCAAAATCTGCAGTGGCTACGGGTAGAACCAAAAACGGACTACGGGTAGCGGAACAAATGTTCAGTTACTGATCAGTGGCTACGGGTAGGACCAAAAACGGACTACGGGTAGCGCCTGGAAATTTCAGCGCGACACACAGATTTTCAAGGATCAATAATACACATCAAAACAACGATCGGGCCTGAGATTGGGGCACCAATTCAACTCATCTATGTATAGAACAAGTAAGAAATCCCTACCTCGAGTCAAATGTCGAAACCCAAGAGATTTGTACGAGCCCTAGGTCCGAACTCCTTGAAATCAACCGAGATCTCCTCTTCAAGCTTCACCCAACGCGATACGAGCCCGGGGTTGCGTTCTAGAGGTGAAAACAAGATGGATCCTTGAGGTTTTTGAGGTATATGGTGGAGTTTTGTGTGAGTGAGGTAGAGAGAGAGAGCCGAAAGAGGGAGAAGAGAGAGACGTGAGAGATGAGAGAGATATGGGTGGGTGTTGTGATCTCCTACACACACTCACCCCTATATATACCAACACATATGCATAATCACACAAGCACTCCCTCTATTAGCCATTCCAACAATTTAAACCCCAAATCAAATAATCACACTTTCCTTATTATCCCCAACATTTGACATTTATAAAACTTTTAAATACTTTTCTGAAAATACGGGTCTCTACAAAAGTTATGTCTCCAAGTTGCCAATGTTTGTAACAGTGTAAATCTTGTTGGTGGAGAGGACGGGTCGAGGTCCTAATCTCGTGTCAATTGATGATTATTGGCACGGGGCGGCTACACACTTGTATTGGCCGTGTGGTTTGTATCAAGTTGTCGGACCTTATTTTGATTCGGTAAGTGTACCTGTCGTTTTCAAGGCTCGGTGGTGGCGCGATGATGCGTGGAATTTTTCACCAAGGTGGAGACTTGTTTGGATGGTTCAAATTCCCAATGTCTTGCACATGGTTCACAGTTTCTGTTTTTCCCAAAGTGCTAGCTGGCTCCTATTTTGCTGTGTGTCCTTCCATCTTCTCATGGGAACATGTATTATGGTATTAATGCATGGGTTAGTAGATGTGTATATAATGACATGAGGGAAGTTCTTTTTCGGCAGGGTGAGAGAGGTGAAAAAAAAAACAGTGTGTGCAAGTATAAAAGTCAAGTCTTGTACTTGGTGTGACGTGTGAGAGTGGGTTCTTGGTGAGAGTGGGTGTCTAAGGGGTTAGGTTTGAGTTTTCAAACTCAGGTGTTCTCTTATACTAATTCTCTCATAATGAAAGAACGAAATCCTCTCCATGGAGTAGGCATGCAAGTTATTGCCGAACCACGTAATTCCCTCTCTCTATTTTATTTTTCATCATACTTCCATTGGTAGTGATTGTGATTGTGTTTCGAATCTCAATTCTTGGATACTTCCGCATTTAATTCCAACAGTTTATACACCGTAAGTCCACTTTTATTTGTTGACAAGATCTTTTTGATACAAACAGATATATGTATAGGTCCTTTTTCGTATACAAGCGGCATTAATTTCCATTTTTCTTTATTACCTTTCTGCGTTCTTTAACATATTACATATCCATCACACACACACAAAAAAAAAAAAAAACAGATGGCCGCTTGTGGATCTGATTTTAGAAAATGAACGAGGTTTCAAATATATTAATTATTAAACCTTGTCTCAATGATGGAAGTTGCCAATCTCAGAACGAGCTTTTATAGAGCCAACACCAAGTCGAGCTCGAGTAGTTTTGCTCATTCAAAAAAGGCTTAATTGCAAGAACACCCCTTAAACTATCATTTTTTGTCAACTTCACCCCTTAAGTTTAAAACTGAGCAATTTCACCCCCATAACTATCAAATTTGAGCAACTTCACTCCCTTCCAGATTTTCCGTCCAATTTTCTTAGGGATTTGGATGGAAAATTGGATAGAAAAGTAATTTAACATATCAAAATGCCCTTTATACACCCATTAGAGACTCTTTCTGTCTCTCTCTCTCCCTCCCTCTCTCTCTTAGGTTCAGAGAGAGAGAGAGAGAGAAAGGAAGGGAGAGAGAGAGAGAGAGGGGGAGGAGAGGGGAGGGGTCTATAATTGGTGTATAAAAGGCATTTTGGTACTTTTCCATCCAATTTTCCATCTAAATCACTAAGAAAATTGGACGGGAAATCGGAGAGGGGGTGAAGTTGCTCAATTTTAAACTTAAGGGGGTGAAATTGCCAAAAAGTGATAGTTTATGGAGTGTTTTTGCAATTAAACCTTCTAAAAACTGTAGTTGATGAGACATACCTCTTCTGGAGACCAAACTCCTGCTTGCGTGCTTCCTTCATTAATAGCAATATCAAATGCAGCGGTGGCAGCTCCCACTGATCTGCAAGACGGGTTTTATTAAACAGATAATTAGCACAATGAGATAGGTTTCGATAACCAGTAACAAGACGATAATTTCCAATGTTAGTGAAATGACGGTCAATGACGTGTTTTGATAATTAATTCCCGTTAAGGACATTTATAGCATTAACAAATATTCTTAGCTTGTCCTTGGCAAGTATTAATTATCAAATACGTCTTGGGCCGTCATTTCCTTCCAATGTTATAACTTACACAGAGAGTCGTCTGTGACTAAATAAAGCTAATGTCTGGCGCCCATCTGACCACTCCAAATCAACCTGCATGGCCATACGTAAATGAGGATGTAAAAAACATTTTCATTAGAAAATGAATTGTCCACCAAAAAGAAAACGAAGACAACGGCACTGTATCTGTTCAAGAACTTACGCAGTATGATACCCTCATTGAAACACGCTCCCCAGCAATTCCATCAATGCTCGGACCACAGGGTCAAATGGTTCAACCAACTTCTGAACTGCTTGACCGATTTCGGTACCTAAAACTAGGGTTGCCCCAAGCGTAGGACTAGTTATCAGTGCAGCATAATAAATTCCGGAAGTCCGGAGTCGAACCCACAGAGACGGAAAGAATAGCCTAGTGAAAATGGGTTTACTTTTTGCTTGGCTCTTAGGTAGTCACCCCTCGTGCAATTCAGTTGATTTACTAACTAAATGAATGGAATTGATTTACGATGAATTAAAAGGGAGAGTACAGCCGTGGGAACCCAGCGTCTGCAACTAGCCTAACCAATGTTTACTCGGGACACAATTATTCAATTTATTGACTTTTGAATAGGAAAAGGGTTTCTAATAAATGCCCACCACCTGTCACCAGCTCCCATGTGCACTTGAAATCCGGCGATGTTTGGGTTTTGTTTATTAAAAAGGTTTTCGTATCCCAAAACTGCTTGAAAATTAAATTAATTCGTATCCGAGGTAAAAACATTAATTAAACTAGCCACAGGATGCCTTTGTCCCGTGGCTGCACCCTAAAAAACTATTCGCGCATGCTTGAAATAACAGAAAATAAAATCCTAGATCGAAACATGATCATCTATTGCAGAAGAAACGAAAAATAAAAGAACAGATCTACGTAGAACAGAGAATAACGAACAACTTTAATTAATGAACAAACTCCTAAAAGTTACCAGAAATCCAAGCGATCGAAGGAAATAGTGCAGAAAACTTAAGAACTGAAAGAAAACAAAACAACGTTAAGTTAAAAAGCTGCTAAAAACCTAAGTAATGAAAGCGTACCCTAATTTTGAGTTAAAACGGGGTATTTATACTAATCCCTATTAAAAAAATTAAAATCCAAAACGAAATCGGAATTGAACCCCCGAGATACCCCAAAACGCCACCGTTCCGCGGCAACTTAAGGCCTCGGTAGCGCTATAGCAGAACCATCGTAGCGCTAGCGAACCCATGATGGTGCTGACTCCGTTGACCGACCCCTTTTGCCGTTGACCCTTATTGCCCTTGGTAGCGTTACACCAAAAACGGTGTAGCGCTCGCCATCTTTCTGTTCATCTCCTTCAAAACTCCATCTTCCACGAGCCAACCCAATTGGCTGACCCATTATCGAAATATGCAATTGTCTTTTCCTTTGTACCTCATGAAAATCCACACCAATATATTACTCCGAAATTCCAATATGATAGGAATTTGATTGCCTGCTTCTCATTATCCAATGTAAGTTTGATCACGTTCTAGATCAACTGGATCGCATCGACTTGGGGTAAAATACAATTTGTGCTTTTAACTCCGATCTTTCTTTTACTTCTATTTTTATCCAAATTCCTTAAAAACAAGCTTGAGCAACCTCCGCTTTAACACCACGGCAACGTACGAATCGGCCTCGAGGCCACGCTTCCCAATCTTGGCGCTAAAACCACCTTATTTCCTGCGAAACTAACAAAAATATAAAAACAAGAGAAAGCACGGTATCAAGTGGAAAATGGAATAAACCGCGCCTCTAACGCGCTAATTAAAATGCCCTACTCAGGTGCTAAATATCTACGATATCACGTGCCTATCATGAACTTTACTCCTGTCTCTAAGAAATTCCTGCAGGACTAGCCCAAAATTAGAAAGGCCAATATTCAACCACAGTAGATCATACATATGGCATTTGTCATATTGATAATGAAGTGTAAATCAGTAGACCTTTGTTTTTAAATTCCCATACACTTTTAAAACTTGTTTGTATGGACAACATTTCTATTATGCAGAGCAATTAACAGTAAAAGATGTATAGCCAACAAGTACATTAGCGGTACTGTAATCCCCAAACAACCGTTCTGTATCCACCGTGATGGACTAATGGTACGCTAACTCCGTAATGGAAGCTAACTCCTACAAAAGCTGTTACTCGTAGTAACTAAGTTATCTTGCTGAATGTCGCTGCACTTATCACTTCTTTTGTTGGAGATAATTTAGAATTTATTATTTAGGATAGAGTTGTCTAACACATGGTTCATGTATTAAGGTTATCGAAGAGACATTCATGTATCTTGGTATATGTGTGTGTGGAGATACATGAATGTATTAATTAAGTATTAAGAGTCCAAGAGATATGTTTGTGCCCTATATAAATGGGCTTTGATCTATGGAGATGGTAAGTAGAAAAAGGTTCAAGAGTATTGAAATAAAGATTAGCTTGTTGAGTGTTTAAGGTGCTTGTGCTCCTTGGATGCTTTGTATGGCCTTAAGGTCGTACATAGCCGGAATGTTTATATTTTTGTTATACTCCACATTTGTGTTTAGTTATTTTATATAGTCCACTATGTTATTTATTCCCAACATAGTATCAGAGCGTAGTACGATCCTAGTATGATCGTGTTGATCAAGAGAGAATGGTCTGGTGGTCCATTGAGTGGAGGAGTCATGAAGTGTAGAAGGCTCATGAGAAAGCTGATAAATAGAGTGGTGGAACGTGGAAGAAGTTTGTGATGCTTGCACCCTGTTTGTGTCTCCAGGGCAATAGTGTCTGACCCGTTGAGAGAACTGCTTGCCAAAAGTGATGAATTTCCACAAGGGCTTGAAAATCAAAGACATGATTGTCTTGAATGTGTGAAACCCCAATGTGTGGATGGGCTAGACAATCTGAAGCCGAAAGGGCTGATTGTTGAGAAAGTGAGAGGAGAAAACACTGTGTGTGTTTCGGTAGCAGTTAAACCTAATCTATTCAACCAATTATTGGGGGCTAGCTCAGTTGGTCAGTACTCCTGCATCTCATTAGGTGATCAAGAGTTTGAGTCTTCTCACCTGCGTGTGAGTGTTCTTTGCTTTGTATTTATTGAGGTTACTAAGTCAATACATTTTTTATAATTCCGGAGCAGATTAATTACACGCATCTCGATTAATTCTAGAGGATCGATCAAATCTTTAATTGTAGTTTTGACATTGTATTTTTTTTTCATAGTATGTTATTTTCTCAAAGGACAACGTGTTAATAATAGGGTTTTCCCTTATTTTATACAGCAGAGTTTAGAGCATCTCCAATGGACCTTATAATGCACTCAGTAGTGTGAATAGCTAAAACTTTAGCTAGTGAATGTGCAAAAACAACTCCAATGGACTAGATAAGTTAGGTAATTAGAGCATCCGCAATGGTAATAATCAAAACCAATAATTAAAGTGTGCCACGTTAGCATTTGATTTCCCATTTAATCCACAATCAAACTTAATAACATCTACCTCCACAATGGTTATTTTTGCATCCCTAACAAAAAAAAAAAAAACCCCACAATATACAATGCACATTTGTCCCATCGCAAACGAGTTCCAATTACGCACCTGACCACACCAAATTATTCGTCTCCATGAAACAATTCTAATGTTGGTTGTTTTTGAGTTATTGAGGAGTTTTCGTTATTGGTAAAAATTGTTAAGTTTGGTTATGGAATGGGTAGAATTTAGTTATTTGCTAAAAGATTTGTAACTTTGTTTATTACAATATGGGGTGCTTTTTTAGCATTGTTGTTAAATTTAGTTATCTACAACCATTTGCTTATTACAGTGGGGATGCTCCTAAACTATCACTCAATAAGCAAACAAAAGAACAACTTTTTTTGATAGGCAAACAAATGAACAGCTTTTTTTTTTTTACCCGGGAAACAAAAGAACTACTTTTTTTTTCCGGGGAAACAAAAGAACGGCTTTTTTTTTTTTTACCATACTTTTTGCACACGAAAAGAAATTTAGCCCTTTAATTTATATTCCCTCCGTCCCAAATTGGATGACAATTTTTAAATTTATGTCATTTTTCATTACTTATATCTTTCAATCTGTAATGTTTTTCACGAGTTTGAAAAGTTTGTGTAATAGAACTAACTAATTAAGAACTATCAAACAAGATCCACATTGCATATTTTTTGAGATTCATATCGAAAGATACAAGGAATTGAAATTGACACAAATATCAAAAATTGTCATCCAATTTGACACAAATGGAGTACATTTTAATCGTATCTGTGGTAGTTTGAAAGAAAACAATTTTCTTGGCTGAAAATATTGTCGATTTGCAACAAAATGATATGTTGTTGCTAAATTAAAGTTTGAACGGATAGAGTTTTGACCTTTCCGTTGCTAATTCTTTTTCTTTTTTTTTTTTATACAACAAAACTAATTAGTTCATTGGGGGTATCATCCATTCAATAAACTAATGACCACTTATCACTCTATAAATGGGTCCCATTTTTACAAAAAAAACTTCTATATAGCCATCTAAGTTTAACTATTCCACCGGAGATGCTCTTAGTTCCATGTCATAAGTTTGCCACCACAATGGGTGGCCCATTTGCTTGTAGTTTTCTTAAATTTCTTTGTCTGCATTAATTGTTTGTTTTCCTATCCTATGACAAAATAGAAGTCTTCATTTGACACCAAACAAGACTCCAAATTAAATCATGTTGAGCCTTAGACCGGCCAAGACTTGAGAGGGAGTGGCCCATAACTAGTCACAAAACGCGAAACCAGACACATGGTATTGGGGATGATCTCTTTCTTGTTGACATTCGTTGAACCTAATCTACTCTCGGGATCTTTCATTATTTTATTTTTGCGTGGTAAAAGGAAAGGGAAATGGGAAAGTAGAAGTTGGCCCATGATCACTAATAACTTCCAGTAACTACCCATAACAATGAAGGTTTGCTTCTGGCTTTGCTCGGTTGGTATCGTTTTGGTCTGAGGTGTTCGTTGATTTGGAGAGAAAGCGGCGTAGTCTTTCGCGGAAGTAGGTGAAGGTTTTTTTTATTTTATTTTTTCTGTCAGGGGGGATGGCGCTTCCTTCTAGGACTCAGTAGTTTTGTCTTTGTGTTTACTTGGTTCTCTGGCTCTTTGACGATGGGGTGTGTGTGTAAAGTCTAAGGTTTGCTTGAATTTTTCAATGTTTTATGTTGGTTTTTGTGGTTTTTTCGGTGTTCAGTTGGCATCTTGCCTTCTATGAGGTCTTGGGTGGCTTAGTGCAAGTGATGATAGAGGTGTCAAACATGCGTGCCGTGCCGTGCCGTGCCATGCCATTCAACTTTCGTGCCAACCGTGCTTAGTACCGTGCCGCGCTCATTTACTTAAATCATGTCATGTCGTGCCGTGCCATCTTCAATCGTGTTGTGCCGTGCCGTGCCCTTTTACTTAAATCGTGTCATGTCGTGCCGTGCCGTTTTTCAATCATGTTGTGCTGGGCCGGGCCATTTACTTAAATCGTGTCTTGCCATGCCGGCCCATTTTTTAATCGGTTTTGTCGTGCCGTTTTTCAATCGTGTCATGCCTGGCCGGACCCATTTACTTAAATCGTGTCTTACCGTGCTGGCCCGTTTTTTAATTGTGTCGTGCCATGCCAGCCCGTTTACTTGATCGTGTCGAGTCGTGCCATTTTTCAATTGTGCCGTGCTTCTTGTCGTGCCCGTTTTACTTGGTCGTGTTGTGTTATGCCATTTTTAATCGTGTCGTGTCCGTTTAGAGGTGTCAAATGGACCGTGCCGTTTGACCCATATAACCACTATAGGCTATAGCAATTGGCATCTCATGTGACTCAAAACTATTTTTGTAAATGGCTTGACCAGTTGGGTCTGGATTATGTTGAAGTTTCGGCCGTTGCGCCAGTCGTACCATTAGTCCGTCTTCTGAACGGTTCTGCGGCGGTTCATGAAGAAGACTGGGTGGCATTGGGAAGGCCATGGGGATGGAATTGGGGGTGATTATATTATTCGTCTATTTTTTATGTGGGAGTGATTATATTATTCGTGTAAAAAATAAAGTAAATTGATCATCGTTATATACTTGATTGCACATAACAAAAAATTTCCTATTAATGAATCTACCTCCTGACGAAAGGGCTTCCAAAACCCAATAGACCCGAAAATTTGCGTGAGTGATTAAAACACCAAGAACAACAAAATGTATAGTATGGATCGTCATAATTGTGTTGCAATTGTGTGGCTACTGTACAAGAGGCCCGTTTTTTGTAGAATAAAATTATATAATATATATTAGTTGTTCCAATTATAAGCACAACAAGATTGTTGGCCTTCGTGGTTTGAGATATGTGTCAAGTCCCCAAGGGCTTGGGATTATTTTTGTAAAACCAATTTTGTTTCTTATTTATTATTAATTGTTCCAAGTAAAAACATAACATGACTAATGGCCAAGGTTGTTTGTGATGTGTGAGAAGTTCCATAGGACTTAGGTTTGAATCACACGGAGGTTTTTCTTTAAAATTAGTTTTTTTTTCATATTTATTGTTCGTTGGTCCAATTTAAAAGCTTATTTTTTATAAATTATGATATGAAACTAAAATGCCTTGCTATGTAATTCAAATTATTGTCAATTAATCATACTATATTTATGAGTCACAAGTCAAATTATTTAATGATTTTTTTCACGTGCCTTGCGTCGTGCCCTTTCGTACCCATCAACCCGTGTTGTGCCCGTCAAACCCACGCCGTGCCTGGCTAGAACCGAGCTATGTCGTGCCGTGCCTGCTAACCCGTGTCGTGACCGACTAGGCCTAGAACCGTATCGTGCTGTGTTGTGCCCGTTCAACTACCATGTCGTGCCCGGCTAATCCGTGTCGTGCCGTGCTCTGCCATGCCAACTTTTGTGCCGTGCCCCGTGTCAGTCCACGTGCCCACTAAAATCGTGTCGTGTCCGGCCAAGACCGTGCCCCGTGCACACTAAGACCGTGTCGTGTCGTGTTGTGCCAGGGCACGATCGTGCCCATGCCCCTGTCGTGCCACATTTAATCGTGTCGTGCCGTGTTGGGCCGGCCCGTTTGACACTGTTAAGTGATGAGCACCCAATATTGTAGATATTTGGTACGACTAGTCCCGTTTTATGTTGTTTTATCTTGTGTTTATTAATTAGCTTTTATTGCGATATTGCACATAAGGTAGGTTTTTGTGTATTTCAGGTAAAACGTGCTAGTAAGGCGGTTTTGAACACCAAGGAATGCTCCGGATGCAACCAAGTGCTTAAGGACATGTGCCACCCCGTTGTGGTGCTCGAAAAGTCATGAAGAGATTGTTTGGAGGTTGGTCGGATCGCCCCAGGGTCAAAGGAAGCGAAGGAGAAGTGAGGATTTTACCAAAGCTATTCATCTTTCGATCAGCTGAAGGTAGAACTGTCATATCCTTTTGTAACGCCCCCAAAATTGGGTTCGTTAAATAAACATTTTATTGGATAAACTAGGTAGAGTCTGGCTCCTTATTACATCATAATCCCTCAGGGAGTACTTATATTACACAAAAGGGAAGGACATCTAAGGTTATCTACCGCTCCGTCTCTTGTTCCATCCTAGCAAGCTCCTCAGCTCCAAATGCCTCCAAGGTATACATCCCTCCTTGCTCATCTAAAAGGTCTGACACATTATACCAGCGTCGCCACCAACATAATATGTCAGGGTCACCAAAGGTAACACCATGAGCAACAAAACTCAGTAGAATAATCCATAACCCACTAACCCTTAACTTACACATTGCAAGTCATGCATATATCATAAAGGGTTATAAACAGCACATGCAAATCATCGACAATAATAAGAACAATGACACATCCGCATTCGCTATCTATCGTTGGTGTCCATATCATCAGAGTTTTCCTACGCAGCATTTCGTAGTATGTTTCTCGTTTTCACTTTACCAAAACATTTCAAAATCGGTTTTAACACACACAGCTTCACAATGGTTTCGCCACCACGGATTTCCATTGGAACACACACAGCCTCACAATGGTTCCGCCACCACGGATTCCCATTAGAACACACACAGCCTCACAATGGTTCCGCCACCACGGATTCCCATTGGAACACAAGCAGCCTCACAATGGTTCCGCCACCACGGATTCCCATTGGAACACACGCAGCCTCACAATGGTTCCGCCACCACGGATTCCCATTGGAACACACCCAGCCTCACAATGGTTCCGCCATCACTGATTCCCATTGGAACACACACACACACCACATAATGATTGTCACACCTGATCATTATGTAGTTTCAAAAATATTTTATCCTTTGTAAACACTTCTCCACAATGGCAAGTCCGGCCACATTGCGAATTTTCACATCCACACAATGGATACCAAGTCCGGCCATTATGTAGTTTCAAAAGTATTTTTATCCATGTTAACCACACCCTAGTTGTCATGTTTCTACTTTCCAATTTCATTGTCTCGTATCATGCATCGACTCCGCGGCGGGACTTCGTAAACAAGTACAACACTATCATAGTAATCTTGAAACTAAACTAGCAAGATCATCCAACTCTATATTAAAAGGCTCGTTCATAAACACAAGTAAGGCAAGCAATCATGCGATCAAGTTCACATTCCTCGAAAATGTCAAAATACGAATACTTCGTTTTGAAAACAATACTTTATCTTTAATTCAAAAGCATACATCCTTCTTTTCGAAAAGTCAAAACAACATATGTTTATTGACGAGTTCATACAAACAAGTAGCAATCACGAGGTCAAGCAATCAAGTAGTTATAAGATCAAAGTAAACTACGTATTCTTTAACAAGAAAGTTCTACAAGCTAAATGCTACAACTAACTTTATTTTAGAGAAATTCAAAAAACTCAACACGATTCTTATTTATACTTAGAAAGAGTAGATCGGGAAAATCTACAAAATCATGCGATCAACTATTCAAGTACTACATATACTTAGAGATAGCGGGGTCGGAGTATTCTACCTTTCTTCTTGGCGGTAGAAAAGACTACGAAAAGACGACGGAAAGAAAGTCGGCAAACGAACGGAGTAACGGCTTACGGTAAGCTTTCGATAGCTTCGAAAGAGAATGGTTTCTCTCGAAACTAGATCCTAACTATAACTACTACTATTTTTGGATCGAGGTGGTGGTCGAGTGGTGGTTTAGTGGCGGCAATGGAAAGTCTCTTGAAAAACCTCAAGAACAAAGAAAGAATCAAGCAAGAATAACAAGAACACGAATGCTTGCAAGAAAGAAGTGAGAGAATGGAATGAATGTGTGAGTTCAAAGCACCAAATGGCTTAGTATTTATAGGCAAGCTCTCCTCTCTCCTCTCTTGGCCGGCCCTCTCTCTCTCTTCCAATGTCTCATTTTTTTATTCCAAGCAAATCTTGCTTGCTTGGAAGAAACAACCTAAAACCTAGGCATGCAAGGCTATGATGTGGTACTTTGGATTGGATTTTGGAAGATTGATCAAGGAAGGGGATTTGATTCAAGTAAACAATTAGGGTTTGTACAAAGAGGACAAGATCTTGCTTGCAATGGTCATGCTTTCACTTGAAAGCATATCAAAATAGGACAAGATGATCAAAGCATGGTCAATCAAGGGAAGGCACACATCACTCTCTCTCTCCCTCTCCCATCCAAACTCTCTCTCTCTCCCAATCTCTCTCGGCCTCTCTCTCCCTCTCTCTCTCTCTTCTCTTGGTACAAAGTACTAGGTATATATATATATATATATAACTATATATATAAGATATGGAAGGACAAGGGTTTGGTGGATGACAAAGGAAGAGTAAGGGTTTGGTTGTGAAAGATTGGACAAGATTTGGCTTACAAAGTTAAGCTTCCAAAGGTACAAAGGAATCACAAGGAGATCAAGCAATGGTCAATGAAAGCATAAGGAAAATCTAGGTACAATCTATCTCTCTCTCTATCCTTCTCTTTCTCTCTCTCTCTCTCTCCCTTTCTCTCTCGGATTCTCTCTCTCTCTCTCTCTCTCTCTCTCTCTCTCTCTCTCTCTCTCTCTCTCCCACTTGTACTCTCTAGAAAGTATATATATATACTAATATATATACAAGTACTATGGGTCAAAAGGAAAACTATACTTTTAAGCCAATATAGATTTTATAAATATAATAATCTAATACACACATGTCATCTATAATATAATATATATATACATATATATATACATACAAGTACACATATAATATATACAAGCCAAGTACTACCATATCTAGACTAGATATGTCACATTCCAATATCTAATAAACTAACCTAATACTTTCAAAGTACTATGTATTATAATACTAACCTAATGTACTAATTGTATTTTATTGGATTTTAACACATGGCAATCTAATATTTTATTAACCCTAGTACTTGATTGTCAAGACTAACTATTATCCAATGGATAATGATTTCCCTAGTGGTTAATATACAATGGTTTAAGGATGGCAAGTATTTTGGTCTATCGTCCAATGGGTAAAAAATCTCTTAGCGGTTATTATCCAACGGTTAATACTAGAAAGTATAATACTTTGCAATTAAGCACTAAACTAATCAAATCTCGTACTTAGGAAGGTTAACCAAGGTTCTCCTATTATCCAATGGGTAAAGATAACCCTAACGCTATCGTCCAATGGTCGATAGCTATAAGGTTCAAAAAGGTTCAAAGGGTTCATCTAGGGTTACGATGCTCAAGGGTTTCAAAAGGTTCACAAGTCCCGAGGGTAATAGGGTTACTTAGTGAACGGTAACTAGGTTAGACGATCGTTAGGAAACTTAATTGGTTCGAAGCTAACTAGACCTGCTAGGTAGGATTCTCAGCCAAGAAATGAGGTCTTAGGACTTAATACTAGAATGACGGGAAAATCGGCATGATTGAAACCTAATTAAGATTTTCTGAATAACAATGAAATTTCATTAGCCAGTAACGACGGATTTTTGGTTATGAAAATAAAATTCCAAGTGATAAAATAAAATTTAAATTTTTAATGAAATTTTTATTGACCAAAAATCCGGATCGTTAGACTTTTGATGTACAAAGTACTTTTGATCCAAACCACTTGGGTTAGAAAGTAGACTCAACAAGCTTTCTAACGGTCTAAAGAACACCCACATCCGAGTTCGGGAGTGTCCGGAGCGAGCCCGTGAAGTTTCTCAAAAAATCTACCCAGTTGGTACTGATACCTCAAATATAAGGTATTGGTACCTTGATGCTCCAAGTGAAGACAGGTTGTTTGGTACCGATACCTCAAAAATAAGGAACCGGTACCAATGCCCTTCGACTAGCACTTTATGCTGAATGGTTCAACCTTCCATATATGGAAAGTTTTTACTTTTGGATTGTTTTTGGGATATTTTGGGAGCCTTTTGGTCCTTTGTATGGCTTATAAATAGGTTTTTATGCCATATATGGCCATAAGAAAATTTTAGGCCTAGTTTTCTAGTTTTTTGCTCTAGGTTTTTCCATTGTTAGTCTTTTAAGCTTTTCAAGTCATTTCCTTCAAGAACACTTGTAAGTTTTAGTTGTATGTTTAATTCTCAAGTATTAATGTTGTAGCTATGCGTTGGATCTTCTTATCTATAAAGTTTATTTTCTTTTTTATCGGTGAATCATGTTTTCTATGCTTAACTCTTTTTCTAGTCTTTTTGTTATGAGTGAGTAGTTAATAGGTTTGGTCATGGGGTGAGATTCACTCTTTGACTTGGTGATTCAAATGGTTTCTCTTAACTTTAGCTTTAAGGTTTTTGAATGGATTAAACCCATGATATCTAGTATTGATCATGGGGTTGGTAGCTTCTTTGATCATGAAGTCTATCGCCCTTTAGATCACATGCACTCGTCCTAATTAGAAGTTTGATTAAAGGCTTTCAGTCTTTTGACGTTGGAGGCGACAAGTCTTGGCACGTCTGCGCTCACACAACTCATGCCTTGAGGATTTTCGCTCAGACCTATGAGGCAGAAAATTGCTAAACAATGTGTTACAAAAATATATCAAGCGATATATGATCTATATTGTTTTTAAAATAGTCGATGTTTGCTAGCTACCGATCTATAAAAAAAAATGAACAATTTTAATCACAATGGGGACGAGAAGGATCCAAAATGATTCAAATTGGACTGCCAAGTTTCAAAATGGGACTGGAGAGGATCACTCTCTCCTAAAGAAAATTAAACATTTTAATTTGGATAGTGATAATGTCAAAATTGTTTTTGTTAGTACCAAAACTCCAATGCATAAAAATTTTGTAGATTGCATATGGTACAAGCTTTTTATACACTAGAGTTTTGGCACCAACAAAAATAATTTTATAGCATTATCATTTCCCTTTAATTTTCATTTCACGGAAAAATAAAATTACAGAATTTACATACACTCACATCAATATGCGGACTCAATGTGCACGGAGCCCAGCTGAATCAATTTGAGAGTGTGTCAGTGAGTATCAATGGGATATGGCTGGGGTACAACACTTCACTTAGGCTCTGTTCATTTGTCGAGAAAGTTGTGTGGGAAATTGGTTCCCAGAAAAAGTGAAGTGAGGTGAAGTAAAAGAAAAAGAAAATTATTTTCCTGTAAGTGTTCATTTGACAAAGGAATTTCGCACGAAAAATTAAGGTTTAGTTGTTCATTTGTCAGGAAAAAGAAACTTTCGGGAAAATTTTGTGAGTGTTCACACATTTTCCTTTTCCCGCGACGCAAAATCCTGTGTTTTTTGCAGGATCACTTTTGCAGAAAAGTAATTCCTGCAGAAAAACTTAAATTGGTAAGTCCTAGAATTTTTCTGCCAACTGAACAATATAAAAGTAATGGGAAAGTTGATTTTCCCATCATTTCCTGTACTTTCCTGGCAACTAAACGGGGCCTTAAAAGCAGGAAGGTGTTTCCTACTTTTTGCCTTCCATTAATGCCCCTTTGATAGGTGCGTAAATGTTTACATACGCGCCCCTTAATTTATCCTCGCTAAGTTCATTTATATTATTACTCAGTGCTTAATGCTTGATTTTTGTGTTTTAGGTAGTCGGAGGTTTTAACATTCTAATGGACCTTATGAATATTCCTACTGTGCACGGAAATCTTGGAGCACGTAAATCTTGGAAGTGAATTGGATGCAGAAGAATACACGAATTATTTGTACAGTGTTATGTTTGGTGGGCCCAAAACTTTCGATATATTTTGATTTATTAGTGGACCAAGCAAAAGAATTGGCCCATGCCAATTCTCGGCAGTGGGCGTGGCCCACAATGTTTGGAAAATAGAGATTTTCGGAAGAAGGCTACATCAACAGCTTATATAAGGCAGAGGCGACGCATTACATGGAGACAAAGAAAGAAAGGCTGCCGCTTCAAGCCGAAAGCCGAGAATACTTGCAACGTGAAAACCATCACAGCTTTATGTCTACTGTCAGTCGAGCTTCAATGAGTACCACTCCGATGTCCGGCTAAACTCGTTTCTAGGGTATAGATGAAGCTCAAACTCCTAGTAATATTGTTTATGTTTTGATTTAGATTTTTATTCGAATCATGGTTGTATGACTCTCAAGTATTTATTTAGAATATTAATTCTTTCCATCACATCTTGTGTATGAATTCCTAGGTTTTTATGCACGTTCATACAACGATTCTTAATTGTTTGTGATAATTGAGTAAGATGGGTTATGCTCCGTAAGACGCGCCGTGCTATTAGACGATCCGTGCCATAGAGACGGGTCGTACTAGTAAGACGGTTCGTGCTAGGCGGCGATATCCCATGCTATTCGGTGATTCATAAATATCTTTAGGCGATACCGTGAGGGGCCGCGAACCCTAACGATATCCGGATTGATTCGAGTAATTAACCTTTATCATAGCATACGTACTGTTCCAACGGGTCGAGTGGATTCAAAACCCTCGATCTTTTCTCCCATAAACTCTCTTTACTTTCGATTACTTTATCTCACTTTAGTTTGCATAATTTAGGAAATCAAACAATCAAATTCTTTTCCGAATTAATTTAGAAATCGATTGAAATAATTGCAACTTAGCCTGGTCGCGTACAATTTTTAATGGAGAGCTTGAAGTTGGGTGAGACGTTCATAGTAGTTGCTCTCCTTAGTGTCATAGAAGTTTGGGTTTCGTGTGACGAGAGTGAATGGCATTATCTTTTTGTATAAATTTTATTTTTGTTTTATTTTATTTTATTTTTTTTTTGTCTTCTCCTTCTCTTATTTCTTTCTTAGGCTAGTTACTTTTATTATTCTTTCTTTTTGTTGGGAGGACTAACATTGCAGGTTGCTTCCATCCAAGTTGGGGGGTGGGGGGTCTTCTCCCCTCTCACATTACATCCTGTGTAGTTCTCTATTCGAGGTGATATATTTCCTCTCTTTTACGTTTCTGTTCTATCTTTTCATGCTTATGCTTTTCAATGTGGACATTGAGTAATTCAAGTTGGGAGGAGGGATCACTTTTTTTATTTTTTTCATTGTTAGATTAAAACAAAACAAAAAAAATTGAAAATTTTGAAAAGTTCAAAAATAGTGGGATCTTTCTTGCATAGAACTTAAAATTTGCGAGGTATTTATTGGTTGCTTGAGTTGAGGCATGTTGGCATTGTTTGGGTATTTTGTGGACTGTTAGTTCTTTATGCTATCTTGTTAATGCATGTAGCTATGACACTTGCATCTCGGCACTTCACGCCTATTTGGACTTAGTTTGCCTGTGAGTGTCATTTGAATGTTCTCGATGGCTAGATTAGTGGAGACTTATGCCCTAGTGAGCTTTCATGCCTTACCTTTTTGTTGGAGTGGTGTCACGTAACTTCTCTGTTTGTTAATGAAAATAATATATTTGTTGATGGTTTCATTATTCTTGATTACTGAGTGTTGGAACTTGAACGCATGATAATATCTCTTGGTTTTGGTTTGCCACATGGATGTTACACCCTTGGGAGAGGATTTTAGGCATTCTCTTGATACTTGGGCCGGTCCGTTCCTTTGTTTTCACATTTATCCATTGCAAGCCACTTTGAGCCTTTTGTACTTAGCCTTTTCTGGTTAGCTCCACCTTCCATATTATGTTTGGAGAGAGGCAAAAATATGAAGGTGAAATTTTTGGGTAGATTATGAAATTTTGTGCTTGAATTGGTGGTGTCCCTTTAAAAAAAAAATGGGAAACACAACGAAATTAAAAAAAAAAAAGAAAAAGAAAAGGGGCACCGACATAGTTGAAAAGGAGGAATCATTGCTTTATGGTTGAAAAATGTTCAAAGGTTAGAAGGAGAGATAAGGTGAAATTGGTTTAATGTTAAGGGGCACACATTGCATACTAGCCCTGTTGTTGTCTTCAAATACTTGCCTCTTCTTGGACACTGAATTTGATTTATCCTAGCCTTGAAATATGACCATTTACCCAATGCTATAACCTTGAATGAAGTCCTGTTTGATCCTTCGGGTGTTGGAGAGTGGATTGATGGATGTGAGAGAGAATTCCAATGCTTGGTGTTCCGTTCATGAGACCGTGTGTCCACCGTTAGAGCATTCTTTTTGTGTCATAGTGTGCAAAGTATTTTGCTTTCAATTTCATAACTTCCAAACCGCACACTTGAGAGTTCATAATGCAGCTTGTTTCGAGCAATTTTATTTGTGAGTGCATGACACAGTGAGAATTGAAGTCGAAGTTCGGTCCGGAGAGAACTTTGAGTGGCATTTCATCGGTGACTAAGTCCAAGTGTTCCACACACACTATATTAGGTGCCATAGTTTATAAGCATGTCTTGATAGCATTTTGAACTAGTGTTGCCTAATAATACTTGTGCAATGACTTTGTGCCTTGGCTTGAAAGATTGTTGAGTTACTTGTAGGTTGTGGGTTCCGTGTAAGAGGATTCACAGTGTTTTGTGGGTGATCACTGCTGAAAACCCTCACGAGATTTCACTCATCCTACCGGGGCCGCCTGGGGTTTAAAAGAATTATCAATTTTAATTTACTTTTTTTTTAGTAGCATTTTCTTTTTTTTGCTCGGGACTAGCAAAGTGTAAGTTGGGGGGTGTGATAGATGCGTAAATGTTCATATGAGCGCCCCTTAATTTATCCTCGCTAAGTACATTTATATTATTACTCAGTGCTTAATGCTTGATTTTTGTGTTTTAGGTAGTCGGAGGTTTTAACATTCTAATGGACCTTATGAATACTCCTACTGTGGACGGAAATCTTGGAGCACGTAAATCTTGGAAGTGAATTGGATGCAGAAGAATACACAAATTATTTGTACAATTTTATGTTTGGTGGGCCCAAAACTTCCGATATATTTTGATTTATTAGTGGACAAAGCAAAAGAATTGGTCCATGCCAATTCTCGGCAGTGGGCGTGGCCCACAATGTTTGGAAAATAGGGATTTTCGGAAGAAGGCTACATCAACGGCTTAATATAAGGCAGAGGCGACGCATTACATGGGAGACAAGAAAGAAAGGCTGTCGCTTCAAGCCGAAAGCCGAGAACACTTGCAACGTGAAAACCATCACAGCTTTATGTCTACTGTCAGCCGAGCTTCAATGAGTATCACTCCGATGTCCGGCTAAACTCATTTTTAGGGCATAGATGAAACTCGAACTCCTAGTAATATTGTTTATATTTTGATTTAGATTTTTATTCGAATCATGGTTGTATGACTCTCAAGTATTTATTTAGAATATTAATTCTTTCCATCACATCTTGTGTATGAATTCCTAGGTTTTTATGCACGTTCATACAACGATTCTTAATTGTTTGTGATAATTGAGTAAGATGGGTTATGCTCCGTAAGACGCGCAGTGCTATTAGACGATCCGTGCCATAGAGACGGGTCGTACTAGTAAGACAGTTCGTGCTAGGCGGCGATACCCCATGCTATTCGGTGATTCATAAATATCTTTAGGCGATATCGTGAGGGCCCGCGAACCCTAACGATATCCGGATTGATTCGAGTAATTAACCTTTATCATAGCATACGTACTGTTCCAACGGGTTGAGTGGATTCAAAACCCTAGATCTTTTCTCCCATAAACTCTCTTTACTATCGATTGCTTTATCTCACTTTAGTTTGCATAATTTAGGAAATCAAACAATCAAATTCTTTTCCGAATTAATTTAGAAATCGATTGAAATAACTGCAACTCAGCCTTCGTAATCCCTGAGGACGATACTCGAAGGACTTACAGCTATCTTTTAGGTAGTAGTAATTAGTCTATTTTATTAATTATTTTTGATACAGAAACAACACGATCATGTAATAACTGACCCATCCTAAATGGAAACTAACGCCGCTTGAAAGCTCTCTGCACCGTTTTTGCTTTGTGTTGTTTCCTAAAGGCGCACTTTCCCAAAAACAAACCAACAGCAACTCCCATCTGCCAGACCTTTAAATTAAGGGTTAATTACTTGTTGTTCCTTTTATCTATACACGTTTTTCACTTTATCTCCTTCTACTATAGAATGTTACAACCTACCCCTTTGTCTTCCAATTCCTAACACATAAGACCTACCGTTAGTCTCAGATCCAAAAAATCATCAAAGGGGCATGTGCATGTCACATGATTTGTAAAAAAAGACAAAAATTAATTGCTCTAATTTTCAATCTATTTGAATCGGTGCGAAGATCTTATTTCTCTAATCATTTTTTCCTAAAGAATCATAATTAATTTTTGGCTCTAGGGCTTTCGTTAGTTAGCCCTAAGAGATATTTGGTTCTACTACTTTTTTAGGATTAATTAACGAGAGTTCTAGAATCAAAAATTAATTATGACCTTTTAGGATAAAATGATCATAGAAATAAGATCTTCGCACCGGTTTAAACGAATTAAAAATTGGGGTATTTAATTTTTTAACCATATTTTTTAATATATAAACTGCCTATGAAAAATTAAGTATTCCAATTTTCAATCTGTTTGAACTGGTACGAAGATCTTATTTCTATGATCATTTTATTCTAAAGAGTCATAATTAATTTTTGACTCTAGAGCTCTCGTTAATTAGTCTTAAGAAAGTAGTAGAACTAAATATCTTTTAGGGCTAACTAACGAAAGCCCTAAAGCCATGAATTAATTATGATCCTTTAGGATAAAATGATAAGAGAAATAAGATCTTCGCACCGATTCAAACGGATTGAAAATTAGAGCACTTAGTTTTTTTTTTTTTTTTTTTACAGATCATGTGACATGCACATGCCCATTTGACGATTTTTTGGATCCCAGACTAACGGCAAGCCTTATGTGTTAGGAATTGGAAGATAAAAGGAGTAGGTTGTAGCGTTCTATAGTAGAAGGGGGTTAAGTGAAAAATATGTATAGATAAAGGAGGCAACAAGTAATTAACCCTGAAATTAAATTGAAGTGGTGTGTATGTCTCTCACGCCAATGCCTCTAGACTCAATTCGACTGAAGATCCCTCCGACTACCAAAATCTCTACGTCCATCGTTGCCCACCGCCCAGAATCTCTTCATGCTGCAGCTTCGGCTTCCATGCGGTACGCATTATTTCTCCTCCTTCTACGTCTATTTTCCTGGTCTCTGGACCATTCCTATTTCTTCTTCTGCCTCTTGGATAGTCCGAAAGTTGTTGAACTTAGAGATCTCTTGTTCATATATCCTTGGATAACTAATGTGGTGGGTAATGGAAAGACTACTTTTTTTATGGCTGGATAATTGGCATCCTCTGGGCCCCTTTTTGGCAGGTTTGGTTCTAGGATTGTATACAATTTGGGCAGGACTCTCCATGCCAAAGTTGATACAATTATTGCTGACCAGTCTTGGCAATGGCCACATTGTAGGAATTCTGTGACTAGGGACATCTTGAGGGCCACCCCTGCACATTTTGTTCCTCATCCATCTTAAGAGGACACAGTTGTTTAGAATCTCACCCCTGACCATAAGTTCTCTATTAAGTCAGCGTGGAATGCTATTAGAAGGCAGCATTAATTCAAAAGTTAGTTGGTCCACAATTATTTGGTATAAGCATCATGTTCCTCGATGGTCCATTATTCAGTGGCTTGCAAATTTAGGGAGGCTTGCTACCAAGGATAGACTCCTTAAATGGGGTATGACTATGAATGATCAGTGCGTCTTGTGTTCTGCTTTGGTAGAAAGCCATGAACACCTCTTCTTTCAGTGTCCTTTCTCTTCTCAACTTTGGAAATCCTTGTAAAAGGACTTGAGGGCTCAATGTCCTGTTGATAGTTTGCCTCAAATTATGGCCTGGATGATTCAAGTTGACAGGGGTTCTCAGTTTCTTGTTTGTTTTCAAAGGTTGCTCTCGCAAATCTTTTGTACCATGTTTGGGGAGAAAAGAATAGTAGAATCTTCAAAGGTTATGAGATTACTGTACAACAATTGGGAATCAAGGTGCGAACTAATATTCGAGCTTGTGTGAGTTCCTGGCGAAGAATTAAGAGGTCAAGTCCTAACGTAGCTCTCTGTTCTTTGTGGAATATCCCCTTTAGAGTTTTTGGCAATCTGTAATTTCTATTGTGTATTGTTTGTCTTGTTTCATGTTGTGGTAGTTCAGGTTTGTTTTTGGTATTGATCTTTGTAGTTTGTTGGCTTGGGGTATGCCCCTGATGGGTGCAATGTGTTTTCTTTTCTAATAAAATTTTACCTTAACAAAAAAAAAAAAAAAAAAACTTCACTCCCTCTCTCTAATTGCCGAGAACATGAGACCATGGAACGTTGTCATCAAATTTTCCTTCACAAAACATCCGCCGAGATGTATTGTAACACCAGCCTTCGACAATCAGTCTTGTTCCGGTGAGGATTAGACCACAAGTTAGGTATTCGATGGACGTACTACTGCAAGTTAGGTGTTCGATGTATTGCCTCTATGAGGATTAGACCACAAGTTACCGCCGCAAAGTATGGATATCTTTGCGGTAAGGCCATAAGTTGAAGCTGTTGAGTAGAATGTTAATGGATTCTGCTCCTATTTCTTCCTAATCAATGGATGGGGAACCAAAAACTTGCATTGTGTCAAGTTAATTTCCCAATATCCAATGTGTGGTATCTCTTAGTGTAGCGATGCTTGATTCTATTTTATATACGCATGGTAATGTTATGGCCTTCTGGTCTGCCGCATTAGGGACCATTATCAACATCAAACTATTATGGAAGTTATCAATCTAGGCTAATTTCTTTGGAGAAATCCCTGCAATGTTCAAAATTAAAGAATGTTGTAGCCGCACAAGTTTGGCCATGTATTTGTTTTGATTGTCGGGTAAGATTCTGTACGATCAATCACTGTGTGGTACAGAACTGTTTGTTGCTTTGAAGAAATCAAACTAGAGAAATATTGTTATATGATCTAAACAAGCACATTTACGTATTTGTTCTACTTCAGATTTCTATTTCTATCTATACTTAATTCTGATGCAGTCATGGTTTAATCCTTTGAAGCTTTACTGGGTTAACTGGAAAAGCATCATTAGGCTTTTCTTGGTCATAGGAGGCACATGTTTTCTTCAGATAGGATTATGCATAATTCAGTTATCTGTTTAACAGCTTATTTTGTGGCTCACGGTATGAGGGTGCGTCAATATGTACTTGAAACTACCAGTGTAAGTTATCAATCCAGGCTATTTCCTTTGATCAAACCAATGAAATTTCAAAATCGAAGAATATTTTATCGTTGCAATTAAGTTTCGCATTTTATTTTCTTGATTCTCGGGTAGGATTTTCGGAAGTATCTCTAATTATGTGGTTCAGAACTTTTGGTTGCCGTAGAGGAATCAAATTGGTGGAAGATAGTTGGCTGATCTAAACAAGCACATTGGCTTATTGGTTCTACTTTGAATTTCTTCTTATAGTTAGTTCTGATTGGGTCCTAATTTAATTCCTTGAAGCTTTATTGGTTTACTGGCAAAGCCTCATCGATCGGGCTTTTGTTTCTTGGAAGAGGTACGAATATATTGTTCAAATAGGGCTATGCATGATTCAGTTTTCTTTGCAATGGCTTTTTAGTACTTCTCTTTTCCGGTAAGATTTTGATCAAACTATTACTAGAGTTCAAAACTCTAAATATGTTTATTCATTTCCTGCCTTTTTCTTTCTCCTGTACTCTTCTATTCTACTTTGCATATTCATTTGTGTTGCTTAATAAAAAGGAAAATGCAATGTAATACACAACAGTGCGCACGTGAGGAACTGCAGCAGTAATGATATTTTCCCCAATTAATAGCAGTGTTCATTTTTTGGTTCCTCACCTCCATCCATTGATGAATAATTCTCATCGGTTTATCATGTTCCTCTTACATGATTATTCATTGGGATCTTTTTGCTTTGGTATCGGTGCAAGATCCAATTACTTAAAAGTATTATTGGCAGCACAATGAACCTAGAGATTGAAATGTGTAGGGTAATGGAATGACACTCAATTCTCTGGATATATTATGTTTCATTTTTTTCCTTTGTTTTGCATGATGAACAATTGCTTCAATTTGCTTTGCACTATGTTTTGAAGACTATTCAAATGCAACGTGGAGGGGAAAAAATGTAATGTGGTTAGAAATACTGAAGGGATACCAATTTGACCCCACAGATTCGAGATAAGAAAATGGAGGTTCCTTTACTCTCTTTGGAGGAAAAAAATACTATGAGTAACCTAAATCGGGCCGCAGGTAAAAATGGAAGGTCAGTGTTGCATACTCATGGGTTCTGTGGTTCTTGATATATTTTTTGTAGGAGAGAAGTTTTGGCATTCATGGTGCTCACAACGAAGTTCTTGTTGACATCTTTAGGTGCCTACAAATCTAAGCAATGGAAGGAAGAAAGGCTTTTTTTTTTTTTTTTTTCCAATGGATTTTGAAGTTGCCTTATGCCTGGATGATTACTTCTGTTATGTTTATAACTTGCTGATTGCAATTGGGACATTCATGGGTTTTGTTGCATTCAACATGAACTTGAATACTCTTGTATCAAAATGTTCTCCTGCTACTAATATGGTTTTGATGTGCTGGTTTGGGAATCATTCAAGTAGACAATGTACCTTTCGTCAATACTCTTCTTGTCTATAACATTGGATAAAACCAGTCACCACTTGCTTTTGTTGATCTAATTCAAAAATCCTGTAGGCACTAAATTAGGGTTTTTCCAAAGTAGAAAACCGTTTAATGGGAAGAACACCACATGCAAAGCACATGCCATTTACTAGTACACTCAAGTATACAACAGAGACCAAGGACAAAACCATGAAACGTAAGCCCAAAGCCCGCAGGTTTGGACAACCCCTGGCATGAGGCAACAAAAAATGATTTTAAACCCAAAAAGAAAAATTTAGTTTCAGATTAAACAAAATTTATTACTCCTAGAACACAACCAAAATGGTGATATTCTTAGGAATGAGTTATTCTAAGAACTTAAACATTTGAAAACAATATTGCTGTGAGAAGTAACAAAATTGATTGACATTCTTGATTTTATGGTGGTATGGGTTGCTTATCTTATCGAATTTTGTTGACAGGTTACAATTACTTTAACGGAGATGAGTTTTCTAACTTGAAATTGATAAAAAAAAAAATATGATGAATTTCGTGAAATGTACATTATGACAACTTATAAGAACTTTCATACGAAATACAGAATGATATGTAGTTCGCAGTTAATTAATTTTAAACCAAATTAAAAATCCACTGTTAATAATAGCGCACAAGTTCAGAATATGCTTATTTAAAAAAAAGGGGTGTAGAACATCTAGGTGTGCTCAATCAAAATTTTGTCATTGTAATCTGAGCCGTTCAACTGTTTCAACTTTATGTAGGATAGTAGACAACAAGAACTAATACTCCCTCCATCTCCCTCCATCTCATATTCTTGGTCATGTTTCACTTTTTGTGTCACTCAAACAATTGTCTATATCTCACAATCTATTGGTTTTTACGATTTCAAAACCTTTGTTTAATAAACTTACTTGAAATCTATCAAAGAAGCTCCATATTTAATATAAAAAGCAATATAAAATAAAAGATATAGCTAATTTTTGTAGAGGTCCCAAATAGTGAAGAAGACAAACAATATGGGACAGAATGAGTTATTAGGAAGTAAAAGTAATGCTTGATATATCTCCAGAGGAAAGTACATGGCAACTTGGCAAGGAGTATTAAATTCTCCATTTCTTATTTCCTTTGTAGGCACATAGAAGCCTAGGTTTATTATTCATTAAATACAATATCTTTCCCCAGACGTTATTTCTTATTCTTTCATGTATTTCTTCTTAATGCCTGGCTGTAACTCACAACTTCCTTAGTTGAAACTAAGTTGGTATTTGGGTTGCTTGTTGGGTGAGAAAAGCCCAAAATGCTTCTCACTTTCTGCTCCAGTCTTCTGATTCTCATCAAACATGGCAAACAAATAAGTCTCAATAGCCCTCCCAGGCCTCTTTGGACTCCCACTCCCTCCTTTCACATGATTAATAAGGTTCCTATAGTAAGTCGCTGCATTCTGCACCGAAGCAGCAGGGCCGCCCGCAGACGGCCATCCACTCTCTGACACCACGATTACCACGTTGGGTCCGCCTGCCTTCTCTACAGCAGAGTAGGCAGCGTCCAACAGGGCATCGAAAAGGTTCCTGTATTGATTTTGGCCATCTTGTGGGAAACCTCCTGTTGCTGTGAAAAGGGCGTATGGAAGAGGCACGGTTTGTTGATTTTCGATGTGGCTGAAGTAGGGGTATATGTTGACGAGTAGCGGGTTGTTGGTGTTCTTTAGGAAGTTGATGATCGGTCCCATAAATGACCCCGAGGCACCATCGAAAGAGCCCTTACTAGGTGGAAACGAGTTGCTTACGAGTGCCGAGTATGTTGCAGTGGAAACCTGTTGGGAATTTAGATACTGTATAGGTTAGAGTCATTCATACAAAGGATCACAAAAATCGATTAGCAATAATAAAAATCTGAGGATAAAATTGAAAAATACTTTAGATACACATGTCCGGACATAAAGGTATTGAGAACCGTTTGTCTATGTTCCACATGCATCATGTGGAATTTATGTGCATCAAACGATTCTGAACACATGCAGGTTTGTTGGGATTTGTGTCTGAACATGTGTGTATGTAGCATGGTTAAAAGGTTATATCAAGTAGAAAACCTTGATTTGGTCCTTCAAGCCAGCAGAGGCAATTGCGTCGTAGATCTTTGACATGGCAGGGAGCACAAACGGAGCAAGGCGAGCCGTTGGACCACTGTTGGGATTGACCTCATTCCCAACGGCTATGATCCGAAACTTGGCGTCCGGATAATAGTTCAGGACGTTGTCTTGGACCCACTTTCTTGCAGCGGCAGCATTGTTAGCGAGACCCTCAAGATTGCTGTTAGGGACATCAAGTATGAATTCGATGCCGGACCCCCGGAGGGCTTGGAGAGCTTGTGGGTTCGGATCGTATATTCTCATCCTTCGAATGCCGTTGGATTTGTAGAGTTGGACCACATCTTGACTGGACGGTAGATTGTTGCCTAGCCTTCCGTTACACACTCCTACTTGTGCATCTGCATGAATTCGACTTCATTTAGCCAATATGTGGTTCGTTTAACACTTGGGAAATATCTATTTCCAGCAGATAAAGGTGCAAAGATCCGCATACATGCATATTGTACAGGTTGTTTAATTTTGAGATCTCTACACATAAATCTGAGTACCAAGCATTGCTCGGTGTATAAATCAGATAAATCAGTACCAAAAAGAGAACTTTAATACAAAAAAGTATTGTACCTCAGATTGTACCTTTTCAGCTCTCACTTTAAATTAAAAAAAAAAAAAAAAGCTCTCTTATTTTGATTTCACTGAGTTAATTTTGGCCTCTTGCATGTTTCATAATATTTTCACTTTGCTCATTGAATTTGGTTTTGAACTATTTTTTTGGCCTCCTATACTACAAACGAAAGTAGATCACTAAAATCTTTTTATCAGGATCGGCTCATAAGTTTTGGAGGCCAGAAACGAATCTCTTGGATGAGGCCTCCATATATTTTACATACAAAAATGGTCTACAAAAAGTCTCATAAAAAAAACCATTACAAAAGATTTACCATTATATATGAAATAGAAGCATATTATCCACACAAAAAAATGCAACTATTACAGTACCTCAAAATTCATCATTTGAAAATTAGTCTTTTCGCACTTTTTGCTGTAAACGTACTAATTAAGTCTCCATAGTCCTCAACTCCTTAGGCATTTCTTTTTTTGATCGCCCAGTGTTTCTAATGAGTAATTCTACCATTTGGGCCTATTTTGTGGCTTTTAAATTTCAATTGGGCATATTTTGTGTAAAGGAGACTCAATGCAAAAAAAATTTTTTGGACCATATATACATATATATAAAGATCCTAGAATTTTGGGGGTCCTCGTTTTTAACATTTTTTGGGGACCCGAAGCACGTGCTTCCCTGGCCTGCCCCTTTAGCCGGCCTTGCTTTTTATATAAAAAATAATAAGGAAAAAAATTTAGTGGTGCCGGCTCTATATATAATTTGGCGATAAAATTTTTTTTTTTGACATACTAATAGCATTCTTTGAAATCGTTGTGGTGGCAACCGCCGCCACTAGTCTCTCCTAGCTCCATCCTTGGTGTGGCCCAGACATTGTTCTGGCTATATAAAAAAAAATTCTGAAGAGTCTTTGATCAATTAATGTTGAACACTGTCATCACATTTGTGCCCCACATTTAGAAGTTAGAACTGCCTAATTAATATTGATATAATTAGGTCATCTATCGGACCATATCACATCATATACGAAATTTCGGTAACCATAAAACTTAGTATCATGCATCCAAGAAATTAAAATAGGTACATCGGTCATTATTATCAAGGATGGCGAAGCCACAAAACATATATTATGGCAAGTACAGTCACTTGACCCTAGTGGTGGAACCAGAAATCAAATTTATTTTGCGACTGTTAATGTTGATTTATGGTTTCACCGCACGCCTTAACAAAAATAAGAATTATATTAAGGAATGACAAAAGAATAACAAAAACATTTGTGGTAACAGCAATATAAAAGCTAACTTATTTACTAAGAAAGTTAATAAAATAAACTACCAAAACTAATCAATTGCTTGAATTATGTTAGTGGATCAAAAGTTTAAGAGCAATTCAATCAAAAATAAAAATGTCAATATTTAGCAATCTTGATCTGATTAGAAAGAAAATGTTTTTTTTTTGCCGGATTTTATTCCTGAACTGCCAAATTTGTTTTGCATTATGGGTACTATCCACAAAGAGAAAGAAATATATAAGACTACTGTCAAACACCCATTTATAACGTACGAACGAATATATATTTATCCATGTCTTTTTTTTTAAATGAGCACACACCCCAGAGAGAGAGAGAGAGAGAGAGAGAGAGAGAGAGACCTGTTATGTGGAGATTAGGAAGGACGAGTAGGAAAAGAGAAAGGAGAAAAGGTTTGTAGAACATAGTTGCATGAAAAACAGCCATTTGGTATGGAAGTTATAATGTAAAAGCAATATAATGTCTCCCTTTTATAGAGACAAATTAAGCATTCAAGTACCAAGCAAACTCTTCTTCCACCACCCCCGTCAAGCACTCCATAGTTTACTTTTCCTTAATTAGTTCGATTTTGAAACTATTACCATTAGGATTACTCTTACAGAAAAGAGAGTAATAATACTATGCTAATTAACTCGGGATTGATAGACAAACCAAGCAAGCTACTTTATAACTTCATGTTTGCTATCTCGTTGAAAGCTCGAGTTAAAAGATTTCGTTTGTTTCATTATGGAAACAAACCTTGATCATTTTTTGAAGCTCATGAAGCTTTCCAAACTAAGTTTGAAACTTGTAGTAATATTTAAAAAAATTCATTGTACTCGGGATCTGTTCGTTCAAAAGTTCATTCGAGATCGGCTTGCCGAATATATAAATCGAGACCGAACATATTTTTTAAGATTAGTGTTGAAACCAAACTTAAATACTAATCAGTGCTCCGCTCATACAGCTCATTTATCCGTCCAAATTTTTGTGCTTATAAAGGATGTAGTTGAGCAGAGGCCATTCATTTCAGACATATCACACATACGCTCGTTTCCCATGAACATGCCACGGTCCGTTTCTGTTATCCATGAAAATAATCAACACAAAAGGTAAATACAGTTTTGATCAATCGGTGCCGTTTGTAGAATACAAGGCTATGCACTATAACATTAATGTAAAAAAAAATTTAATTACTCCGCGCTATAGCTAGCTTACGCTCAACTCGTCGACCAATCCTGAACGACTAAAACCGCAAATATAGTTTCGACATATTACAATTTTCAACGTACACGCGTAAAGATCAATAGATGTTTTTTTCTCCCTATTTTATACGGCAGAGTCTAGTTCCATGTCCTAGTTTGCCAGCATTATAGGGTGGCCCATTTGCTTGTAGTTTTCTTAAAATTTCTTTGTCTGCATTAATACTAGTTGTTTAATTTCCTAGGATATAAGACAAGTCTTCATTTGATACCAAACAAGACTCCAAGTAAACCCATAACTGTACCGCTACCAATTATTGAATTTTTTTTTTTTTTTGTGATTTATTGACGATCGACTTGGTCCATAACCCTAGACCCAAGCTTGATCACCATTACCAACAACCACTCAACTCCACCACCAACAACCACTCAACTCCACCACGTTCTCCACCTTCAACTACCAGGACAACCACCTCTTTATGTCATATTTGGTACCCATTATATGGGCAAGAAATAAATGATTTTTTAATTTTTGTGGGGCCCTTTACGGGTGCTACAAAGATAAGTCAAACTACATATTATTCCTAAAATATTTTCTTATGAGTTCCTGAAAAAAAATTAGCTCAATCCGATATCGATAAGGGCTGTTTTAGACTTCATAGGACGCTCTACAAATTCTGAAATAATCCTTACCGATATCAAATTGAGCTAATTTTTTTTAAGAACCCATAAAAAAATATTTTAAGAATAATTTGAGGTTTGAATCATTTTTGTAGCACCTGTAATAGGTCCAAAAAAAATTAAAACAATCATTAATTTCTTGCCCATTTAATGGGTGCCAAACATGGCATAAAAGGGTAGAGCTTCTTGCACCAAAATAGTGTCGTTTTTTTGGAACAGCACACCGGCCGACCTTTGTGGTTAATTAGCAGGATCTCGTAGTCCAAAATCTTCTTACCTAGCTAATAACTTGATTCCAATAACGTATCTTTTGGGTTGGGTTCAAAATTTCTTCATGGTATTAGAGTCGTGCCAATTCCACCACATACGTTTAAGACATATATAGGGTACCTCCGGAAGAGAGGGTATTTTTGTAAATTTTCAAGACTTTTACTGCTTAGGGAACATTTGAGGGTATTTTGGTCATTTTTCATATCTTGTTAAATGGAGTTTCCCTCCTCTTGGGATTATATAGTACCCCACATATAGAGACAAAGTTAATTCTAAAACTATTAATCTTGATAGTCATTTCGAAAACCAAACATAGAATAACACTATAACAACATAGACACAACCGTTAGACACAACCGTTAGATCGGCAAATTTGGAACCCATCAAATCTGTTCTCTTTATCTTTATGTTTTTTTTTTCTTGCGGGGTAAAAGATGTTCTCTCCACCTACTTCATGTAAAAAGCTAAATGCTGTCTGATTGTGAAAAAGGTTTTAGCCTTCTAAAAGGTTAACAACTTTGCAAGGTCAATGTATTCTGGAAAGAAGAATTCATTTTTTTATTTTTATTTTTTATTGTATTCTTGGGAATACCATTCAATTCTTTGATAGATTCTCTGATTCGTCGGAGAAAAAAAATTCTTTGATAGCAATTAAAGCTTCTTTTTCGCACATAAGTGGCCATCAGACCAGTGACATTCATGATCTGGATATGAAAAAAAAAAAACTTCTCGATTTCAAGTTGCTAGCTCATATGAACTTAGTTTTTAGATGTACGTAGTACTATCTCGTACTAAAAATGCTACAATACGAAAATTTCAAAGCGATTCAAGGAGCGCCTAAAAAGGTATAAGCGCAATTTCCTCTCGTATTTTCTTGCTGGCATATGCCCCGAAGTCATCCAACTTCAAGGGATAGTAGGAAACAAAATCTGTCTAGCGATTCAAATGTAATTTTTTTTTGTCTTTATCTCCGTCAACTGATTCTTTTTTTGGCTCGGCAAAAGTTAACATTGTTATATTTAATTAGTTAGTCAAGCTTGACACCCTTGTCAAATGCATAAGAGTACACGTATGGTCCACAATCCGTGACGGATTTGACTGCAGTTTTCTGTGCAATGTCTATTAGAATTTAGAAAGGTCTTGGCAGTACTGCCCCAAGATTAATGTAAACCATCAAGTTTAGATGATGGTATGTGGGGAACTAGTCCAAATCTCTCTCTCTCTCTCTCAAAACTGAGACTAAGAGTGGTAAATGAGCGGATTTGGGTCAAATTTGGTAAGTTGTTAGTGGGATGGGTCTTTATTGGGTCATTGACCCATTTAGAGCCATTAACTATGAGTTTAATTACTCATACCTAATCCGACCCATTTATTTAAAAGCAAATCCGATCCGTTCATTAACCCAATTATATATATTTTAAATTTTAAAATGACTAAAATATCAATGTATACTAAAATAACGATATTACCCCTAAAAATTTAAATGACTAAAATATTCATGTACACTAAAATTACCAAATTACCCCTATACACTTAATTACCATATTACCATATTACCAACGCTCTTATCGTATGTTGTTGGGTTTGTTAGAAAATGTGCAGATGGGTTTGAGTATTTTGTTTAATCTAATGGACATCGAATTTTTTGAATCCTAGCCTGAATCACTGACCAGGAAGCAGACCCAGTAGGGGAATCGATTGGAGGACTCGCTAGTCAGAGAGGGCTTTTCTTGTTGCCAGCCGGCCAGAGAACGAGCACAGAGAGAGAGAGAGCAGAGGTGTACCAGTGTGTACCCGTCGATTTGAGGAGGGAGGAGAACGTGAGGGGTTCGCCGGTTGCCGGCCGGCCAGATAACGGGCAGAGAGAGAGAGAGAGAGAGATCTGTACCAGTGAGGTCATGAGGTGAGAGAGTGGTGTATGTCTTGAATAGTTGAACTGGAAAAGAGGAGAGATAGGTGCCCGTGAGTTGAGGGTTGTGTTTTAATCTCAGCTGTCCAAATAAGCTAGTGGAGTTTTTTTGTTGGGTTATACTCATGACTTATTGGGTCATTTAAGTTGACCAAATTAAACTCAATTAATAAATAGGTTAGTTGGATTGGACCCATTCTGACCCAATTACTAATAAGTGGGCTGAGTTAGGTCTATTTTTTAATGAACGAGTTTAGGTTACTTAATGGATTTGAATTTAATTTGCCACCACTATCTGAGACCAAATAGCCAGACAAAGAGCGACCCACAAAAACTTAGTGGCATATTCTTTCACAAGACTAAGTATAGTTCTAGCTAGCACTCCATTCACCTCCGTCTATTCCGTCACAAGACTAAGTACAATACTAGCTAGCACTCCACAAAAACATGGTGTTCACCGCTTGACTAGCACTCCACTCGCCTCCGTCTATTCTCATTAATCATTACTCCATATTTGAACATATTCGTGACAAGGTTGGCTTATTCAAGGAGGTTCCGTGAATCCCTTATTCATAGAGCCGCGCGATCTTGATCGTCCATTTCGGCTTTAGACAGTCTAGATTTACATTAAACTTACTCTTTTTCGAAAAAGTTTCATTACCATCCAAATTGTACAAAATACTGTTAAACGGTCGCGATTCACCTCCGTAAATAACTGTTCACGAAACCCTCTGTTAAAAAGATTTTCTCATTCGTGACTTTCTATGTGGTATATTTATTTCTTTCATTGCCACTATCCGTGGTGGACTTGACTACAGTTTTCTACACAATGTCTATTAGAATTTAGAAAGGTCTTCGCAGCACTACCAAGATTAATGTAAACCATCAATTCTAGACGAAGGTAGACGTGGGGAACCGGTCCAAATCTCTCTCTTTCTCTCTCTCTCAACTGACTGAGACGGGCCAGCAGCCAGACAAAAGCGACCCAAAAAAACTTAGTGGCATATTCTTTCACAAGACTAAGTATAGTGCTAGCTAGGTGTAGTACATTACTGCGAGACTTTGGCTTCCCACCTTTGACTTCCACACCTTTAAAATGTTACCATTTTTTGGCCACCAAATTAATAGTACAAACAAACTAGCTATTAGTTGTACGTGACTACAAACCCAAAGACGTATCGCACATGTTATTCTTTGTTTTGGATCTGCACTTCCATTGAAAAGTAAAGAGCACATTGGCAATCGATGTCGTAGCAGTATTGTGGGCAGCATGCCCTTGGAAAAAGGATTTCATTCTTTTTGTGCCAAAGCGGCCCGATAGATCAAGGGAGCGCGAGCGGAGAAACAGGCGCTCGCAAAACACAGAGTCGCCACCTGGGTTTGAAGGTCCGACACCCGAGAAACCGTATTTCGAAGCACCTACCGCGCTATTTTATTTGAAAAAGTGAAGGAACCAGTCCGTCATAACCATATCTAGGTTCGGGAGCCAGGTTACGAGAGGGGAAGGGTTTTAAGGCACCCCTCTCGCCCAATCCGGAGATCGGTCTCTACTTAGGCATTTTGCAAATGATTGTGATTCAATTTCTTCTTTAACCAATTTTAAGCCAATTAGAGCGGGGGAACAGTTAATCGGGGATTTAAAACTGTAACACATTTGCAGGATATGTTTGAATATGGCATGGAATGATGGAATACTATGAAAATGGGACAAAACTCAACCCCCTGATCAGAAATGAACCAAACTGCACGTGAGATGAGTGTAACACACATGAAAGCCACATTTGCATGCATGGATGTACGTGCATGCAAGGTGGACTATTGCGCGAGACACTCACACCATCGCGCGTGGGTCATGCTCCACCACAGGTTAAGTTTTATCCCCCTCCGGGCTTTGGAAGGACCAGTGCACACCCAGGAGGCAAACCAAGCAGTTTATATGTACTGAAAGTAAATGGTTAATTACAAATTATTACAAACAGGAGCCAAATTAATGAAAGGCAACCCCTAAACAGTAGGAGTGTTAAAACAGAGGCCAAGGGCCAAGCTGCTCATGCAGAGGCATTTCTTTGGAATCAGCGGATCGTCGAGACACTAAGTCCCTCGCGCGAGAGTCCTGACTGGACTTCCAGGAATTGCTTTGCATGCTCTGGGCTCTGGTTCATATCCAGAAGCAACCCAGAAGCATTCCAACAAAGAATGTAAGCAATAAGGGCTACTCTATGTATTTTAACATGCATAACAATGGTCTAAAAGGCCTACAAGCTATAAAACAGGTAATAACATGATAAAATAAGAAAACCCAACATCCCAAACCCCACGAGGACTGTCGCGCGAGACAGTGGACTGGCGCGCGTGAGTCTGAGTCACTCGCCCAAGGGTATGCTTCAAACAGTTTCTTGTAACTCTGCTAACTTTAGGACCAGAACTGGTATTGATTATCAATCCCGCCCTGTGACCCCCTTAGGAATCAGAATAGAAAAATGAAAGGTGTTTATACCTTTGCTTGAAAGGTTTTGGAAAGGGTTGAACAAGTTGAGAAGCTTGTGATAGAAAATGGAGTGAAGAAATGTATGGAAAGTGAGCTAAGGTTGAGAGCCTTTGTGCTTGCAAGAGTTCTTAATCTCCTAAACTTTTAAAGTTAGTGATTTTTGTGGCCCTTGTAAAGAAAGACAAAGGGGGGGTATTTATAGGAGGATTGGAGGACTAAAGATGGTGGCAAACACCCCCTTAGGACCAAACTTGGTGGCTAAGCTTGGTGGAAAAGGTGATGGGGAGAGGTTGTGATGGTGGAGAAACCAAAGCATGCACTGCCACGGGCCTGTGGAGAAAAACGGGATTCAAATAGTCCTGGAGACCCCCAGGTAAGCAACCAACTAGCTGGAAAAAGGTGAAAGTGATAGCTTAGGACCATCGCGCGAGACATTGGTGTCTCGCGCGAGGTAGCCACCTGTCGCGCGTGGGTCAACAGTCAAATGTTTGACTTTGACCACACCTGGCAAAGAGGACACTCGCGCGAGGGAGTGACTTCCACGCGCGAGGGTCAAACCCAAACCCAGGTTTGACTGTTTTTCTATTTTCTTTTAAATGGTTTAAAGGGTTCAAAGGGGGTTCCGCACACACCGAGCTCAATCCTTTCCAACCTTAAGACTGCTTTTTGATCTAGTTCATCATCGGGGAAACAAGAAACCGTAAAACTAATCTGGAAGTCCAGATTGGGGTGTCTACAGTAGCCCCTCTTTGACGGCGCTTGGAGCACCATTGACTTGGTACAAGTAACGTCAAAGAATTCTAGACACCCCTCAAGGCAATCCAGAGCAGAGCATAGTAAAGTAGACAAGCATACTTACAGAACCTGATTGGTTGAATGGACGGACGGACCGTCGCTAGGGATGGAAGTAGAAGTGGACGATTGCATTGTCGCTTGTTGATCGAATTTGGACAGGGCAGGTTGTCGTTACAGATGTGGACGGGACATGCCGTCGTTGCTAGAGATCAAGCTATCCTCGGCACAAAGTATTCCAACAAACACAGGTAGGTCGTGTCAGGGCAGGTTGAATTCCATCTGTTGGGAATCAGAGCCAATCTCCTTATCAAAGACCATCCGAGACAGAGCAATAAGCCTGCTGGAAGATGCACTTGCGACTAGACTGAGGGTGATTGTCGTTCGGGATAGGCCAAGACGGACTCTCCTGTGGAACAATCAGTTGCGAATGAACGGACCATTGGACGATATCTGATCATCATTGTGGACTGGATGGACGATGTGTTGATCGCCGTTTGATGAATTTGACAGGACTGGCTGCCGTGAAGGCGGACGGAGAGATCAATGTGTTGATTGATCAAACCGCTAGGGAACTCTGACAGGACCGGCTGTCATGAATGCGGACGGGAAGATCAATGTGCTGATTGATCAAACCACTGGGGAACTTTGACAGGACCGGCTGTCGTTGAAACGGCTCCGCAGGATAGCATCCTTTGGTTTACAAACCGAGAATTGGACAGGAGAGATTTCCAACGCATCCGCTGACCAATGATAACAAAACCGCAGGAGATCGCATCGCATCCTTCGGCAAACAAATCGAGAGTTAGAGAGATTTCCATCGCATCCATTAACCAACGAGAACAAAGCCGCAGGAGATCGCATCGCATCCTTCGGCAAACCAAATCGAGAGTTAGGGAGATTTCCATCGCATCCGCTAACCAACGAGAACGAAACCATAGGAGATTGCATCGCATCCTTCGGCAAACCAAATCATATGACGGCAACCATGCTGGCCATCTTCCTACTTTCAACATTTAATGTACACAATCACTACAAGAAAATACAAGTTCGCCGACTAAAAGTTTAGTCGGCAAATGTCAGATTTTAGTCGCCCAAAGGTTTCAGCGACTAAATTTTTGGTCGCCAGGTTAGTCGTTGACACTTGGTCTGGGAAAGTTTTTCCCGACTAAAAATTTTTGTCGGCGAAAAAAATAACTTATGCCGACTAAATTTTTGTCGGCGAAAATGAACAACTTTTCCCGACAAAATATTTTGTCGGCGAAAATGAACAACTTTTCCCGACCAAATATTTTGTCGGCGAATGTAAATTTTTTTCAGATTTTTTTTAACTTTTTTTTGATTTTTCAAAAAAATTTTATAATTTTATAATTTTTTATTATTTAATTATCATTTTCGCCGACAAAATATTTGGTCGGCGAATGTAAATTTTTTTCAGATATTTTCAGATTTTTTTTCGATTTTTCGAAAAAATTTTATAATTATATAATTTTTTATTATTTAATGCCGCCACGTGGCGCCCGGCGTAGCGGCCACGTGGCTACATGCTCAAACTTGTGACCTTTACGCTACCAAGACTCGAACCCGAAACCTCTTGGTTCCTTAGCTCGCTCCCGAACCAACCGCGCTACCCGCACACATGTGATTGTAGGAAGAACAACTAATATTTATACTATATAGCGCCCAGAAGCAAGTCTTTTTTTGCTCAGATCAAACCTTTTCCGGTCATTTTTTTTGCCGATTCTTTGCGAGGACCCTTAAAAATACGTTTTGAACATATTGAGCGGTTCGGATTATCATAATCCTATTTCCATCGTGTGGCTAAAGTACATTACACTATAAAACATTAACTTTTTGTCGAAAACTGTTCCGATCAAACCCTTCCTGATCATTTTTTTTTGCCGATTCTTTACGAAGACCTTTAAAAACACGTTTTGAACACATTGAGCGGTTCGGATCATCATAATCCTATTTCCATCGTGTGGCTAAAGTACATTACATTATAGAACATTAGCTTTTTGTCGAAAACTGCTCCGATCAAGTCCTTCCCGGTCATTTTTTTTGCCAATTCTTTGAGAGGACCCTTAAAAACACGTTTTAAACACATTGAGCGGTTCGGATCATAATAATCCTATTTTCATCGTGTGGCTATAGTACATTACACTATGGAACATTAGCTTTTTGTCGAAAACTGCTCCGATCAAGCCCTTCCCGGTCATTTTTTTTTACAGATTCTTTGCTCGAGGACCCTTAAAAACTCGTTTTAAACACATTGAGCGGTTCGGATCATAATAATCCTATTTTCATCGTGTGGCTATAGTACATTACACTATGGAACATTAGCTTTTTGTCGAAAACTGCTCTGATCAAAGCCCTTCCCGGTCATTTTTATTGCCGATTCTTTGCGAGGACCTTTAAAAACACGTTTTGAACACATTGACCGGTTCCGATCATCATAATCCTATTTTCATCGTGTGGCTATAGTACATTACACTATAGAACATTAGTTTTTTGTCGAAAACTGCTCCGATCAAGCCTTTTCCGGTCCTTTTTTTCCCCAATTCTTTACGAGGATTCTTAAAAACATGTTTTGAACACATTGAGCGGATTGGATCATCGTAATCGTGTTTCCATCGTGTGGCTATAGTACATTACACTATAATAGATGACCTTGGTTCATAACTAAGATCTTCTTCTGTAGTCTAATATACTATAGCCACACGATGGAAATAGGATTATGATGATCTGAACCGCTCAATGTGTTTAAAACGTGTTTTTCAAGGTCCCCGTAAAGAATCGACAAAAAAAATGACCGGGAAGGGCTTGATCCGAGCAATTTTCGATGAAACTTCTCGAAAACTGCTCAGATCAAGCATTTGCCGTTCATTTTTTTTGCCGATTCTTTGCGAGGACCCTTAAAAACACGTTTTAAACACATTGAGCGGTTTGGATCATCATAATCCTATTTCCATCGTGTGGCTATAGTAGATTTACACTATAAAACATTAGCTTTTTGTCGAAAACTGCTCCGATCAAGCCTTTCCCGGTCATTTTTTTTGCCGATTTTTGGTGAGGACCTTTAAAAACACGTTTTCAACACATTGACCGGTTCGGATCATCATAATTTTTTTTATTCCGATGGTTTTACACTCCCCATTTGAACACCTATTAATATCATTTTTTTAAAATAAATTTTATTTTTATTTTTGAATGCAATAATTTTCTTTTTTAACAAATGCCTTTAAATAAATCTTTTTTTTATGCAATTTATACTATACAAATAAGTTTTTTTTACTCCGATTATTTTACTCTCTCCATTTGAACACTCATTATACAAACAACAACTAATATTATTTTTTAAAATAAATTTATTTTTATTTTAGAACGCAACAATTTTCTTTTTTAACAAATGCCTCTTTTTAACAAATTTATTTTTTAACAAAGGTTTGATCCGAACATGTTTTGATAAAAATAAAACACTTTTATAGCGTTTTTAGCAAAATTGCTCGGATCAAGCCCTTTTCGATCATATTTTTTGGTGAATTCTTATGAGTACCCTTAAAATCACATTTTCAACACATTGAGCGGCTCGGATCATTGAAATTTGATTGGCCAAAAACAATATATTTTGTTTATAGTCGGTCAAAGAATACATAATTTTTGTTTCTTTAATTACAAAAAATACTTTTGCCCGACTAAAAATATTTTAGTCGGAAAATCAATATTTTTTTGTTTTTTTTTATTACAAAAAATATTTTTCCCCGACCAAATAAAATTTAGTCGGAGAAAGCATAGGTCAACGGCGACTAAATAAATTTTAGTCGGCGAAAGCTAGGCCAACGGCGACCAAATAAATTTTAGTCGGTGAAAGCATAGGCCAACGGCGACCAAGTAAAATTTAGTCGGCGAAAGCTTAGGTCAATGGCGACCAATTAAAATTTAGTCGGCGAAGCTTAGGTCAATGGCGACAAATTAAAATTTAGTCGGCGAAGCTTAGGTCAATGGCGACCAATTAATATTTAGTCGGCGAAGCTTAGGTCAATGGCGACAAATTAAAATTTAGTCGGCGAAGCTTAGGTCAATGGCGACCAATTAATATTTAGTCGGCGAAAGCATAGGCCAACGGCGACGAAATAAAATTTAGTCGGCGAAAGATTAGGTCAATGGCGACCAATTAAAATTTAGTCGGCGAAAGCTAGGCTAACGGCGACCAAATAAATTTAGTCGGTGAAAGATAGGACAACGGCGACCAAACTGATTTTGGTCGGCGAAAGGCAAGGCAACGGCGACTAAATTCCATTTAGTCGGGGAATTTGGTCGGCAAAAGTGTTTTTTCTTGTAGTGAATATGCAATGATGTATACGAAATTGAAAATGCAGATGCAAGCTAAGGGCGGCTCCTAGGAGGACAACGATGCCTAAGGACTACCATTGAGCCTCATTATTGTAATGTCTGTTACTTCTGAGATGCACACCCAGATAGAGAGACATTGAACGGGCTGACATGCCCCAGTTGACGGATTTGGGCTTGTGTGCCCTCTCTTTGATGCTTAGGCAGACGTGCCAGACAGATATGCTTTGCTTGGCCTTGGGCTGACGTGCCCTTGCTGTTCATGAGATTCCACAGCTTGTGGATTATAGGAGCTAGGGTAGCAATGTAACAATTGCGTTTTCCAATTTGTTGATAAAAACTAACCGCTAATATCTAAATTGCATTGATAAGTGACCTGAATTGACACACAGAACCGCGCACATATGTACAGACTTGCCTAGCTCGAATGAAAAGGGGGAAAGAGCCCCAGGGTACAGTGCGAACCCTTAGGCACACAAAACATAATGAATTTTGGGCATTAAGGGGTCAGAACTCACAACATTCCTTAGACAGGTGAAATTGACACTTGTGAGAGACGCAAAAAGGCACAAAGACCTGTACAAACGAAACCAAGAAAAGCATCCCGACACAACATTTGATTGAAAAACTGGAACAATGTCGCAAAGATGGACAGAAGATGCAGATGATGACTCGCATAGGCCCGGACTGAAACCGACACCCCCGTGCAGTCACATTAGGCCATATGACCTGCATGGTATGACAAGACTTGGCAAAAGCCCCTGGAACGATATCTGAGGGCAGTAGCAGGCTACTGCTAGAATTGAAAGAGCATGCACAAGACTGAAACCAACGCGAATCACTTTGAACAAACGCGCATGACTATAAGCTAGCACGCGAGGCTGCAACTGCTCATACCAGACTTCGCTAAACTTAGAATAAACTATGAGCCATTAGGCTTCTAGCATTTCGTTCTGTTTTTGATGCTTCAAATATTTTTAAGGCTTTATGCTCAGCCTGTAAATAGAAATAGCAGTTTTGCAATAAAATTGAAAGACAAAGGTTTTCCCCCTTCTGGTTCCTCCAACGCAGCTTGATCTTTGATCCTCTCAGACCCTTGATGGGTACCAAAACGTCAACCATGGATCCACTTTGATAGAGTGTGACCGAGTCTCAAAGAGAGACTGCCTACGAATCCCAAGCTAGGGAATCAGGGCAGATCGTAGTTCAGGCCAAAGGTTAACTCTCGAGTATTTACCTCTCCTTTTGCGCTCTAACTTTTGCCTAGAACCGCCCATTCGGGTTTTCAGCCTAGCGAGCTTTCAAATATCGCCTATTTACTTTTTCCTAGACCCCCCTTCAAAGGTTTTCGGTCTAGCAGGTTGCTCTAACTTTTGCTTGGAACTACCCACCCTTGGGGTTTTCAGCCCAACGAGCTTCTCTCAGGGAAAAGTAACTGTTTGAATTGATCCAGGTTGACTAAGGTATTGAATTTGTTGCCATCGAGGTCGACAATCTTTGGCTGCAGCCCCAGATACAATGGCTTTGATGACGCAGGGTCAGGAGTGCTTCGGTTGGAAATGACTTCCTCCGGGCCATTTTTTACACTATCTCATTTGTACTTGGCGGAACCCCATTGCTGTCGCTTTTGAACATGGTATGAGGCCCGGAGCCCTCTTGAGCTTCTGTTTTCTGGATTGGCACCCGATAACAGGGGGTTTGATGCTTCTTTATCTTAGAATCAATGCGAGGCGTGACTTGATGAGACCACGCCAACATGTCGATGAATTCTTTGAGCCTGTCTGACCGAGCGCAATGCTCCTTTGGCGCGGTGTTTGGACCAATTTTGAACCTTTCGGGGGGTTATACTTGTCTTTCAAGTTTATTGAAAATTACTTCTTCTTTTAATAGGCTGAGCATGCCTTTTATCTTCCCTTTTGGCGAGAGAACACATTTCCTTGGGAATGGTCCCATCGAAATTTATCCCTTTGTCGTCAGGGTCGACATAGTTTATTCAAAAGCTAGCGAAGTACTTTAGAAGCAAGATAATGCATATCATAAAAACCCAGGGGGTTCGCCAAGTACAACAGACTCAAAACTTGAAACAAAAGCTACGACGTGGAGGGCCAAGAGGCTCGAACTCCGACTCAGAGCTAGACTAGACAAACGCAAAAGACTCTGTGTCAAACTCAGATAAGACGCCAATGCAAACTAGACGCGGTTTTAAAAATGCAACTGTTAAAAAGCTACCCGTAGCTTCCACAAAAAGAGGTAGGATTCAGCAGATGTCAGGCCCAAGCAACAGTACTTCGGCTTCTTCAGCTTCTTCAACCAAACCTACTTGATGCTTCTTTGATCAATGGACCTCAACCAGTCAATCTTCTCATTTGTAAGCCCCTCATCACTGTCAAACCAAATGTTGGCAGTGAAAACCTCAATTGCCCAACCTACTGCCATCATGTTAACCTCCGGTTCGGACGGGATGGATACGATGGGTTTGGGTTGATTTGCTGGGACGATATAGTGGCTAGGGTTGAATATGGTAGAGCTCGGGTTGATTCGAGTGATTTGAGTGGAGGTGATAGATACCTGACCAACCAGAGGGTCAGACCCGTGTTGAGGCAAGGAGTTGGAAATGATGTTGGGCTTTGGTGGAACCTGAACCGTGCCATCATCAATAAGATCTTGAATTTCATGTCGAAGACGATAGCACTTGTCAGTTGGATGACCAGGCATTTGGTGGAAGGCACAGAAGAGATTAAGGTTGTAACCGGTAGGTAAGACTTTGGGTGGGAAAGTTGGGGCCAAAGGTTTGAGATGCCCAGACTTGACAAGTTTCTCCATCACTGCGGACAGAGGTGCCTCGAAGATAGAGAAACTCCGAGGTTGGGTTCGGGCCCGGTAGCTTTGGGCCTTTTGAACCTGATTGACATCGACTGTATGATTAGAGGAAGCAGCAGCATTATCCCCTCTTGTAGCCGTGCTGGCGTAATTGCTACCGCCAAACAGTGCACTATTGTTTCCAGAGTAAGCTTTTGACTTTGATTTCTGAGGATTGGAAGAAGAAGACTCCCCTCTTGGCAGAATCCCACTTTGCAGCGCATCCTCGATGGCCAGGCCAGCATCGAAGAAGGTTTCAAAGTTGGCGGACGCTTGAGCAAGCACCAGGTGCCTAGCATAGTCCGGCTGGAGATTGCGGGAGATGATGCGGAGTTGGTCTCTCTCGCTGGGGCGCTCAGTCGCTCAGTCATTAGAGCGGCTTTGGCTCTCCACCGCTTGACAAAGTCTGCAAAAGACTCCTTAGCTTCCATTTTCGTGGATTCTAACTCCCGAGTAGTCATCTTGAGCTGAGAGTTGTAGTTGTATTGAGCGATGAAGGCAGACCCAATGTCTTCCCAAGTTCTTCTTTTGGAGATGTCGAGCGACAGAAACCAATAGAAGGCAGTCCCAGAGAGAGTTTGAGGGAAGAGCTGAGACATGACCTCACTTTCTACTTTGAGTAGCTTCATAGCAGCATGATAGCCATAGAGATGAGTCTTGGGATCACCGCTCCCATCGAACTTGACCAAGTCAGGCATTTTGAATTTGTCTGGCAGGTTAGCATTAGGGTACAGGCAGAGACGATCCAAATCAATCCCTCCTGCACTGATCTTCCCAGATTTTGAGACAGCCTCTTCTAGCTTAGCCATCTTAGCCATAAGAGCTACCATATCAGGATTCAAAACAGGCCTACCACCTATCGACCGCTTTGCAACAAAAAGTGAACCTCCCTGGTTGGGGTGAACAATGAGACACCCTCGTGATTCGGATGCAGGACCATGACAGTCGCTCTGGTCGCCTCATCATCCTCGCCTTCCTCTTCGAGTGGAGGGGAAGACGAGTGTTGACAAGGTCATTGAGACGGGTGATGTTGGCATCGGTCTGGATGGCCCTCCGCCGCATAGCAGTGATATTCTGGAGGTTCATGAGCATGTCTCCCGGAGAAAGTGGTTGAACCTCCGCCGACTGACATGGTAGGTGATTCAGAAGTGCTCGATGCAGAAGATGGGGATGCTGGTTGCCCTTCCTGTACAACCGGTGGTGACCCTGACTGTAGAGCAGCCAATAAAGAGCGCGGAGAGCCTTCCGTTGCGACTTGATTGGGATTGTAACCTGACCAACCTTTGACTCGGATTCTGAAGACGTTCCCAAGTAGGTTTGGCTCTTCCTTTCGGTACTCTCTTACTAGGTGCAATGGCTATGAACTAGACAGTAAAAATAAGTGAAAGCTCAGTGGCGTTCCTGCAGCAATTAGAATGCAATGCATACGTCGTTGTCGGTGTCAGCCCTAGACTCTGCAACTAGAGACGAGTTTGCCTCATGATGTTCAGACGCTGCCAAAATCCTCAGATTTCTTTTCGAGGGTGTATCCTTTGAATAGATCAAGCTGATCCTAAGAGATGTCAAAACAGACTAAGTCTTCGACTAGTCCCTTTTGAAGATTCGACTTTGAACTTAGAACAACTCGGTATTGATGGCGTGACACCTTCACCGGGGTGGCTTCAACGACAACGCGCGTTAGCCGGGCGGTGTACGTGCTTAGTACGATAACCAAAATGACATTAATATCACGAAATCAACACTTTGTGGTTCCTTATTTTCAGCCGAATCCTTAATCGGGCATGAGCCGGGGACTTAATAAGGTTTGATTTCCCAAAGTCTCGCTAATCTAAGGACTTGAAAAATTAACAACATGCACCATCAAGATGCATGACTCTTCATCGGGTTTAGCAGCATCCAAATTAGTATAAGACAGACTCGAAAGCGAGAGACAACCTAGAAGCCGCCCTAAACATGCTCCTATGCAAAATGACATGTATGTATTTACAGTCCCAGAGACGAGTTTGCCTCATGAATTTCAGACGTGGGCAGATTCTTCAAAATTCTTTTCGGCGATGTGTCCTTGAGTAGATCGATAGATCCTAAAAGATGTCAAAATAGACTTAGAAACAACTCGACATTGATGACGTGGCACCTTAACCTCGAACAACATGGTGTATAGTGACAACGCACTTCAACCTAGGCGGCGCCAGTGACATAGCATCAATACTTTGTTGTTCCTTATTGTCGGTTGAATCCTTAATTAGGCATGAGCCGAGAATTTAGCAAATTTTGATTTCTCAAAGTCTCATTGAACTAAGGACTTTGCGATTGATAACGAACATTCGACAGAATGAACGACTACTCATCTGGTCCAACAACGTCTTAGACAGCGTAAGACAAACTCGAAAGAAAGATCTGCCCTAAGCATGCTCCTATGCAAAACAGTGTATGTACAGTGCATGCGATAGGGAAAGCAGTAACACGTAGACAGTATATGGAGTTAGATGCAAGTAGATCCTACCCTGTAGGTACCTGTCCTAGTTTGGAGAGTTCAAATGCTTTGTATATGCAAAGGCCGGTTTTGGTTCGTAACGGGTTCTTCGGACTAGGGCCACAGATATACCTCCCGTTGCCCGCGATATCGCTGAGCAACAGTCAAACGGTAGCATGACCCATCATCGTCGAAGGTTGTTGGTCATTCGGGGTCCCCGGGCTCCGGTAAACCGTGCCAGATTTTCAAAATGATCCAACGATCCTTATCCCACACCGATGCAAATGAGAATACTAGAAATTGATTAAGAAGAAGAAGAATCACAAAATCACAAAATGCCTTTTTAAGCTCGGCTCACTTTATTTAGTCCAACTTTAGAGGAAACTACGCAAGTGAACAATCGAAAAAGTCCCAGATCAGATTGGCCAGACACGAGGTCCTGTTAAATCACCATTCCAACCTTCGGCAGCGCGAAGCTCACCGTTTTGACAGACTTTTAAGGAGTTGTTTACAAACGTATTAAACTCTAAGTATGAATTAATATTGTTTCGATTATCCCCAGCGGAGTCACCACTGTGGGCAGCATGCCCTTGGAAAAAGGATTTCGTTCCTTTTGTGCCAAAGCGGCCCGGTAGATCGAGGGAGCGCGAGAAGCAGGCGCTCGCAAAACACAGAGTCGCCACCTGGGTTTGAAGGTCCGACACCCAATGAACCGTATTTCGAAGCACTTGCCGCGCTATTTGATTTGAAAAAGTGAAGGAACCAGTCCGTCATAACCATATCTGGGTTCGGGAGCCAGGTTACGAGAGGGGAAGGGTTTTAAGGCACCCCTCTCGCCCAATCCGGAGATCGGTCTCTACTTAGGCATTTTGCAAATGATTGTGATTCAATTTCTTCTTTAACCAATTTTAAGCCAATTAGGGTGGGGGAACAGTTAATCGGGGATTTAAAACTGTAACACATTTGCAGGATATGTTTGAATATGGCATGAAATGATGGAATACTATGAAAATGGGACAAAACTCAACCCCCTGATCAGAAATTAACCAAACTGCACGTGAGATGAGTGTAACACACATGAAAGCCACATTTGTATGCATGGATGTACGTGCATGCAAGGTGGACTATCGCACGAGACACTCACACAATCGCGTGAGGGTCATGCTCCACCACAGGTTAAGTTTTATCCCCCTCTGGCCTCTGGAAGGACCAGTGCACACCCAGGAGGCAAACCAAGCAGTTTATATGTACTGAAAGTAAATGGTTAATTACAAATTATTACAAACAGGAGCCAAATTAATGAAAGGCAACCCCTAAACAGTGGGAGTGTTAAAACAGAGGCCAAGGGCCAAGCTGCTCATGCAAGGGCAACTGCTGGAATCAGGCGGACTGTCGCGCGAGACACTAAGTCCCTCGCGCGAGAGTCTTGACTGGACTTCCAGGAATTGCTTTGCATGCTCTGGGCTCTGGTACATGTCCAGAAGCAACCCAGAAGCATTCCAACAAAGAATGTAAGCAATAAAGGCTACTATATGTATTTTAACATGCATAACAGTGGTCTAAAAGGCCTACAAGCCATAAAACAGGTAATAACATGATAAAACAAGAAAACCCAGCATCCCCAAACCCCACGAGGACTGTCGCGCAAGACAGTGGATCAGCGCTGAGTCCGAGTCATCGCGCGAGGGTTTGCTTGGTCACAGTTTCTTGTAACTCTACTAACTTTAGGACCAGAACTGGTATTGATTACCAATCCTGGCCCTGACAGCCCCCCTCAGGGATCAAAACAGTAAGCAGAAAAGGTGTTTATACCTTTGCTTGAAAGGTTTTGGAAAGGGTTGAACAAGTTGAGAAGCTTGTGATGGAAAATGGAGTGAAGAAATGTATGGAAAGTGAGCTAGGGTTGAGAGCCTTTGTGCTTGCAAGAGTTCTCAATCTCCTAAACTTTTAAAGTCAGTGATTTTGTGGCCCTTGTAAAGAAAGACAAAGGGGGGGTATTCGATGGTGGCAAACACCCCCTTAGGACCAAACTTGGTGACTAAGCTTGGTGGAAAAGGTGATGGGGAGAGGTTGTGAGGGTGGAGAAACCAAAGCCTGCACTGCCACAGGCCTGTGGAGAAAAACGGGGTTCAAATAGCCTGTAGACCCCAGGTAAGCAACCAACTGGCTGGAAAAAGGTGAAAGTGACTGCTGGGAACCGTCGAGCGAGACACTGAGAGTGTCACGCGAGTGTGCCACCTGTCGCGCGTGGGTCAACTGTCAAATGTTTGACTTTGACCACACCTGACAAAGAGGACACTCGCGCGAGGGTCAAACCCAGACCTAGGTTTGACTGTTTTTCTATTTTCTTTTAAATGGTTTAAACGGTTCAAAGGGGTTCAAAGGGGGTTCCGCACACACCGAGCTCAATCCTTTCCAACCTTAAGACTGTTTTTTGATCTAGTTCATCATCGGGGAAACAAGAAACCGTAAAACTAATCTGGAAGCCCGGATTGGGGTGTCTACAGGTATTTTGGAGACATCTCGAAAGTTGGGCCATTTAATTTGTTTGCCCATGACTTTTTTTTAATCAAGTTTGTTTATGACTTTAATTAGGAAAAGTCTACAGTACACACCCCTTAAAAGGATATACCATATACACCTATTTTATGATTCATTCATAATATTTTGGGAAATTTATAAAAATGGTCCTCCTAGTTTCACCCAAGTCTCATTTTCATCCTTCAAGTATCAATTGCAACTCTTTTGACCTTCAAATTTGGTTTTCGTACTAATTTGGTCCAATTAATAACGTCTGTCAGCCAAACTGGTTGAGAAAAATCAAATTGAGGGCAGATGTCATCAATTGGACCAATTTGAAACGAACTGCAACGTCCAAACTATCATCAATCTGATTTTTTCTGTCCAGTTTAGCTAACAGAATTTATCAATAGGATCAATTTGGTACGAAAACCAAACTTGAAGGTCAAAAGAGTTGTAATTGATACTTAGAGGACCAAAATGAGACTCGGATGAAACTAGGAGAACCATTTACATAAATTTCCCTAATATTTTAGTGTGTTTTATAACTTTCTTCTAGAATTCATAGTTTTTCAGTAGTACAATTTGTAATATTTTCATTATGATTCATAACATTTTAATGTATCTCGTAACCTTTATACGATTCTTAACTCTTTAGCAATACGATTCGTAACATTTTCTCTATAATGCATAACATTTTTTGGGGTGCATATGATACACACCCAAATAAATGGTGTGTATTGTAGTCTTTCCCCTTTGGATTCTATGCTTTCGAACAAGAAACGATCAAACGACTTCAAAAATTGTTTAAAAAGATTTCCTATAAACACCCGAACTTAATGAAATATCTAATTGAGGCGTTTCAAATTGGGTTGCAAAGTTGGTATAAAGGGCTACAGGTTTACGTGAAATAATAATTCTCCAATTTTGATGTTTACTAGATCAAAATGGGTCCAAAAGCAGTTTCATATTTTCTGTGAATAACTCCTTCCAAATTTCCCTTTGGTTTGGAGTTTCCTAATTTGCTTGGGGGTTGCTAAAAGTATAAAAATGAGTTTTTACGTCAGAGTTAATTAGTTGTGAATAAATATAGAGGGCGAAGATTTGAAGAGTCATCCCATTATGAGTGGCTGAACCGATATATAGGTGTAGACATTCAAGTAATATTGTTCTTAGTGTTCTTAATTCCATAATTTCTAGGCTTTTATTCAAATCTTGATTCCATGGTAAGGATTCTTTTCATTATCTAAATGGGTTTCATATTTTCTTATCTATCTTGTGTTTGTATTCTAGAATTCAAATATAGTCATGCAATGGTTTTCTGAGTTTGTGATTCTATGTGATTGAGATAGATTATGCTAGGAGAGACAAGTCATTTCTATGAGACGATTCGTGCAAAGCCTAAGATAGTCTATGCCGATTAATGATTCGCAATAATCTCCTTTGCGATTATTGATAGGGATTGCATGTGCTAGCATTAATCATAATTGATTTACATAGTAAACCTCTTTGCTCACACTCTCCTACAATCTTCATACAATAGATTCTAGCTCCATTACTTCGATATCAAAGATTTGGGTCTGTCCGGGAAAGCGGGACAATCCCTCTTCCATACTATATATTTGAATGGGAAAAATTCAAAATACCCCCCAACCTTTAGACCAAAATTCAATTAGGCTCCCAACCTTTTAAAAACTTCAATTTTACTCCCAACGTTATCTTCCGTTAATCAAAATGCCCCCTTCCGTCCGAATGACTAACGGATTCCGTTAAAGGCTCCGTTAAATATCATCCCAATCGAATTTTGATGATCCGAGCCGCTCAATGTGTTCAAAACGTGATTTTAAGGGTACCCGCACGAAATTAGTAAAAAAAATGATCGGGAAGGGCTTCATCTGAACAGTTTTTTTTATTGAATTCAATAAAAAAAACTGTTCAGATGAAGCCCTTCCCGATCATTTTTTTTGCTAATTTTTTGAGGGTACCCTTAAAATCATGTTTTGAACACATTGAGCGGCTTGGATCATCGAAATTCGATAAGAAAAAGGGAGGTGCAAATCGAAGCAAAATCCGGACGTTCGGACTTGAACAAAATTCGGATCAATCCGCCTCTCCTCTTTCCCAATCGAATTTTGATGATCCAAGCCGCTCAATGTGTTCAAAATGTGATTTTAAGGGTACATGCGTGAAATCGGTAAAAAAAATGACCTGAAAGGGCTTCATCTGAATAGTTTTTTTATTGAACTATTCAATAAAAAAATGTTCAGATGAAACTCTTACGGGTCATTTTTTTTGCCGATTTCTAGAGTGTACCCTTAAAATCACGTTTTGAACATATTGAGCGGATCGGATCATCAAAATTCGATCGGGATGCTATTCAACGGAGCTTTTAACGAAATCCGTTAGTCATTCTGACGGAAGGGGGCGTTTTGATTAACGGAAGATAATGTTGGGAGTAAAATTGAAGTTTTTAAAAGGTTGGGAGCCTAATTGAACTTTGGTCTAAAGGTTGAGGGGTATTTTGAATTTTTCCCTATTTGAATAGGCAGTCGCCCTTATTCTGGTTGAAGTAGTCACAATTTTAGTTGTAGTATGCGTAAACAAATAAACCCATGCCAATCCACTTTCAGCCATTTTTATCAAACTGCCTAAGTTTAATGACTTTGCCAGTCACTCGCCCAAGTTTATACACAACTTGATTTGCAGTGGTGATGGATTCGAAATCCTAGATTACTCTTCCTTAGTTTTCCACCACTTTCATTTGTTTTGTTTAATTTAGTTAGAGAATTTACAAACAAATCACTTTTCTTGAATTGATTAAGAAATTAATTGAATTGAGGGAATTTAATGTAACTCAGCCATTCAGTCCCTCAGTGTTAACCCAGTAGTTAACTCCAAGGTTTTACAAATATATTTTGAATCGAAAACGACACGATCAAGCCGCAGATCAAAATTCATATCCCACCACAAAATCTCGTAATTTCGTGATTGGACGCTAAAAAAATTGCACCTTGAACCACAAAAATTGCACTAATCGATCCTCAAACACTTCAAAGCTTAGCTCGACCTGTTTGTAGCCCTAGTTGGCTATAACAAGATCATAGGTGTGGCTACGATAATGTGGAGGCACGTCCTATTGAGACAGTTATTTCTATAAAATAAAACCTCCAATTATCTCATTTGGAAGCTCATGATATACAAGGATAATAGATTCCAATATACAATTAAGTACTTTTTGGCATGATTGATCTTTTTGAGAAGCTTTGTAAAATGAAGAGTTTCGATCATATTACTAGGTTTGTAGTGAGCCCGAAAAAGCTAAAACTGGACCGGTCCAATGATTTTGGTAACTTTAGAGGATCCAAACCCCTTGACATGTTGGCACAAAACCAAAAATTACTGAGAAAACAAGACGATCACTAGACCCATAGATATTGCGGCGAGAGCAAGATCCACCCACGTCCACGAGCGGAGTACTCGATTGTTGGGGATGCAGACAACTTTCAGCAACAGAGATCCGTGACCCGCGCAGGGGTTCCGCGGTAGATGGTCTGCGACCAGCGCGGAGAGTTCCGCAACAAGTAGGCTCGAAGTCAGGCTCGAGGCAGGTAGGGCGCGACAGGCAGGCTCGCGCCCGGGATGGGCCGTGGGCCGCGGGCCAAGTTGGTTGGAGGGGTCCAACTGTCACTTAGGGTTTGCCTATAAATATTAGTTGTTGTATTCATTATTTTTTGAACAGTTTGCTCGAGGTTGTACAGAGAGAAAATTTCTAGAGAGGATTTTTAATGAGAGAAAGTGCAAGAGAAAAGTTTTCTCAGAGAGGAAGGAGAATATTTGTAATCTTTCATTTTTCTTTCATTCATAGTGGACTGGTGTGGCTCTCGGGAACGTAGGTAAGTTGCCGAACCTTGTATATCTATGTGTTTTGTCTTTCTATTCCTCTTTTTCTTTCTTTTCTCTGGTTTGTTTTCTGTGACGATAATATCCCAAGATCTTGATTGTTTTTGTTCGTTGTGAGTCCGAACGTGAGGCTCCGATTTCCCAACAATTGGTATTAGAGCTGCGGTTGTGGTAAGGGCGTTCAATAGTTTTCCGATTGAAGCTTTTGGGTAGTCCAGATTTCAGTGGGAGCCATGGGTTTAAAAGAAGGGAAATCGAAGATCGAGAAGTTCGATGGTTCGAATTTTGCTTTCGGGAAGATGCAGATGGAGGACTATCTGTACCAGAAGGATTTTTATCGGCCGTTGTTGGGTAAAGAAAAGGGGAAGCAACCAGGAGAGTGTAACGAAGAATGAGATGTTCTTGATCGGAAGGCGATGGGGCTGATCCGGTTGTCACTCTCGAAGTCTGTCGCGCACAATATACTGAAAGAAATAATCGCATCCGACCTGATGGACGCGCTCGCGGAAATGTATGAACAGCCGTCCGCGGCAAACAAGGTGCACTTGATCAAGAAGTTGTTCAACTTCGAGATGCCTGAAGGAGGTTCTTTTATGAAGCATCTCAGCGAGTTCAATACAATAGTGGACCAGTTGATCTCTATTGGTATTGAATTCGACGATGAGGTTCAAGCCTTGTTGATCCTGTCTCAGTTGCCAGAGAGCTGGTAGGGTAGTGTATAAGGGGTTGGGTTTGGGTTTTCAAACTCGGGTGTTCTCTTGTACTAATTCTCTCATAGTGAAAGAACGGGATCCTCTCTGTGAGTAGGCATGTTATTGCCGAACCACGTAATTCTTGTGTGTCTCTCTATTTTATTTTCCATCGTACTTCCATTGGCAGTGATTGTGATTGTGTTTCGAATCTCGATTCTTGGGTGCTTCCGCATTTAAATCCTAACAAGTGGTATCAGAGCCGGCTTGGTTCTTGATCGGTGTTTGAGATTCGGGTTCCGTTACATCCACAATTAAGGCAACGATCAACTCTCAGTTTTCTCTTGAGCAGTTTAATGGAAACGATAACTTTACCCTATGGCAAATGAGGGTGAAGGATATCCTTGTTCAACAAGGATTGGCTAGGGTGTTGAAGGGAAAGGATGCAAAGTCAGCAACGATGAAAGGTGATGAATGAGAAGAATTGGAGTCGAAGTGTCTGAGCACTATTCAATTCTATATTGCCGATAATATTATTAACCCTGTCATGGATGAGGATTCGGCATCGGCCTTGTGGGAGAAGTTGGAAAAGCTCTACATTGCGAAGAGCTTGACCAACAAGTTGCATCTGAAGCGGCAGTTGTACAAGCTGAAGATGGAGGAAGGCGGGAATCTTATAGAGCATATGAACCTGTTCAATGGTTATTTGGAAAATTGATGCAAAGATAGAAGAGGAAGACAAAGACCTTTTGCTTCTTACTTTGCTTTCAAGTTCCTACGATACTTTGGTGACGACTCTTTTCGTATGAGAAAGATGAACAGGTACAGTCGGCATCGGTTTCTCATTTTACTCAAAAAAAATCAAGTTTTGAGGGTGGAGAAAATTCGGCACTTGCGGTTCAAAGTGAGAATCAGGGAAGGACATCTGATGGTAGATTTGGAGGAAACATCAGGTCCGAGTCTAGTTCCAAAGGATCCAAAGCATCCAAAGGAAAGGGTGTACAATGCTACAGTCGCAAAGAATTTAGCCATGTGAAGCGTGATTGTCCTTTGCGCAAGAACAAAGGAAAGAAATTTGATGATGCTTCGTGTAGAGACCCGTAAATTCGTAAAATTTATTTAAATGTTTTACAAGGAATAAAAGGAGGAAATTGATTTACGAAACTGAGAATTGGGGTTAATGTGTTAAAATGTTGCATTTGAGGGGTGAGAGTGTGAAATGTGCCTAGTGTGTATATAACATGCGTGTGTGTGTGTATAGGGAATAAACTTCCCCCTTTCCTCACTCCCTCTCTCCCGTCCATCTCTCTATCTCTCGGCTCCCTCACTCTCTCTTGCTCCCACTCCAAATTTCTCACACTCAACTCAAAACCAATCCAAAGCAACCTTTAATCCTTCACTCCTTCACATTTTTGCAGCCTGTATTGCATTCATTTGAGCTCAGTGGCGGTGTATCCCTTTTGATTTTAAGGTTTAGAGCTAGGGCTTGGAGGATCCTCGGTTTTTGTTCTTAAATCAAGAGAGTTCTAACTTTTAATATATGTTTATTGACTTGTTTCTTGTAGTTTGATTCTTGCCATTGATTGTCATTGTTGCTGTTAAGGTTGTTGAATTCATGAGAATCTGCAGAAAATCTATTCGAAATTAATCGTTAGCGATACCCTTTGTATTGTTATCGATACCATTGTGTTTCAAAACCCAGAAAACCACTTGTTATCGATACCTTTGGCCCTTGGTATCGATACCCTTACGTCTGGAATGCCTTTTGACCGAATGGTGTCGATACCATGTTTATTGGTATCAATACCTATTGCTTATCTCCAGTTTTCACTGTTTGCTTCATTTTTCACCGTTTTGGTTTCCAATCACTTCCAACCCATTTAAACACTTCTCGAATGATCCCTAACCTAACTACTCGTATTTGAAGACCTCATTGAATGTCTCCATAACTCTAAAGCTCGTTTGGACATGATTTCATGAAAATCACTTATGTATCAAAGTTGGGTTTGAATGGTATAAACGTGACGGAAAAAGGATTTTTGAAACATTACAGATACGACGAGAACATTCAGGACTCATTGACGGGTGAGTGCTTGGCAGAGGACATCGGGGTCCTTTAATTGGTCCGGCAGGAGCTATATGCTCGTATTTGATACTTCAGGACCTCCCTATGGGTAAGGTGCCTGGCAGAGGACATCGGGATTTTTTAATTGGCCCGGCAGGAGCTTCGACTCAAGACACTTATACGAGACACGTATGGACACATGGTGTTTTCAAAGGTTACTCAACACGGACTTCGGTTGGTTTTGTAATCAAAATGCTAGATTATTAGTTATCGCTACCGTTTGTTCTTCGAATCTCATTGTTCCTCATGTGGTCATCCGCACATTTCATATGCATACATTGTTAGATTAGAGTTTTCTACTGGGCTAGTATATATAGCTCAAACCTTACATTATTTTTCAGGTACTAACTCAGGGCAGTAGCTTCATGTTTGGAGTGCATGGATGTGGACATACTTTTGAAAGCTAATATTGAAGAATTTACTTAGTCATCTTTGTAAATTTACTTTTGGAAGATGTCATTGTAACTTTATTTGTAAATTTTCTGATTAAGGAATATTGTATGTTCTTAACTCTCTTTGAATATTTGGTATTTATGTTAACTTGGGTCTCGGAGCCAAAGTTGTAATCCTTTTGGACACTTCTAGATGATGAAGTGTAATTATGAAAATGGAGATGTTAAACTATTTTGGGGTATCGTATGGATTAATGTGAGGTTTTAATTATGAAAATCATTTATATTTATGTTGAAAATCGAGAGTGTGACACTTCGAGTAGTAGTTCTTTGGTGGTAGCGGATGATGGAGATTTTCTCACAAGGTATAAACACATCTTCATGTGATGAGTGGATTTTAGATTTGGGTTGCACTATGCATGTTTACTCCAAGAAAGAATTTTTTGATACATTCAAAGCAAAAGATAGTGGGTTGCTATTTTTTGACGATGGAACTCCATGTAAAATTCGAGATTTTGGAAATGTAAAGATAAAAATGTTTGATGGAGTGGCTCGTACTTTGGGTGGTGTGGCTTATGTCCCAAAGTTACGAAAGAATCTAACTTCACTTAGCCAGATGGACTCCATTGGATGCAAGTATTTTGCTGGAGGTGGGGCCATGAAAATCACACGTGGCGGTAAGGTCCTGATGAAGGGAGAGAAGTGCAAAGGGTTGTATCGGTTGATTGGCAAAACTGTTTGCTCGACGAAGGTTTGGAAACAGCATGAATAAGGAAATGGGTACCCAAGGTGTGAGTCTTTTGCAGTGAAGACAAAGTTATGTTTCCAAGTTGCCAATGTTTGTGACAGTGTAAATCCTATTGGTGGAGAGGATGGGTCGAGGTCCTACTCTCGTGTCAATTGATGATTATTGCCACGGGACGGCTACACACGTGTATTGGCCGTGTGGTTTGAATCAAATTGTTGGACCTTATTTTGATTCGATAAGTGTAGTTGTCGTTTTCAAGGCTTGGTGGTGGCGCGGTGATGCGTGGAATTTTTCACCAAGGTGGAGATTTGTTTGGATGGTTCAAATTCCCAAAGTCTTGCACATAGTTCACAGTTTCTGTTTTTCCCAAAGTGCTAGCTGTTGTGCTAGCTGGCTCCTATTTTGCCGTGTGTCCTTCCATCTTCTCATGGGAACATGTATTATAATGACATGAGGGAAGTTCTTTTTCAGCAAGGTGAGAGAGGTGAAAAAAAAAAAACAGGTGTGTGAGCAAGTGTAAAAGTCAAGTCTTGTACTTGGTGTGAGAGTGGGTTCTTGGTGAGAATGGGTGTTTAAGGGGTTGGGTTTGGGTTTTCAAACTCGGGTGTTCTCTTCTACTAATTCTCTCATAGTGAAAGAACGGGATCCTCTCCATAGAGTAGGCATGTTATTGCCGAACCACGTAATTCTTGTGCGTCTCTCTCTATTTTATTTTTATCATACTTCCATTGGTAGTGATTGTGGTTGAGTTTCGAATCTCGGTTCTTGGGTGCTTCCGCATTTAATCCCAACAGTTTATACACCATAAGTCCACTTTTATTTGTTGACAAGACCTTTTTTATACAAACAGGTATATACGTATAGGTCCTTTTTCGTATACAAGCGGCATTTCCATTTTTCTTTATTACCTTTCTGCGTTCTTTAACATATTACATATCCATCACATACAAAAAAAAAAAAAACAGATGGCCGCTTGTGGATCCGATTTTAGAAAATGAACGAGGTTTCAAATATATTAACTATTAAACCTTGTCTCAATGATGCAAGTTGCCAATCTCAGAACGAGCTTTTATAGAGCGAAAACACCAAAGTCGAGCTCGAGTAGTTTTGCTCATTCTAAAAATTGTAGTTGATGAGACATACCTCTTCTGGAAACCAAACTCGTTCTTGCGTGCTTCCTTCAAGAATAGCAATAGCAAATGCAGCTGTGGCAGCTCCCACTGATCTGCAAGAGGGGTTTTATTAAACAGATAATTAGCACAATGAGATAGGTTTCGATAGATAACCAATAAACAAGACGATGATTTCCAATGTTATAACTTACGCAGAGAGTGTCTGTGACTAAATAAAGCTAATGTCTGGCGCCCATCTGAACACTCCAAATCAACCTGCATGTCCATACGTAAATGAGGATGTAAAAAACATTTTCATTAGAAAATGAATTGTCCACCAAAAAGAAAATGAAGACAACAGCACTGTATCTGTTTAAGAACTTATGCAGTATGATACCCTCATTGAAACACGCTCTCCAGCAATTCCATCAATGCTCGGACCACAGGGTCAAATAGTACTCCAACCAACTTCTGAACTTTACTCCTGTCCCTAATAAATTCCTGCAGGACTAGCCCAAAATTAGAAAGGTCAATATTCAACCACATGTACAGTAGATCATACATATGGCATTTGTCATATTGATAATGAAGTGTAAATCAGTAGACCTTTGTTTTTAAATTCCCATACACTTTAAAAACTTGTTTGTATGGACAACATTTCTATTATGCAGAGCAATTATCAGTAAAAGATGTATAGCCAACAACCACTCTGTATCCACCGTGATGGACTAATGGTATGCTAACTCCGTAATGGAAAGCTAACTCCTACAAAAGCTGTTACTCGTAGTAACTACGTTATCTAGCTTGCTGAATGTCGCTGCGCTTGTCACTTCTTTAACTTGTTTAGTAGTTATGGGAATACGAATCTTTTCCAATAATTCAAGGAATGTTGGTCCAAAAGCAACCCAAGAGGGAGGGTGAATTGGGTTTTACACTGACTTTTAGCAAATTAAAAAACTAAACACAAGATATAAACAAATCAATGCTACAGCACAATATTTGAGTCGACTCAAACCAGTCAGCAATGTTATACTCAGAGTAGATGGAGCAAGCTCAAAATCTAAAACATAGCAGAAACAGAGAGCTAAATAACAGATTTTTAGAGCTTCAATAAATAGGCTAATCAACCAATATGCAAGCTATTCTACTCCAAGTCTGTTTTCAGAGATTTATCAATTTGCTTATGCAATATAGATATGCCGAACAAAAAGGAAAAGAGTAAGAGATAGAGAAAATTAACACGAGGATTTTCTAGTGGTTCGGTCCGCAACTTCACGGCCTACTCCACTCCCCAAGTGTCCTACTCGGGAATTGCTGCACTATCTCCAATAGTTGTTACAAACCTCTAGCTTCGCGGGTGCTAGAGAACCTTACAACGGGCGATTACTCCGAATCCACTCCTAACTAGCTATGACTCCGGCGCTAGTCACACCTAAAACCCAAATGATTTTTCTACCAAAAACCACTCAAAAAAACGGTTTCAATCTCAGACAAGGGTGTGAAATCCCTTTTACAATATGGTTCAAAGAACATTCAAACTAGTGTAGATATTCAAGATGTGTGCGTAGGGAAGACTAACAGATTTTTCAAGTAAGAGCTCACTGCAGTTTTTTCTTCAGAGATGTGTTAATCTGACCTTGTTCCTGCTTTTCTTTTTAACGTGGAAAACCCAATTGAACGTTGAAGACTTTCTCATAGCCGTTGCACACATTCAGCCACAACCTTTCCTTTTTAGATCTTTCCATCTTCATATTTCCAGCCATCAATCTTCTTCTTTCCTTATGAATTGATTTCCAGCAGTTAGAAATTAGGGAGAGATCTTCCTTAATCTCTCTCCTTCTTCAATTCTCTTATCTATTGGAGATAGCAATTTTGAGGAAGAAAATCCCTCAATTTGTGCCTTTGATAAACTCAAAACTTCCCTTTGATTTTCATCACGGATGAAGAAATCTTGATTCTTTCCTTTCATTGTATCTATCGCCTCTTTCCTGCTCATAACCGTAGAACCCTAGGCTTTGGAATAAAATCCCCTGTACACAGCACTACTTCGTAAATCTTAGATATGAAAGAATTGCTCATAAATCCTTGTAAAAAAAAGACTAATGACAGAATTAGCTCAATCGAAATATATTATTTCAATGAAATCCAATTGACTAATGTATTTCTAATTTGGTCGTGTTTGTTATCATCAAAATTAAGAACCTTGGGGCTAACAAGGAAAATTCTTAGACCTAGGAAAGCAAGTAAAACAAGTGTATGAGACATAATTGAGTTGAATCAAAATGACGATAACAATGTAAAATTCTACCACTGGTACAAGATTAGTCATATATCGCTACCATTGCCCAATTCCAGTAAAATGGTGCAGTTCCAAATCGAGCACCAACAGTAGGTACTCCTAGGATCTCATGGGCGTTTCTCACCTCCAGTAAATGGTGCAGTTCCAAATCGAGCACTTACATTTTTTCTTACTTGTGCTATATCTTTTTATTTTGGGAAATTTATATAAATGGTTCTCCTAGTTTCATCAAAGTCTCATTTTCGTCCTCCAAGCATCAATTACAACTCTTTTAATCTTCAAGTTTAGTTCTCGTACCAAATTGGTCCAATTGATAACTTCTGTCAGCCAAACTGGACGGAAAAAATCAGATTGAGGGCATATGTCAATTGAATTGAACCAACTTGATACGAACTGCAACATCTAAACTGCCATCAATTTGATTTTTTCCGTCCAGTTCGGCTGACAGATGTTATCAATTGGACAAATTTGGTACAAAAACCAAACTTGAAGGTCAAAAGAGTTGCAATTGATACTTAGAGGACGAAAATGAAACTTGGGTGAAACTAGGAGGACCATTTCTATCAATTTCCCTTTTATTTTTTAAAACTTAATAGTAAGTGGGCTACCAAGCTCGGGATCGGGGCATTGGGAACCCAAACATCGGGGGCAGACACTTACTTATACTATTATTAATCTTTTGGGAGTCTTGTTGATAAGGACACACTAAACTTTTCGTAGTGGTGTCAGTCCACCTAAACTTTTCATAGTGGTTCCAGTCCTTATATGGACACGCGTTCTAAAAATACCCCTAGAGCACCCTATGAAAGTGCCTAAACCTCAAGGTACCCTATAAAAGTGCCTAAAACCCTAGGGTAGCCAATAAAAGTGCCTAAAACCCTAAAACCCCATAAGGAAAGTGCACCCTAAAACTCCTATGAAAGTGCCTAAACCTAGGGTACCCTAAAACCCTAAAATCCTATGGTACCCTAAAACCCTAGGGTACCCTAAAATCCTAGGGTATCCTAAAACCCTAGGGTACCCTAAAACCCTAAAATCCTAGGATACCCTAACACATTATATAGATAGTAAGGGGCAGTCGGGGCATTTTTGTCCAGTAATGGACCTCCACCATTATAAATGTTACAGTAATGGACCTCCACCACTATTACAATTTAGGTTGGACTAAACGTCTAAAAGCACCTTCAAAATGGACCTTAGCCCAATTTACCGTAATCTTTTTTCTTTCTTCCATTCATTAAACCTAATCTACTCATCCAATTACTAGGCCTAGTTTAGTTGGTTAGTATTCTCTCACTAGGAGGTCAAGAGTTTGAGTCTTCCCACCTGCATGTAGGTGTTCTTTCCTTTGTATTTATTGAGGTTATTTCTTTCTTTATTGGGGCTTGGAGTTAAGTTGGTCTTATAGTGATTGTGGTTCCTTTAATGGACTTATTTATCATGTTGGCCGGTTCAGTTATTGGGTTTGGTTATCTCGTGGACTCTCACACAACGGATGTAGTGTCCTGTGATTTGTACTTTGTACTTCATACATGATGTAATGATCTCTCCTACCGATTGACAAATAAAAAAAAATCTAATCTCCTAGAAGACTTGGGGAGGGGGGATGAGTGTTTACGGAAATCGGAATGGGCTAGTGTTTAATTAGTACCAAATTGTACAAAGAAGGCTACTACACACATAAACAAAAGCACACAGATTGTGCACATAATTTTTTGGGGCCCACCACGGATCCCACACCAATGATCTGAGCCATTCATTGAATGTAAAACATTTTTTCAAGGGTTACCAAGAAAATCAGCTCAATCCGATACCTATAATATCTCGATCCAATTATCTAACTTTTCATTGAGATTTCAGAATAATAAAAAGTTAAATGATTGGATCGAGCACTTATAAGTATTGGATTGAGCTGATTTTTCACGGAGACCCTTGAAAATGTGTTCTACATTTAATGAACGGCTTGATTATTTGTGTGGGACCCGTGGTAGGCCTCACAAAAAAATGTGTACACAATCTGTGTGGATAGACTTTTTGTTGTACAAAAGGATATGGTACACATTCCGAGTCGAAGTTCTCTCATGTGATGATTTCTCATGTGACGCAAAACATGAGTCACCACAATCTTATTTCACGATCCGAACCGTTCATAAAATAGGTCTTGATGTGTTCAACGTCCAAAATCAAAAATCAAAGTTGATCAGAGATCAGTAAAAAATTGATTGAATCATATTTGTTTGAAGAAAAATACACGATCAGTGTTTGATAGACTTTCTTTCCTTGTGACAAATATGATTTGTTCAACTAAATACCGTTGTCCGATGAACTTGATTTTTTGCAGGGACGTTAAATACATCGAGACTTACAAAATAAATTGTTTGAATCGTCAAGTGAATCCATACTCGGTTTCTTTTTGCGTCACATGAGAGGAATCATCACATTAGATTAACTGACTTCGAGTCATGAGAGAGAATCATTCTTGGGTAATGTGAGTTTAGTAAGTTGTAAATTCAAAACATAGCTCAAAGTACATTATGACTTATAAGAAATGCTAAAACTTTCGTACAGAATGATATGTATAGTTTGCAGTTGATTTAGGAAATTGATATTCGTGCTCTTTTTTTTGATGCAGGCGCTCCACTTTGTTTATGAAGTTACTAATAACTTTACGTTGAAAGTGGAGCGCCTGCATCAAAAAAGGGAGCGCGAATATATATTAATTCACTTGATTTATTATAAACTAAATTAAACATCGATCCACTACATATGCTACAAGTGGATGCCCGTGCCTGAAGGGACGGCACAACATATTCTTAACCCAAAAGTGAATAGAATTAGAGAAAATAGAGAAGTAATAGATGATAATAGGTACCCCATTTTGTTAAATTTTAAGTGAGCCCGTCTAAGTTAGAGCACAATCGAAGTCTAAGAAAAATCAAGCTTAACGTAACAATTTTTTTAACTCCAACACATATATGCAATATGACCACATGCGCGCCCCTGCACGTTTTGTAGGCACAACACAAACAAAGATGCCAAAAGCCCCAAATTACCTTGGTAGAGAGGAGAGTCGAGAAACCCGTAGTAGTTATATCAACTAGAACTTCACGACAATCATCAGTAACATATTCAGATCATTAGATTGTTGGGCTAGCATATTCATATCTCTTTGAGGCATTGTCGGTGTTGAGTACTCTCTGTAACTCCCTGCAAGTGGGCGGTGGAGTCCCCCAGGATTAGTTAAGGTGCTCAAAAATTGGCATGGACATCTGAGTTATCAAAAAGAAAGCACATGAAAGGAAAACAAAATGTTCTTTTTTTTACTCCCATTAACAAATAACATCTTGGACTACAAAAAAAACTTCAGGTCCTTGCCCTTGAATCCATAAGGATTGACCGAAACTGACAATGGGTCAGAATTATAATCAGAACCCCAACTATATTTGTAACTTCCCAATTCGGGTCGTTACAATATTAATCATAATTTAGTGAATCAAAATCTGACCGACAACCGGTCTCACAAATTCCTAATCCCACAATTAACTCATAATAAGTAGTAAAGCCTTTATTGTGGATAAGCAAGATTTGTATTAACAAAGAAATGAAAGACAAGTACAATTACGCAGGTCATACACCAAGCCATACACATTTAGGAATATAAAAATCAATATCATCACAAACCAAACCACTAATTCAATTAACAGTGTCATTATCATAGAAAAGCTCCAAAAACAGTATCGTGGATTTCGTGATTGCTCATGCCTAAAGGCACGACACAATACGCCGATAAAAAAAACGTGCGACACAACATCTTTTATTACGACTTTAAAAAAATTATCCACGGAGAGAAACAGTGTACTACTCCAGACAACATGACACGAAATTGCCTCAAAACATCGAACCTAGAGAGAGGGAGAGAAGGTGTAGAAACATTAGAATAACGGAAAAAATAAAAAGATTTGATTACCACTTGTTCTAACAAAGTAGAGGTAATGACCCTCTCTCTTTCTCCAATCAACGTAGGAAGGAAGATAATTTCTTCTCTTTTTGGAGAAGCTTACGAATTAGATTATTAAGGAAAGTGTAGATTCATTGTTGAAGGAAAACGTATGTGAATGTTACTCCGTTTTAAGGAAACAACAATTATCAACTTTAAAAAACAAAGAATGTTTCCTTTTAGTGTATGAATCAAAAAAGGTTTATTTACTTTTTTTGAATATAGAAAAATCAACCTAAAAGGAAATTATTGAGTTGGATGTAGAAAAATCAACCTACAAGGAAATTATTGAGTTGGATGTTCCAAAATTAAATAGGAAAACGTTTTTAAGGAAACAACGTAAAAGCAATCAATTGAAAGATTCACATGTAATAAGGTCAGGGGAGTTTATATTAGAAAGTATTCTCTCGATCGGATGGCTACAACTAACATGAAATATTGATCGGACGGTTGTAGAGGGTGCTGGGTTTATATGTATAGACAAAAACCGCTCTATTTTATAATATAGATTATTAATCACGTCCATTTATAGGAACATTTTGTTACAGGACCAGGCGTGTAGGCCACTACTAAATAAATATAGCGTATATGTTCAGAAAAATATTTATCATATGCTTATCGAAAAAAATATTTGGGCGCCTTGGTGTGGTCAATCAAAAAAATTTTATTGTAATTTGAATCGTTGAACTTTATGCAGGATACGAGACAACATGAACTACTACTAGGTAGTAAAAGTAATGCTTGATATCTCAAGACTCTAGAGGAAAGAACATGTCAAGGAGTATTAAATCTCCATCTCTTATTTCCTTTGTAGGCACATAGAAGCCTAAATTTATTATTCATTAATAAAAATACAATTATCCTTCCCGACATTATTTCTTATTCTTGCATGTATTTCTTCTTAATGCCTGGCTATAACTCACAACTTTCTTAGTTGAAACAAAGTTGGTATATAGGCTGCTTGTTGGGTGAGAAAAGCCCAAAATGCTTCACACTCTCTGCTCCAGTCTTCGGATTCTCATCAAACATGGCAAACAAATAAGTCTCAATAGCCTTCCCAGGCCTCTTAGGAGTCCCACTCGCTCCTTTTACATGATTGATAAGGTTCCTATAATAAGTCCCTGCATTCTCCACAGAAGCATCATTGCCGCCCGCAAATGGCCATCCACTCTCTGACACCACGATTTCCATGTTCGGTCTGCCTGCCTTCTTTACAGCAGAGTAGGCAGCGTCCAACATGGCATCAAAAAGGTTCCTGTATTGATTCTGACCTTCTTGTGGAAAATCTCCTGTTGTTATGTAAAGGGCGTACGATAGAGACACGTTTGGGGGATCACAGGTGCGGCTCAAGTGGGGGTATATGTTGAAGAGTAGCAGGTTGTTGGTGTTATTTAGGAAGTTGATGATCGGTCCCATGAATGACCCCGAGGCGTCATTGAAAGAGCCCTCAGAAGGAGGGTACGGGTTGCTTGCAAGCGCCGAGTCTGTTGCAGTGAGTGGAAACCTGTTGGGAAGGATCACAAAAATCGATTAGCAATTAAAGCAATTAACAAAAGAACAACAGTGAACAAGACTTGGGTTTCTGGGGGGTCCCCCTTTCCTTCTCTCTAAATAATGAGCGACTACTGATCGTTTATACCTGCTTCTTCAGCTTGGAGGTGACACTCTATTTCGGGTTTTTGGATCCGCCCTTTTGGGCGTTCGTGTTGGCGGCAGCAGCGGCTGCTGCGGTATTGGTAGATCTGGCAAAGGTGGTTGGGGGCTTGGTTGATGGGGTGTTAAAGGTGGGTTGGTGTGGTGGTTGGCGATGGGGGGCTGGATTTAGGACGGCGACACGAGGTTGGGAGCTTGGGTTTGGTGATGTAGGTCGGTGGAGGGGTTGGCGGTGGTGGAGGGTTTTGGTGGTGGGGCAGCTGGGAGTGGTGGGGCTGGTTTGGGTGGATTGCAGATCTGGTGGAGGGCGGCGGGGTGATCGGGTATTTTGGGTGGTGGCAGGTGAGGTGGTTTTGGGTGGCTCGGTACGTGGTGGTGGGTTGTTTCTAGTGGGTGTCCTCCGGTTCAGCTCCTGGGATGTCGCCGGTACCGCTGCTGGGTGCTTCTAGTTTTAAGTCTAACAGCATAGACGACTTGGGCATGGCTCCCACCGGATTTACACCGTTGGGTGTATCTGGTTCTGGCTTAACGGAAAATGTGGAGTTGCGCATCCGTTCTCCAGGTCTTTCCCTTTTGACGTCTCGGTTGATTCTTTGTTGCCGTTGTCTGGATCTTGATTCGGCCTAAACCTTATCAAGGGTTCTCTTGCAAGTTTTGTTGGTGCGAAGTTTTCATCCAATGGCATCGATTTGTGTCGGAGGGTGGGGTGGAGTGGCTATTTTTAGTCGGGCTTCTTTGGTGGTTGTCATTTCCAAGTGGTTTTGTGCTGATTGTATCTCTTTGTGGTTTGCTCTTGGGGTAGTTAGCGGCATAGGATTAGTGGATGGATTGAGTGTTGGTTGGGATGCGTTTTGTTTGTTACGATGCCTAGTCTTCCTATCCTTTTAATCACTGTATCTTTCCTCTTTGTAATTTTACCGTAGTTTATAAAAAATTTCTTTGCTGTTCAAAAAAAAAAAAAAAACAAGACTATGAGGATATAATTGAAAAATACTTCGGATACACATGTCCAGACATTTATGGATTCAAATCGTTTGTCTATGTTCCACACGCATTGTGTGAGATTTACGTACATCAAACGATTTTGAACAAATACATGTTTGCTTGGATCCGTGTCTGAACATGTGTCCGCGTCATGGTCAGAAGGTTATATCAAGTAGAGAACCTTGATTTGGTCCTTCAAGCCAGCAAAGGCAATTGCATCGTAGATCTTCGACATGGCATCGAGCACAAACGGAACGAAGTAAGCCGTTGCACCGTTGTTGGAATCGACCTCATTCCCTACGGCTATGATCCTGAACTTGACATCCGGGTTATAGTTCAGGACGTTATCTTGAACCCACTTTGATGCAGCGTCAGCGTCATTAGCGAGACCCTTGAGATCTCTATTAGGGACAGGAAGCACGAGCTCGATGCCGGATCCCCGGAGGGCTTGCAGAGCTTGTGGGTTCGGATTGTATATTCTCATCCTTCGAATGCCATTGGAGTTGTAGAGTTGGACCACATCTTGACTTGACGGTAGATTGTTGCCTTGTCTTCTGTTGCACACTCCTGCTTGTGCATCTGCATGAATTCCACTTCATTTAGCAACTATGTATGGTGGGCTTAATTAACACTTCGGAAAAATCTATTTCCAGTTAGGTGCATAGATCCGGTCCATCCGGATACATGCATAATGTACAGCTTGTTAATTTATTGATTTCTACACATACATCTGTGTACCAAGCATTGCTCTGTGTATAAACCGGAGAAATCAAACAATGATTCGTAAATCAAGATCAAATTCGATAAAGGTCCAAAATGAATACATTCAAGATTGGGCTCTTCATGCAAATGTTTTTTTGAACAAAAAAGAAAAAGATAAATCCAAAAAGAGAACTTAATACGTATTAAACGTATTAGTATTCCAAAAAAGTATTGTACCTCAGATTGTACCTTTTCAGCTATAGCTCTGTGCTTTTCACTTTAAAAATAAAACAAAAAATAAAAAACAAAAATCCCTCTTCTTTTAATTTATTTTGATTTCACTGAGTTAATTTGGGCCTCATGCATGTTTCATAATATGTTCACTTTGCTCATTGAATTTCGTTTTGAACTATTTTTTGGGCCTCCTTTACTACAAAAGAAAGTAGATAACTAAAGCGTTTTATATAACAAAAAAAAATATTCAGCGGTGGCGGCTCCGTATAATTTGGATCAGATAAATTTTTGTTTTTGATATACTAATTAATAGCATTCTTTGAAATCGTGGTGATGGCGATAGCATTTTTTGAAACCTTTATGGTTGCAATCACCGCCCCACTAGTCCCTCGTAAGACCATCCTTGGTCTGTCCTAGACATTGTTCGGGTTACCCAAAAAAAAACTGAACAGTCTTTCATGAATTAATGTTGAACACGGTCATCAAATTTGTGCCCCACATTTAGAAGTTAGAGCTGCCTAATTAATAGTAGTAATATGACACCACCTATGGGGGCCCCATGATCAATTGAAATAATTAGGTCATGTATGTGGGTGTGACCATATCACATAATATACGAAATTTTGGTGTAACCATAAAACTTATTGTCATCCAAGAAATTAAAATAGGTACATCGATCATTATTATCGAGGCTGGCGAAGCCAAGTAGAGTCACTTGCCCCTAGTGCGAACCAGAAATCAAAGTTAGTTGGGTCACCGCTAACTAACGTTGATTTATGGTCTCACTGCACACTCATCCAAGAAATTAAAATAGGTACATCGATCATTATTATCAAGGCTGGCAAAGCCAAGTTGAGTCACTTGACCCTAGTGCGAACCAGAAATCAAAGTTAGTTGGGCCACCGCTAACTAACGTTGATTTATGGTCTCACTGCACACTTTAACAAAATAAAAATTGCCAAAAGAATAATAAAAACATTTGTCGTAAAAATAATATAAAAGCTAACTTATTTACCAAGAAAGTTAATAACATAAACTATCAAAACTAATCAATTACCTGAATTACGTTAGCGGGTCGATCAAGTTCAAGAGCAATTGAATACACAATAATAAAAATGTCAATATCTAGCCATCTTGAATTACGTTCAATATAGATATTTCACAAGTTTTATATAGTACTATTGCATCAAAAAGAAAACCTCCTAAGTGAGATATGAAAATTTATAGGGCTATATTAAATAGTATATAGTTCTTGCACGTACCAATTCAAAAGATTTAACATACGCTAGCTAGGATTTAAGGATATAAGGTTATCATATTCTTCTAGCTAGGGTTTTCTTGGCAAAGATTAGAGAAGTAATTAAGTGGTAACATACATCATCTTCCCTTCTTCCATTTAAACTGTATGTGTAGACACCCCAATCCAGACCTCGGAGGTTCTTTAAACGCCTCGATGATGAAATAAAGGAAACAATACCTTCGAGAGCTTGAATGAAGTACTCCCAAAAGCCCAAAAAGCCCAGATAGCCCAAGAGCCCAGGATTGGACCTTTAGTACCGCACGGCACACCTCTACACCGCGCAGTGTAATAGAATTGATTACACCATACGAGGTCATGAGGTCAACCGCACGGCCTCTTAGGTAAAGTTCCAACTGGCTCAGAAAGCTGTCGGTCACGTCCACTTAAGCTACAGCTACAAAACGGCTTAGCTGAAAAAGCACTTCTAGCCCGCCTAGAAAGCACCTCTCCCATTTGAATTCAAAATTCTTGGCTTTTGCCTATAAATACACATCTCCACTCAAGTGCAAAAGGGTCTCTAACTTCTCTCTCTCTCATCTTACCCATATACTCACTCTCTCTATTCCCAAGCCTTGAGGATGTTGCTCTAAAAACATTCTCTAGGCATTTCTTTTCCCAAATCACTCCATTTTTCTCCTCACCTTCAAAGCTTAGTCTTTTACTAATTTTGAGATCCCACCCTCCTAAACACCTAACAACCATACAAACCTACATTCATCCACCGTCATCCATTCTCTTCCGCACTCATTCATCATCATCCACCTTCATTCAAGCTCAAGATCAAAGGTAAAAAGCAAGTTTCCTTAGGCTAGGCTCTGTCCTGGTCCTGAGGGGACTTTTCCATAGTTAGGCTTTACCCTTTTTGGTTAAATACTGACTTAAAAACCATTTTCAGAAATTAAATAGCCACTGTGCTGGGTATACCACGCTGCGCGGCGTTCTGATGCATCGTACGGCGTAGTATGTTGAGACGCGCGGTCTTTCATTACCAATTGTTTATTTTTTTAAATTGTCTGGATCATGGACATCCTTCATCGGGCCTGCGGTTTGCATTGCTGAGATACGATCATCAACCTATTTCATAATGAGACCATATCTACAAGCCATGTCTTACTTTTCGAATGAGTTTTCTTGATTGTTTCCAGTGATTAAGCGCATCAAAAGTTGTTTACGTTCATGTTTTGAAGAAATGGTACTGTTCTGAAATGGATTAGGAGTAATACACTGTATGATGTCTTTAAAAACGTCGTGCATGGTATACAATACACTGACCGTCGTTCTAAGTGTTGATGGTAGTCCGACAACAGGAAAGGTAAACCGCACGGCATATCATAAGACTGTACGCGGCATTATGGTAAGTCGTGTGAGAATAGTTCTGATCTGGACAGCTTGCTGATTAGTTATTTCATTTTACAACATGTCATTCATTCATCATTTCTGTACAGTAAGCACCACGTACACGCCAATGTGATATATTTCTCCATGTCCCTTCCCTTTTTACTTGTTTATTAAAGAGTTTGATTTTCCGAAGGATATTCAAAGTTTTTCCCTTTTGAAAATGTTTAGTAGAGACCGGTTTTTACCGAGCAAGTGGGGTGCTTTTTCAACAAGACCTTCCTCATTCATAATGTGGCTCTTGAACCCAAAGTCTCGACGTTTTCGCTAGACCAAAAGCCTTTTTCAAACGAGTTCTCGATTTCTCGGATCATCCATCTCAAAAATTCGAGTGGCGACTCTTCGAGGGCACGCCGGGTGGGGAGCCCACAGTATGTGACTTGCTTTTTCTAGATAATTGTTCTTCCTAAAAGCTCGAAACTTCATGAGTCTAAGCTCATACTCGGAAGCTCGAGATTGGCTGGCATATTTCGCAAGCCAAGCCAAGCTTCTCATGAACACAAAACTTCAAACGCAAGCCAAGCTTGAACAATTAGTCCCAAAAAGTTCTCAAACTCAAGCCAAGCTTAAACATTGATAACAAGGAGTCAAGCTAAGCCTGAACAATATTGTGTTTGGCTTGTTTGACTCGATTAGCATCCCTACCCCCAAAATGTTCTTTATAGAGAAAAAAGAGCGCACCCACTAAACACACATTTTGGAAGAGAAAAGGCACACAATGACTATAGCTTTGCATCTTGGAGTATCCATTCAATCATGGAATGATTAAGCTTCAATCTAACTCCAAGAGGTATTCATAACCTTCATCCCAATATATGCAGAGTTGGTTCCGGTGGATTTTTGGAAGAATATTCGGAAGGCTTGAGGATTCAAGGCGGCGGCAATTAAGCACTGGATGTGGTGAACGAGGGTTCGACAAGCAGGTCTTAGAGCGATAGTGAGGATTCAAATCGTAGAATAAGATTGCTTGTAACTACACAATGGTTTTTATAGTGTTTGATTCCTTCTCATGATTTTTTCCCGTTTTGAATTTTCCACATATATCCAATGTTCATTGTTTGTTGTATAGTTCCTAATTTTTTTTGCACTTTAATTGGTTGGCTAGCAAAAAGGGAATTTCAATCATAAAGCATTATAATCGAAATTATATTTTAATTTTTATATATAATTCACACTAAAGCCACAATGCTAACAAGACGACATTCCATCGAAGGATAATTTAGACATAGAGCTCTTGTCAGTCCACTATACCGTTAAATGAGCTTTTCCTCTCATATGCATCGAGTGACAAATAAAAAGAGTGTGAATAGTAAAAGAAAGGTTTCTCCTATTAGGAAGTAATACTTGATATCTTCACAAGAAAGTACATATATGGCATTGAGACTCCGTTCCGGAAACCTTTTTAAAAAATAATTACTTATTTCTCCTACTTTTTTTTTGAAAAATAATAAGGATCTTCCACAAAATTCAAATACAAAATTTACTTCACATTTTCAAATTCAAAAATAACGTAAATGAAAAAAAAAATCGCACCGTATTAAAGATCTCAATGAGATCTATCACATAAGATCCATAGTGGTAAGAAATTTTTTTGCATAAACACATGATTTTTGAGCTTGAAGTTGCCGTATACAAAAAATAAGACTGTTGCTATTGTGTTGGGCGCCGGCGGAGGGAAATCGTACCGGAAAAGGGGTGCTCGGAAACACATGTTTTTTTGCATAAACACATGATTTTTGAGCTTGATTTCATATGTACACGGAAAAGGGGTGCTTGGATCAAGCACGCTACACACCTCGGATGCCGTTGATTCTCGCTATGGCCCCCTTGGTTTTTTTTTTAGAATTTTTGGACGGCTCGGATCGGCCATCCGATGGCCGTAGAAGGCCGGACGCGGCCGCCGGTACGATTTCCCTCCCCGGCCGATATTTACCTATACAAATTCTACCAAAATAAGTACCCAGCTTCTTATTTTTAAGAACACCCCTTCTTATTCAACAAAAAATAAATTCTTATTAGCTTTCTGGAACACAGCCTGAGTGTTAATTCTCTCTCTCTCTTATTTCCTTGGTAGGCTCATAGAAGCCTAGGTTTCATTATTTATTAATTAAATACAAGTAGGGCATTTCCCTGACATTATTCTTTCTCAATTCTTCATAATGCATAAAACTCACAACTATATATCTTTAGTTGAAAGAAAGCTGGTATTTGGGCTGCTTGGTGGGGGAGAAGAGCCCAAAATGCTTCTCACTCTCTACTCCAGGCTTCTGATTCTCATCAAACATGGCAAACAAATAAGTCTCAATAGCCTTTCCAAGCCTCTTTGGACTCCCACTCCCTCATTTCACATGATTGATTAGGTTACTATAATAAGTCATTGCATTCTCCACCGAAGCATCATTGCCGCCAGCAGACGGCCTTCCGCTCTCTGACACCACGATTTCCACGTTGGGTGCGCCTGCCTTCTCTACAGCAGAGTAGGCGGCATCCAACATGGCATCGAAAAGGTTACTGTATTGATTCTGACCATCTTGTGGGAAGCCTCCTGTTGCTGTGAAAAGGGCGTATGGTAGAGGCACGTTTTGGGGATCACCGGTGTGGGCGAAGCAGGGGTATATGTTGAAGAGCAGCGGGTTGTTGGTGTTCTTTAGGAAGTTGATGATTGGTTGTAGACACCCCAATTTGGACCTATTAGCTATCCTTAATTTGTGCCTTCGAGGCTCCCCGTTGATGAAAAGGAATCAAATTGGGACTCGGCTAAAGCTTGGACGATGTTTCTTGGACTTTAGCAAATCAAAATCATCCCTTTTCCAGACACCCTGAGGGTAAAATTGACACTCATTTCAGTATATAAAATAGACTTGAATGAAACCAACTGGGTTAGAAAAAGGACTTAACTAGCTTTCCAATGCTTCGAAAAACACCCAAATCCGAGTTGGGAGTGTCTGTGGCGCCCTTCTGAAGTTAGGCTGGCACTCTTGAGCGCTCGGGAGTGGCACTCTTGAGCGCTCGGGACTGCACTCCCAAGCGCTCGAAAGTACAGTCAGGGCATTGAATATTAATTTTAAATCTTTGACCACGTTTTTCAAACCTACATTCAAACCCTGCATCTGCCAGAGGCCTGCCTGAGCCAACAGGATTCTGTTCAGCACATGTTTCCCTCCAAAACTATTTTTCTATTTTATTTTGATTTTATTTTTAAAATTCAAACCCATTTTCTCATGCCCTATAAATACCCCCTCATTTCTACACACAAGGACACGAAAAATTAGTCTCTCCTTCCCCTCTTTTGCTACCAAATCAGCCTCCAAACCTCCCTCAAATGCTTTCCAAAAATTGTGTTTTCCAAAAAAAATTTTAAACAATTTTCAAATATTTCAAAAATCTCAAATCTCAAGTCTTTCTAGAACTCTATTTTCCTACTGTTTTCTACCTATTTTCAAGCAAACAAATCAGCCCAAGAAACCAAGTTCAAGTCAAGTTCAAAGGTATAAATTCTCATTTTATACTTCAAATCCACTGTTTTTCTACTTCTGAGGGGAATAAAGGGCTCATACCAGTTCCTCATACTGGTTATGAGCTCATTTGGTTTTAAATTTGTTAATAAAATCAAAAGAAATACAAAAGAAACAAAATATTTTTTGGGCACTGGATACACTTCCGAGCGCTCAGGACTATTCCTAAGCGCTCAGGAGTGCTATTGTCACCAAAATCTTTGTTTTGTCACCAAACATTGCATTTCCTATACTTCAGTACATACTGGGTGTGCACTGGTCCCTCCAGAGCCCAATTAAGTTTATTTTCTGTTTGCAAGGAAGTGATACTTGGACATTCAAGACCTGTTCACGTTTGTTTGAGTCTAATGCTGAGCAAACCTGTATAAATATTGTTTCAATCCATATGCCTGTGTTTGTATATTCTGCCTATTATCAAAAAGTGATAAGTTCTGTTTTGCAGGAGAAAGAAGTCCTGAGCGCTCGGGAGTGATTCCAGTAGCATTGTCCTAATTTTCGTATTCTTTCATTTCGTATCATGGCATCACTACATCATGTACACAAGCGCATATATCCACTTTTACTTGTTGTACCTATGAATATGTGCTAATTGTTTTCATGAAATAAAATATTTTTGATAAATCCCACAAACATTGAGTAGAGACCGACATTGCGTCGGGCGAGAGGGGTGCCATAAAACCCTTCCTCTCTCGTAACCTGGCTTCCAAACCCAAAACAATCTCTGGTTTTCAAATTCAATCAATCATTTTCGATCAAAACGGTTTCTCGGGTGACGAACCTTAAATCACTACAACAAAAGGGAAAATCAGTGACGAAATTGCTTGTGAGGAAAATAGATTTTGTCTCAAATTGTGCCTATTTGTGAGGATTTTTTTTTTTTCGTCACCAATTAAGAGGACAGACAAATTTAAGGTGAGAAATTTTTATTTTGTCACCAAATATAGTTAATTAGTGAGGAAAATATAAATTTCGTCACCTAAAAGATTGACAAAATAAATATAAGGTGACGAAATATTTATTTTCGTCACCAATTAAGAGGACAAACAAATTTAAGGTGAGGAAATTTTATTTTGTCACCAAATATAGTTAATTAGTGAGGAAAATATAAATTTCGTCACCTAAAGGATTGACAAAATAAATATAAGGTGACGAAATATTTATTTTCGTCACCAATTAAGAGGACAAACAAATTTAAGGTGAGGAAATTTTATTTTGTCACCAAAAATAGTTAATTAGTGAGGAAAATATAAATTTCGTCACCTAAAGGATTGACAAAATAAATATGAGGTGACAAAATAAATTTCGTCACCTATATAATTGATAATTCTGTTCAATAAAAATGAGCCTCTTGTATGCTAGTCACACGATTGCGACACAAATATGACGATCCATACCGTTCATTTTGTTGTTCTTAGTGTTTTAATCACTCTCGCAAGTTTTTGGGTCTGTCGGGCTTTGGAAGCCCTTTTATCGGGACGTAGATTTATTAATAAAATTTTTTTTTTGTTAAATGCGAATCGTGCGATCAAGTATATAACGATACCCGATTTACTTCATTTTTTGCACTAATGATATAATTACTCCCACATAAAAGGTAGACGGTTCTGATTTTCAAATAACACCTCAGGCGGCCCTCAAGTGGTGCATTATAGGACTTTAACGCTTTTGAAAGCACCAAATGTGTTCCGATCACGTAGTTTCCGACATCAGATTATAACCTATTTAGGGGAGAATGATAAATTTGATAAGATCTTAAATCGTAACGGTTTAGATCGAATATTTGAAAATTTTAGTCTGTAACTACCTTTCAAATCTATATATCTAACTTATGTGGTTCTAAACCAATATATTCCGCTATAGTCCAAAGTACGATAGCCATACGATTGCGACACAACTACGACGATCCATACCGTTCATTTTATTATTTTGGGTGTTTTAATCACTCTCACAAATTTTCGGGTCTATCGGGTTTTGGAAGCCCTTTCATCGCAACGTAGATTCATTAATAGGAAATTTGACGTTACGTACGATCAAGTTTATAACGATAACCAATTTACTTCATTTTTTGCACGAATGATATAATCACTCCCACATAAAAGGTAGACGGTTCGGATTTTCAACAAACAACTCGGGCGGCCCTCGAGTGATGCATTATAGGACTTTATGAGAATTTTCGATAAGTTGGTGCATATGGATTATGGTGTCTCGTATGCACATGATCACACAGATCATATAAAAGGAATGAGATGCTGCCCTAGCAGACATCTCATTCTCCGATCTGGCGATCTCTCTCGAACTCTCTGTCTCTCTCGAACTCTCTAATTCGGTTTTTTGATGTCTCAAGGTCTCGGAGGCAGGGGAGAATTTCAGTGTTGGATAGAGGCAGCTGCTAAGTCTTGCTCGAGTGTTGCTTCGTAGATCAAAAATCCTTGTTCTAGATGAAGCAACCGCCGTTGTTGATGTTAGAACTGACGCTCTTATTCAGAAGACCATTCGAGAAGAATTCAAATCATGTACAATGCTCATTATTGCACACAGGCTGAATACCATCATCGATTCCGACCGAGTTCTTCTGCTCGAGGCTGGTCGAGTATGTTTTCTTTTTGTTTCCTCCAACTTTAACCTGATTATTGGTCTTTGGCACTATAAGAGTGTCAATCTTGATCCAAAGCCATAAACCCACCAACTTATGACACGGATCAAGATTGTTATAAGTTTATATCCCATTTATCCCATACAGAATGAGTCTTCAATTAGGGCTTTTGTTACTAATTTCTGAAATTAGGGTTCTTGCAATTAGGGTTACGAAATTAGGGCTTTGGTTACTAATTTCTTAAATTAGGGTTTTGGCAGTGTGGTGTGTGTGTGTGGCAGTGTGGTGACTGGTGTGTGTGTGTGTGGCAGTGTGGTGACTGGCGTGTGTGTGGCAGTGTGGTGTTTTGTGGCTTATTCATTTCAGTAAGTGGGCTGAACTGCTGAAGTGGATGTTGTGGCAACTTATGAAGGGTGCGGTGGGGGATTAGTTTACCAATTTCGAACCATGCCAACTGTATTTACGTTTGAGAAAGTTTAAGTGTCGTTCTGGAGGGTTGTTTTGTTGTCGGCTTGTAGGGCCTTTTTTTGGTAGTACTATTAAGACTGGGATGATAGAGGTAAATGCCATAGTGTTCCATAAATGCACTCAATTTGAGGACCCATTGATACGAGTCTATGTCATAGTTCACGTTTGTATCGAGCCAATCATTACTTTTTATTGATTTCGTTTTTCCACTCAAATATGTCGGTAGCTTGGTTTCTATTCGATACCATAGGCCCTCTTTCAGCTTGAATGTTTTATATCCATTAAGAAATGTGAGATGGAATCAAATAGTTGATCTAGTTACCAAACGAACGGTGTTAAGAGCATAGATACCTATCCCGTATTGGTCAAAGTTGTGTGACTATACTATCTGTTTTTGCAGTGTGTGGTACATACCAGTACTCCTAGGCTGGCCTGTCTGAAAGTTTATTTTTATTAGTGTTGAATGTAATGGGAACAAAGGCAGGATCCTAATTGGGTTATTGTTTGGTGGCCCAAAAAAGACAAAGGATTGAATCTGGGCTTAGCATTTTTTGGTGGGCAAAGTAAACTGTAAAAATTATTAAAGGAACCTGATAATGGTGAGGTAGAAGTGAGGAGCATCATGATAAGGCTTTATGCCTTTATCTGTTTATCAATTGGATTGTGCTTTATGTATTTTTTTACCCGTCTTTAAGTCTTTTCCTCATGTTTTGACATTATTTTGGTATGCATGTTAGGTTGCTGCAGAGCATGTACAAGTATTGAATGCCGTGAGATCTAAATTGCCTTTCTTGGTTACTTCCTCAGATGATGCAAAAGATTCTGTCAAGGAGGAAATCCGTTTGAGGTAGCTTGATTAAAATTGAGCTCATCTATGCTAAGAAATCTTTACATTTGGCATTTGTCCATGGCGATGTTTTAGTTATTTACCTGTTTGTCAAGCACATAGAAGTACCTCTTACTCCGTGTGTGTGTGTGTGGCAGTGTGGTGTGTGTGTGTGTGTGTGTGTGGCAGTGTGGTGTGTGTGTGTGTGTGGCAGTGTGGTGTGGGTGTGTGTGTGTGGCAGTGTTGTGTGTGTGTGTGTCTCCTTTTAGTCTGAAATGAATAAGCCACAGACACAACCCCAGTTTTTGGCTAAGCGAAGTGTGATTGTGTTGCAACTTATGAAGGCCTTAACGGCAACTTAACGTTGCCGCATCCATTTCAATTTCCGGCTATGATGATAAAAAAAAGTAATATCTGAGCCGTAGTGGTATTGTTATGAACTATGATTCTATGAAGTGGTGTTGCAACTTATGAAGGCCTTAATGGCAACTTAATGTTGCATCCATTTCAATTTTCTGCTATGATGATAAAAGGAACTAATATCTGAGCAGAATTCAATTTTCCTATTCATTTACCTTGTTCATTTGGCTTTCATATACCTGTTTTTTGCTGCTACTGCTGCTGGTTCTTGTTTTGTAGGACATTGTAGATGCCAAGGACCAAACCACGTGAAGGCTGAAGCAAATTAATGCCAACAATCTGAGGTAGTTTGTGTTAGTAGCTTGTATTTAGCTTGGTGGATACCTCTAACCTGGTTTTATGCCAAACCTGAGGTGTAACGAAGCCAGGCTAAATATTGAGTTTGTTTTTTGTTTGTATAGTTAGTTTTATTTGATTGCATTGCTTAGCCGAGGTGGTGGCATAACCCCTCGCATATTCTGTTGGCTGAGTTGAGGTGGCGGCCTAGCCCCTCCAGTCTGTTAGTTTGTTGTTAGTTTGTTAGTCTGTTAATCATTACTCATTAGGATTGAAATATTGAATACTACGATATACAAACTTAAGAACATTAGAGGCACCGACGCACCGGGCACCGGAATGTGTGTTTTTTGGGAAGATTTTTTTTTGGACGAAAATCGGTTGCCGGTTGGTGATGTGTATACGAAAATCGATGGCACAACTTGGCACGAAACGACACACGATTAAGGGCACGGCACGACACGACACGAACCGACAAAAAAGGCACGACACTGTGCCTCTTTTCCAGAGTTAGTCGAAGACTTGCGTTAGCGCTGGAGGTGCCTTTAGTGGAAATTTCATGAGCTACATGGTGAAATTACCGCTGGTTAATACGCAAAATTTATACTATTTGGCTCTGTTTAGCTTATAGATTATGTTTAAATAAAGGCATGTCGTGTAACTGTTCCTACATTCAAAGCTAGCCAATGGTTGAGGGGCTCTTTAAAGGGCACTTGGTTGCTATTTCTGGGACCTCCATTGGCGAGAGACCAAAGACCAGCCCTCTTCCTTTTCCATGCTTGGTTTTTTACTACAATGTGTTGTTTTTGAACATGGTTATTTTCATCTCTGTGCTTTTGGGACAACCATTTCACAAGGGGCTAATTACATGCACTAGGGTGTAGGTGTCAGGTGCATTTGCGTGTCTAATCGTAGGATTTTCTAATTCCCATATGTCATAACTAAATCCATGGGATGTGGGAATATCATTCTGCACATGCATATGCCTATCACCTCTAATGCCCTCATATCGTTAAAGCTTCCCAATTTCTTTCCTTAGATGATACTGTTATAGGAAAATCCAAAAATAATTCATCTACAGTCAGAAAATTCAGATGATTCAGCACATGGTACTATCATGTATTCATTGAGTCCCATATATATCAACTCATCTAACTTCCCAAAATACCTATCCAGATTCTTCAATACTCAAACATTGCAGCAAAGAGATATATTAAGTACTTGCTAGGCAGTAAAATCCATCCCTCCAAAGTTTGATCGACCATTGATCTGACAGAAAAATCTTGCCCCATAGCTATATAACTCTGCCCTACTCATTTAGTCTTCCCTCCCAAATATTTTGTGACCTTCAGTTCATGATCCGTAGGCATCCGAGTCATGCACTCATAATCTAGACTTGACTAGCTGACTAGAATGCTGAAATTGTTTGCAAACATACTTGGGAATCCAAATTTTCAGGTTTTATTTCAAATGGATGAAGTGCTCTGTAGAGTTAACAATGAAGACAGACTTGCAAAATTCAGACTACGTTTTCGAGGCAGGAGCTACACGGATTTTGTAATAACGATTACTAAACCAACACTTGGTTCCACATGCTCAGCTTGATCAGCCCCTTTCCTCATTGTTACACCTGCTCCATTGAGCATGACTTCCTTGTAATGAATCTTCTCCCTCGCACCAGTAATGAGTCATAACTCTGCTTTAAACTACGAGTTTATTTCACTTAGTCTATTGGTTATGCTATTAAGCTACAGGCATATGTGAGTAATCTTGCTAACATCAAGTGAAAATTTTGATTAACACAGAATGTTATCTGCCAGAAATCATATGGGATGTTGCAACACAATGTTCTGACTCCCTCAAGTGACAGAAGCTGGGTACGATTAGTCTAGCATAGAGCACATTATTTCTTGCCTATCAATATGTCATTTGGGCACTTTGCCGTCCAAACTCCCCTTTAGCTTATACTTGACATATATGACTAAGGTTCCACTCACTTTTGCAGTTCATCATTAGAACTCCCCAAGCCGGGTTGATCCCATGGAAAACAATGAGTTATTTCTTAATTGCAGTTAAATTTAATACTATTAAGAACCAAACTCTATGAGCTTTCACTAGCTACAACAAGGAACTTACTAAATAGGAATTGAATCTGTAGAAACCCTTCACAGTTTTGGCTGTCCTTTCAGCTATTTGCTAGGTTGCTGCTTCTGTCCAGTTATCTGTTATGTTGTTATGTTGCTGCTATGTAACTGCAGTGATCATGCTGTGTTTTGTCTGCCCTATTGATGTGCTTTGCTCCTCACTCATTGTTTCATTTGTGTAATGTTAAGTTTACATGATGTTTCGTATTTCTATTAACATCTTAACAAGATTTTCTTAATCTTGTTTCATGTTTGCAGATTGAGTATGTAGAAGGTTGGTAGCGGGAGATGATACATGAGTGTTCCTATGAAGATTTCTTTTTGGATGAAGTTCGAAGTCTTCTTTTTTGATGATGCTGCGAGAACTCTTCTTTTTTGATGATTCATAGGATAAGAACTGTGATGAACAACATATGGTTTAGTTTGATTATTTTTGACATTCGTACATGTATGCATTATATCATAAATGTAGATGACTATTTTGGGGTGAATGAATATTGCTTTATAGTATCTTGTTTGAGATCTATTAGATTTTAAATTGTACCTAATATGTTATTCTTAGAAGAGTGCGTGACGATTTTTTTGTCACCAATATTTCTAATATATGTAATTTAGGTGACAAATTTTTTTTATCACTAAAGAGGTCTCTATGAAACTTTTAAGAGACGAAATTTTTTGTCGCCTATACTAATTTCAGTAATATTTAAATTAAATTCTTTGGAGACGAATTTTTTCGTCACCTATACAGTTTCCCTGGTCAATATTCATTCACTATTAGTGACGAAATTGACAAGGGTGACAAAATCTGTAAATTGGTGACGAAAATTTTCGTCTCCAAAATTACTATAGGTGACGAAACAAAATTTTCGTCACCATGTTACTTTTTGAGACAACCTTTAGGTGGCAAAAAAAATTTCGTCGCTAAACTATTTGCGACGAAAAACGTGCATTTGGTGACGATTTAATTCGTCACCAAACACAAATTTTCTTGTAGTGAATCCGGGTGACAACTCTTTCGATTTTTCAAAATCCGGGGCGAGTAGCCCACATTGGTCCCATGAATGTCCCTTAGGTGCCATCGAAAGAGCCATGAGAAGGAGGAACGCGTTGCTTACGAGCGCCGAGTATGTTGCAGTGGAAACCTGTTGGGAATTTTAGACAATGAATAGGTTAGAGTCATACATACAAAGGATCACAAAAATCATCGAACGGTTCTGAACACGTGCATTTTTGTTTGGATCCGTGTCTGAACATGTGAGTCTATAGCATGGTATTCAAAAGGTTATGTCAAGTAGAGAACCTTGATTTGGTCCTTCAAGCAAGCAGAAGCAATTGCATCGTAGATCTTCGACATGGCAGGGAGCACAAACGGAACAAAGCGAGCCGCATCGTTGTTGGGATTGACCTCATTCCCAACGGCTATAATCCGGAACTTGACGTCCGAGTTATAGTTCAGGACGTTGTCTTGGACCCACTTTGATGCAGCGGCAGCGTCGTTAGCAAGACTCTCGAGATCGCTGTTAGGGACATCAAGTACAAGCTTGATGCCGTATCCCCGTAGGGCTTGGAGATCTTGTGGGTTCGGATTGTAGATTCTCATCCTTCGAATGCCGTTGGAGTTGTAGAGTTGGACTACTTCTTGACTGGGCGGTAGATTGTTGCCTTGTCTTCCGTTGCACACTCCTACTTGTGCATCTGCATGAATTCGACTTCATTTAGCCAATATGTATGTATGGTGGGTTTAATTAACACTTGGGAAAAGTCTATTCCCAGCAGATTTAGATGCACAGATCCAGATACATGCATATTTATTAATCTCCGCCCATAAATCTGTATACCGAGAATTACTCTGTGTATAATGGAGAAATCAAACAATGATACGTAAATCAAGATCGAATTCGATATTTTTAAGGCCCAAAATGAATACATTCAAAATTGGGCTCTTCATGCAAATGTTTGAACAAAAAAGAAAAAGATAAATGAATTCCAAAAAGACTACTAATAGTATTGAACGTATTAGTATTACAAAAAAAGTATTGTACCTTTTCAGCTCTCTGCTTTTCACTTTCGAAAAACAAAAACAAAAAAGTTCTCTTCTATTATTTTGATTTCACTGCGTTAATTTGGCCCTCATGCCTGTTCCATAATATTTTCACTTTGCTCATTGAATTTTGTTTTAAACTATTTTTTGGGTCTCCTTTACTACAAAAGAAAGTAGATAACTAAATCTTTTTTATATAAGAATAATAAAAAATTTAGTGGTGGCGAATCTATATATAATTTGGTGATTTTTTTTGATATACTAATAGCATCCTTTGAAATCGTTGTGGTTGCGACCGCCACCACTAGTTCCTCCTGGCTCCATCCTTTGTGTAGCCCAGACATTGTTCTAGCTATGCAAAAAAAAAAAAAAATCAGAAGAGTCTTTGATCAATTAATGTTGAACATGGACATCACATTTGGGCCCCATATTTAGAAGTTAGAACGGCCTAATTAATGTTGATATAATTAGTTCATCTATGTGACCATATCACATAATATACGAAATTTTAGTAACCATAAATCTTAGTATTATGCATCAAAGAAATTAAAATAGGTACATCGGTCATTAGGATGGTGAAGCATATGGCAAGTACAGTCACTTGACCCTAGTGGTGGAACCAGAAATCAAATTTATTTTGCCACCTCTAACGTTGATTTATGGTTTCACCGCACGCTTTAACAAAAATAAGAATTATAATAAGCAATGCCAAAAGAATAATAAAAACATTTGTGGTAAAAGTAACATAAAAGCTAACTTATTTACCATGAAAGTTAATAACATAAACTACCAAAACTAATCAATTGCTTGACTTAAGTTAGCGGGTCAAAAGTTTAAGAGCAATTCAATCAATAATAAAAATGTCAATATTTAGCAATCTTGATCTGATTAGAAAGAAAACGTTTTTTTTTTCCCGGATTTTATTCCTAAAATGCCAAATTTGTTTTGCATTATGGGTAGTATCCACAAAGAGAAAGAAATATATAAGACTACTGTCAAACACCCATTTATATTGTACGAACGAATATATATTTATGTATGTCTTTTTTTTAAAGGAGCACACACCCCAGAGAGAGAGAGAGAGAGAGAGAGAGAGACCTGTTATGTGGAGATTAGGAAGAAATAGGGCGAGTAGGAAAAGAGAAAGGAGAAAAGGTTTGTAGAACATATAGTTGCATGAGAAACAGCCATTTTAGATCGTAGAACAAACAAACAAACAAAGCTTGGTATGTAAATTATAATGTAAAAGCAATATAATCACTACAAAAAAAAGTATGTTTAGTGACGAAAAAGTGACGACCAAATTTAATTTCGTCGCTAAATGGGTATATTTGGTGATGAAAAAATAAATTCGTCACTGTTTTGACAACTTCCGCGATGAAATTATTTCGTCACCAATTATAACAATTTAGTGACGAAAAAGATATTTTTGTCACCAAAGGCACCTATTTGGCGACGAAATAAAATTTTCGTCTCTAAAAGAGTAAAAAAGGAGACTTAATTATTTTTTGTCGCCTAAGATAACTATTCGGTGATGAAAAGAATATTTTGTCGCCAAATGAACCAATTTGGCGACGAAAAATATTTTCGTCTTCTTTTTACGTTTTTAGTGACGAAAAATTTATCCTTTTTTTTTTTTTTTTGCTCGGCAAAACGAAGATTTTATTGACTCGAAAAGGGTACATCGAGAGAGGAACTCATTAAGCACAAACGCTTATCAAGTGAAGAAAACAAAACAGGAAAAGGAAAAGAACAATATTGGACCATCCAACAAAAAATTGGATCGCCCCAACCCTTACAAGAAGTTACACATTCTCCTTCCTCATTCCATCAAGATAGCCCTTGAAATCCTCCACCGAGTGCACCTTAATATCGAACTTCACCTTAACCCACATTGCTACTTTGGTTTTAATTAGATCCCCAAGATCCTCCACTCGCCAAGAAGCATTGTTGAAGACCATATCATTCCGAGCCAACCAAACGGACCAAATTGTAGCATGGAAAGTTGTATCCCACAAAATTTATCCTTTGATGACAAAATTTATGAATTACGCTTTGTCACCAAATATATTTCAGGCATAACTCTTTGCTCAGAACTCCGATTGAGATAATTTAAATTGGGTTTGAACAATAACATAAAGAGCTACGACTTTAATGTTTATCAAAATTGCTAATTTTAATGTTTAATGGTTCAAAATGTCATTCAAAATATATTTTAATGTTAAATGTATGTGTTATATATTAGATATTTTAAACATATGCAGAAAAATTTGTGTGGTGTAGTTGGTTAAACCTTGTATGCAAAACCTAAGAGACTCGGGTTTGAAACGCAGCAGAAGCAAGAAAGTGAGATTTTTTACACATATAATAATGTCTTTTGGGACGAAAAATTTCGTCATCGATGGGTCACCTTTGACGAGCCAAAGGGAATAATTTGTGACGAAATTTTTTGTCGTAAAAAAAGCACAATAGGTGACGAAGAAAATTTCATCACCAAGTCATTTTTCCGTGACGAAATTTTTCGTCGCCAAAAGGCACTATAGGTGACGAAAAATAGATTTCGTCACCAGATAGGAATCCTCGACAACCTTTAGTCGACAAAATTTTTTTCATTACTAATATTATTTGTGACGAAAAACATATAATTTGTGACGATTTTCATTCGTTACTCAATGCAATTTTTCTTGTAGTGAATGTCACCTCCCTTTTATAGAGTAGAGAGGCGAAGAATTAAGCAAACTCTTATTCAATTCCCCCACCCCCGTCAACGTCAAGTACTCCATAGTTTACTTTTCCTTAATTCGATTTTGAACTATATTACTATTATATTTGAATTAGTTTCTGTAATCCATGAAAATAACCTACACAAAAGGTAAATACAGTTTCGCTTGGTGCCGTGTGTAGGATACAAGGCTATGCACTATAACATTAATGTCAAAAAAAAAATTAATTACGCCACGCTAGCTAGCTTACGCTCAACCAAGGCTGGCCCAATGGGAAGGCCCAACAGGCCGCCGCCTTGGGCCTCCATATTTTGGGCCAAAAATGGGGCACTCCTTCCTAGATAAGTATATATATTTTCTGTGCGCAACTATAATAAAAACTCCTTTCAAAGTTCAGTGGCAAAGTGTTTGTTTTTCCATATAAGATGCCTGGTTTCAAGTCTTGGTAAGATACTTTTTTGAAGTGTCTTTTTGCCAAAAAAAATTCTCTCGTCACACAAATTGAAGTGTCTTTTTGCCAAAAAAAATTCTCTCGTCACACAAATTGGGGGCTACTGTGATTCAAAGCTGAGTCTACTAAATGTTATTGCAACTGCATAAGCTATTAAGGCCGGAATATTTACCATGTTTAATAGTATGAACGAAAATAATATATAGATAAGTATTTCTGTTTATTATTTTTAAATTAAAAAATTTATGTAGGGCACAATTTCGACATTTGGCCTAGAGCATCCAAATACCTTGGGCCAGCCCTGCGCTCAACTCGTTGACCAATCCCGAACGACTAAAACCGCGAATATAGTTTCTACATATTATAATTTTCTACATACACAAGTAAAGATCAATAGGGTTTTTTTTCCCCTATTTTACACGGCAGAGTTTAGTTCCATGTCCTAGTTTGCCAGCATTATAGAGTGGCCATTTGCTTGTAGTTTTCTTAAAATTTCTTTGTCTGCATTAATACTAGTTGTTTAATTTCCTTGGACACAAGAGAAGTCTTCATTTGACACCAAACAAGACTCCAATTAAACCCATTCTGTACCCAGTGGATCTAGTCAGGTCTAGACTTTGAGACGATCGACGTGGTCCATAACTGTACCGCTACCACTTATTGATTTGTCTGCACTCAAATTTTTTTCTTTTATATTTGTTAGTTTTAAGTTTCTTTTTTTTTTTGTGATTTATTAATTTATCCCGACAAGGGAAATCTAATAAGTGTATAAAAAAATTTGAGGAGAGAAAAAAATAATCCAGTTTTTTAATTAGGCCAAAAAAAATGTGTTTTTGCATCCACAAAAACATGAGCGAGAGCGTCTTTAAAACATCTTTCGATAATACCCCAAATTACTAAAGTTCGTAAGAACATAACTTGAGACCAAAGACAAAAGAATTCTACGGAAAATTATGTGATCTAAGTCCAGAATCTCTCTCAAGCAATTATGCTAACACAAACACAAAGCTCACATGGCTTGTGAGTGCATGTGTTTGTGTTTGTAGAATTATTTAGAATTATTGCTTAAATATACTAGTAGAGAATATCTTCTTTACGGAGGTGTTGTAAACAAGTGTTTACAGCACTCAATCGTGACCATCCAAAAGTGTTTTGGATGGTCAAGAAATTAATGAAACTTTTCCGAGGAAGAGTTAATTGTGGCGTCACGGATCATAATTGAAAACGAATATCAGCCATTGATTGCACAAATAGACGGCTAAGATTGGTTGGTGTTGAATTTAGGAGAACGAAATATTGAGAGAATATTGGTTTATTGCTGAATGAATTCTTTACAAAGATACAAACCTCTTTATATACAAAGAAGCTAAACAAGGAAGGAAGTTAAATTAGGAAAGAATAAATATACAATATTCCTATACTATAATCACGGATCCTCAATCAATCAATTAGGCAACTAATTAGGAAACCGGATTTTCCTCTAACACTCCCCCTCAAGTTGGAGAGTGAATATCATGAAGTCCCAACTTGCCACTTAAATATTGAAATTGTTCCTTTCCCAAAGGTTTGGTGAAGATGTCTCCAAGTTGAGATCTTGATTGAACATAGGACGGTGTAATTACTCCAGCTTGCAATTTTTCCCGAACAATGTGGCAATCAATCTCTATATGTTTCGTGCGTTCGTGAAAAATGAGATTTTTGGCAATGTGGAGAGCTGCCTGGTTGTCACAAAATAAGGATGCTGGCTGGATTTGTGGAATTTTGAGATCTTCCAAAATATGTCGTATCCATGTAATTTCCAAACATGTTGCAGCCATGGCTCGATATTCGGCTTCAGCGGAAGAACGAGCCACATTGGTTTGTTTCTTTGATTTCCAAGAAATCAAAGAATTCCCAAAAAAGACACAGAATCTTGTAATTGAACGTCGAGTTGTTTCACAACCCGCCCAATCTGAATCACAATAAGCCTTTAACGTAGGATCATTGAACGAAGGAAAGAATAATCCTTGACCAGGATTCCCTTTAATGAAATGTAAAACTCTTAGAGCAACTTCCCAATGTGGTTTCCGAGGATCCTGCATAAATTGACTTAGGATTTGCACAGAGTATACTAAGTCCGGCCTTGTTACTGTTAGGTAAATCAATCTCCCAACCAATCTTCTGTATGTGGTTGGATCATGTAATGGGTCGCCATCATCGGGATTCAATTTCAAATATGCCTCCATTGGGAAAGAATTATGACGAGATCCTAATAATCCCACATCATTTAAAATATCCAATGCATATTTCCGTTGGGAAATGAAAATTTCCTTTTTGGACCGGGAGACTTCAATGCCAAGGAAATATTTGAGATTGCCAAGATCTTTGATGTGAAATTGTTGCAAGAGGAAGTCTTTGAGAGACTTGATTGCCTGTTCATTATTGCCAGTGACAATAATGTCGTCCACATAAATAAGTACTGCGGTAAATATGTTACTTTCCGACTTGGTAAATAGAGAATAGTCGGCCTTTGATTGAGTGAAACCTGCCTTTTGAATAGCACAAGAAAATTTGGCAAACCAATTACGGGAAGCTTGCTTCAAACCATATAATGACTTATTGAGCCGACATACCATATTCTCCCCCTGTCGGCGAAAACCAGAGGGAAGGTCCATATAAACAAGCTCATCAAGATCGCCTTGCAGAAAGGCGTTATGAACATCCATTTGGTGTAGGATCCAATTGCGAGAAGCAGCCACTGCTAAAAGACAGCGACCAATGGTCAGCTTGGTAGTGGGAGAGAAAGTCTCCAAATTAATAATCAACTCCTTCAATTTGAGTGTAACCTTTAGCAGCGAGGCGGGCCTTGTAACGTTCAATAGACCCGTCTGAATTGTACTTGATCTTGTAAACCCATTTGCAGCCAATGGGCTTATGACCAGCAGGTAGAGGAACAAGAGACCAAGTATTATTGCGAGCAAGAGCGTCAAGTTCAGATTGCATAGCATCCCTCCATTTCGGATCAAGAATTGCCTGATCATAGTTAGTGGGCTCACGAAAACCAGAAATAGAAGCAAGAAAAGAATAATGGGTAGGAGAAATACGTGAATAAGAGAGAGAGTTAGAAAGAGGGTGCCTTGTACCTCGGTTTGGACATGGCGACGGAATGGATGATTGTGGGGAAGCAGTATGGGCAAAGGACATTTGATAGTCGGCATGCCACGCAGGTCGGGTGCGAGATCGGGTCGAGTGACGAGGAGCATTAGGTGATGTGGAAGTAGTAACGGAAGGTAGTGGGTCTGGTAGAATCGGTTGAGTGATTGGTGGTGGAATGTGGGTAAACTGATCAGTTGAGGAATCTGTTTGGCCAAAGGACAAGTATTGCAAAAATTGTCTAAAGAAACAGAAACAGAAGAATTGGACTTAGAGATGATACGTAGACAGGTAGGTGATGGGTGGCCAAGGCGATGGTGCCAGGTAGAATTAGGATGGGTAGTATGGCAAGCAGTTGGCGAGGTGCGATCTGGTGACATGTAATAGAGGCTGCCACTTTGCTTACCGGTCCCATCCAATCATCTTCCCCGTAGCCAAGTCCTGCAAAACACAGAAATCTGGGAATAAGATCACACAACAGTTTAAGGATTGGGTAACTTTACTGGCAGACAAAAGATTTAATCGAAAGGAAGGCACATGAAGAACATCTTTTAAAACAACATCTTTGTTGAAGAAGAGTGTGCCAGTAGAGTCAATAGGAACGGCGGAGCCATTGAGTAAATTAACACAAGGTGCGTGGGGCGGATGAGAGTGAAAAAATAAAGAAGAGTCAGAAGTAATATGGTCCGTTGCACCACTATCTAAAATCCAACAATTTGAGGAGGTAGAATTAACAGAGGGATGATTATACAAACCTGCGACATTTGCATAAACATCATTATTACCCTTGGATAAGTGTGGTGCATTTGCCACGGTAGTGGTCAATTGTTGATACTGCTCGACAGAAAGCTTTAAGAAAGGCGGCATGGCACCGTTGGGAGATGTGGCATGTGCAGCAGTAGGATTGGATCGAGCACCCTATTGCTGATTGTGCTATCCCGGACGATTGCTTGTTGGTTTAAAATTTGAATCATATTTTGGTTTAAAATTGGGATCATGCCGTGGGTGCCTGACTGGAAATCCATGCAACTTATAGCAACTTTTAATAGTATGTGTATCCTTTCTGCAATATCTGCAAAATAATCCCATGGTTGGCTGATATAGAAGATGAAAGGCTTCAGAAAAAGTAGAAATTGTATCCAATTTTGAATCGAACCAATTGTTCAATTGATTGTTGATAAAATAATTGGATGACACGAAAGTGGAGATTTAATGGTTGTTGCAGAAAGCTAAAAAAAAAAAAGGATTGATGGAGGAAAAAAAATAACCACGGTGGGCAAAGAAAAAATAGCTAGGTATAGAACCCTAGCTCTGATACCATGTTGAATTTAGGAGAACGAAATATTGAGAGAATATTGGTTTATTGCTGAATGAATTCTTTACAAAGATACAAATCTCTTTATATACAAAGAAGCTAAACAAGGAAGGAAGTTAAACTAGGAAAGAATAAATATACAATATTCCTATACTACAATCACGGATCCTCAATCAATCAATTAGGCAACTAATTAGGAAACCGGATTTTCCTCTAACAGTTGGTGCTGTAAACAGACCGTTTACAACACCTCCGTAAATAAGACAATCTCATACTAGTAATTAATATGGACATTTGTACTTTAAGAGTTTTAATTTATCTGTACTTTATAGATAGATATAGTTCAACTTTCGTACCTCTTTATTAGGGTCATATATATGGAATTTGTGATATCTTTTTCTCAGTTTTGGGTGGCTAAAGTATCCTTCATCCGTTTTCAATTTTTTTTCCCCGCATGCTAAAAGAATCTACACTCTTTTTAACATCAACTTAATCCAGTCAAACTCATTACTAAGCCTATCTTGCTTTGAGATTCCTCATCTTGAACCTCCTCGATCAATCACTAAAAAAAAAGAATGAGCAATAGTGACAAAAAAGTTGTTACTGAGCTATATATCACTAAAAGTGTGGACGTAAAAGTTTTTATTGACGGTGTGTTTGGCTGATATTTTTGGTTACTTCAGAATTATGATTGTGTGCGAGCGTGCAAAAAAAGACTTGTAATTATGTTTTTCAAATTTAACTTTATAAAAGTCAAACTTAATCAGGCGATTGTGATGTCGGTTCAATTACCTCAATGAAGAGGATTTTTCCTTTGAAGTATTGAAACAGTACAACGATTCACTAGAAATTCAACAATCAAATAGAAACAAGGTACGACTTGCTTTCCAAATGATTCTCCAACTTTGAAATAACATAACAGATTACAATGTAACTACTACAAACTACTCTTAACTACTTCAAACTAAATCCAAGTTCCTAAATTAGTGCCTAATGGACAAACCAAGCATAGCATATATATCTATTTGTTTGATGATTTGTCAGGGTTTTTTTGCTTCTTTCATTCCTTCTATTTATAAGCAAGCTCTTAGGTCTTCTCATGCTTAGTTGTCTTTGAAGTCACCCTTCCATTTGAATTCAAACTTCCTCTCTAGGATTTTTGCTGGTAACCGTCCCATAGTGGATCAGTTAATCCACCATCCCCACTTCCCTTGATTGCTTCATGTCGGAAGTGAGTAGTTTTATGCTCAAATCTCAACTTCCCTAATCGTGTTGAATGAGCATAACCGCTCTTGTTTGAATGACACTGTTTGTGTCTTGGGGCTTCGAACTGCATGCCTCTTCTTATTTATTTCCTGGGCGACACCAGGCAATAATTACTTTTACTCATAAAACAACATTGAATTAGCTAGAATGTCATTGTTCCTTTAATGTATGATTCTCTACGTCCCATTCATACGTGTGCCGTTTTGTTCAATGCACGTGGCCATTTGTCATTTTCTAATTGGGCCAATATATTTCTCATGCAAACACAGTGACAACTTTAATTTGTCAGTATTGTTTCTTCTTCGTTTTTTTTTTCTCTTTTTTTTTCTTTTTTTTTTTTGCTGTTATATCAAGCGAAGACTATTTTCACGAAGATGGTGAATTGGACTTCGTAACTTAATTGTTGGCGCGGATCAAAAAAAAAAAACTTAATTGTTGGCTTATTTTTACCAATGATCCCCAAAGTTTTACTGAAATATTGATTTGGTCCCCAATATACAAATTTCCCTCTATTGCATCCCTAATGTTTAAATGATTCCTGAAACTAACTTCGTCTGTGAGAACCGTCAAGTGCAGGGCTATATCTGTTACTTCTTCTTTAATCAACCATCACCCCATCTTTCCTTCTCGCCACCCACACCCAAATTCAAAATATCTTTTATCATTTAACAAACTACCAAACACCCCTTGTCTTATCCATTTGTCGTAGGATCCAAATCCAAACCCTAGACCCAAGCTTGACCACCATTACCAACAACCACTCCACTCCACCGCGTTCTCCACCTTCAACTACCTGGACAACCACCTTTTTATGCCATGTTTGGTACCCATTAAATGGGCAAGAAATAAATGATTTTTTAATTTTTGTGGGGCCCTTTACGGGTGCTACAAAGATAATTCAAACTGCAAGTTATTCCTAAAATATTTTCATATGTCCTGAAAAAAAAAATTTAGCTCAATCCGATAGCGTTAAGGGCTGTTTTAGAATTTGTATGGCGCCCTACAAATTCTGAAATAACCCTTATCGAGATTGAATTGAGCTACTTTTTCTCAAGAACCCGTACAAAAAACATTTTAAGAATAATTTGAGGTTTGAATCATCTTTGTAGCATCTGTAATAGGTCCAAAAAATAAAAATAAAAAACAATGATTAATTTCTTGCCCATTTAATGGGTGCCAAACATGGCATAAAAAGGTGGAGTTTCTTGCACCAAAATAATGTCGTTTTTTGGGAACAGCACACCCGCCGACCCTTTGAGGTTAATTAGCAGGATCTCGTAGTCCAAAATCTTCTTATTACCAAGCTAATAACTTGATTCCATTAACTTATCTTTTGGGTTGGGTTCAAAATTTCTTCATGGTATTAGAGTCATGCTAATTCCACCACATACGTTTAAGACATGGGGTACCTCCGGAAGAGACAGTATTTTTGTAAATTTTCAAGACTATTACTCTCTTTTTTTTGGATCCGCAAGACTTTTACTGCTTAGGGAACATTTGAGGGTATTTTGGTCATTTTTCATATCTTGTTAATGGCTTAATTCTACTGTGTTAGTGCAACTATAGATTATTTATCATGATGAAGCCTTGTTAAATAAATTTCTATATTTCTAAAAACGAAATTTTTGAATGGGAGGTAATATTATAAGTAGTGGGACGTCATCCAAGTCGCGTTCGGATTTGTCCGCCCACGAGGACCCGGTTAGGGTAATTTGGCCTTGCTCCGGTAAACCGTTGACAGATGTGCTATTTGTAATGATATCTTCTGTTTAAAAAAAAAAAGAAGCAAAATCATGAGAAAATAATCTATAGGCACACTAACACAACTATCTCATTATGAGAAGATTATTTAGATCTGATAATGATAGATCTGCTGATCAGACAGTCTTAATAGAGACTAATATGCTGACTTCTAATATTGCTACCAATAGGTTAATTAATTGGGAAGAAATTACTTTTCCTGAAAATTGGAACATCACTAATGCGGTCCCTCCTAGACCTATTATCAACCAGATTGAACAAATAATTCAGGATAATGAAGGAACTGTTTCTCTAAACTTTAGAAATTCCAACCAAGGTAGATTTTTAAGGAGTAGTAGTTCCAGAATGAGTAATACTCGAGTCCCATATAGGGTTAGCGTCCCTCCTACTAGTAGGCACTCAACCTCTGAAATTCCAGAACCAATTAATCCAATAGAAGAGATTAATTTAGCAGGTATAAGAATATCTGAAAACAATGTCCCCCATGGAGTTTATAATCCACATAGGGTTTCAGTAGAATCACCTACTGCTAGTGACATGAATTTTTCCATTAATGATATTAATAGGGATTGAAGATAGAGAAAGAATTAATAAGGAATTCTTTCAGCCTAAATACAAAGAATTTAGAACTTGGTATTTTTCCAAGTACAATAAGGACCAATTAGAAAATTTGAAAAGGGAATTTTATACTTTTCTAGAAGGATCTGGAAAAATCATCCCTTTTACCCAATGGTTTTATGGAAAATACTATCCTGAAATTGATAGATCCATAAATGTCATACAAGATTATAATAGAGACTGAAAAAGCTCTATGACACGAACTGTAATAAGGGCAGTTCATCCCCCTACTATTCCCTTATCTTTAGAAGGAAGTTCAGACAATGAATAATGTGGATAAGATATCTCATTCCCAATAAAAAAGACTTGTTAGATAGACTGAATAAGGCAGTCATCTTTTCTAAATTCGATTTGAAATCAGGATACTGGCATATTTAAATTAATGAATCTGATCGTTATAAGACAGCTTTTACTGTCCCTTTCGGTCATTATGAATGGAACGTAATGCCCTTTGGTCTGAAGAATGCACCTTCAGAATTTCGAAATATTATGAATGATATTTTTTATCCTTATGTTGAATTTGCTATATGTTATATTGATGATGTTTTAATATTTTCCCAGAACATTGACCAGCATATTAATCATCTTAGAATTTTTAAAGATGTCATTAAAAGAAACGGACTTGTTGTTTCAGCTCCTAAGATGAAATTATTTCCGACCAGAGTCAGATTCTTAGGACACAATATCCACCAGGGGAAAATTATTCCTATCGATAGGAGCATAGAATTTGCTTCTAAATTCCTTGATGAATTAAAGGAAAAAACCCAATGGCAAAGGTTTCTTGGAAGCCTTAATTACATAGGAGACTATTACAGAGAATTGGCCCAGGATTCAGCACCTCTTTATGAAAGACTCAAAAAGAATCTTCCTCCTTGGACAGAACGCCACACTAAGGCAGTTCAAAAAATCAAATTAAAGGCAAAACAATTACCTTGTTTAGCAATAGCTAACCCAGAATGGAAAAAAATTGTAGAAACGGATGCCTCTAATATTGGTTATGGTGGCATTCTGAAGCAATATAACCCTAATACTTCAAAGGAAGAATTGGTCCGTTTTACTTCTGGACTTTTCAAAAATGCTCAGGCTAATTATAGTACTATTAAGAAAGAAATTCTTTCTATTATCAAATGTGTTAACAAATTTCAAGATGACTTGTTAAATCAACAATTTTTGCTTAAAGTTGATTACAGTGCTGCAAAGCAAGTTTTAAAACAAGATATTAAGAATCTTGCTTCTAAGCAAATTTTTGCTAGATGGCAGTCAGAATTGTCTGCATTTGATTTTGACATAGAATACATAAAAGGAGAAAATAATTCTCTTCCAAATTTTCTTACCCGGGAATTTTTACAGGGCTAATGGAAACAATTAGCCGTCAAAAGGCTGAAGAAATACATGCTTCATCCAGCAATGGGGATGAATCTTTTATTAAACAAGCTTGTCCTTCTATCAGCCAATCTAGGCTTAAATTTATTATTGAGAAGGATAAAAAATTCAAGAAATCCATGAATAGGCATATCATGGCCAATAGGGAGCAATACTGGAATAGATATCTCCCAACCAGATTTTATTTGAAAAGATGGTACAATGCTATTTCGGCCATCGACCAATTTTATGAAGAATATGGTTATTCTGACGATGAAGAAGATAACCTTGCGGCTAATAGTCATCATAATAAAAGAAAAAAGCAGATTCAGAATAGACTGAATGTTTTATCTCGTGTATAATTTTGCAGATGAATAGACCTCCAGATCGAGGACGTGGTAGAGGAAATAATTCTCGTGGTAGGGGTAAACCTAGAGTTACCCAAGAAGGTGTGGAAGCCTACTTGCAGGCTAAAAAACTCCAATTTCCGTCTCTTCAGGATGCAGCTTCAGCATCCTCGTCATCACTTTTAATGAAGGAAGTGGTCCAAACTGAAGAAGTTTTCAAATCTATGGAAACCACAGAAACAATCATGATCCTGGAATCTCAGGATGAACAATGGAAAAATGACCCATGGGAAATTAAGTCCCGATATATGGATATAATGAGTTATCCAGTTCCTGAAGGAAAATATAGGTCCTTCTATGAAGCAATGCTTACAGAATCTGGTTCTGTGGAATTTGTCCACACTTATGAAAGCAGAGTTGGCCAGAAACATGGGCCAATCAGTTATAGCAAGGCTACAATCAAGAAGGTCTTAACAGTTCAAAAGTGGGGAATTCACCCACAAAGGTCAAAATCTTTGTCCATAAAAAATGAACATGAAACCTCAACAGTCCAATATAATTATTGGGACTACGTTGAAGCTTTTACTAAAGCTTTTTATTACCAAAACCAAAAAAGAAAACATTCATGGTTCTTTCGGTTATGTCCTAATCTTATTGGACAAAATGAATTTCCAAATTGGTTCATTGAATGGTGGTTTAAATTTGGACCCAGAATGGATTATCTTCCTCCAGAGGTTAAAAAGGAGATGGAATTCTTCATTCGAATCCAAAGACAATTAAGGACAGACAATGTGTCTGAAAGGAAAATCTTCCTTCAAGCAATGACAACTTTCAGTATTCCATGGATTTGGAGATGGGATATCCAAATTGGATACAATAATTCAACTCTTCCAATACTTCAAAGATTCTTTCAGTACAGGTGGTGGAGTAAAATGGATACAGAACCGACTTTAAATTATATGAGGGCAAAAATCCAGGAATTAAAGCTACAATTGCAACACCAAGAAAAGCAGTCTATTAAGAATCCTTTCTTGGAAATCTCAGCTCAAATTAGGGCCAAGAATCTGTCCCTATCCGATGATGAAATTGTCATAAAAACAATGGAATTCATGAAAGAACAATTCCTCCAGACTGTTCAGACTGATGTAGCTGATGACGAATCTATGGCATCAGCCAGATCCAAAGAAGAGGATAATAATCCCTTCACATGCCTAGCAGGGGAGTCACAGGATCCCTACGAAGATGATGACAACATGGTCACACCTACTTTAGGTGATGTCTGGGACAGCATGGCAGAGCTCATGGCCGAACGGCTATCTCAATCCAGGAAGGGTAAAGAAAAGCACCAATAATTTGGCAAAATGCCAAAATAGCTTTCAGTGAAAAAGCAGACTCAATTGTGGAGCTGGTATGACTCAATTATGAAGTCGTAATTATTACACTCGACTGTCGGTGAAAACTAAGGTGACAATGGGGCCCCAGGTGTACCCGGCTAGAATCTTCATTTCAATTTGAGTGAAATTTGTATTTCATTTTCATTTCATTTCAGTTTCTTTGAGTCTATAAATAGTATGAAGTCTGGTTGTTAAGGTAGGTTTTGGATTACCCTCTCTCTCAAAAATCCTCTCTCTCTCTTTCCGCTGTATTCTCTCCCCTCCTCCCTCCAGTTGTAATATTGGCTTCGGCCTTTTGTAATAAAAGTCAGTTTCCTTTTCTGTTTTTCTTATTAAGAACCATTACTTATTTGGTATCAAATAAGTAATGGCTGGCTCCCATTAAATTTTTGGTACTTTTGGTATCATAAAGGACCTTGCTAGGAAAGGGGACGATTCCTGGATTATTTTCGTTGGTACAAAGATGCTTTCCCTTTTGGTTTGGAGTTTCTTGATTTGCTTGGGAGTTGTTAAAAGTATAAAAATGAGTTCATATTTTCATTATCTAAATTGGGGTCATATTGTCTATCTATCTCGTGTTAGTATTCTAGATTTCAAATATGGTCATGCTATGAATTTCTTAGTTTGTGATTCTGGGTGATTGAGAGGAGAGACTAGTCATTCTTATGAGACGATTCGTGCAAAGCCTAAGATAGTCTATGCCGATTAATGATTCGCAATAATATATCTCCCTTGCGATAATTGATAGGGATTGCAAGCCCTAGCATTAATCATAATTAATATACATAGTAAACCTCTTTGCTCACACTCTCCTACGCTATTCATACAATAGATTCTAGCTCTCTTGCCTCGATATCGAAGATTTGGGTTTGTTCGGAATAGCGGGATAGTCCCTCTTCCATACTATTTGACCAGGCAGTCGTCCTTATTTTGGTTGAAGTAGCCAAAATTTTAGTTGTATTCCACGTAAACAAATAATCCCAGTCCACTTTCAACCATTTTTCTCAAAATGCATGCCTAAGTTTAATGACTTTACCAATCACTCGCCCAAGTTTATACATAACTTGGTTTGCTTTAAAAACCTAGATTTCTCTTCCTTAGTTTTCCACTACTTTCGTTTGTTTTGTTTAATATAGTTAGAGTTTTTACAAACAAATCACTTTTCTTGAATTGATTAAGAAATTAATTGAGTTGAGGGAATTTAATGTAACTCAGCCATTCAGTCCCTCGGTCTTAACCAAGTAGTTAACTCCAAGATTTTACAAATATATTTTGATTCGAAAACGACATGATCTAGCCGCAGACATTCATATCCCACAACAAAATCTCGTAATCTTGTAATTAAACACCAAAAAAAATGCACCTTGAACCACAAAAATTGCACCAATCAATCCTCAAACACTTCAAAGCTCAGCTCGACCTGATTGTAACCCTAGTTGGCAATAGCAAGATCATAGGCGTGGCTATGATAATATGGAGGCACGTCCTATTTTGAGAAGCTCTGTAAAATGAAGAGTTCCGATCATATCACTAGGTCTGCACTGTGCCCAAAAAAGCAAAAACTGGACCGGTCCAATGATTTGGGTAACTGGAGAAGATCCAAACCCTTCAACATATTGGCACTATACCAAAAATTGCTGAGAAAACAAGAAGATCACTAGACCCGTAGATGGTTTGGAGAGTTCACTAGACCCATAGATGGTTTGGAGAGTTCCAGTGGTGATACTGCAAAGAGAGCAAGATCCAGTGGTGATCTTCTATCCACCTACGTCCACGAGCGGAACACTGGATCGGACATCATAGTTGAGAGGCAAAAAAAACTAGGTAATGAACCTTGATGATTAAAAACTTAAATAGTTCAAATCAAGATGTTTTCTCTTCTAACATATTTGAGGTCAGAATAACTGTGAAGAATGCTCAAGAATGAGATCAACTGCTATATTGAGTTTTACCTTTGCAAGACTTTCTATAGATATATTCCTAAACCAAGCTCTTTGGGATCTGTTTCCACCATCCATGTGTAGAAACTTTATATCCATCTCAAAACCAATTGGCAATGAGTGGAGAAGTCTCAGATGTTATTAAGTGATCACCAATTAATTTCACTCCCAAACAATATGGGACTCGATTTCTTTAACACCATGGAGGCCTGTTGAAAGTAGGAGTAAGGAAAACTGCTGTAGGAAAAAGGTAATGACAGAATAAGCCCTATCCAAAGCAAAAGTGTTCTACTTGTTCATTATGAAACTGATTGTTCCTTCTGCACGCAGCACGTTTTAGAAGAGCTTCCCTAGCCTCAGTCGCGATTCCTTCAGGCTGCATGGAGGGAGTGAATATGTAATCTGAGAGGCCGGCGCCAGAGAACATGTTCTGCAAATCAACTCTCTCGGTATTCGGAGGTTTAATATAGCAGTATACATGAGCCAAGAAGTTTTGTTATCCAAGTTTGGCTGAAAGCCCTTCAAAAAAAGTCTGACTTGTTTTTTAGTCAATTAAGCTGATGTCAAACGAGCTTTAATCAAGTCTATCACCAGCAGCTTGGTTTTTGTCTGTCATACACCATAAGACTTTTCGAGCTGATAAGCTTACCAGTTATCACAAGTTTATACACCATAAGTCCACTTTTCTTTGTTGACAAGACCTTTTTGATACAAACGGACCTTTTTCGTATTCAAGCGGCATTTCCGTTTTCCTTATTGGCCGCTTGTGGATCCGATTTTAGAAAATGAACGAGGTTCCAAATGTATTTTAGCTTGTATCAATGATGCAAGATGACAATCTCGAACGAGCTTTTATGGAGCGAACACCAAGTTGAGCTCGAGTAGTTTTGCTCATTCTAAAAACTATAGTTCATGAGAAATACCTCTTCTGGAAATCAAACTCCTGCTTGCGTGCTTCCTTCAAGAATAGCAATAGCAAATGCAGCTGTGGCAGCTCCCACTGATCTGCAAGAGGGATTTTATTAAACAGATAATTAGCACAATGCGATAGGTTTCGATAACCAGTAAACAAAACCAAACCAAATCAAACCAAACCGACCCTTATGTCTCAATCACTTGGGGTCGGCTACATGAATTCTTTTCCTCCATTGAACTCTGTCAAGGGCCACTTGTTCACACAAACCTAATATACTCATATCTTTGCGCACCACAGCTTCTAATGTCAATTTAGGTCTACCTCTCCCCGTAGCATTGTTATCCAAAGCTATCCTATCCGCTCTCTTAACTACCACATCTTCTGGTCTACGGTAGACATGTCCAAACTGCCTTAGCCTATTTTCCTCAACTTCTCTTCTATAGGTGCTACACCTACCATCTCACGAACCATTTCATTTCTAATCCTATCTCGTATAGTCTTATCACACATCCACCTCAACATTCTCATTTTCGCTACACTTATCTTGTTCACATGTTATCCCGTAAAACATCGCTGGTCTGATGGCAGTTCCGTAAAATTTTTCCTTCAATTTTGTGGGTACCCTCTTGTCACACAGTATATCCGTAGCGCTCCTCCACTTTAGCCACCCCACTTGGATTCTATGGGTCACATCATCGGCAATCTCCCTATCACTACTAATAATTGATCCAGTAAATGCAAGACGATAATTTCTAATGTTATAACTTACACAGAGAGTCGTCTGTGACTAAATAAAGCTAATGTCTGCCGCCCATCTGAACAGTACTCCAAATCAACCTGCATGTCCATACGTAAATGAGGATGTAAAAGACATTTTCATTAGAAAATGAATTGTCCACCAAAAAAAAAAAACGTAGACAACGGCACTGTATCTGTTTAAGAACTTACGCAGTATCATACCCTCATTGAAACACACTCTCCAGCAATTCCATCAATTCTCGGACCACAGGGTCAAATAGTACTTCAACCAACTTCTGAACTTTGCTCCTGTCTCCAAGAAATTCCTGCAGGACTAGCCCAAAATTAGAAAGGCCAATATTCAACCACATGTACAGTAGATCATACATATGGCATTTGTCATATTGATAATGAAGTGTAAATCAGTAGACCTTTGTTTTTAAATTCCCATACACTTTTAAAACTTGTTTGTATGGACAACATTTCTATTATGCAGAGCAATTATCAGTAAAAGATGTATAGCCAACAACCGTTCTGTATCCACCGTGATGGACTAATGGTATGCTAACTCCGTAATGGAAAGCTAACTCCTACAAAAGCTGTTACTCATAGTAACTAAGTTATCTAGCTTGCTGAATCACTACAAGAAATTTGAGATTTGCCAGTGCTTTTTCTACCAGCATTTGCAAAAAGCACTACAAAAGGAGGTCTACACCAGTACTTTTTCTAGCCGCTGCTAGAATAAGACTTTCCCAGCGCCCAAAGCAAAAGAGCTGGAATTGGTCGACCAATTCCTAGCGCCCAAGCAAAAGCGCTAGAATAGACCCCCCATTTACTAGCGCCTACTAAAAGCGCTAGAATAGACACCCCTTTTGCCAACAACCCAAAAGAAGCGCGGGGATAGACCCAATGAACAAACAAAACTATATCTAATCACTATTACAAAAACCTTAAAAGATGACACTCAAAAAATTGAAACAATGACAATTTTTGTAAAACTGTCATAGAAAATATGATGGTAGACTTTTGATGACAGTCCATCTTACAAACTGTTATCTTTGCGATAAAAGATGACGGTTTAGAATAAAAATGACATTATTATCTTTTTCTTTAATGTTAGTTTTTGCTTAAAACTGACATTAAAACATGGCGCTTCCGGAAGCCCATATGGGAAACCTTTTAATGACAGTTTTCCTTAAAAACGACATTAAAACTAAGCCCTTTTAATGATAGTTTTAATTAGAACTGACATTGCAGTTGATCATAAAAGATGACAGTCAAAAAGCGTCATAATAACATATAAGATGATAGTTTAAAACTGTCATCTCATACTTTCAATGTTTACGATGACAGTTTCATCCAAAACTGACATTAAAAGTGCTCATCTTAAAATTTTTGAAAATATAGTATACATATTTTTGTTTGTCTTTTGTTACCAATAAGCGTACCAGCTTAGTTGGTATAACATGCGCGCGAGGAACTTAAGTTCTTGAGCTCAAGTCCTGCGGCAAGCAAATATTTGCTGGCCACACAAGTGCTAAGTAGGCATTCGAAATAGAATTGATTTTTTTTTTCCTTGAATGGAGAACAAATAAGATGACAGTTTAAATCTGTCATCTTTGCGATTAAAGATGACAGATTAAAAATATCATCTTTTATCACAAAGATAACAAGTTTAAACTGTCATCTTATATGTTTAATGACAGTTTTTTATTGTCATAACAAATCTAGATTTTTAATGACAGCTCCATAGATGACAGTTTCAAAACTGTCATCTTTCACATTTAATGACACTTTTAAACTGTCATCTTTTACGATTATTGTAGTAGTGAATGCTAATATTACTACACCATATCAAAAAAATAAAAATAAAAATAATATTACTACATGTTATACATTTTTAATACCATTCGATACAATTATTTAGCAGATCTCAATAAAAACAAAACTATTTTAATAGTCGAGGCCATTGATCATCATTTTGCTTATTGATTAAATCATTATCATAAAAATTTGGTTCGATCGGATTTAGAAAGCTCCTTGATTGGGAAGCAATTTATTTTTTGGATGATAGTTATTGTCCGATTAAATGTGTAAAGATACCCGATCATCTTAATTCTTGGTACGAATGATAAATTCAAATATATGCAAAAGATAGATGGTTTAGATCAAAATATAAAGACTTTGGCGGGGTTAGGTCTTGCAATCTAATACTTTAATGCATCGGGATGCATCAAATGTTGTCAGATCAGGTGGTCGTTGATATCCGATGATCTCCGTTTTTGGTGCCAACGATGAAATCAGTGAGACGTGAAATCCTAACGGATCAGATTGACCACAATAAAAATTGAGTTGGTTGTTGCCTTTAAATTCTATATGTTCAATATAATTGTTAACAAATTAAATCTTGTGTTATACTTGAACGTACGGTAGTCATTCTACCGCAACACAATCATGACAATCCAAACCGTTTCTTTTGTTTTCCTTGTTGATTATAGCATTCTCGTAAAAAATTGTCTCGATCAGATTTAAAAAACTTCTTTATCGAGACACAATTTTATTAAGAAAATGATTTTGTATGGCCGATCAAGTGTGTAACGATACTCGATTAACTTCATTTTTTATACGAATGATGTACTCCATGATATGTATAATATGGACGGTTCCGATCGATAAAAAAAGACTCAGGTGGGGGCGGGTTATTGCAATTCAATACTTTAATGCCTTGGGATGGATCAAATATTGTCCGATCAGGCGGTCACCGACATCCGATGATCTTTGATTTTGGTGATGATGAAGGAATCAGTAAGACGTAAAATTCTAATGGTTCAGATCGACCACTATTAAAATATAGTTGGCTTATTAAGTTTGGAATTTGTTCGTATTGCTCGATGTGAGGGCGTTTAATTATTTTGGTCCTAATTCACCAAAATTCAATCTGTTGGCGCGCGGTGAAGGAAATCCCCAAATCTCATACTTGAAATCCCTAAAATTGTTCGTGCCTCTCTCTGAAAAGGGCGCTGAAGAGAAATCCCCAAATTAATCCCGCTTCTCTCTCACTCTCGCTCTCTCCTGCCTGCAGCTCCTTCCTCCGTCTCTCTCAACGGCCTCCATCGCCACCACTCTGTGCGTCAAAGTCCGCCAAGCCCTCCCTCGTCCATTCCCAACGGTTAATTCAAAGCAAAGTCTACTGATTCAGCAAAACGCACATGAGTAGGTCACAAGTCAACAGTAGGTGTGTGACACACAGTTCTATAACCTATGTGAAAGAGCATGGATTCTGGGCTAGGCCCACTGGATATTTTCTTCGTTGGCTTCTTGCCAACAAGGATTTCTCTTTTTTGTACTATTTCTTCTCTTCTTTTTAATAAAATTCTTCTTCGCCGTTCACAAAAAAAAAAAAAATTGTTAAAGAGCATGGATATATATTGCATCGTAAGCATCAGATAGATATGCTCAGGAACTGTATCAACACAAGTTCGGTGAATTTCCAACTTAATGTACAGCAGAAATTTTCTCCGAGGTGTTCGTTGACACACGACATTGACTAGAACTCTAACCATTTTTCACCGAACTAAGCCTCAAGTCTTACTCTAAAAGATGGCTGCCTTGATCTGACTAGTGCCTCGGTTCTTTCAATTATTGGAGGTGAGCAGGGACAGGAATTTTATATACTCAACATTTTTGCTAGAAATTTTTCGTAATTGTTATTTTCAATTTAATGGCCCAATTCTGGCAGAAAAAAAAAAAAAAACGAGCAACTGCCTTCAGACATGAGCATGTTACATATGAAGTTGGTTCATTTCCCATGTGTCAAAACATGTGCTTAAGCAAAAAAATGGAAACCTAGAAGGTAACTCAATAAAGTACAACGCACAGTGAACGTTAAACAAGCAGAGGTGCTTGCTACAGACAAGCCCTTTCTAGTAAGTTGTAATGGTCCTAACTTCATGATCACATATGAATAGCCTTCTAAAGATGCCGGAATATTCGGAAATCCAATCAGTGCAAGTGGTGGGCTTCTTAGCTGGACGAGGGGTGGTGTGCCATCTGTGCCCAGCCCCAACATTATGAACAAAATCCCAGAAAGCAGTGACACTCTTCCCAATTGATCTTACAAGTTTATGGGAGAGTTAAGAAGGGAGTTCCCTGCATTAGCACATTGACAGTGTTCATGTAACGCCCCTGATTTTTTGGTACGTTAAATAAACATTTCATTGATAAAATCAAATGGAGTCTGGCTCATTATTACATCATAACTCCCACTACGGTTCAATATTTATATAAATGAAGGGGTTCTAGGGTTCCTAACTACAGCTCCTGCCTGTGGATTCATCCTGGCCAGCTCCTCAGCTCCAAAAGCCTCCAAAGTATACTGTTTATCTTGATCATCTACAAAATCTGACACATTATACCAGCGTCACCACCGATATAATATGTCAGAGTCACCAAAGCCAACACCGTGAGCTACAAGAGCTCATGCAGAATAATCATATACCCGCTAGCCCATAAATTACCAATATCAAAGTAAAAGAGCAGCATACCAACTCTTGAACAAGCAGCGGAATAATACATACATGTGTAAGAAGGCATTAACAATGATACATTCACATACACAATTCTATCGTTGGTGTCGGTGATATCTGAGTTTCTCCTACGCGACTCGTCGTAGACTGTGTCACCATGTTCATCAATGTTTCCAAAATCCTTTTTACTTCCAAATCAACATTTTGAAAATCACATTTAACACACCCAACCTCGGTTCCGCCGCGCCCGGTTCCCGAGTATCCTCACAATGGTTCCGCCGCGCCGGGTTCCCATTGGCACACATTTGCATTGGCTCCTCTCCGCGGATAACCAAGCCACACACCCAACCTCGGTTCCGCCACGCCAGGTTCCCATTGGCACACAACACACACACACTCACATAATGCACCCCACATTTGGTCATTATGTAGTTTTGAAAATATTTCATCATTTGTAACACGCATTCCCACAATGGGCAAATCCGGCCACATTGCGTTTTCAAAACACACATTGTCTTAAACCCTTTTTATCCATATCAACCACACCCTAGGTGTCATGTTTCTATTTCTCGATTTCCGTGTCTCGTTCTCATGCATAGACTCCGCGGTTGGACTCTTCACTTGAATCATTCATTGTAATCTAACTAGCAAGATCATACAAGCAATCTTATAAACAAGTTCATCACCATCCTTATACAACCACAAGTAATGCAACAATATGTAAACAAACTCATAATCCTCTAAAAGATCAAAATACGAATACATCGAATAAAGCTTTTGATTTCTCTTATTTTGAAATCCGTTCTTTCTTTTTTTGTGGAAAGTTTAAAAAGACCACATATGTTTAATAACGTAGAAATCATTTGTTCAACATGTTCATACTTTCAATAGCAAGAAAGGTTTACTTCCAACATTCATTCGACGTCAAGCTTCGTACCATATTTTTAAAGTTCAAGACAATCTACGTTTAGTTTAACAACATAACTAGAGAAAATGAGTTGAGATTAATCTACATATACTTAGGATTAACAAGTAAATGAGAATTTACCTTGATCCGAAACTAGTCGGGGCCGAATAAGCTAGTTGAAAAATTCTACGGGCGGTAAAACTTTCAAATCTGGACCGAACTTTGGATGGCAGTAACTCGGTCAATACTTGGCCGAATAGGATCGTTCTTGAGTCTAAATCGAAGATCTCGAAGTTTTCTACAACTTTCTTGGAGGACGTTGTTCCTAGAAACGACTTTCGCCCGGAGAAAAATGGTGATAAAGGAGTGACAGTTTGCTGTCTGGAAATCTGGAATCCGAGATTTTACTGAACTTCGGATGGCAATATCTTGGTCATTTCTTGACCGTTTGGGGTGGTTCTTGGGTCTAACTTGAAGGTTTCAAAGTGCTCTACAACTTTGTCCAAAGGAGTTAGTCCTAAAAACTAACTTAAGCAGGAGAAAAATGGGGATTTACGAAGGGCAGTAAGCTGCCAGGAAAACAGAAAATGGTTTCTAGAGAGAAGTTGGAGCAATGCTTTGAGGTGTGAGTTGAATGAGAGCTTTGGGTGCTATTTATAGGCAAAACCTGACCTCTTCCTCCTCCCTCCAAGGCCGCCCCCCCCCCCTCTTCTTCTCCCATGGATTTGCTCCATGACTTGTCATTTTCATGCTTGAAAGCATGGCATGCTTCCATGACTTGTCTTGTTCAAACTTTTTAGGCTTTAAGGCTAACAACCTAGGTTATCATGAAGGGTTTTGGGGTGGTCTTGTCTAGGATAGGTGATAGGCGTGTGATATCTTAGATATAAGTGCCTAAGTAGGGCAAATTAGCGCGTTAGATGCGCGTTTTATTCCATTTTTCCACTTGATGCCGTGCTTTCCTTTGTTTTGTATTTTTGTTAGTTTTGCAGGAATAAAGCGGATTTAGTGCCAAGGTTGAAATGGGTGACCTCGAGGCCGGTCTGTACGTCAAGTGGTGCGAAATGATCCAGAGGCTGAACAGGAAAATGTGTTGCAGGAAATACTCCAACTCACATGCATAATTGGTGGGCCCAAAGTAGATGTTTATTAGTAATTGGTTTGACTAAGGGTTGGACTGACAAGGCAACTTATGATGGGGCCCAATACTTATATTTCAAGGGTGAAGTCGTCGGCAGCTTTTTAGTAGCAGCTTGCCATAGATTTGAACAGTGGCTGCGCGTAATGGTGTAGCGCTACCGAGGGGTTTAAATGGCTAGAAACGGCAGCGTTTTGGTCTACGTCGGTTCCTATTCCGATTAACATTAGGATTTTTAATTGTTTTTATTAGGTATTAATATAAATACCTCGTTTTAACTTAGAATTAGGTTAGATTTCATTCTAGACTTTTACGTAGCAGCTTTTAGACTTAACGTTTTTCTGTTTTCTTCCAGTTCTTACGTTTTCTGCACTATTTCCTTCAATCGCTTGGATTCTGGTAACGTTTAAGAATTACTTCATTAATTAAAGTTGTTCGTTATCATCTATTTTACGTAGATCTGTCTTTTATTTTTCTTTCTTTCGATTGTTGAAGCATGTTTAGATCTAGGATTTTATTTTCTGTTATTTCAAGCATGCGTGAGTAGTTTCTTAGAGTGCAGCCACGGGACGAAGGCGTCCTGTGAGTTTAACTGATTATTTACCTCGGGTACGAATTAATTTATTTTTCTAACAATTTTGGGATACGAAAGAAAATCCTTTTCTGATAAACAAAACCCAGGCATCATCATTACAAATCGCATGATAGCGGTGACGAGGTGGTGGGCATTTATTAGGAACCCTTTTTCCTATTCTAAATCGGTGAATTGAATAATTGTGTCAGTGAATATTGGTTAGCTAGTTCTGAATATTCAGGTTTCCACAGGTGTACTCTCCTTTAAATTCATAGTTAATTAATTCAATTTAGTAATTTAGGTAGTAAATCAATCAACTGAACAAGGGGTGGCTACCTAAGAGCCAGATTAAACTAGAATTCTTCACTTTTAAGTCAAGCACCGTCCGTCCGTCTCTGTGGTTCGACTCTGGTACTTCCGGAATTATTGTGCTACACTGGTCGAGAGTCCTACGCTTGGGATGCATTTTTAGTCTTAATTTATTAACACCCGGTCGGTCAAGCATTTTTGGCGCCGTTGCCGGGGACGGCGACGTGTGTTCAAGAGTGTGAGTTTTCGTGTTTTTGTCTTTCAGTTGAGTCACCATCAGTTAAGTCGAAAAGGACTGGAGTCGAGTCAGTCAGAGTCCATTCCCGTTAGTGGTCTTTATATCGCTTTACCTTTAGAGTCAATTCCAGAGTCATCTAGAGTCAGTCGAGTGGTAATTATTTTGTGTCTTGAGTCGAGTAAAAAAAAAAAAGTAAAAAAAAAGAAAAGAAACAACTGGGTGAACGAGGTGAGAATGGAAGAATTCTGTGAGATGTGTGAGTGTTGGGGGCATCCTGTTTATACCTGCTCCGCTTTTTATGCACTCAAGGAAGCTTATCGGAATAATCAGGCTAGGGTGAGTGTTATTAATCAGCGGTGGGATCCATATCCAAATACGTACAATCTAGGGTGGTCCCACCACCCATCTTTTTCATGGTGGTATTCCGAACCCCCAGTGCCACCACAGGCACTGCCTTTGCCTCTGCAAGAAATACAGTCGTTCGAACCTGCCCAGGACCATATGACCCAATTTGGCTCCCTTTTCCAAGACCCGCAAGGGTTTGATCCTTATTCTACTGGCCCACCCCCAGAGCTGACTTATCCCCCTCATGATGAGAAGTTTGAGGAGAGGGTACAGACTCTTGTGCGATCGCAGATGACCTTCACTGCGGAAACCACCCAAGCAATTGGGAACCTTAGGTCCCAATTGACTCAACTCACAAAGGCAGTGGGACAAATCCAACAGGAGTGGGAGACATTTCCTTCTCCGCCGCAAGTCAATAGAAGAGAGGAAGTCGACCCACTTCTCATTGAGGGACGGGTTGATGATCGTATGGAGGATTTTGATTCGTGGTCTGAAAGCTCCTCTGAGTTTGGAGAGAGTGAAGAGTTTACTCCTAGGGAAGAGGAAGTAGGTCTGGTTAACGATGTTGAGGAGGTTGACTTGGTCTTACCACAGTCCTCTGAATTTGGAAGGGATGAGGAGCTTACTGCTAGGGAAGAGAGAGAAGAGGAAGTTGACCCACTTGTCATTGAGGGTGGGGTTGATGATAGTTTGGTGGAACCTTCTGAGTTGGGAGCGAACGCGGAGCTAACTGCCCAATGTTTCCCCCTTGAGTCTAATGTAAAGGTCGAACCCCCTCTCATGTATCTCCCACTGTTGATCCGCGCTGCCTACGTTTTCCTTTTGCGCTCCTATGAGTCTAGAGAACGAGGAGCTCACTGCCCTCCGTATGATGGTCCGATCGAAAAATCTCCTACTGCCGAGGAGTGGGACGCTGAGATTGATTATTTGCAGTCCTTAATGGACGAGTAAGATAGGAAGTTTGGGTTTGCGAGTGAGTCTCTTATTTTTGGGGACCAAGACTTTGTTGAGAAGGAATTAGTTGAGAAACCAAACTTGGCGGATGAGGTTTTGGTAGAAGAGTCACAGTTGACGGTAGTGGAACATATTGATTTTCTTGGTGTTGATGATTACGATTTTGTTTATCTTCCTTCTATCGTAAATTATGTCCACTGCTCAAAAATTAATTTGGTTCCACATGAGCACTTAGAGGCACTTCAATTTCTTAAAACAATTCAGCAATTGCTTTACTCGAAGTATCTTTTCTTGTGGTCTGGCCGAGTTCAGTTTTTAGCAAAGAGTTGGGAGTGGAGTGGAGTGTTCATAGTACTAATTTTTGTTGATATGCTAAATGTTCAAAATTCACGTTTGACTAAACTCTCTCTCTCTCTCTCTCTCTCTCTCTCTTAAACTCAAAATAAAAAAAATAAACTAAAATAAAATCAAAATAAAAAAATTCAAAAAGATTTTTCTTTTCGTTTTGGGCTTTCCACTTGTTGGTCTTGTATAGCCACCCGTTTCTTGCTTATCCGCTTGACACAGGGAGAAAAGTATGACACGTGAGACTGCGTGAATGTCTGGTGGTGTTCTTTTCTGTTCTTTATTTATTATTATTGTTATTATTTTTGGTAAACGGCATGCACCGGGCAGGACTAATGCCATTTGCATATTTTAGGTAGTTCTTGGTTTTGAGTCTTTTAGCGGTACAGCGTGCTACCACACCCGGCCTTAGTAGATTAGGCCTCACCATTTGGGGTAATGGAGGCATTCGGGGAGCTCTAAGTCATGGGTGCCATTAAACGATGTGCGGTTGTAAGCCGAAGCCCCGGTAGCGACCTTGTGTGACTAGCTGTGGTCCTATTCTTTGGGCCGAAGGAGCAAGCTCTGGAGCAGGTGCAATGACGAAAAATGCAAAGGCGACAAACTCCTCGAACATCGGCCGAGGTCATAGTGGTTGGTTGCCACCCCAGGTTCACTCTTTCCTTCTCTTTGTTTTTTTATTTTTCTTTGTCTTCATGCTCTGGGGACATAGCATGCTCTAAGTTGGGGGGAGGGTGTACTTCGTACTTGTTTTGTTTCATTTTGCATTGCATAGTTAAAATAGTTAAAAAAAAATGGTGGAAATCTTTTTGCATGAGACTTGAAGGCTGTTGAGATTGGCTCGTGATTGATAGAGTTTGAGATGTGATAGTCATTCTTTTAAGTTTATGGTGGCATTGTAGTTCTTTTTGCTAGCTTGTCGCTAAGAATTTGTCATGGCATTTATTTTTAGCACATTTGCACTTCACGTCTATTTGGGCTTTGGTTGCTAGTGAGTTATGACTTGAATGTTTTCGATGGCTTGTTTAGTGGAGACTTATGCCCATGTGAGCTTAGAGCCTATCTTTTCTTGGAGTGGTGTCAAATAAACTTTTGGTTGTCACGAAAGAGCAAATTCGTTGTGGGTCTCATTATTTTTGTTGTCAAGTGTTGGGAATGCTTTAATTGCCTACTTATCTCTTGGGTTTGGAATTGCATGGTTGTATTGCCCCTTGGAAAGGATTATAGGCCATCTTTGCTATTTTTAAGCCGGTTTGCTTCTTTCTTTCATACATTTATCTCTTGTGAGCCCATTTGAGCCTCTCGCATTATACCATTTTCTTGTTGAGCTATACCATCTATATTGTGTCATGAGAGTGACTAGTTAAGGAGGTGAATGGAGTTGAGAATTATGCTTGATTGGTGGTGATCTTTCCCATTCAAAAATACAAAAAAAAAAAAAAGAAACGAAAAGAATTGGCTTGAAAGAAAAAAAACATAAAGGAAAGACACCAAATTATTGTGGAAAGGAGAAATATTTGTTCTTATATAGAATTGTATTAAAAAGGTAGGAAAGAGAGATGTGACGGAGTTGAAAAAAACAAGAAGAGAAAAAAAAGGGGCACACATAATTTCATTTGCCCTATGTGAGTTGTTGTTAATCATTCTCGGACACTTGAATTTTTACCTAGCCTTGAAATACTTTCTCTTACCTAATGTTATCACCGGAATTGAAGTCCTATTTGATCCTTGGGGCAATGGGTTGTGAATTGATGGATAGAGAGAGTTTCCAACACTTGGTATTCCGTTCATGAGATCGTGTGTCCACCATATAAAGCTTTCTTTTCGTGTCAACTTGTGCAGGATATTTTGCTTTCATTTTCATAATTTCCGCCTGCACATATTGAGAGTAATATGCACCTTTTTTCGAGTGATTTCATTTGTTGAGTGCATGACACGGTGAGATTTGAAGTCAAGACTCGGTCCTGAGAGAATTTTTAGTTATTTTTCACTTGTGACCGAAGCCCTTGTTCACACACGCTGAGTTTAGGTGCCATGATTTATTTTTCTGACTTGATAGTATCTAGAACTGCTTATGCCCGTTATCTTTTTACGATGGCTTCTTATTCTTTGCTTGAGATATCATTGAGCTGTCTTACAGGTTTTTGGGTTTCATGTGAAGAGGATTCACGGTGTTTTGTGGGTGATCACTACTGAAAACCCTCACGAGACTTCACTCATCCTACCGGGGCCGCCCGGAGGTTTAAAAGATCTATCCTTTTATTTATTTGTTTTATTCTTCTTGTTGCTAGGGACTAGCAACCTTCAAGTTGGGGGGTGTGATAGGCGCGTGATATCTTAGATATAAGTGCCTAAGTAGGGCAAATTAGCGCGTTAGAGGCGCGTTTTATTCCATTTTTCCACTTGATGCCGTGCTTTCCTTTGTTTTGTATTTTTGTTAGTTTTGCAGGAATAAAACGGATTTAGCGCCAAGGTTGAAATGGGTGACCTCGAGGCCGGTCTGTACGTCAAGTGGTGCGAAATGATCCAGAGGCTGAACAGGAAAATGTGTTGCAGGAAATACTCCAACTCACATGCATAATTGGTGGGCCCAAAGTAGATGTTTATTAGTAATTGGTTTGACTAAGGGTTGGACTGACAAGGCAACTTATGATGGGGCCCAATACTTATATTTCAAGGGTGAAGTCGTCGGCAGCTTTTTAGTAGCAGCTTGCCATGGATTTGAACAGTGGCTGCGCGAGCGCTACACCTAAAATGGTGTAGCGCTATCGAGGGCATTAAGAGAAACGGCCAAGCATTGGTCAACTCGGTCAACGCCCCTTAAGGGCTCGCGTGCGCTACACCATTTTTGGTGTAGCGCTACCGAGGGGTTTAAATGGCCAGGAACGGCAGCGTTTTGGTCTACGTCGGTTCCTATTCCGATTAACATTAGGATTTTTAATTGTTTTTATTAGGTATTAATATAAATACCTCGTTTTAACTTAGAATTAGGTTAGATTTCATTCTAGACTTTTACGTAGCAGCTTTTAGACTTAACGTTTTTCTGTTTTCTTCCAGTTCTTACGTTTTCTGCACTATTTCCTTCAATCGCTTGGATTCTGGTAACGTTTAAGAATTACTTCATTAATTAAAGTTGTTCGTTATCATCTATTTTACGTAGATCTGTCTTTTATTTTCCGTATCTTCTGCAATAGATGACCATGTTTCGATCTAGGATTTTATTTTCTGTTATTTCAAGCATGCGTGAGTAGTTTCTTAGGGTGCAGCCACGGGACGAAAGCGTCCTGTGACTAGTTTAACTGATTATTACCTTGGGTACGAATTAATTTATTTTTCCAACAATTTTGGGATACGAAAGAAAATCCCTTTCTGATAAACAAAACCCAGGCATCATCAGATTTCAAATGCGCATGATAGCTGGTGACAGGTGGTGGGCATTTATTAGGAACCCCTTTTTCCCTATTCTAAAATCAGTGAATTGAATAATTGTGTCCCGAGTGAATATTGGTTAGGCTAGTTGCAGACGCTGGGTTTCCACGGCTGTACTCTCCTTTAAATTCATAGTTAATTAATTCAATTTAGTAATTTAGGTAGTAAATCAATCAACTGAACAAGGGGTGGCTACCTAAGAGCCAGATTAAACTAGAATTCTTCACTTTTAAGTCAAGCACCGTCCGTCCGTCTCTGTGGTTCGACTCTGGTACTTCCGAAATTATTGTGCTACACTGGTCGAGAGTCCTACGCTTGGGATGCATTTTTAGTCTTAATTTATTAACACCCGGTCGGTCAAGCAATAGGCTTGCTTGCAAGGGGAAAGCAAAACATCATTGGCTAGATTGTACTTTGGAAGACTCGAAATGGTTGTAAAGTGAAGTTTAGGCTTAAGGGCTATATTGTACCTTGTTGGAGTGTACTACACACTAGCACACAAGCACACTCTCCCTCCCTCTAAAATTCGGCCAGCCCTCTCCTTCTCTTCTCCTCTCTTTGTTTTGTCCTATCATGCTTGAAAGCATACAACCTTTCTCCTTCATGGGTCAATCAATATACTTCAAGCATGCCAAGGGTTGTCATTCCTATTTTTGGCCAAGTTCTAGGTTATCATGAGGAATTCTATGAGTTGTCCAAATCCTAGAAAGGTTTTGCTTGCAAAAGTACAAGAATGAAGTAATAATGGTTGTACTTTGGTTGAGTAAAGACAAGGAATATGACTTGGTTGAGTTGTCAAACACAAGCACACACTCACTCCCCCTCTCTCCCATTCGGCCTCCCTCTCTCTCTCTCTCTCTCAAGTACTAAGTACACTTACATGGAAGGTCTAAGAAGGAATCAAGTAGCAAGAGTTTTCAAGTGACTTGTCAATGAAAAGCCTAGATCAATGATTTCTTAGAAAGCATACAAGGGTTAGGATAATCTAGGAAAGTAACATATTATTTTGTAGAAAATCGCCTAATAACGGAATATTAAAACCCGACGGTGCCAAACGCCAAGGCAAGGCGTGAGCGTGGCCAAGGCAGCCCGCTAGCAAAGCGGTGGCCAAGGCGGCCTGCTAGCAAAGCAGTGGCCAAGGCGGCCCGCTAGCAAAGCAATGGCCAAGAAGGCCCGCTAGTAAAGCAGTGGCCAAGGCGTAGCCAAAGCGAGGCGTGAGCATGGCCAAGGTAGCCCGCTAGCAAAGCTGTGGCCAAGGCGTAGCCAAGGCGAGGCGTGAGCATGGCCACGGCGGCGTGAGCATGGCCAAGCAAGGCAGAGCAAGGCAGCCCAGGAACGCCAAGGCAAAAGCAAGCGCGACCAGCGCCAAGCGACCCGATGGCGACCAAAGCGAAACCACCCGACAGCGACCCGACGCCTAGGCGAGGCAGGCTCGACGGCTACCAGACGCCCAGGCGAGGCAGGCCTAACAGCGACCCGACACCAAGGCAAGGTAGGGCCATCAGCGACCCGACGCCAAGGCGAGGCAGGCCCGACGCCAAGGCGAAAGCAAGGCGCGACAGCAACCCGATGCCAAGGTAAGGCAGGCCCGACGCCAGGGCGAAAGTAAAGCGCGATCCGACGCCAAGGCAGCCTATCTAAGCCAAAGCAAAAGCAGTCAAGTCAACGGTCAAGGCAAAGACCAAAATTTTTCTACTAACCACTCCGGCATCGATGCATCACTAAGCCAAACGGTAGTTAGGGTTTGCTAACTAATCGGTTAAAACTAACTATACTTGCCATGTAGGATTTCCAGCCGAGAAATATAATTTAAAGATATTATTTACTACTTGAAAAAATATACGGGTACGTTTACAAGTATACTAGTCATGAGAGAAGGACTAAATTGTCCGGAGTAAAATGATTCAATTTTATAAGTTTCAAATCTAATTATGACGGATTATAAGAATTTAAAAGAAATTTTTAAAGCAATCCAAGTAATAAATAAAAAAATTCAAATATTTAACGAAAATTTTATTTACCAAAAATCAGGGTCGTTACAGTTCAAATGAGGAAAATTAAGACACATTAACCAAGATAATGTAAATGAAACAACGTACACTTAGGCCCTAGTGTAGGATTTCGACTTTGAGTTTTTTTTTTTTTTGGGTAAATGATTTCGACTTTGAGTTTGGTAGCTTTATCATAATATACAATGTGGTTCGAAATCCTTAGCGTTCAAATTCCTAATAAAATGCATATCTTCAACCTGTAATCCATCCTCTGCAGACTGCAGCTATACCTCTAACATTGTATTTGAACTGGACATTAAATCGCTTCTTTTGGTATGTACATCTATCCAAACCGAGCGTCAATTCACATGAAATGTAGTTGTCCATTCCCACAATCACCATAGGGTTAATTCCAGTCTGCCATTGTGTGTTGACAACGTCATGAGGCTGGATCAGCTTCACTTGCAATGAATTTTGATCATGTTCACTCATTGAAAGCTCGTTAATTATGAGCTCGTGATGCAAACAAGTCAAGCTTGCATTGTTGCTCATACTAGTGGGTATGAAATTGTTGTCATCGGATTTCGTGAAGGCCAGACTGCATGAAAATTTGAGAACTTTTGGGTGGTCTGCCCCTACTCTTGTTTAAATGTACCAAGTAGATGAATGCGAGTATCCTATATTTCAGTGACGGTTTGGAATCTTCCTAGAAGTACTCTTGTCGTTTCTGCTTCTGCATGGATATTCATAATTCACTACTTGATTCATGTTTTCTTGTTCTAGATTGACTCGAAGTTTCTGACCTTTATTGTACTTGCACTCTTGGTGAGACTTATTGTTGCACAACCACTGAACCTTCTCTTCTCTGCCCCTACCTTCCCTTTCTATTTGCAGTATCTAATTTCTACGTAGCTATTAACAATTAGAATAATAAGAAACCAAGAAGGCAAAAGAAACATGGAAAAAGGACGTAACCAGTTGGTAGTTGGTGCTTCTTAACTGAGATTTGCTGTCTGCTGACACAACATTCCCTATTCTGTATGAATGGTTACAGCTAGGGCTGCAATTGAACCGACCTGTTTGCCAGCGGCTAGGTTCTTCTCGTTAGTTAACAAGTTGTGCTCGATCAAGCTCTATTTTAAGCTCGTGTAGTGAAGTAGCCAAGCTCGAGTTAGTTGTAACTTGGCTCGTTTATAAAAGCTCGGTTCGTTTTTAGTGGCTGGGCTCATTATAGAGGCTCATTTAGTAAACAGACCAAGCTCAAGCACCTCAATACTGAACGAGCTTGATATTTTGGGCTCAACTCGAGCTCGATCTAGACTAGTTTTGAACGAGCCGAGCTCAAACACTTCAAGGGTCGGCTCGGCTGTTTGCAGCAGGAAACCTTGAATTTAGTTAGCAGAATTAGAACTGATATCATTTCGGAAGAGTGCATGAATATCATTATAGACTAAGGAAAATTAATTAGATCCTGAGGCCTAAAAGGTAATCCTTTATAGCTGACTCGGTTGATAAGACAAAAGGATAACTTACCACCCACTCCTCTTTGGGGAGAACCCAGACAGATAATACAGCCAAGTATATGGCCAATCCAAAATGCATCAAAATGTTAGACCTTGCTGGTGAAAGAACTAGAGCAAGGAGCCATGCCTGCATAATCAAGACGGTTAGCTACATTAAACAAAAACAAAAATCAGAGAAAACAAAATAGCAATCAAAGAATAAAATAACTGAACTCAAATTCTGTTCATATAAAGATGGTTTTAGCTATGGATCTTGCTATTGTGGGGGTGGAAGTGTGGTTAGAATTTCCCTCTGACTATAGCATCATTTGAAGGCATTCTAAATTACAAATATCACACTTACAGATTAATCTTGTCCTCCTCGAGTCCAATCAGATTATTGTGAACATTACAATGAAGTTCAGAAAACTGCCGTAGAATCAGACTGCCCAGTGTCCAAAGTAATGAAATCATACAAACCAAGGTTTTTTTATTTTTTACCACACCATTGGATCGCACACTGACAAGTGACAACTGAACAAATGAATGATCGTGCTAAAGAATAGACTATGGCTGCTGCCAGTTGCCAAATTGAGGGGTTTTGGTGCTATAACGGTCTAAAATATGCATTGACATGATTGAGTGATTTGGGTTTTAGCTGAATATGCATTATATTTGTTTTCCTTAATGAAATTTGTAATTTGTTACACTTAGTGTATAGTTGTATTGTTTAGATGCTTATGCAAATTTTCCATTGCATATCTTAGGTTCGAGACGGTTGCAATGGCTCCCTAGATCAGATTTCTCCACAAGCACATCAAGGATCATCGCACGCAAGTCATGACATCGAATATTCTGATTGAGGTGCATTCTAATTAAGGTACATTCTTACATTGTTTAGGAATTGAAATTATAGAGCCCTTGTAAGTCAGTAGTTGTATCTTTTGCAAAAAATGACAGTTGCAATTGCTGAAAATGTTGTTTAGAGGCATAAAACACCCTTGTAGATGTTGAAATTGAATTCTAATGGCTGAAAACTTATCTGATTTGGCTAGAATATATATGGTTGTAAGAATTGGGATTCGACTTCATATTGTTGGAAACTAAAAATTAGTTGCTAGGGTGTCCATTACGTATTTGGGCATGTCCCCGTGTCCAATATGTGGACACGGTGTCCTTTTGGTTACTGCTACTCTTCATTGTTGTTGCTATGGATTGTTTTATGGTTATGCTCTTGTTGTCCAGTTTGTAGTTGCCTGATATGGTTGCCTGCTATTCCTATGTCCGTTGTATAAGATGTTTTGCTGTTGCTGCTCCTGTGTTGATTATACGGCATGTCTACAGTTTTGATTCTGACTGCCAATCAGTTGTTTTACTGCATATGGAGTTCAATTCAAGTGGTGCGTTTCTGTTGTTACATTTGTTCATATCAAAGTGGTGTATCTCGCTGTTGATTGTTATTGCTGCTGTTCACTGCTCCTGTTCAGCAGTTAGCTGCTGTTGCAGTTTTCTATGTTTACTGAGTTTTGTGCATCATGTGGGTGAAGCTATAGGAAGCCCAAAAACTGCTACCTGTTGTGAAGCTCATTCATTGATTGATGTGTCATGTGCAACCGTCCAGTTCATTGGCTTATTCCGTTTTGAAGCTTCTATTAGTTATGGTTATCCAACTTTTTTACTTGAATGAATTGTCATGGGAGTTAAAAGATAAACTTGGTTCTTATTATTCGTCACTTGCATTGCAGGTACTAGGACGTTCTAGCAAAAACCATAATTTCAACTTGCCATTCTTGTTAAGGATGGCATCGTCGTCTTTTGATTAATTATCTATTCCATGTAGTTTTTGCATGCAATATAGTTGAATTGTCATATTTTGGCATGTTTGATCTACTTTTGAATGTTGACAATGTTATGGACCTACTTTTGACATTTTATATATGGAGTATTAATTTCTCCAATGAAAAATGAATTATTTTGGTTTTTGATTTATTTGAAAAAAGTTAGTGAACCGATATGTGATGGGCTGGGAAAGTGGCTAATATAATTTATTATAGTTAGGATGTAGCTGAAAATTGGAGTAGTAATTCTTTATTTATGGAAAAAAAAAACTGAACATACAGTAACGCTTTTAGGCGCTGGTAAAAGTGTGGAGGTGGCCAAGTGCATTTAAGTCTACACCAGCGCTTGCAACCGCTGGGGAACATAGTGTTGGTAAAAACTATGTTATACCAGCGCTTAAAACCGCTGGAAAAGAAAGCGTTGGTAAAAATAAATTTATACCAGCGTCCACAAAAAGCGTTGGCATAGAGCTATAGTAGCGCCTCAACGCCAGCGCATTGCCCAAGCTTTGGTATAGGTCGTGTTGGGCTATACTAGCACTTTGTAGACCATTCCATAATGCTTTTGCCTGCTGGCATAGCCCGACTTTCTTGTAGTGAATGTCGCTGCGCTTATCACTTCTTTAACTTGTTTAGTAGTTACGGGATTGCGAATCTTTTCCAATAATTCAAGGAAAATTCTTAGACCTTTGTTTTTAAATTCCCATACACTTTTAAAACTTGTTTGTATGGACACTTCTATTCTGCAGATTGAGCAATTATCAGTAAAAGATGTAGATACTGTCAACAAGTACATTAGCGGTACTGTACAACAACAGAAGTGATCAGTAATCCCCAAACAACCGTTCTGCATTGCTTGACAATTTCGTAGTCCTAAATTAATGGATTGTCTTAAGCGTAAGGCGGAGACCGATGCAGCAAAATATCCGGTAAGACCGAAATCAAATCCACAGAGACAGCGATGTGTGCTGACTAAAAACTCGGGTTTTACTAATTTAACAGGCTCTTAGGTAGCCATCCCTTGTCGTTTTGAATGAGATTTAACTAAACTTACGAAATAGCTATTCTTTTCAAATAATTAAAATGAGGTACGGTCATAAGATTCGTAGCACTCGTAACCATTCCGGATTTACTTGCTCCATTCGGTGTTCTAAAAATACGTTTAACTTAATTTAGATTGAAAAAGATATCTCGCAAAATGCGAAACTTTAGGGTTGCCGTTTACCCATGCGCAACGGAGAATGAGTTTTGGACTCTCATTCTCCCGTTCACATGGGCTCCGACAATGCCTCGGGTTCGTCTACGAGAAGTATTTTTTCATCTAAACTCGTTTTTTAATTGTTTGTAAATAGGAGCAGTGTCTGAACTGGTCACGGCATGTTAATCACTCCGCGACTCTACCTATACGACTTCTCACTCATCATTAAATAAGAAACAAAAGAAATCCTAGATTGAAACATGCTTCTATTGTTCAGAAGAGAAAAACAAATGAAATACTAATACCAAGAAAACACAAACGAATAACTTTAATTAAGAACAAAACGTAATACTCCATCCGTCTCTTATTTAGAGTGCAGTATTCTATTTTGGGCTATCCCTTAATAAGTGTCCATTTTGTAAAATTAGTGGGTAAAAGTTGGTATATTGTCTATTTTGTCCTTAAAAGTATATTCCATTTTGAAAAGTCAGTGAGTAAAAATGTAATGATGATGGGTAAGTAGAGATAGAGGAGGAAAAAGTTGATGTGAAAGGTATAATGATGATATCTTTTTAATAAGTTGGAGTTACGAAGAAGGACACTTAAAAAGAGACGGAGGGAGTAAAAGTTACCAGAAGATGCGTTCTTGAACAATACTTAAAAATTTCAAAAGTAAAGAGCTCTAGAATGAAAAGAACGTAAGAAAAAGCTGCTAATTAAAACTTCGAGCCCTAATAATTGCTTGACGATTTCCTAGTCCTAAAATAATGGGTTGCCCCAAGCGTAGGGCGGAGACCGACGTAGCATAATATCCGGTAAGTTCGGAATCGAATCCACAGAGACGGTGATGTGTGCTGACTAAAAAATTCTGATTTTACTAATTTAACGGGCTCGTAGGTAGCCACCCCTTGTCTTTTAGTTGATTAATTAACTAAACTAACAAATAACTTGCTCAAACGATTAAAAAAAAGAGGCATCGTCGTAGGGAATCCGGCGCTCGCTACCCAATCAGAATTCGCTCGCTTTTCAAAATTCTAAAAACGGTTAAAATTAGAGAGAATTGGAAACTCCGAAGGATGCGAGTCCTAAGGTTGTCAGTCCCGTACACAACGGCGAACAGGTTTTGGTCCCCCGCTCTCGCTCACATGAGTCCCGGCAATGCCTCGGATTCTTCCAACGAACGTAGTTTTCTCTAACTAAGATTATTTAATTAAATCAATGAACAGAAAAATTGCGAGACGAATCCCAATTGGGTCGCAGCGCGCCTTTACCCAGCGACCAAACCTCAGAAAAACTACTCACTCATATTTAAGCAATAAACAAAGGAAATCCTAGATTGAAACATTCTTCTATTACGCGAGATGAAAAACAAACAAGAAATATAAACTAATCAAATTCCAACGAATAACTTTTATTAAGAGCAGAAATTAAAACAAGTTATCGGAGTGCGACTAATTGAACAAAGCATCAAAAACTTGAAGAAAAAGAAGTTTGGAAGAAAACTAAACAATATTGATGGCAGCCCCGTTCTTCGTCCGTGAACTGTGATCGTCCAGAAAAAGATCTCGGCAGCCCCGTTCGCTTCTGTTTTTCCGTGGGGCCGAAGTTCTCTCCTTTTATAAGCTTCTGTTCCCCCAAATAAAACCCTACTAGCCGGTGCCCCCGTAATTACTCCCAATCCCAGCCGTGTATTTCAATTGCCGAAACCTTGGGCTTATTGTCGAAATACCGAATAATTATTAGGCCTAATTAGGAGATCCAATGCACGCCCAAATAATGTTGCTTTTGAGCCCACCAAATACACGTGTGAGTTGTATTTTCTACAACCCATTTCACTTCAAGCACCCCTGTGCACTGGAGGAAAAATTATCTGACGCAATTCACGGTTCGATCGGCAACTAACCTATTAAGCTTCCAAACACCTAAAATACACAAACTAGGCATTAAGCTCCAATTAACAATATAAAAAGACTTAATAAAGATAAATTAGGGGGCACTAATATGAACATTTACGCGCCTATCAATAATGGAGTTTTTATATAGGGATATTTATACATGACCCCTCAAATTCGGAATTAAGAAAACGACGAAAACAATTTTTCTCCATTAAGACACTCAGTATCGATACAGCGCAGAAATGTATCAATACCCATCTCCCAGTTCTGTCTCTGGACCACTCTTGCACCACTTTGTATCGATGAAGCTCCTAGTTGTATCGATACCGTACATGTTAGTGGCCATCTTTCGAGCGTTGCATGCGATTTGGCACCCGACACTCCTGTGACGTCACCTGACGCCTCACGCCTCTACTTTGGCTCCCACGGCGACGTCCAACCCGGCCTCAAGGCCAAGCATTCCAACCTTAGTGCAAAATCCGCTTTATTACCTATAAAAATAATAAAAACGCAAAACAAAGGAAAAACACGACATCAAGTGATAAATGGAATAAAAACGCGCCTCTAACGCGCTAGTTCACCCTACTTAGGCGCTTATATCCATGATATCACACGCCTATCATGCATCCACCGTGATGGACTAATGGTATGCTAACTCCGTAATGAAAAGCTTACTCCTCCAAAAGCTGTTACTCGCAGTAACTAAGTTATCTCGCTGAATGTCGCTGCGCTTGTCACTTTCTACTTTCTTTAACTTGTTTAGTAGTTACGGGATTTACGAACCTTTTCCAATAATTCAAGGAGAACTCTTAGACCTAGCTAGGATGCAAGCAAAACAAGTGTATGAGACATAACTGAGTTAAGGTAAAATCATACCACTGGTAGAAGATTAGCCATCGCTATGACGCTACCATTGCCCAATTCCAGTAAACTGGTGCAGTTCATAATCGAGCACTAACATTTTTTCTTACTTGTACTATATCTTTTTATTTTTTTAAACTTAATAGTAAATGGGCAACCAAGTTTGAGATTGGGGCTTGGGGAATCCAAACATCGTGGGCAGACACTTACTTATACTAATATTAATTTTTTTTCTTTCTTACATTCGTTAAACTTAATCTACTCAACCAACTACTGGGCTATCTCAGTTAGTCAGTACTCTTGCATCTCACTAGGAGGTTAAGAGTTCGAGTCTTCCAATTGATAATTGGGAGTTCTTTTAAGTTGTAGGAGTGTTCAAGAAAATCGTCCAAACCGTAAAATCGGTCCGATCCAGACCGAACCGTCCTATTTGGTCTGGTTCTACGGTTCCGCAATCAGGTTATAATTCCAAAAACTTAACAACCGTGGTTAGAACCGGATCGGACCATTTAGAACTCATATATGTAATTATATAAAAATAAATATATGTGTGTAATTTGGTAGGTTAATCTCTTTCTTGCTAAACTTACTTTATTTCGAGATGAAATCTCATTTGTTCAGAAACTTTTATTTTCTTCCTTCCTTCCTTTTCTATTCTAGTAGATTATTACCTTCCTATTCTTTCAATTATTTGCAACCTTATTTAACAGATTAGTCTTTATAATTTCAATCTCATGTCTCTCGTTCTCACACACCAGTGATAGGTTTGGATGCTAATTGGATAGAACCGGAACCGAATCAAAATCGGACCGGTTTTGCGGTTTGGTTTTAGTTAGGTTTCACGCATATATTGGTTAGGTTCTGGTTCTCAATTTCCTAGAACCGTTTGAAATGATCCAGTTACTGATTTTCTAGAGAATCGGACCAATCCGGACCGTGTACACCCCTGTTAAGTTGTTCTTAGTTTGGATTGATCTCTTGTCAATCCTCGTGATTGAATAGCATTCGATTGTCATGAGATAGGGTGCCAACATTGTTGGAATGTTACTGTCATGTTGGGATGCTATCTTTTCTACTCTATTATTTCTAGCAATAATATTCCTCTTTTTGCCATTCAAAGCAAAGAGTTCGAGTCTTTCCACCTGCTGTAGGTGTTCTTTCCTTTGTATTTATTGAGGTTATTTCTTTCTTTAATGGGACTTGGAGTTAAGTTGGGCTTATAGTGATTGTGGTCCCTTTAATTGGCTTATTTATCCTGTTGGCCGGTTCAGTTGTTGGGTTTGGTTATCTCGTAAACTCTTACACAACGAATGTAGTGTCATGTGATTTGTACTTTGTACTTCATACATGATGTAATGATCTCTCCTACCGATTGACAAATAAAAAAACTAATCTCCTAGAATACTTGGGAATGGGGATGAGTGCTTACAGAAAGTGAAACGGGCTAGTGTTTAATTAGTACCAAATTGTACACAGAAAACTGCTACCCACATAGACAAAAGCGTATAGATTGTGCACATATTTTTTTTGGGGCCCACCACGGGTCCCACACAAATGATTCAAGTCGTTCATTAAATGTAAAACACTTTTTCAAGGGTTCCCAAAAAAAATCAGCTCAATCCAATACCTATAATACCTCGATCTAATCATCTAACTTTTCATTGAGATTTCAAAATAATAAAAAGTTAAATGATTAGATCGAGCACTTATAAGTATCAGATTGAGCTGATTTTTCACTAAGACCCTTGAAAACATGTTTTACATTTAATGAACGGTTTGGATTATTTGTGTGGCACCCGTGGTAGGCCCCACAAAAAAATCTGTACACAATCTGTGCATGAAATGTTTGTGTGGATAGACTTTTTGTCATACAAAAGGATATGGTACACATCCCGAGTTGGAAGTTCTCTCATGTGATGATTTCTCATTGCGACGCAAAACGGGAGTCACCACAATCTTATTTCACGATCCAAACCGTTCATATAGAAGGGCTTGATGTGTTCAACGTCCGCACCCAAAAATCAAGTTGATTAGATATCAGTAAAAAATTGGTCGAATCATATTTGTTTAAAGAAAAATACACGGTCAGTGTCTGACAGACTTTCTTTCCTCGTGACAAATATGATTTGTTCAACTAAATACCGTTATCCGATGAACTTGATTTTTTGCAGGGACGACGTTAAATATATTGAGACTTACAAAATAAATTGCTCGAATCGTCAAGTGAACCCATGCTCGGTTCTATTTTGAGTCACATGAGGAATCATGACATCAAATCAAACTAACTTCGAGTCATGAGAGAGAATCGTTCTTGGGTAATGTGAGCTTAGTAAGTTGTAAATTCAAAACATCGCGAAAAGTACATTATGATGACTTATAAGAAATGCTATAAACTTTCATACAGAATGATATGTATAGTTTGCAGTTGATTTATTATAAACTAAATTAAACATCGATCCACTATATATGCTATATATTATTAATCACGTCCATTTATAGGAACATTTTGTTACAGGATCAAGCATCCAGGCCACTACTAAATTTTTTTTTTTTCTCGACAAATGAAACTTTTTATAAAATTCAAAAGGGGTACAACGAGGAGAACATCGAAAGCACACAATGCTTACAAGGTTAAACAAAGAATAACAAAACAAACATCCAACAGAGAGTTGGATGGTACCACTCCTCAGACATACACTACACTTTCACATTTCTAATTCCATCAAAGAAGCCCTTAAAATCCTCCACCATGTATACCTTAATATCAAACTTCACCTTAATCCACATCGCAACTCTGGTTTTTATCAGCTCACCTACTTGCCCTATTTCTGTCAAAACATTATTGAACACAAAGTCATTCCTCACCAACCACAAGGACCAAATTGTAGCAAAGAATGTCGTTTCCCATAAATGATTCTCCAAATTTCTAATTCTACCAAAGATTCAGGACACACATTTCACATGCCACCAATCCAAAATCAAAGGCCAAACCTCCCATGAGAATCGACAGTGTAAAAAGAGATGTTGGGGCGTTTCCAAAAGATGAGAACACATAGGGCAGAGCACTGAATCACCTTCAAGGATCAAATTTCTATTTTGAAGCACAGATCTAGTAGCCACTCTTTCCTGAAGGGCCATCCATGCAAAAATGTTTTCTCCACCTAAGGGAGCTAAGATTATTCCAAATTGCTCCCAATACTAGATTTCTTTCATTTCAAGACTGTTCCCATTTGTTGTACACTGATTTCACCAAAAAATAATCATCAACGGTCCAGCTCCACTTCAACATATCACGTTTAGACTGATCCAAGATTACTCCTTGAAGTCTTTGAAGTAAATCCTCCTTTTGCTGAGTTTCCCTTACACGCAGATTCCAACTTCCCACTTCACTACCACCTTTCACAACACTAATCATCTCATTTTTTTGTAATGAAAGAAGGTAAAGACGTGGGAACTCTTCTTTAATAGTAGAATCCCCCAGCCACGAATGATGCCAAAAGGAAATCTACCTTCCGGAATGAACCTGCAATTGAAAACCTTCCTGGATTATAGTACGCGCCAATATCTAAAGATGCCTCCCCTACCGAACATATAGCTCTCCAGATATTCGAAACCACTCCAGACGCTGACAAACGAGGTAACCATGATAGCCTTGCTCCAGATTGTATTTACCTTTAATAACCTTCACCCAAAGGGAGTCATTGTCTTTATTGAACCTCCACCACCACTTGGCCAAAAGAGCAAGATTTTGAATAATCAAATTCTTCACTCCTAGCCCACCATACTCCTTTTTTTTAGAAAACATCTCCCATTTAACCACATGAAGCTTTTTTTTAGAATCATCCCCCACTACTAAATATAGCGCATATGTTAAGAAAAATATTTATCATAGCTTATCGAAAAAAATATTTGGGCGCCTCAATCGGTGTGGTCAATCAAAAAATTTTGCATTGAACCGTTCAACTTTATGCAGGATACTAGACAACACGAACTACTATTAGGTTGTAAAAGGAATGCTTGATATCTCAAGACTCGAGAGGAAAGAACATAGGAGTATTAAATCTCCTTCTCTTATTTCCTTTGTAGGCACATAGAAGCCTAGGTTTATTATTCATCAAATACAATTATCTTTCCCCTGACATTATTTCTTATTCTTTCATGTATTTCTACTTAATGCCTGGCTATATAACTCACAACTTTCTTAGTTGAAACCAATTTGGTATTTGGGCTGCTTGTTGGGTGAGAAAAGCCCAAAATGCTTCTCACTCTCTGCTCCAGTCTTCTGATTCTCATCAAACATCGCAAACAAATAAGTCTCAATAGCCTTTCCAGGCCTCTTGGGAGTCCCACTCCCTCCGTTCACATGATTGATAAGGTTGCTATAATAAGTCCCCGCATTCTCCACCGAAGCATCATTGCCGCCTTCAGACGGCCATCCGCTCTCTGACACCACGATTTCCACGTTGGGTCCGCTTGCCTTCTCTACAGCAGAGTAGGCGGCATCCAACATGGCATCGAAAAGGTTCGTGTATTGATTCTGACCGTCTTGTGGGAAATCTCCTGTTGCTGTGAAAAGGGCGTATGGTAGAGGCACGTTTTGGGGATCACCGGTGCGGGCGAAGTAGGGGTATATGTTGAAGAGTAGCGGGTTGTTGGTGTTCTTTAGGAAGTTGATGATCGGTCCCATGAATGTCCCCGAGGCGCCATCGAAAGAGCCCTGAGAAGGAGGGAACGCGTTGCTTACAAGCGCTGAGTATGTTGCAGTGGAAACCTGTAGGGAATTTTAGACAATGAATAGGTTAGAGTCATACATACAAAGGATCCCAAAAATCATCAAACGGTTCTGAACACATGCATTTTGTTTGGATCCGTGTCTGAACATGTGTGTCTGTAGCATGGTACTCAAAAGGTTATATCAAGTAGAGAACCTTGATTTGGTCCTTCAAGCCAGCAGAGGCAATTGCATCGTAGATCTTCGACATGGCAGGGAGCACAAACGGAACAAAGCGAGCCGCATCGTTATTGGGATTGACCTCATTCCCAACGGCTATGATCCGGAACTTGACGTCCGGGTTATAGTTCAAGATGTTGTCTTGGACCCACTTTGATGCAGCGGCAGCGTCGTTAGCAAGACCCTCGAGATCGCTGTTAGGGACATCAAGCACGAGCTCGATGCCGGATCCCCGGAGGGCTTGGAGAACTTGTGGGTTCGGATCGTATATTCTCATCCTTCGAATGCCGTTGGAGTTGTAGAGTTGAACTACTTCTTGACTGGACGGTAGATTGTCGCCTAGTCTTCCGTTGCACACTCCTACTTGTGCATCTGCATGAATTCGACTTCATTTAGGCAATATGTGGTGAGTTTAACACTTGGGAAATATCTATTTCCAGCAGATTTAAGTGCACATATCCACATGCATATTGTACGGGTTGTTTATTGATCTCTACACATAAATTTGTGTACCGAGCATTGCTCTGTGTATAAACCGGAGAAATCAAACAATGATACATAAATGAACATCGAATTTGATATTTTTGAGGTCGAAAATGAATACATTCAAGATTGGTCTCTTCCTGCAAATGTTTGAACAAAAAAGAAAAAGATAAATCAATTCCAAAAAGAGAACTTAATGATATTACAAAATAGTATTGTACCTCAGATTGTACCTTTTCAGCTCTCTGCTTTTCATTTTTTTAAAACAAAAACAAAAACAAAAAAGCTCTCTTCTATTATTTTGATTTCACTGAGTTAATTTGGGCCTCAAGCACGTTTCATAATATTTTTCACTTTGCTCATTGAATTTGGTTTTGTACTATTTTTTGGGCCTCCTTTACTACAATAGAAAGTAGATAACTAAATCCTTTTTATATAAAAAATAATAATAAAATTTAGTGGTGGCGGCTCTATATATAATTTGGCGATCATTTTTTTTGATATACTAATAGCATTCTTTGAAATCATTGTGGTTTTGAAAACTTTCTTTGAAATCGTTGTGGAGGCGACCACCGCTACTAGTTCCTCCTAACTCCATCTTTGGTGTGGCTCAGACATTGTTTCGGCTACACACACAAAAAAAAAATCATGAAGACTCTTTGATCAATTAATGTTGAACACGGTCATCACATTTGTGCCCCACATTTAGAAGTTAGAAACGGCCTAATTAATGTTGATATAATTAGGTCATCTATGTGTCCATATCACAAAATATACGAAGTTTTGGTAACCATAAAACTTAGTATCATGCATCCAAAAAATTAAAATTGGTACATAGATCGTTATTATCAAGGCTGGCGAAGCCACGTAATGTATATTATGGCAAGTAGAGTCACTTGACCCTAGAGGTGGAACCAGAAATCAAAGTTACTGGGGCCACCGCTAACGTTGATTTATGGTTTTACCGCACACTTTAACAAAAATAAAAATTATAAAAAGCAATGCCAAAAGAATTAACATTAAAAACATTTGAGCAAAAATAATATAAAAGCTAACTTATTTACTAAGAAAGTTAATAACATAAACTAATCAATTGGTTGAATTATGTTGGCGGATCTGATTAGAAAGAAATTTTTTTTTTTTTTTTCAGATTTTATTCCTAAACCGCCAAATTTGTTTTGCCACTCACTTAGAACGTCATTCAGAATGTAGGAACGAATATCTTTAAATGAGCACACACCCCAGAGAGAGAGAGAGAGAGAGAGAGAGACCTGTTATGTGGAGATTAGGAAGAAATAGGACGAGTAGCAAAAGAGAAGGGAGAAAAGGTTTGTAGAACATAGTTGCATGAAAAACAGCCATTTTAGATCGAAGAGGAAACAAACAAACAAAGCTTGGTAATGTTGGTATGGAATTTATGTAAAAGCAATACAATGTCACCTCCCTTTTATAGAGGCAAATTAAGCATTCAAGTACCAAGCAAACTCTTCTTCCCCCACCCCCGTCAATTACTCCATAGTTTACTTTTCCAATTACTTCTTTGAACCATTACTATTAGATTTGAATTAGTCCCTGGGATTTCTATATATCTTGCAGAAATTAAAAGAGAGTAAGGCTCTGTTTGAAACCAAGAGAAAGGAAAAAAAAGGAAAGGAAAGGAAAAGAAAAGGAAAATGAGAGGAAAATAGGAGGGAAAATATATTATTCACTACACTAAAAATCTTTATTTTCTTCTCACTTTCTCTTCTAACCAAACAATGGGAGGGAAAATTCTTTAATTTTCCTTTCTTTTCCCTGGGTTCCAAACAGACCCTAATACTATATGCTAATTAACTGGGGTTGATAGACAAACCAAGCTACTTCACTTCGTGTTTGCTAGCTCGTTGAAAGCTCTGGTTCAAGATTTCGTTTGTTTCATTAACGAACAAATTAAGCTTGATCATTTTTTTAAGCTCGTGAAGCTTTTCAAACTAAGTTTGAACAAGCCACTGCTCGGCTCGTATAACTTATAGTAATATTTAAAAAATTCATTGTTCTCAGGATTTGTTCGTTCAAAAGTTCATTCGAGATTGGCTTGCCAAATATATAAATCGAGACTGAACAAATTTTTTGAGATTGTTAAGTGTTGAAACCAAACTTAAATAATCAGTGCTCTGCTCATACAGCTCATTTATCCGTCCAAATTTTTGTGCTTACTAAGGATGTAGTTGAGCAAAGGCCATTCATTTTAGACCTATCACACATACGCTCGTCTCCAATGAACATGCCACGGTCCCATTTCGGTAAACCATGAAAATAATCTAACACTAAAGGTAAATACAAGGCTATGCACTATTACATTAATGTCAAAAAAAATTTAATTACTCCGCGCTATAGCCAGCTTACGCTCAACTCGTCGACCAGTCCTGAACGACTAAAACCGCGAATATAATGTCGACATAATATAATTTTTCATGTAAACGCGTAAAGATCAATATGGTTTTTTTCCCCCTTATTTTATACGGCAGAGTTTAATTCCATGTCCTAGTTTGCCAGCATTATAGGGTGGCCCATTTGCTTGTAGTTTTCTTAAAATTTCTTTGTCTGCATTAGTACTAGTTGTTTAATTTCCTAGCACATAAGACAAATCTTCATTTGACACCAAACAAGCAAGACTCCAATTAAACTAGTCAGGTCTAGACTTTGAGACCATCCACGTGGCCCATAACTGTACCGCTACCACTTATTGATTTGTCTGTACTCAAATTTTTTTCTTTCACATTTGTTAGTTTTGAGTTTGTCTTTTTTTTTTTTTTTGTGATTTTTTGATTTGTCCCAACAAGAGGAATCTAATAAGTGTGTGAAAAAATTTGAAGAGAGAAAAAAATAATCTGGCTCTTTTATTAGGCCAAATAGGCCACACAAAAATGTGTTTTTGCATCCCAAAAAACAGGAGCGAGAGTGTCGTAAAAATATCTTTTGACAATACCCCAAATTACTAGAGTTCGTAAGAGCATAACTTGAGACCGAAGACAAAATAATTCTACTGAAAAATTATGTGATCTAAGTTCAGAATCTCTCTCAAGCAACTATGCTGCAACCACAAATACACACACAAAGTCCACGTGGCTTGTGAGTATGCATGTGTTTGTGATTGTAAAATTATTTAGAATTATTGCTTAAATATACCAGTAGAGAAAATATTCTTTACGGAGGTGCTGTAAATACTTTTTTATAGCACTCAATCGTGACTGTCCAAATATGTTTTACATGGTCAAGATGTTATGAAACCTTTTCATGGAATAGTTAATTGTAACCGGTCATAATTGAAAACGAATCTCAGCAATTGATTGCTCGAATAGACGACTAAGATTGATTGGTGCTGTAAACAGACTGTTTACAGCACCTATGTAAATAAGACAGTCTCATACTAATAATATGGAATTCATGATATCTTTTTGTCACTTTTGTAAAGTTCTCATTGCTTACATGAGCTTCAAGTGGTGGGTGCCTAAAGTACCCTTCACCGGTTTTCCAGAAAAAATTTCCCGCATGTTAAAAGAATCTACAGTATTTTTAACATCGACTTAATCCAGTCAAACTCATTACTAAGCCTATCTTGCTTTGAGGTTCCTCATCTTGAACCTCCTCGATCAATCACTGCAAAAAAAAAAAAAGAGTAATAGCGACAAAAAAGTTGTCAGTGAGCTATCATTAAAAGTGTGGACCTAAAAGTTTTTAGGATTAAATACCGAGATACCCCTCGAACTATTCCCGGCCCCTTAGGGGGTGAGCGAAACAAACGGGAATAGTTCGAGGGGTGTCTTGGTATTTAACCTAAGTTTTTAGTGACAGTGTGTTTGGCTGAGATTTTTGGCTACTTCAGAATTATGATTGTGTGCAAGTGTGCAAGAAAAGACTTGTAATTATCTTTTTCAGATTTAACTTTATAAAAGCCAAACTTAATTAGACGATTGTGATGTCAGTTCAATTACCTCAATGAAGAGAATTTTTCCTTTGAAGTATTGAAACAATACAACGATTCACTAGAAATTCAACAATCAAATAGAAACAAGGTACAATTTTTTTTTTTTTTTTGGTAACTTTGAGCATTTTATAACCAACCACATCAAAAAAACAAAGGGGAGTTAAACCCACATACGAGAACTATACAAAGGAAAGCCTCAATACATTCTACCTAAACTACACAATTGATGAGGTCCCAAGGACTCTATTTGAGATATTCCAAAAACTACAAACAAGGTACAACTTGCTGTCCAAATGATTCTCCAACTTCGAAATAACACAATAGATTACATGTAACTACTACAAAATACTCTTAATTACTTCGAACTAAATCTAAGTTCCTAAATTACTGCCTAATGGACAAACTAAGTATAGCATAACTGTTTGTTTGATGATTTGTCTAGGATTTTTCCTTCTTTCATTTCTTCTATTTATAAGCAAGCTATTGGATCTTCTCAACGGCTTCCAATCTCATGCCTAACTATCTTCGAAGTCACCCTTGTATTTGAATTCAAACTTTCTCTCTAGGGTTCTTGCTTGTAACCATCCCATAGTGGATCAGTTAATCCACCATCCCCGCTTCCCTTGATTGCATCATGTCTGAAGTGGATAGTTTTATGCAAAAATCTCAACTTCCCTAATCGTGTTCAATGAGTATAACTGCTCTTGTTTGAATGACACTATTCGTGTCTTGAGGGTTCGAACTGAATGCCTCTTCTTATTTATTTCCAGAGCGACACCTGGAAATAATTTCTTTTACTCAAAAAACGACATTGAATTAGCTAGATCGTCATCGTTCCTTTAAATGTATAATTCTATATGTCCCAATTCATACGTGTTCTGTTTTGTTCAATGCAAGTGGCCACATGTCATTTTCTGATTAGACCAATATATTTCTCATGCAAAAACAGTGACAACTTTAATTTGTTAGTTTTGTTTCTTCTTCTTCTTCCTTTTTTTTTTTTTTTTTGCAGTTGTATCAAGCTAAGACTATTTTCATGAAGATGGAGAATTGGACTTCGTAACTTAATTATTGGCTTATTTCTACCAATGATCCTCAAAGTATTATCGAAATATTGATTTGGTCCCCAATATACAAATTCTCCTCTATTGCATCCCCAATGTTTGCAAGGCATGTTTAATTGATTCTTGAGACTAACTCCGTCTGTGAGCACCATCAAGTGCAGGGTTGTATCTGTAACATCTTCTTTAAGCAACCATCACCCATCTTTCCTTCTCGCCACCCACACCTAAATTAAAAATATCTTTAATCATTTAAAAAACTACCAAACACCCGCTATCTTCTCCATTTGCAAAAATCGTAGGATCCGAATCCGAACCCCAGACCCATGCTTGACCACTATTACCAACAACCACTCCATTCCACCCCGTTCTCCACCTTCAACTACCAGGATAACCACCTTTTATGCCATGTTTGGTACCCATTAAATGGGCAAGAAATAAATGATTTTTTAATTTTGTGGGCCCTTTACGGGTGCTACAAAGATTATTCAAACTGCAAGTTATTCCTAAAATATTTTCTTATGAGTTCCTGAAAAAAAAATTAACTCAATCTGATATCGATAAGGGCTGTTTTAGAATTCGTAGCTAAGGCGCCCTATAAATTCCGAAATAACCCTTACCGATATCGAATTGAGCTATTTTTTTTAAGAACGCATAAAAAACATCTTAAGAATTATTTGAGGTTTGAATCATCTTTGTAGCACCTGTAATAGGTCCAAAAATTTTTTTTTTACAATTATTAATTTATTGCCCATTTAACGGGTGGCAAACATGGCATAAAAGGGTGGAGTTTTGAAATGAGAGCAAGAGGGTAATTTCACATACCAACTTACCTAGGCAATTGCTAACTAGGGAGAGGCATAAAAGGGTGGATTTTCTTGCTGCTTGACAATTTCCTAGTCGTAAATTAATGGGTTGCCCCAAGCGTAGGGTGGAGACCGACGAAGCATAATATCTGGTAAGACCGGAGTCGAATCCACCGAGACAATGATGTGTGCTGACTAAAAACTCGGATTGTTACTGATTAAATTGGCTCTTAGGTAGCCACCCCTTGTATTCGGTGTTGAGATTTAGCTTCACTTACGGAATTATTTGGTTTTTTCAAATAATTAAAAGGAAGGTATGGTCGTAGGGTTAATAACACTCGCAACCGGTCCGGACTCATCTACTCCATTCGGTGTTCTTTAAAACGTTTGATTTTAGACTGAAAAAGATACCCCGCAAGATGCAAACCCTTATGGTCGCCGTTTAACCATGTGCAGCGGAGAATGAGTTTTGGACCCCAATTCTCCTGTTCACATGCGCTCCGACAATGCCCAAGTTAGTCTATGGGAAATATTTTACCAATTTAAAATTGTTTTTCTTACATTCTTTATTTCGAAATAGGAGCAGAACACATCCAATCCGGCCACGGTGTGCTGATCACCCCGCGACCCTACCCCGACGACTACTCACTCATTATTAAACAAGAAGCAAAAGAAACCATAACTTAAAACATGCTTCTATTACGTGAGATGAAAAATAAATAAGAAATATCAACCAATCAAATATCAACAAATAACTTTTATAAAGAATTGAAATTAAAACGAGTTACCGAAATGCAAGTAATTGAATAAAGTTTCAAAACTTAAAAGGGGGGAAAAAACAAAGCTCCGAAGAAATCAATCTAAAACAGTAAAATAAAATTTGGAATGTGAACTGACGATATGCGCAACCCCTTGTTAGTGTGGAACCACCAGCTGTGATCGCAGCCCCGTTCTTTCTGTTTCGTCCGTGGGAATTCCCTTCCTGTGCTCGCGGCCCCATCCTTGTAGTATCCAACGTGGATGTGGATTGCCTTCTTTTTAAATTTCTTGATTTTGTCTATTTATGATATGGTCAAAAAGGCTCTATGAAAAAGTGAGTGGCAAAATCATTTCCCTCTTTTACTGTCTTTCGTCCGAATCTCCCCTCTTGTGCGCATCTTTCTGTTCTGTTTTATATGCTCCCAGCCGTGTATGCCAATTACCCAATTGTTGAAACCCTAGGCCCCATTCTTAGTTACAATAATAAATAAGGAAAATTACGGCCCAGGACGTGTACCCACCAAGAATATGCTAAGAACATTTGTTAATACTGAAAATATCTTTGAGAGGTATCAATTATCAAAAACACATCTTTATAGGTCATTTTCCCCAATAAATAATTATGAGGCCCACTTAGAATACAAAAGTCCAAGTTCAATTGTGTTGCTACCCATTCACTTCCAATATCACGTGACAGCAGCCACCGTAGGAGAAAAATCATGAGGCGCCATCCATGTTTCTTTTAATTCGGTAAGCAGCTACGCAGAGCACATTAAAATATCAAAACCTTCAAATACTTACAACACAAAAATTAAGCATTAAAATATCAAGTAATAAAATAAATAAACTCAGCAATGATAAATTAGGATGCGCTAATGTAAACATTTACGCACTTATCACTTGCACCAAAATAGTGTCATTTTTTGGGAACAACACACCTGCCAACCCTTTGTGGTTAATTAGCCAAAATCTTCATAGAGCATTCGCATCAGTCTCAGCAAATTTTGGACCAAATTACACTTGAAAAATCATTTTTTCTATTTTAACTAGTCACCTTTTTACATGCATCCACGTCAGACTCTCTATTCTAACTCTATTCTATTATAATATTCTCTTTTTATACTATTTTTACATTTTTTGTTTGAATGTATATTTCATTCTTTTAATCCCCTATTCTTTACTTTAATTAGGAGATCAAATGAAACTTTTAAAATTTTATCAAAATATTTACTTTCAGATTCTAGAATAATCAATTAAATTAATTTTATCCCTTTAATGGCAAGCATCAATTAGTAATAATAGTCCCAAGGAATTTGTCCAAGTGGATATGAGAAAGCTAATAAAAACTTATTCTCCATGCTGTCACATGTTCAAATCTCAAGGAAGCCAAATGCTTTCGATCGACCATTGGGTCACTAGAGGTTTGTTCAATCGTTAATTTTAGGGTCCCAAAATTAATCGAGTTGTGTGTAACTGTAAATTACTGGCCCCGACGTCCAATTGTTAAAAAAAAATTAATGAGTAATAATGCATTCACACTGGTATTTTGGTCAATTTTCATATCTTGTTAAAAGGAGTTTCCCTCCCCTTGGAATTATATAGTACCCCATATATAGGGAAAAAGTTAATTCTACGACTATTAAAACCGATGGTCATTTCGAGAATAAAACATGGGATAACGTACAGCATACACGCAACCGTTGATCGGCAAATTTGGAATCCAACAAATCTGTTCTCTTAATCTTCTTTTTTTTTTTTGGGTGGGTGGGGGGCTGGGGGTGTGTGTGTTCAAAAAGATGTTCTCTCTACCTACTTCATGTAAAAAGCTAATTGCTGTCTGATTGTGAAAAGGTAATGCGTCGCTGTATTCTGGGGAGAAGAATTCGTTTTATTGTATTCTTTGGGAATCTCTTTCAATTCTTTGATAATTTCTGCGTCGCTCTGATTCGTCGGGAAAATAAATTTTTTAATAGCGATTAAGGCTTTTGTTTCTCACATAAGCGGTTAGACTAGTGACATTCATGGTCTTGATACAAAAAAAAATTTACAAAAAAAAAAAAAAACACTTCGTCTTGCTTTCAAGTTACTCATATGAACTTAGTTTCTAGATGTACGTAGTACTCACACATACCAAAAATGCTACAATACGAAAATTTCAAAGCGATTCAAGGAACACCTAAAAAGATATAAGAGCAATTTCCTCTCGTATTTTCTTGCTCGCACAGGCCCCGAAGTCATCCAGCTTCAAGGGACAGTAGGAAACAAAATCTGTCTAGCGATTCAAATGTGTTTTTTTTTTTTTTGTTCTTTATCTCTGTCTATTGATTCTTTTTTTTCTCTGTGAAAGCCAACATTGTTATATTATTAGTGAAGCTTGACACCCTTGTCGAATGCATGGTCCACAATCCGTGGCGGATTTGACTGCAACTTTTTGCGCAATGTCTATTAGAATTTAGAAAGGTCTCGGCAGTACTACCAAGATTATTGTAAACCATCAATTCTAGACAAAAGTAGATGTGGGGAACTAGTCCAAATCTCTCTCTCTCTCTCTCTCTCTCAACTGAGAGTCTGAGACCAATCAGCCAGACAAATTAATAGTACAAACAAACTATTAGTTGTACGTGACTACAAACCCAAAGACGTATCCCGCCTGTTATTCTTTGTTTTGGATCTGCACTTCCATTGAAAAGTAAAGAGCACGTTGCCAATCGATGTCGTAGCGGTATTTTGGCAACATCTCGAAAGTTGGGCCATTTATTTTGTTTGCCCATGACTTTTTTTTAATCAAGTTTGTTCATGACTTTGATTATATGCTTTTGAACAAGAAACAATCAAACAACTTCAAAAGTTGTTTAAAAAGATTTCCTATAAACACTCGAACTTAATTAATGAAATATCCGATTGAGGCGTTTCAAATTGGGTTGCAAAGTTGGTATAAAGGGCTACAAGTTTACGTGAAATAATAATTCTCCAATTTTGATGTTTACTAGATCAAAGATTCAAAATGGGTCCACACGCAGTTTCATGCATATTTTTTGTGAATAACTCATTCCAAATTTCCCTTTTGGTTTGGAATTTCCTAGTTTGCTTGGGAGTTGTTAAAAGAATAAAAATGAGTTTTTACGTCAGAGTTAATTAGTAGTGAATAAATATAGAGGGAGAAGATTTGAAGAGTCATCCCATTATGAGTGGCTGAGCCGACCTATAGGTGTAGACATCCAAGTAATATTGTTCTTAGTGTTCTTAATTCCATTAGGGAGGTGATTGTGGCACTCTAAATTTAGCTAATGGCACTCCACTTTTAGTTTTATTTTCTCACATGATTAACACACAAAGTGGAGTGCCAGTAGTAAAAACTGGAGTGCCAAAATCAATTACTTTCCATAATCTCTAGGCTTTTATTCAAATCTTGATTCCATGGTAAGGATTCTTTTCATTATCTAAATTGGGTTCATATTTTCTTTCTATCTTGTGTTTGTATTCTAGATTTCAACTATAGTCTTGCAATGGTTTTCTTAGTGAATGAGATAGATTATGCTAGGAGAGACTAGTCATTCCTATGAGACGATTCGTGCAAAAGTCCAAGATAGTCTATGCCAATTAACGATTCGCAATAATCTCCTTTGCGATTATTGATAGGGATTGCAAGCCCTAGCATTAATCGTAATTGATATACATAGTAAACCTCTTTGCTCACACTCTCCTACTCTCTTCATACAATAGATTCTAGCTCCGTCGCCTCGATATCAAAGATTTGGGTTTGTTCGGGAAAGCGGGACAGTCCCTCTTCCCTACTATTTGACTAGGCAGTCGCCCTTATTCTGGTTGAAGTAGCCACAATTTTAGTTGTAGTCCACGTAAACAAATAAACCCAATCCACTTTCAACCATTAATTTTTCTCAAAATGCCTAAGTTTAATGACTTTACCAATCACTTGCCCAAGTTTATACATAACTTGGTTTGCGGTGGTGGTGGATTTGAAATCCTAGGTTTCTCTTCCTTAGTTTTCCACCACTTTCATTTGTTTTGTTTAATTTAGTTAGAGTTTTTACAAACAAATCACTTTTCTTGAATTGATTGAGAAATTAATTGAATTGAGGGAATTTCGTAACTCAGCCATTCAGTCCCTCGGTCTTAACCAAGTAGTTAACTCCAAGGTTTTACAAATATATTTTGATTCGAAATCGACATGATCTAGCTGCAAAAATTCATATCCCACAACAAAATCTCCTAATCTCATAATTAAACACCAAAAAAATTGCACCTTGAACCACAAAAATTGCACCGATCAATCCTTAAACACTTCAAAGCTCAGCTCGACCTGATTGTAACCCTAGTTGGCAATAGCAAGATCGTAGGCATGGGTATGATAATATGGAGGCACGTCCTATTGAGACAGTTATTTCTATAAAATAAAACCTCCAATTATCACATTTGGAAGCTCGATCATGACATACAAGGATAATACATTCCGATATCTAATTAAGTACTTTTTGGCATGACTGATCTTTTTGACAATTTCTGTAAAATGAAGAGTTCCGATCATATCACTAGGTCTATAGTGAGCTGCTTGACGATTTCCTAGCCCTAAATTAATGGGTTACCCCAAGCATATCCGGTAAGACCAGAGTTGAATCCACAAAGATGGTGATATGTACTGACTAAAAACTCAAGTTGTTACTGATTAAACTGACTCTTATGTAGCCACCCCTTGTGGATTAGTTGAGATTAACTAAACTTACAAAATAATGGAACTTTTCAAATAATTAGAAGGAGGTACGGTCGTAGGGTTTATAGCATTCGCAACCAGTCTGGATTAATCTGCTTCATTCAGTGTTCTTAAAAACGTTCGATTTATTGAGAAAAAGATACCCCAAAAGATGCGAACCCTTACGGTTGCGCGTCGTTTACCAATGCGCAATGAAGAATGAGTTTTAGACCTCCATTCCCCCATTCACATGGGCTTCGACGATGCCTGGATTCGTCTCACGAATGTTCTTTACTAACTTAAAATTGTTTTTTTTATTGTTTGAAAATAGAAGCAGTACCCGAACTGATCATGGCATGCTAATCACCCCGCGACCCTACCTATACAACTACTTACTATGCATTGAATAAGAAACACGAGAAACCCTAATTTGAAACACACTTCTAAATATGGGATAGAAAATAAACAAATGGACTAAGTTAAAGAAGAACCAACGAACAACTTTAATTAAGAATAGAAATTAAAACGAGTTACTGGAGTACGAATAATTGAACAAAATTTCAAATAACATGAAAGAAAAAGAGCTCCTAGAGAGATGATTAATTGCCCATGAAAAGAGAAGAATCAAGAGACGTTGGATTGATCTCCATGTGAGCGGCATCTTCGGACGTCGGTATTTTCTTCGTCCAAAGCTGTTGTTCACGTTGAAACCAATTCCTTTTTTTCCCACGGCCAGAACTCCCGTCCAAAAGCTGCTGAAGTCAATCCATAAAAGGCCCAATATGGTGAGGGTTTTTACTTTTTAATGCCCTAATTACTTGAAAGGTTCCTTAGGATTCATGAAATGACAAACCAATAATACTTCTTTAAACACTTTGCATTTAGACCCCAAGTTTCTTGTATCTTCCGCTTTAATCCAAAATCTCGAACAACGAGCTCGAAACACCTAAAAACAACAAAATAACAAAATAAAAATCAATTAACAAAAATAAATGACTAACAAATGTAGTTTGGAGGGTCAAAATATGTATATTTTGGCACTTATCATGAGCCCGAAAAAGCTAAAACTGGACCGGTTCAATGATTTGGGTAATTGGAGAGGATCCAAACCCTTCAACATATTGGCACTATACCAAAAGTTACTGAGAAAACAAGAAGATCACTAGACTCGTAGATGGTTTGGAGAGTTCCAGTGGTGATACTGTGGCGAGAGCAAGATCCATAGGTGATCTTCCATCCACCCACGTCCACGAGCGGAGTACTGGATCGGACATCATCGTTGAGAGGCAAAAAAAAAAAAACTAGGTAATGAACCTTGATGATTATGAACTTGAATAGTTGAAATCAAGATGTTTTTCTCTTCTAACATATTTGAGGTCAGAATAACTGTGAAGAATGCTCAAGAATGAGATCAACAGCTATAGTTTTACCTCTGCGAGACTTTCTATAGATATATTCCTAAACCGAGCTCTTTGGGATCTGTTTCCACCATCCATGGAGGCCTGTTGACAGTAGCTAGGAGTAAGGAAAACTGCTGTAAGAAAAAGGTAATGACAGAATAAGCCCTATCCAAAGCAAAAGTGTTTTACTTGTTCATTATGAAACTGATTGTTCTTCTGCAGCACGTTTTAGAAGAGCTTCCCTAGCCTCAATCGCGATTCCTTCAGGCTGCATGGAGAGAGTGAATATGTAATCTGAGAGGCCGACGCCGGAGAACATGTTCTGCAAATCAACTCTCTCGGTATTCGGAGGTTGAATATAGCAGAATACATGAGCCAAGAAGTTTTGTTATCCAAGTTTGGCTGAAAGCCCTTCAAAAAAAAGCCTCACTTGTTTTTTAGTCAAGCTGATGTCAAACGAGCTTTAATCAAGTCTATCACTAGTAGTTTGGTTTTTGTTTGTCATACACCATAAGATTTTTCGAGCTGATAAGCTTACCAGTTATCACAAGTTTATACACCATAAGTCCACTTTTATTTGTTGACAAGACCTTTTTGGTACAAACAGACATGTATAGGTCCTTTTTCGTATACAAGTGTGTTAGATTATATCAGTTTATGTTAGAATATATCAGTTTACATGTAATGAGACATGTCTCAGTTTGTCAGCTTATTTCAGCTAGGGTGCTATTTGTTAGATTCTTTGTGCATAGGGGTTCTTTAGTCATTTGTATTGTAGAGTTATATATATTCCCTTGTTTCTCTGTTAATGAAATCAGCTGAGAATTTTCACGTTCAATTCTCTCTCTCTCTCTCTCTCTCTCTCTCTCTCTCTCTCTCCCTCTCTCTCTCTCTCTCTCTAAATTTGCACATGGTATCAGAGCATGGTTGCTCCTGTTTCCTCATTGACTCCGTCTGCTTCCGTCGCTTCCGGCGGGTCCCTTTAGACTCCAGCTCCGACGACTCCATTTCCAACAACCTCGTCGATCAACTGGGTCTGAGATTCCAAAGGTTTTCCTGAACCCTAGCTGGTTGCATATTTTACAAGCAAAGTCCTTGCTTATCCACCTCTTTCTGACCTCTCACGAAGACTGGGTAACCACATACAGGTGAGTTTCTCAGTGTTTTGAACTGTTTGGAGGTATTTCTTGTTTGGTCAGAGGTTGGGTTTGTTGATTTAGGGCTCGTACAGACTCGGAAGTCACGACTGAGTTTTTCTCTAAATTCGTTCACTCGGCATCTCTTGCTTTTTTGATCAGTTTGGTGTTGCTTTTGCTGAGCTGTTTGAGTAATAGTTAGCTGGGTTCCGTTTAATTGCACGTACGTCGACATCTTTTTGCGCGTCAAAGAGGTTGTTTGGACTTCATCTGTAACTTGCAATACAGTTTGAAGGGTTTGTGCCTCTTTTATTCGGAGTTTGCAGTTCATTATTAGGGCAATTTCGCAGTCCCTGGTTTTGGGAGCTGTTTGGATTGTATTTGCCCTTATTCGGCACTATTGAGACTATTTGGGGCTCCTGATTCTGTTTGTCGGCAGTCCACAGTGTTTTGTTTGTTGCCTTCATTATGTCAGAGAATAATCGACACCGAGGTGGTCGTAGTGGTGGTTCTGTGGGCTCTGATGCATGTGATTCTTTTTCTCCCGAAGAGATGCGAGCTCTCAGGCGGCTCATGAGTAGCCAAGGTCCTCCATCCTCTATTGCTTCTAATTCCACTCCTTCCAACCACTTTGCCAACTCAGGTATACAAGCTAATACTTTCGCAGCTTCTACCTCTATTCCTTGGATAATCGATTCGGGTGCCACAGACCATATGACAGGTTGCTCTTCCTTGTTTGATTCCTACTCTACTTGCTCTGGTAAGGACAAAGTACAAGTAGTGATGGATCCCTATGTGCTATTTCAGGGAAAGGTTCCATTCGCTACTCGCCTACCTTACCTCTTTCTTCCGTTCTCCATGTTCCAAATATTACTACTAATCTTATATCTGTTAGTAGTCTTACACAATCTTTGAATTGTTCAGTGACATTTTTTTCCCACTCATTGTGTCTTTCAGGAACTGAGAACGGGAAAGACGATTGGTACTGGTAGAGCTCAGGATGGCCTGTATTTTTTAGAGTCTGTGCCTTGTTCATCTCCTACACCCTCATCATTGGGTCATGTTCATGAGGCATATACGGGTTCAGCTCTCCCTTTATTGCATCAGTGGCACCGTAGACTAGGCCATCCTTCTTTTGGTGTTTTAGAGAAGCTTTTTCCTACTTTAACTAAAAGATGTTCTAGAAGTAGGTTCTTTTGTGAAGCTTGTGAACTTGTAAAGCATAGACGTTCCTTTTATCGGAGTGCTTCTCCTTTTATGGTTGTCCACACTGATGTCTGGGGTCCTTCCCCTATTACCTCTATTTCTGGTTATCGCTATTTTGTTACCTTTATTGATTGTCATTCTCGTATCACTTGGGTGTATCTACTTCGAGCAAAAAGTGAAGTTTTCTCATGCTTTCAGTCCATCCATAGGATGGTGCGCACACAATTTGATACCAACATCAAGATACTTCGTTGTGACAATGGGACTGAAGACATGAATGGTCCCTTCAAGTCATATCTTGATGGCCATGGCATCCTTTTTCAAACTACTTGTGTAGATACACCGTAGCAAAATGGAGTCGCGGAAAGGAAGAACCGGCATCTTGCTGCGGTGGCTTGCTCTCTTATGTTTACTATGAATGTTCCTAAACATTTTTGGGGCGAGGCCATCCTTACAGCCTCTTATCTTATTAATCGAATGCCATCCAGTGTTCTTCAATTCCGGACTCCCTTGGATTTCCTTCCTGGTAACTTTAAGATCTCTACTCTCCCTCCTAAGATTTTTGGTTGTGTTTGTTATGTGCATGCTCCTCACCACCCCGGTGGAAAGTTAGACCCTAAAGCTCGCAAATGCGTTTTTCTTGGCTACTCCCCTACTCAAAAGGGGTATCATTGTTATGACCCTCTTTCTCGAAAGAAATTTGTTTCGATGGATGTCCACTACAAGAAAATTGAAAATTGGTGACGAAAAGGTAGCGACGAAATTTAATTTCGTCACTAAATGAGTATATTTGGCGATGAAAAAATAAATTCGTCACTATTTTAACAACTTCTATGACGATATAATTTCGTTACCAATTACACCTGTTTAGCGACGAAAAAAATATTTTCGTCACCAAAGGTACCCATTTGGCGACGAAATACATTTTTCGTCACCGAAAGCTTAAAAAAGGTGACGAGATTATTTTTCGTCACCAAAGATAATCATTTGGTGACAAAAAATATATTTCGTTGCCAAATGAGATCAATTTAGTAACGAAATATTTTCTCTGTCACGAAATGCTTAACTTTGGTGACGAAAAATAATTTCGTCACCATTTTAACGCTTTTAGTGACGAAAAATATATTCCGTCGTCAAATGGGTGCATTTCGTGACGAAATTTATGAATTGTGCTTTGTCACTAAATGTATTTTGGACATAACTCTTTACTAAAAACTCCAATTGAGATAATTCAAATTGGGTTTGAACAATAACTCAATTGCCTACAACTTTCATGTTTATCAAAATTACTAATTTTAATGTTTAAAGGTTTAAAATAACATTTAAAATATATATTTCATGTTAAACATATATGTTATATATAAGATATTCCAAATATTTACTGGAAAGTGTGTGTAGTGCAGTTGGTTGGAACTTGCGTGAAAAACTCAAAGTACTCGGGTTCGAAACCCAGGAAGAGCAAGAAAGAAGGATTTTTTTCCCATATGAAAATGTCTTTTGCAACGAAAAATTTCGTCACCGATTTCTTATATTGGTGACGAATTTTTTCGTCGTCAAAAGGAATAATTGGTGACAAAAAATTTCGTCATCAAAAGGAAAAATAGACAAGGAAAATATTTCGTCACCAATTATTCACTTTTTGGTGACGAAATTTTTCGTCATCAAAAGCCACTATAGGTGACAAAAAATAGATTTCGTCACCAGGTAGGAATCCTCGACAACCTTTAGTCGACAAATTTTTTTTCGTCACCTATATTATTTGTGACGAAAAACATGCAATTTGTGACGATTTTCATTCGTCACCCAATGCAAATTTTCTTGTAGTGGTCACTTTTTGGGAACACCAACCCTTTTACCCTCTCTCGTCCCCATCTCTTTAGGGGGAGAGTTCTAGAGGGGAAGAGATGTTGACATCTTGTGAGCCTGAGCCTACCTCGTGGTATTTTCCCCCAACTGTTAGTACAGAGGAGAATGATGGTGAGGAGGAGATGTTGGTATAGGGGAGAACATTGGTGAGGGGGAGGAGGCTTCTCCTAGCTCTGGTAATCCTGAAGGGGAGAGCGAGGAACCTAAATCTGGGGAAAGAACAAGGCTGGATGCAAGAGAAAGATTGGACAGACTTGATTTAAAAACTTTCACTCGCAAGAAAAAGGGTCAATCTGGTGCATTACCACAGTACCAATCATCTTCACCAGTCCTAGTTCCTGATGCTTCAGCCGAGTCTTCTGGTAATTCTCCTTCGTCTATATCTCTTCCTTTTGATGATCTTGATATGCCTATTGCTCATAGAAAGCCAGTTCGAACACATAAATTGCCAGCTCGGTTATGTACCCAACATCCCATTTTGCAATTTGTTTCATATTCTCGTCTGTCACCTTCGTACTCTGCCTTTCTTTCTTCTCTTTCTTCTATATCCATTCCACAGGGTTGGAAGGAAGCTTTTGCTACTCCTAAGTGGAAAGAAGCTATGGTAGAGGAGATGAAGGCCTTGAAGAAAAATGGCACCTGGGAGTTAGTGTCTCTTCCTCAGGGAAAGAATGCAGTGGGGTGTAAATGGGTGTTCACGGTTAAGCACAAAGCTGATGGCACTGTTGAGAGATACAAGGCAAGATTGGTTGCCAAAGGCTATACTCAGACGTATGGCATTGACTATGAAGAAACCTTTGCTCCGGTGGCCAAGATGAACTCTATTCGCACCTTGTTGTCCTGTGCTGCTACTCTAAACTGGCCACTACAACAATTTGATGTGAAGAATGCTTTTCTTCATGGTGATTTGGAAGAAGAGGTGTATATGGATATACCACCTGGTTTTTCTTCCTCTGCCACTGAGGGCAAGGTGTGTAGGTTAAAGAAGGCTCTCTATGGCTTGAAACAATCACCAAGAGCATGGTTTGACAGATTTCTCAAGGCCATGTTGAGACTTGGGTGCACGCAGAGTCATGCTGATCATACTATGTTCACCAAGAGGAGTGATGGTAAGATTGCCATCCTTACAGTTTATGTGGCTGACATAATTATGACAGGTGGTGATGTGAATGAGCTTCAGAGGCTTAAAGTTTTTCTTGCCAAGGAATTCGAAATTAAGGAGCTGGGGGAGATGCAATACTTTCTTGGCATGGAAGTGGCTAGATCTGGGAAAGGGATCTTCATTTCTCAAAGGAAATACATTCTTGACCTCTTGGAGGAGACAGGGATGCTGGGGTGCAAGCCCGCCGATACTCCTATTGAGGTCAATCATCATCTTGGTAGCGTAGGAGAGCATGCGGATAAGGAAAGATATCAGAGACTTGTGGGTCGTCTGATATACTTATCTCACACACGTCCAGATATTTCTTATGCCGTGGGGGTTGTCAATCAATTTATGCACGATCCTCATTCTTCTCACCTTGATGCTGTTTATCGTATCTTGAGGTACCTAAAATCCTCTCCAGGCAAAGGTATTTTGTTCTCCAACCATGGTCATTTGAGGTTGGAATCCTTCACCGACGCAGACTAGGCAGGTTCCATTGATGATAGACGTTCTACCTCTGGCTATTGCACTTTCCTTGGTGGGAATTTAGTTACGTGGAGAAGCAAGAAGCAATCTGTGGTAGCAAGGTCAAGTGCAGAAGCTGAGTACAGAGCCATGGCACATGGTGTTTGTGAGCTTTTATGGCTTCAAACATTTTTGCATGATTTGGGAATTGTTGATCACAGTCCTATGAAGCTGTACTGTGATAACAAGGCTGCTATCAATATTGCTCATAACCCTGTTCAACATGATCGGACAAAGCATATAGAGATTGATAGACACTTTATCAAAGAGAAGCTGAACAGTGGGGTAATATGCATGCCTTATGTGAAATCCGAAGACCAATTAGCTGATGTGTTTACTAAAGATCTTAGTAGTAAGGTGCTTCATTATATCCTCTCCAAGTTGGGCATGATCAATATCTATGCACCAACTTGAGGGAAAGTGTTAGATTATATCAGTTTATGTTAGAATATATCAGTTTACATGTAATGAGACATGTCTCAGTTTGTTAGCTTATTTAGGGTGCTATTTGTTAGATTCTTTGTGCATAGGGGTTCTTTAGTCATTTGTATTGTAGAGTTGTATATATTCCCTTGTTTCTCTGTTAATGAAATCAGCTGAGAATTTTCACGTTCAATTCTCTCTCTCTCTCTCTCTCTCTCTCTCTCTCTCTCTCTAAATTTGCACAAAGTGGCATTTTCTGTTTTTCTTTATTGGCCGCTTGTGGATCCGATTTTAGAAAATGAACGAGGTTCCAAATGTATTTTAGCTTGTATCAATGATCCAATTAAGATGCCAATCTCGAACGAGCTTAATTTTATGGAGCAAACATGCACCAAGTTGAGCTCGAGTAGTTTTGCTCATTCTAGAAACTATAGTTCATGAGACATACCTCTTCTGGAAATCAAACTCCTGCTTGCGTGCTTCCTTCAGGAATAGCAATATATAGCAAATGGAGCTGTGGCACCTCCCACTGAATGGTTTCTGTACGTAGTTAACTGTGGGATTGATTGCACATTAACTTAAGGGCTGTATTAGATTAGGGGCTTCGTAAAATCCCATTTCCTTATTATTCTTAAGCCGGCCAGGAGAAGAACTACTGCTGATTGTTTTTCTTATTAATTCTTTGTACATTAAGTTAATCCCGCCATTGGAAGTGATCATTCATTTAGTATTTGGGACGATTCGGTCCCCTCCGAAGATTTGGGGTTGTAGAATGCATATTTCAATCGTTTCTTAAACCGTACTAACGAATTGAAGCAGTGATATTAACTTCACCCTGTGGAATTAGGGTCTGTTTGGTTTCAATTGTGCCAAATAATAGTAATAAACAAGATGTCAAATCAAACGGCTTCTTAGTTTTTAAATCTCAATTATTTATTTATACTTCAATAACTATGAAATTGGATCCTCGATCTCCGGTCTGATCCTTAATTTGGACTGAACGGGATAATTCAAATCTGTAATTAATGGTCCGGACCTCTTGCCGGTGAAATTCTCTGATCAAACCGAATCATTGATTGTACAAAAGTGCATGTGGTCCAAAATTTTCCATTCAATCCCAACCTTGAACCGGAGAGAATCCAAACATGCAAATTAATATCCAACACTACAGAACGAAGCCCTAACGTTGAGCCCTTGGGCTTTTGTAGTTGCATGGCCCTACTAATGAGGAGGTTAAAACAAAAGAAACCAGAGAGCTAGGACAAGAAAAAAGAAGGGGGGCAGGGCTGGGCGAGTGCACCATTTGACTCATTGATGACACACACAAGAGGACTCTTTTTTCTCCTGTATTGGTTTGTTTATTGTGCTTTAGCTTTTGGGATACTTCCAATGACCAACTTTTCCCTCTGAGAGAGGTTGCTATCCCTAGTCCCTACTTGGCAGTTGTCTAGTAGATTTGGTTGAAAAATCAAAGATTCGAGACTGCTGCTTTCCTTCCTAGCATAATCTGGAATATGTCCTCTTTGCTTTTCACCACAAAAATATTACAACTATTTATCTGAAAATTGATGAAACTGAAGGAGATTTCAAGCAAACTTTATTTTTTTTTATTTTTTATTTTTTTTTTGGGTGCGACGGAAATTCATGCCAAATTAAAGGAAGTATAGGTTCTACATAACCAAGTCATAAAGACTAAATTAAGAAAGCATAGTCCTAAAGTGGCCAATAACAAAACTTGCTATGAAAAAGGAACAAGCCATGAGAGGGTGTCTAAAGCCGCCCTCTTTCCCTCTGCTTCCCTTGAAAGTTATGTTTGAACTGATTGTGCAATCCACGTCCCTCTCTTTCACTCGCCACTCCCGGCCTGAAGAAAATTATTCAATGCTCTTGAAACATCATTGTATATGTTCGTAACAGAAAGTACGTGATTATTGATTAACTACAAACGATTGATCAAAGCACTTTTGTTTGTTTCACTACAAGAAAATCGAGATCTCCAAACGGTTTAGCTAGCAACGGTTCAAAAAACCGTTGGTATAGACGGTGTGTAGCAACGGTTTTTGAACCGTTACTAGAAACAGGACTATAGCAACGGTTTTCATGCAACCGTTACTAGATTGTAAGACTATAGCGACGGTTTTTCATAACCGTTACTAAAAACCGGCCTCTAGCAACGGTTTTCCATAACCGTTACTAAAACCCGACCTATAGCAACGGTTTTCCATAACCGTTACTAAAAACCGGCCTATAGCAACGGTTTTCCATAACCGTTACTAAAAACCGGACTACAATCGAGACCATTGATTTTGTTTTCCTTGTTTGTTGATTAAATCATTCTCATAAAAATTTGGCTTGATCGAGTTTAGAAAACTTTTTTATTGAGACAAAATTTCATTAGTAAAATAAATTTTTCTGCCCGATCAAGTATGTAACGATACCCGATTAATTTCATTTTTCGTATGAAGGATGTACTCGTTACTATGTAAAAAATAGATGGTTCTAATCGGGGGAAAAAAAAAGTAGGTGTTTGTATAGAATAAACTGAATTTAAAAACTTAGGTTAAGAATAAATCGATAAAACTCAAATGACATAAGCTAACCCAGCTGGTTTGCATAATATAAATATTAGTAGTCCATTGATATTACACAAGTGTTGGGCTAGCCCAGCTGGTTAATTTGCACTCGCGCGCGCATGCGGGAGGTCCTGGGTTCAATTCCCAGGAGGAGCAAAACATTGTTGTGTTGCCACGTGGGTGCCACGTCAGCGACACGTGGCGACAGGGGGAGGCCACGTCAGCGCCACGTGGCTGCCATGTCATATTTTACCCCAGATTTTTAGAAAAAAAAAACTTGCCTTTAGCAACGGTTACAAGCGTTGCTAAAGAAACCGTTGCTAAGAGCATCCATAGTGGAATAAGCAAAACAAAAAATTATTAAAGTTACCAATATTGGATCAAAAAACTGCTCACATTGGAATAATCAAACCTAACAACCTCTTAACAATTCATCAAATTTTGACTCTTCAATAATCAAAGCTAGCAATGTTTTATCAATAACCAAATTTTATCTCTCAATCAAGTACACCAACATTACACAAAAATCTTCTCTCTTCCACTCTCTCTCTCTCTCAAAACAATGTTTTCAAAAAATAATTTTAAAAAACTGTAACTTTCAGAAATTTTTTTTTACAAAAAACAAAATTTTCAAAAATTTTAAAAACTGTAAGTAAATAAAAAGTGTTTTTCAAAATTTTCAAAAATTTTAAAAACTGTAAGTAAATAAAAAGTGTTTTTCAAAACAATGTTTTTTACACAAAATCTGTTTTTAAAAAACTGTATTTATAGTTTTTAAAATTTCAAAACTATTTGTGTAAATAAAATTCTTTTAAAATTTTCAAAATTGTATTTACAGTTTTTAAGTGAACAAAGTGTGTGTTTTTTGAAAAACTGTTTTTTGTTTCGAAAAACTATATATTTTTTTGAACTGTTTCAATTCTAACATAAATTGTTTTTTCCTTCAAAAACCGCTTTTTCAAAAAATATGCATGAAATGATGGGAAAAAGTTTGGAGGGCCCATTTGTTTTGATTATGGGCAAAAAATAACCAATGTGAGATTTGACATTGCTAACTTTAGCAACCTCTAAATAAATAATCAAAATCTGATGTGGCATGTTTTGATTATTCACATTTGCTTATTCCACTGCTGATGCTCTAATAAAAAATCTGTACCAACGCTTGCCAAAACCGTTGCTATAACCCTACAGCAACGGATATCTCGCGACGGTTTAACCAACGGTTCTATAACCGTTGGTATAGCCTTAGAGGTGTAAAACGGGCCGGGCCGGCACGGGCACGGCACGTTTGAAGGCGGCACAGCACGGCACGGGCACGGATTTAATCCTGGCACGGCACGGAACGGCACGGTCTTAGTGGGCGCGCGCACGCGGGCACGCAGTAAGCTAGAACAACACGGCACGCGGCGCGGCACGGAAGTTGGCCTGGCGGCACGGCACGCGGCATGCGACGCGGCATGGCACGACGCGACGCACGCGGCGCACGACGCGACGACGCGGACGCAGCGCACGCGGCGCGCGCGCGCACGCGCGACGCGACGCGGCGCATGGCACGCACGCGGCATGGCATGGCACGGCATGGCACGCCGCGACGCGCGGCATGCGCCGCGGCACGCGGCACGCGACGCGGCACGAACCACGACACGAGGCATGGAAAAACCCAAAAAAATATGTGTTATTAAATAAATAAGGGATTTCATATTATAGTTTACTTTATTTATGTGTATTTTTTGATAATCCAATAATTTATTAATCTTTTCCTTTTATTTAAGTAAAATAAGCTTTTAAAATATTTTATATGATTAAGAAAATTTGAATCAAAATTCAAACATGATAATATACCTATTACCACACATATATTGATATACATTGCATTTTATCTAATAAAGATTTTTTAAAAATTACATAGAAAATAAACAAATAAATAAAACAAATTTCAAAGAAAAATTATGTGTGATTCGAATTCGAATCCAAGTCCTAATGTCCTATGGAACTTGTCACACATCACAAACCACCAAGGTCATTAATTATGATATGTTTTTACTAGGAACAACTAATAATAAATAAGAAAAAAATGGTTTTAAAAAAGTAATCACTATGGCCTATAGTTAAACACCAATTTTTTTAAAATTGGGAGCACAAATTTTTTTTGTAACTGTAATATACGAATTACAGTTAAACACATTTATTCCAAAATAATTTAAGTATTCATTATAAATTAACAAATTTAATGTATATGTGTATTTTAATAACCAACTACATGGGCAAACTTGCGCACCTCGATATATGCGTTAAAACAACATTATCACATGTTCATCATCTATTTTCCTTTTATTAACTCTACAAGTACAAGTTTTGGGGACCAAAAAAGTATATAAATGCAATGTGCAAATTCATATTTTGTACTACACAAATGATCAGAGATGGTGGGGGAGTGGGAGAAACCTTGGTTAGAATTTTGGGGGAAAAAAAATAAACACAGTTGATGTTAGGGGAAAAAAAAACACAGTTGATTTTGGGGGAAATAACAAAAACACAAAGTTAACAAGCACATAAGGAGAATTGAACCCGCGCCACTTGGTCCAAGAGGGAACACCTTACCACTGGGCTACCTGATGTTTACTTGCAAACATTCGGACATATTATATATATATACACAAAATCGACATATATAATATATAATATATAAACGGGCCTCTTGTACGCCGTACGGACCGTATGGTAGCCACACAATTCCGACACAACTATGACGATCTATACCGTTCATTTTGTTGTTCTTGGCGTTTTAATCACTCTCGCAAATTTTTGGGTCTATCGGGTTTTGGAAGCCCTTTCATCGGGACGTAGATTCATTAATATGAATTTTTTGTTATGTGCGACCGAGTATATAACGATAACCAATTTATTTAATTTTTTGCACGAATGATATAATAACTCCCACATAAAAGGTAGACGGTTCCGATTTTCAAAAAATATCTCGGTCGGGCCTCGAGTGATGCATTATAGGACTTTAACGCCTTTGGAAGCACCAAATGTGTTCCGATCACGTGGTTTCCGACATCCGATTATCACCTATTTAGGGGAGAATGATAAATTTGATAAGATCTTAAATTGTAACGGTTTAGATCGAACATTATAAAAAATGAGTCTGCAGCTACCTTTCAAATCTATACATCTAACTTATCTGGTTCTAAACTAATATATGTCGCTATAGTCCAAAGTACGATAGCCACACGATTGCGACACAACTACGATGATCCATACCGTTCATGTTGTTTTTTTTGGTGTTTTAATCACTCTCGCAAAAAATCGGGTCTATCGGGTTTTGGAAGCCCTTTCATCGGGACGTAGATTCATTAATATGAATTTTTTTGTTATGTGCGATCAAGTATATAACGATAACCAATTTACTTCATTTTTTGCACGAATGATATAATCGCTCCCACATAAAAGGTAGACGGTTCGGATTTTCAACAAACAACTCGGGTGGCCCTCGAGTGATGCATTATAGGACTTTACGAGAAGTTTCGATAAGTTGGTGCATATGGATTATGGTGTCTCATATGCACATGATCACACAGATCATATAAAAGGAATGAGATGCTGCCCTAGCAGACATCTCATTCAGTCATTCTCTTCGATCTCAATCTGGCTCTCTCTCGAACTCTCTGTCTCTCTCAACGTCTCTCTGTACGTGTCTCAGTGTCTCACTCTCAGACTCTCTCTCTCTCGTGCCTACGCAGCTCACCTCTCTCTCTCTCTGCTCACCGCTCACGCTGTCACGCAGGCTACGCAGCCGGCAGCCCACCTCTCTCTCTCTCTGTTTTTGACTTTTCGGTGACACGACTCTCGATTCTCAAACGGTGACTCGGTGACCGGTGGTACAACACTCAAACGGTGACTCGGTGACCGGTGGTACAACACTCAAAACCTAGATCTACAACTAGATCTGAGTTTGCCCGACTCACCTCTGTCTCTCTTCGTTTCCGGTGACGTACAACACTCAAACGGTGAGCTTTTACAACCTTGACCTTGTTAATTGTTACTAATTTCTGAAATTAGGGTTACGAAATTAGGGTTCTTGCAATTAGGGTTACGAAATTAGGGCTTTGGTTACTAATTTCTTAAATTAGGGTTTTGACCAGTAACTGTCAGGCCAGACCAGTAACTGTTACTAATTTCTTCTAGTAGTATATTTTTGACAAATTTTCGAAACTGATTTTGCAGTGATTAATCAGTCTAGTGTGATTAACAGTCTAGTGTGATTAATCACTTCCCATGTGATTAATCAGTGTACTGTAGCATGTGATTAATCAGTCAGCTGTTGCATATGATTTAGGGTTACAAAATTAGGGCTTTCGTGTTTTTCCCCTTTAATAACCCCTGTTATGGTGTTTTTTTTTGTAGATGGGCTCCCACTCAGGTTCTTCTGATGAACGACCACGAAACCCTATTACACCACAGGCTGTGGGTTCTGTAGGTGAGGAGGCTGATTCAAACATTGTTGGTGGTGGTCCTGGTGGAAGTGGAACAGGACCTTTAGGTTCTACTGCTACTCCATCAGATTCTACTCGTGCAACTTCAAATTCAGGTCTTAGTGGTTCAAAAAGGTCACGATGCCACTCATGGGTATGGAATCATTTCACTATAAAGGAAAACTTCAAGGATGAGAGTGGTATTGACATAGGACGTAGGTCTGTATGCAATTATTGTGATAAAAATTATAAACGCAGTAGTAATAATGGTGTAGGGCCAGAACAAAGACATATAAGAAAAAAACATGCTGATAAAATTGCTGGTGCATCTGATAGTAGTAATTTTGTTTATTCAAAAGAAAAAATGAGGCATGGACTGGCCCTTTATGTAGCTGCAGCAGAACAACCATTTACTTTTGGTGATGACATTAGATTTGAGTATTTTGTAAAAAACTATCTGAATCCTTCTTTTGCTAAAGTTTCTAGAAATTCAACCCGTAGTGATACAAAGAAAGCTCATAGTAAAGTTAAAAAAGATTTGATTAGTGAACTTGCAACTGTTGGTGCAATTGGTTTTACTTCTGATATGTGGTCTGGTATAAATAATCGTGGTTATATTTGTGTGACTGCTCATTATATAGACTGTAGTTGGACTTTGCAAAAAAGAATTATTGCTTTCCGTTTAGTGGAGTTTTCTCATGATGCTGACCATATTTTTGATAGTATTATGGGTGTTTTTAGGGATTTTGAAGTTCTTGATAAAGTTTATAGCATTACTTTTGACAACCATAGCGCTAATACTGCTACACTTCCATTGTTTGTAAGAAATTTGACAACTCCTTATTTTGGTGAATTATTGCATATGCGATGTGTATGCCATGTCATTAACTTAGTTGTGCAAGATGGTTTGGAAAAAATAGCTCCACAGATTTCAAAAATTAGAAATGCTGTTCTTTTTATTGGTAATTCCCCATCTAGGCAACAAGAATTTGATAAAATGTGCACATCATTTTACAATCTTAAACCCAAAAATATGAACTATGATGTTCAAAATCGTTGGAATTCGACCTACCTTATGTTAAAGTCTTGTAGGAAATATAGTGATGTAATATCTGCTTATGTTAATCAGAGGTATCGACCAGTATCGTGCTAGTCCTTTAACTCAAGATCATTGGAAAATTGGTTTTGAGTTCATGAAATTTTTGAAAGTGTTTTATGTTGCTACCGTAGGTTGTTCGGGTGTTCGTTATCCTACTTCTTGTATTGTGCTTCATCATCTTTTCAATATCAGTGTTAATTTTTGTAAACATAGGGAACATCCAAATTTTGCACATGCTTGTTTAGATATGGAAGCAAAATTCAGAAAATATTATGAGGAAATGCCACCAATATTTATGTTAGCTGCAGTAATGGACCCTAGGATGAAGTTAAAAGGTGTTAGCTTGGTCTTAGGACATATTGGTAGGAATTTAGGGATTTTTACTTTACCTTCTTCTGATGATGTGCATGATCTATTGACTACCATGTATGCTAAATATGACTCTAAGTTTCATTCTACTGCTGCTCCTTTAACACCTTCTACAAGTGGCAACGATGAATTTTGAAATTTTGTTAGTTCAAATATAGGAATAGGAAGTAGCACTGTTAGTTCACGCATTGAACTTGATAAATATTTGGACCTAGAATCTGTTAACGTGAATGACATGCGTGATTTTGATGTCTTAGCTTGGTGGAAAAGAAATGAAGATAAATATCATGTTCTTTCAATCATGGCACGTGATCTACTAACCCCTCCTGTGTCTTCAGTGGCATCCGAATCTGCTTTTAGTGCAGGTAGTAGAGTGTTGGATGAGAAGAGGAACAGACTAGCTCCAGACATTTTGGATTGTCTCATATGCTTGAAAGATTGGGAGGATGCACGCCTTGGAATTCAAAAACGGTCAGCTAAAGATGAATTCAGAGGCTATTTTGCAGATTCTGATATAGACAGTGATTAGCGGGACCTGCTGACTGCTGTCATTTGGTTTGAATCTATTATTCATTTTTTCTGCTGGGATTGTGTCTGTGCCTTATTCATTTCAGTAAGTGGGCTGAAGTGGATGTTGTGGTAACTTATGAAGGCCTTAAATGGCAACATGATGTTGCCCCCGCTTCAGTTTTTGGCATGCCTTGTGGTGTGTGTGTGTGTGTGGCAGAGTGGTGTTTTGTGGCTTATTCATTTCAGTAAGTGGGCTGAACTGCTGAAGTGGATGTTGTGGCAACTTATGAAGGCCTTACATGGCAACATGATGTTGCCCCCGCTTCAGTTTTTGGCTATGATGTCTTTTCTTAACTAATATGCTGAGCCTAAGTTTTGCTGCATGCCTTGTGGTCTGTTTAGCTTCACTTAACTGAAGTGGATGTTGTCTGCATGCGTTGTGGGGTGTGTGTGTGTGGGGGTGTGGGGGTGTGTGTGTGTGTGTGTGGCAGTGTGGGGTGTGTGTGTGTGTGTGGCAGACTGGCAGTGTGGTGTGTGTGTGGCAGTGTGGTGTGGCAGAGTGTTGTGTGTGTGTGTGTCTCTTTTTAGTCTGAAATGAATAAGCCACAGACACAACCCCAGTTATTGGCTAAGCGAAATGTGATTGTGTTGCAACTTATGAAGGCCTTAATGGCAACTTAATGTTGCCTCCATTTCAATTTTCTGCTATGATGATAAAAGGAACTAATTTCTGAGCAGAATTCTATTTTCCTATTCATTTACCTTGTTCATTTGGCTTTCATATACCTGTTTTCTGCTGCTACTGCTGCTGGTTTGTTTTTTAGGACATTGTAGCTGCTAAGGAGGCAAGGACCAAACCACGTGAAGGCTTAATGCCAGCAATCTGAGGTAGTTTGTATTAGTAGCTTGTATTTATCTTGGTGGATACCTCTAACCTGGTTTTTACCAAACATGAGGTGTAACGAAGCCAGGGTAAATATTGAGTTTGTTTTTTGTTTGTATAGTTAGTTTTATTTGATTGCATTGCTTAGCCGAGGTGGTGGTATAACCCCTCGCATAGTCTGTTTGCTGAGTTGAGGTGGCGGCCTAGCCCCTCCGGTCTGTTAGCTGTTTATAATCTGTGTGTTACTGCTGGGTTTGTATTATGGAAGAACAGCCTTGGCTGATTACTTCCGAAGTGAGAATAAAGCATTCCAAAGTTTCCGTTCGAACAAAAAAGTATGAGAATTGAAGAGGCACGGTGCCTCTTCAAGTATGAGAATTGAAGAGGCACGGTGCCTCTTCAATTCTTATACTTTTTTGTTCCAAATCTTTTGACAGTAACGGAAACCTTGGAATGCTTTACTCTCTCTTCTGAAGTAATCAGGCAAGGCTGTTCTTTATTTTGAATGTTCATGACAGGATGTTGAATGGCTATGACAAGTTCATGCAGGCTGTTAGGATGTTGAATGACTGTGACAATATGTGTCCAACTTGTGCAGTAGTTGTGTGTGTGTGGCTTATTCATTTCAGTATGTGGGCTGAAGTGGATGTTGTGGCAACTTATGAAGGCCTTAAATGGCAACATGATGTTGCCCCCACTTCAGTTTTTGGCTATGATGTATTTTCTGAACTAATATCTGAGCCAACACACTGATCTGCACTTATTGGTGGCTATGATATTATTTTGAGCCAACACACTGATCTGCACTTGCACAATTTCTTTATCATCACTGGTGGCTATGATGACATTGTTCTGAGCCAAAAATGCAGCCATTACTTGTGGATAATTGTAGTTTTGCAGCTGTGTTTGTGGGTGGCAGATCAGTGTGTGAGTTACAAGTGCAGTGCAGTGTGTGCATCATACTGAATATATGGAAAATATATGTTTTTCAACTTGCGCTACAGTTGCATTATGTCTAAGTCCTTCATTTTAGGCTTGAAAATCTCAACCTTGGTAAAGGAATCTGGGCACAACAATCAAACCTATTATGTTCTCCTGGGTTCCTTTACCAAGATTGAGATTTCAAGGAAAATATGAAGGACTTGGACATAATGCAAAAGTGGCAGCTCTCTGTGTGTGTGTGTTATTGGCTGCCATTGGACAGAAAGTAACAATGTAACATTCTAAACCCAGAAAACAGCATGTTCAACTCAGAAAATAGGTACAAGGGCATGAATGTGTGAGTTCTTTTTATTTATGGGCAATAATGAATCAATTCAATTATTATTTAAGGTAGATACCTTGGCGGGGTATCATTAGATACAGCCATGAGTGCATTTCAATTTTCTGAGCCTAATTACCTATGAGTACCCTTATGCCATGCCTCTATTTGGTTTACAAGTTTGTTTTCTGCAGTTTGCATGCTGTTCTCTGGGTTTAACATTGCTATGCAAGTGCAGCTGCTGCTGCGTGTTTGTGTGTGTCCAAACTGCAGTTTTTTGTGTTACTGCTGTGTCCAAATATGTGTCCAACCTGTGTCCATCCTCTGCTGTGTCCAAATATGTGTCCAACTTGTGGGCAACTGTGTTGTTAGTTGGATGGCCAGGTTGTGGGCTGATTTTCCGTGAGAAGATTAAGCGAGAGTAACACGGATGATTCAAGTCAGGGTAATGGTCAAAATGAATTCACCTTATGCCAGATATTGAGACTTGCAAAGCTGAAGTATGTCTCCCTTTATTAGATTTTTGTTTGTGTCTAATTTCAAGTGTCCGGTAACAAATGTTCTTTTTGACTCGAGCGTTTTGATGTGATACAGAGCGGATTATCATTAGCGGAGAACACATACACTGAAGCCATGAAGCTGCTTAGCGAAAGCAAACATCTTTTATCTACCAACGTGTCTTCTATTGGAACACATCCTTTGTCGCTTACTCGCTTTGAACTGTTTCTGTAATTTCTGTTTTCTGGAAATTTTGTACTAAAGTAACTTATTTATGTTGATGGATTGATGATGTGTTGTGCCATCAGTCACATGGATAAAAGGAGTTGTTTTTTTATGCAAAATAAAGACCATACGGTCCATCGGTTGCCGGTTCGTGATGTGTATACGACAATATGAAAATCGATGGCACAACATGGCACGGCATGACACGACCTGACAAATAAAGGCACGGCACGACCCGACTTGACAAAAAAAAAAGAGCACGGCACGACACAATCCGACAAGCACGGTACGGCACGACCCGACAAAAAAAGGCACGGCACGGCACGACCCGACAAAAAGGGCACGGCACGGCACGACCCGACAAAAAGGGCACGGCACGGCACGACCCGACAAAAAAAGGCACAGCACGACGCGGCACGATTAATTAATCGGGCACGGCACGGCACGACACGATTTGAAAAAGGCACGGCCCGACAAAGCAAAATGGCCCGCTACGGCACGGCACGACACGGCACGCCATGGCACGATGAAGTAAACGGGCACGGTACGGCACGACACGAAGCACGGTTTGGCACGGAAGAAAATGGCACGGCACGGCACGATAGGCACGTTTGACACCTCTATATAGCCTATATTGGTCTTTAGCAACGCTTTTTTGCATCTCTAGCAACACTTTTAACCGTTGCTATTGAACGATTTTCTTGTAGTGTTTGAAATATTATGAAAGGTGGAGGAACAAGGTTCCGATCTCACCAAATAACCTTTTCTATAGTTCTATTTATGGTATTGCAAAGCACTTTTGTTTGTTTTGTGGAGATAAATAGACGCTTCAATCGTCATGACATATTATGAAAGGTGGAGGAACAAGGTTTCAATCTCACCAAATAACCTTTTCTAAAGTTCTATTTATGGTATTGCAAAGTGATTTTCCTTGATTGTTTTTTATCCCATTCCCCCCACCCCCCGACCCAATTTTACGCGCATGATAAACAGTAGTTTTTACGTGCATGATAAACAGTAGTTAGGTTTTCCTATTTCACAATTTTAAGGGAAAAAGAAATTCATGGAAAAAAAATAAAGTAGTTAGGCTTCTTTAATCGGAAGGTTCAAGAGGTGGGAACTCAAAACTTGGTTGGACATTAATGTCTAGGTTCGCGTCCTCGTAGTTTCTTATTGGAACTAAAACATACTCTTAACATCACTCATAAGTTGTGAGACCTTAGTTTTGGTCCCGACATACATGTTGTGGGGGTCTCTTAGTGGTGTGGTGTGGTGTGTGTGACAGAACAATAATTCTTAGCGAAGGTAACGGATACCCTACTTGCACTTTCATTTTGCGTATATAAAAAAAGAAGGTAGGTTGGTACTATGACGAGGAGTCTTAACTGATTTTAGGAACCGTCCTTTAAATGTGCACAGCTGCTTTGTGAGATACTCATAACACACACCCAAGTGTGTGTCTTCAACCGCTACTCTGTTTCTGTTTCCTTTCTTTTTGACAGCAGAAAATGCTAAAAGTTGCCCAATTAAACATAAAATGTTTGTGGTGTTTTTGGTTGGCATCTTGTCTTCTTTTAGTTTTGATTTCGGCGGGTCGCGTATGCCGGTGTGTTCGTAATTATTTTAATCTTTGTAATTTTTTTCAAAGATTAAGAAAATATCTTTTTCCCGATCGAAAAAAGGGGTTAGTAAGACCCTTCAACAATTAGTAGGTTAGGAATTCTATGTTCCAAAAAAATATGATCTATTTCGATATGCTCGCAAGCACACAATATTATAATATTTTAATTTTGCAAAATACGCTTAAGGTTCTATTGTACAAGAGGCTGAGAACAAATTTAATTGAAGTTTGGATTGAATTATCTATGGACTTATTTTTATGTAAGTGTATTGTTTTTAGCTTTTGGCCGTAGTTTCTTACTTTTTTTCGTAATTTCTCTCGTTGAGACGACTCTTTAAAGTCAAATATTTTGAGCAAACTCAAACATCACTCATAAGAGGAGTGGTAGTCGAGTGATAAACATCATTTACTCTCACGCATTTGACTAGGTTCTCTTCTTCTTGTCTTAAATATCCTTTATGTTGACAAATAAAGGATACCTTACCTCCAAAACATTCTCTTCTTCTTGTCTTGCATAATGCATAATGCATTTTTTTGTTTTATGGTAGTAGTACTATTCAAATTTGCTATCACATGAAGCAATTGCCAGCGTACTAGGACATAATTGGGAAAATTATGGGTCAGTGGAGGCCCAAGGGATAATTCACCACTTCAATGGTCTACACTTTCAAAATTACCAATACATGGTAGCCTCTATTTTAATCACCAACTCATGGTAACCATGACCGGAAAATGACAAAAATACCCTCAAGTCCAAGACGCCGTCGTTCTCTCCCATTTTCGGTTTTCCCTCGTTCCCAGTCGCCCCATCCCCAAACCATTTCAAATCCTTCAAATCAACACAGTGCTGTCCAGAGAAGAACAAAACGCGATCTCCTCCATTCCTAGGGTTTGCTCGCCCTCCATCTCTGCTGTGCTCTCCTTCGTCTGAAGATTTGCTCGTCTGGTGTTTCGGAATACCCCCCGCCGACACTGCTCGTTGTCGCAACGGCTGCTCCCACCAGGTTCCCCACACAGTCCAAAACCAACGATCTCTCTCTCTCACGCGTTCTCTCTCTCGTGTTCTCTCTCTCTCTCTGCTCTGTCTCCACACCGACCCACCAATGTCAGTGCTATCTCGCCACACCCACCCACCGACCCACCAATCTCACTGAATCTCCGTCCCTCTCTGTCAAGGTTCGTCGGTAGTAGGATTCTCAGTTTTATACAGAGCAAAATTGGTTGTAGAATTCACCGGGTTTGAGAAGGTAATCCGATCTTCTGAACTCCCTTTTTTCTTCTTCTGGTTTTAGGGCTTTTTGTGTGTTGATTTGTATTGGAAATTCTGATTTTAGGGCTTTCTTCTGGTTTTAGTGGCTTTCATGGAATCAGTGCAATGAAGCGTCAATGATTAGAGCAGAGAGCGGCGTCATCATAAGTATATCTCTTCAACGATCAAAGCCCAGTGCCTTAAATTTCAGGTTCGCTCTTAAGTATATCTCTTCCCTATTGCTCTATTTTGTACCTTCACTTGCAAGAAAAGTATAGTTGCATGACTGTCTAGACTGCTTCAATAAGGAAGTGGTGTTTAGACCCCCCTGATTGATCGGAGTGAAGGGGGTATTCTTAGCGGCGAGCGGAGTAGGCTTAAGGTGTATAAGTTGTCCTATATCGGTTTCGCCTTTGATCGCCCTATTAGCAACTAGAACCCCCTCTCTGCGGTTAGTAGTTAGCTGTGGAGCTCGTTAGTCAGAGTTCACTGCCAAGCATCATCTGGCCCGAGCACAACGGTTTGAAGTATGACCTCATAAAAGAAAAGTATGGCCAATTTTCGCCGATGTCATTGTGGTAATCAGTAAGTATAGGGTACACAGGTTTTAAGCACAAATATGGCCTACTATCTATGTTATCGTTAACTTGGCATTTGGTAGTTTAGCATTTTTTTTTGAATAGTATGAAATGTGTATCCTATGTTATTAAGTCTAAGACTTGATGTGCATTTGGATTATGGACTTGGGAACTGAAAGGAAACCCTATGCTTTGTACTCATATGATTGTTAGTTTTGGAAAAGCAGCTTTCACTTGATTGTTAATTATGCTTTGTACCCATCTATGTCTTAAGCACAACCATGACCTCTATTGTAAATTGACCAAGTTAAATACAAACATTGTAAAATGATAGACATAATGTGCAATTAAACTTGGAGCATAATTAAGCCTAATGGACCCCGGGCTGGTGCCAACGAAGCGTGAATACATTCTTTCCAAATGCAAGCTTTCTTTATTCTCTGATGTTGATTGTAATGATTTCTCAATCTTTGACTTTGGCATTTCCTCAATAAAGTAAATTGAAAAAGAAACCATCTTAAGCCTGGAACATGTAATCCTTGTTGGACAATTGCAAGCCAGAAAAGCTACCTTGGATGATGTCAAGATCAACTTAATGGTTTTGGGCCTTTGGTTGAATTTTTTTGGATAGTTTTTCCATGTGTGTTTTGCTTAGTAATTTACAATAAGTAATCGCAGTAGTGATTAGTGTATGGCAATGCTTAGTCCCATTTCTCCAATAATTTGTTAGTAGTTGCAATGTTAGTAGTTGTTAGTCTTGGCCATGAGTAACTTTCATCCTCAATTGCATATCCTGTCGCTAGTCACTGCACACTGCCGCTCGATACCGGCATCGGCATTTGGGTATGCCTGAAACCGGCGTCAGCGTGGGTAGGTCACCTCTGTGGCACAAGGGGCCTTGTGATGATACCTAACCTTGGATGAACTTCTAATTGATATTGTGATGAATTTATAGGGTTGTACTGTTCACATGTCTTTACCAATAGCTAACGTAGTATGTTATGATTAATGACCTGCTCTTTTATATCTCAATGAATTGTCATTAAAAGAATATGGATTTGGTGTTTGTTAACAGAAAGATTAATCTTAACTAATACCCAATGTAGTTTTTTTTATAATTAATGAGTTGCTCTTTTATAACTCCAATAATGTGAACATACAAATTATTTACGACAAAGTTCTTTGAGAAAATATGAAATGGTCTTTGTTAAAAGAAAGATTAGTCTTTACTCATACCCAATCTAGTCTTTCATATTTAATCACTTGGTCTTTCATAATGCAAATAATATGAAGAAGGCAGCACATCCCTTATGCTTCTTTAGTAATGTCCAATTGTTTATTCAGATACATAAATATTACATTTTGAATGATGTATTGATTTGGTTGCTCAAAGATTAAAGTTTTTTTTTATTTTTGTGCTATATGAAGGATGACTACTGGAAACAAGCAAGCGCGAGTTGTAAAAGGGTCGAAGTCAGGAGTACAAAGGTCAAAGGCAGCTGTGGGAAAGCGACAGCGAGTTGAAGAAGGGTCTGAGGCAGGAATAGAAGGGTCTAAGGCAGCAGTGGGAAGTACCCATGCCAATCCTTATCTGTTATTCCTGTACGTATTTGAACGACGAATATAGTTAATTTTTGAATGTGTTTACTTTCATTTTGTATTGATTGTGTTGTAATGCCTTTTGTATTTGTCGAACTGCAGTGATGACTATATTAAAAAAGCAAAATCTGCCAATAAGAGCCCAAGGTTTATAGTTGCAAAGGTTAGAGTTAATGCGATTGTAGTTCGTATGGTTATTCGGTAAACTTTAGTTCCTGGCCGTATTAACACGAATTTCTGTCTCCACTATCCAGTGTACCAAACCAGCTACTGAACAATGGAAGAAGATGACTGATGAGGAAAAAGCACCATATATGGAGCTGGCCAAACAGAGAAAAGCCCGCATGAACAAGCAAATTCCGAAGGGAAAAAAGAAAAATGCGTTGGTATGGTTTCGTATTTCTCATTTGAATATAGTTAATATTTATGTTAATGTATCATGTGTGTGAGAATGATGAGTTTCATTAAATCGTTAAACCTTTATATGTGCAGCCGGTATTTTTCTGTCGGTGCTCCCCGTTAAAGTTGGTAAAAGTAAATGCAGCATTGACCAAAGACCAACAAGATGCTGTTGACAAATTGGGTTTTGGTTCAATGCTTCAATTGAAGTGTAGAATGTTGAACCGTGATTCCATCAGTCGATTAGTAAAGCATTTCAACCCTATCACCAGAAGCCTGGAGTTTGGGAGGGTGAGGGTTCATACAATCACACCCGATGATGTTTGAAAGGCGCTAGGCCTACCTTTTGGAACGATACCAGTTCCGACGAATTCCCAAGACTGCCACTTTGAACACATAAAGGAGATGTTTGGGACAGGACAAGAACCGTTGAAGAGAGGAGTCACATTTTCAATGATGCAAGCAGTATTCAAGGAAAAGAAAGCAGACGTGAAGTTTCAGACGGCGTATGTGTTGTTTGTCCTATCGTGTTTCTTGTGTCCAACCACGAAGGATGTGGCGTCCACAAAATTTTACCCTGCAGTGCACGGTATAATCCAAACACGTACATATGCATGGGCAGAATTTGTGCTGGATTGGTTGGCAAATGAAATTGGCAAGTACAAAAAGAGAAGTGCCAAGGGTAAGAAGGATGTCGGTTGTGTGTTACTTCTAATGGTAAGTACATCAACCATTTTTTAAACATCTCAATTGTTTGGTATAAAATTCATCTGTACTCTATTATGAGTCACATATATATTTTTTTGTTGCAGCTTATATATTTTGACAAACAACCAATGGGAATGAAGGTTGGGAGTGAAGGTCAACCTCTAATTAAGTCATGGACGCCAAAGTTAATAAAAGAACGGATTGCAAAGGAGGAGACGTTGGAGTTGGTAGATCCAATTTTTGAGCGATTCCCTGAGGCTTCTTATCGGCATCCGATGAGGAAACTTAATTTCGATGCCGATATACAATTGCACCATTTATGTCATTTATATTCATAACATTACTCGTTATCCTTATGTGCAGTACGTAATTGCTGCGTTTCATGATTTGAAGAAATATTTTGTCACACGGAGTCCATTAAGGAGGAAGGCCTCCAGTAAGAGACAGAATCGAAATGAAGATGAAGATGATGTCGACATGGGTGACTTGGACGATTTTCCTTCAACATCCACTGTAAATCCGAAGAAGGTTAGTCATGGGGTTGACATGGAGGACATGGATGGTAGCCGCATGAGTGGCCTTTTCTTAGCCCAGGAAATGCCTTTCTACTCTCCGAAGCAAGAGATAGCGGATGTGGTACAACATGAGCAACATGTGGAGGTAGAACAACACACCGTGATGGAAAAATTTGGTGACAAACAAGGTGAACAAGAAGAGGACGAGGAGGACGAAGAACAAGAAGAGGACGAAGAGGAGGAGGAGGAGGAGGATGATGATGATGAAGGAGAAGGAGAAGGAGAAGGAGAAGGAGAAGGAGAAGGAGAAGAAGAAGAAGAAGAGGTTGAAAAACAAGAACAAGTCCCATTCACTCTGCCAATGAACAAAGGGCCACGTACACGTCTACAGAATAGGAAGTCTGGAACGCGACCATCTTCAAAAAGGGGTAAGAGGACTCTCAAACCAAGTCAAGCGACAAGAACGCCATACGTGGCTCCACCGGAGGTCAAACTATCAAAGCTTACAAGAGAAGAAAGTCAAGTGTGGGCATATATGATGCAACCACCAAACAAAACAGCAGAAGAGTATGACTACTAACTCCTACATTGTAAAACTCATGTCCCATGATTTTCTATTTCGTCATAAGTACGCGATTATTAAATACGTTGCTACTTGCAGGGATGTTTTTAAAATGGACGGCGGCAAGATCTATTTATCGCATGAAATGTTACACGAAGTGTTCAAACCAAGGGGTCATATGTCCACTCTGGTAATTTATAGTACATTGCACAAAGTTGTCTAAAATTGCATGAATTATGAATTGCAAGTGTTACTTAGATATTCACTAGTCATTACTTCACTTATATTGATGTTCCATTTTGTCTTTCTTGGAATGGTTTTGCAGGTGATATCAACGATGACCGAATGGTTGATGAAACAAGAAAAGGCAAACGCCCCAATGAAAGATGGAGTCCCTTGTCCGACACGACACATGTTTTCAAGTTCATTTGTGGTAATTTCAAACATGCGTAACATTATGACTTTCCTTACTCGTTCGGCTATTTTTATTTAGTGGTGGTGGTATTCATATTTTTCTTCCTTTCCATCCCGTTGTAGTATAATTTGTTGAATTTTGAGAAAGTACAAGATCAGAAGGTGTTGGATGATCCAGTGGACTTAAACATTCTAGGATACGATGTCGCGAAGTGCAATTTGGCAAGTTTTACAGTCTTTTTTTTTTGTAAACCATTATTGTCATGTATTTGTCCTCAATGCTTGGGTTGATAATACATAGTTCCAAATCCTTGTGTATGCAGCTGTTTCTACCGATGTTGCTGACTGATATTGAGCACTTGTAACGCCCCGAATTTTGGGTACGTTAAATAAACAATTTTATTGAATAAATTAAGGAGAGTCTAGCTCATTATTACAACATAAGTCCCACAAGAGTACTTTTATTCAAAAGAGGGGATAATCTAAGGTTAACTACTGCTCCGCCTCTTCCTCCATCCTTGCAAGCTCCTCGGCTCCAAAGGCCTCCAAGGTGTACTGTTCCTGCTGCTCATCTATGAAATCTGACACATTATACCAGCGTCGCCCCCAGTATAATATGTCAGGGTCACCAAAAAGGTAACACCGTGAGCTACAGAAGCTCAATAGAATAATCCAACCCGCTAACCCGTAACTTACAACAAAGAGTCAAATAAATAATTGCACATACTCATTAAACAACATAATTAACAAGGATACATCCGCATTCACTATCTTGCTTACGTTGGTGTCATGCCTTTCTTGGTTTCTCCTACGCGACTCATCGTATTGTGTCACCATTTCATTTCAAAAATTATTTCTCATTCAACGAGCTACCAAGTCCAGCCACGTTACAAAATCTTGCATTGGCTCCTCTCCGCGGATAACCAAGCCCAATTACCAATGAAGCTACCACGTCCGGCTCCATTAGCAACCTACACAATGGGCTACCAAGTCCGGCCTCATTGTGGTTTTCGCAAGTCCGCACAAAGGGCTACCAAGTTCGGCCACCTTGCGGGTTTTCACAACTCACATAAGGCTACCAAGTCCGGCCATTATGTAGTCTCAAAAATCCTTTTTATCCATATCAACCACTCCTTAAGTGTCATGTTTCTACTTTTCGGTTCTCGTGTCTCGTAATCATGCATAGACTCCGCGGCGGGACAAATCACTTTAAAGTAATCTTGAAACTAAACTAGCAAGATCATCCAACTCTATATTACCTAATCGTACTCAAATTATTAGTTAAAGCCACTTATGTTTTATTAGCAAAAAGTAATGCAACAATATACATACATGTTCATAATCATCCTCAAGACAATAATATATTACGAAAATCCGTTCTTTCTTCCTTTGTGGGATTTTCAAAACAACATATGGTTATTGACGTAGAATTTCATTATTTGACATGCTCATTCTTCTTTAGTACTTTAGTAAAACAAGTTTTGCTAACTAGCTTTGATACCTTAACCATTTAACTCATGTTTAGAAATTTACTACGCATACTTAAGGTAAGTATAATCCAAGCAAGTACATAGCATGTCCATAACCATTACTTAAAGCATAACGCCACATGTGCGGACGCCCTTGGGGTGGTAATCCACCATATGCTTTGTTATAATACCACAAGTAATACAAGCAATGGAATATAAGCTTATAGTTAAGTTAAAAGATCAACATGCGATTACTTCTACACGAAGTTATATCTTAAGTCGATTCTAATCATGCTTAATCATCCAATAGCAATATTAAGTTCACTAACTATCATGCATCCAACGTTTTAAGAAATAAACTATCATTATCATGCTTGCATTATAACGACTTAGCTAGGGTTAAAACTAAAACAAGGAGTAGTGTCTAACATATACTTAGGATTATGGGTTGATTACACTACCTTTCTTCTTGGCGGTAGAAAAGGACTACGAAAGGATCGACGGAAAGAAAGTCGGCGGACGGACGGAGTAACGGCTTAGGAGGTGGCCTTCGTTAGCTTCGAAAGAGAAAGGTTTCTCTCGAAACTTGATCTTGACTACTAGACTACTACTTTTGGATCGAAAGGGTGGTCGTAGGGCGGTTTAGTGGCGGCACTAGAGGTGTTTCTTGAAGCCTAGGGAAGAACCTCAAGAACACTCAAGAAAACAAGCAAGAACACTCAAAAACTACAAGACTACTTATGCTTTCTACAGAGAGAAGTTGGAGGTTGGAATGGTGTGCCTTGAATGAAGAATGAGAGGCCTATTTATAGGCAAATGAAGGGCTCCCTCCCTCCCATATGGCCGGCTGCCCCTCTCCCATTATCCAATGGGTAAGGCTTTTATCCAAGTGATGTCATGCCTTGAAAGACTATCCAAAGGTCTTACTGTTCTTTCTTCCAACCAAGGACAAGGTAAATGCTATTCTATTAGGGTTTTAGTCCAATCAAGTTCTTTGAAAGGTTAGAATATTGGATTTGGTAGTCCTTTGGAGTGAAAACACAAGCAAGGTTAGATTTGGTTGTACCTTAGATGATGCAATGTGATCTAGGCTAGGATGGAAGTACACAAGTCACATACATCACACTCCCTCTCTCTCCCTCAATCCGGCCCCTCTCTCTCTCTCTCTCTCTCAATTTCTCTCGTCTCTCTCTCTCTCTCCTCTTGGTACATTGTACTATGTACATATATATATAGATAAACATATATACATATATATATAAGGACAAAATTTGGTGGATTGGAAGAGTAAGGATTTGGCAAGCTAGGGTTTGTACAAGTTTCACCCAATTAAAAAATGTATTTAGGACATTTAGGTCATAGATTTTGTAGGAGGAAGACTACCAAGAAATCAAGCAAAGGTCAAAGAAAGTCCAAGGAAAATCTAAGGTACAATCTTTCCCTCTCTTTCCTTCTCTTTCTCTCTCTCCCTCCTTCTCTCTCTCTCGGATCTCTCTCCTCCCTCTCTCTCGGCTAACTCTCTCTCTCTCCCTCTCTCTCTCTCTCTCCCACTTGTTTGTACCAAGAAAGAGATACAATATACTATTATATGTACATGTACTTTGGGTCTTTTGAAATATTGTATTTTAAACCAAGTGTAGATTTTCTTATTATAATATTGTAATACACATATGACATATACAACATTATATATATATATAGCCTATATATATATACATACAAGTACATATATAATATACAAGCCAAGTACTACTCAATCTAGGCTAGCTATACCTCATGCCAATATCTATTAAATTATTCAACTACTTTCAAAGTACTATGTATTTTAATACTAACCTAATGTACAAATTGTATTTTAATAAAGTACACACATGGCAAAATCTAGTATTTTAATCAAGCAAGTACATGATTGTCAAGACTAACTATTATCCAATGGATAATAGTTTCTCTAATGGTTAATAACCAATGGGTAATGATGGCTAGGATTCTAGTCTATCATCCAATGGTTAATAAAATTCCTAACGGTTATTATCCAACGGTTAATACCCAAAAGTATAATACTTTGCAATTAAGCACTAAACTAATCTAATCTCGTACTTAGGGAGATTAATCAAGGTTTACCTATTGACCAATGGGTAAAGATTACCCTAGGTCAAACGCCAAGGCAAGGCGTGAGCGTGGCAAAGCGGTGGGTGGCGGCGGTGGCAGGTGGTGGGTGGCGGCAGCGGTAAGGCACCGGTGGCAAGCCAGCGACCGATGGCCAAACAATGGCCAGCGGTGGCCAAAGCAGTGGCGATGGCAGCAAAGGCGGCAACCGGTAATGATGGCCAAGCATTGGCTGGCGGTACAAGCGCGGCCGCAAGGCGACGGCAGGCGGCGTGAGCATGGCCAAGCAACCCACAAGCAAGGCGGTGGCCAGCGTGAGCATGGCCAAGGCAGCCCACAAGCAAGCGGCCAGGCGGTGTGAGCATGGCTAAGGCAAAAGCAAGCGTGACTTCGATGCCAAAGCGTGAACCCGACGCGACCGACGCCTAAGGCAAGCGAGTGCGACAATGAGCCGACGCCAAGGCAAAGCAGGCGAGCCGACGAGCCGACGCCAAGGCAAGGCAAACGCCCGACAATGAGCCGATGCCAAGGCAAGGCCAAAGCAAGCCGACGCCAAGGCAAGGCAGTCCAGTTAGATTTCCAGCCGAGAAAATAAATTCTAGGATTTTTACTACAATTACCAAGTAACTATACCAAGGTCTTAATAGGCATACTCGTCTACTAGAAAATGACCTAAATGCCCGGGCGATGAATTCCAATCTCCTAAGTCAAAACCTAATTATGACAGATTATTAATCGCAAAAAGGGATTTATAAAATAAATAAAGAATTTTCAAATAAGATGATAAAATTTTATAAGTCGATAACGACCGATTTTTGGATGTTAAAAATGAAATCCAAGTGTTAAACTAAATTCAAATTTTTTGCGAAATTTTTATTGACCAAAAATCAGGGTCGTTACAGCACTGGTATTGTGTTGTTGTCAACTTGGTGGATAAACGGATTGAAGTTCTGGACTCAATGGTGTTAAGAAGTACCGATAAGAACGTAGCTACCCATACAGTGGTAAGCACAAGCCAGTAATGTTTGTCGACCGTTAATTTCCTTTTTTGCATTTTCATATAACTGTCAGCCTCAGCACATGTAATGTACCTATTTTGTTGGAGTGAGTCAGGTAGGGATGTTGTTCAACGTATTGACTCGGACTCGGACAAAGAGACAATTGCCTACCCCATGGACTGATTGGCATGTGCATGAACCAGAACTCCAACGGCAATCTAACACGTGAGTGGTATAGTACACCTACTCTAATGTCGACGTAATGCATGCATGTTTATGAACTGCATTTGGGTGGATGCAGGCACGATTGTGGATTTTATACTTTAAAGTTCATGGAGCATTGGACGGGGGGCGGGATGAATACACAGGAGCTTGAGGTAAATAGTAGGTCAAATACTTCATATGTGATTCACTTGTGTTTGCACAGAACGTTAGGAGCACTAGATACTTAGACATGTGCTAATGTTACAGGATCATGTGGGAAATGACGCTATTGAAGTGCGCAAAAGGCTGTTAGTGCGGTTGGTGTTAAGCCCGCACAACCAGTTGCAAGAACTGGTTGTAACAAGATTCGTGAAATGAACTGAAAGTTGATGGGTTTTTTTTGCATTGTTGTTTATCATTGCAAGCATTTACCATTCATGATGTATTTCGTTAGTTGAAGTCCTCCTCCTCCTACTTTGTCTCTGCTTTTGTTTTCCTGTACGATAATTCTAAGAATGGCATGTCCTTATTCTACCGTCCAGTGGGTTAGGTGTTTATGTGTGACAATAGTGTCTCTTTGCTATTGTTTTGTTGTTGTACTGTCAACCTAACCAAAGCCCCCTTCCTTGGCATGGATTATGTTTAAAGTTGAGTTGTATTAGCTGTTCAAGTTCTGCGTAGAAGTGGCTTGTATTGTTAAGTTATTTTACTTGCTGCCTGCGTGCCATGGCTGCTAATGATGTGTGGTGTTACTGCTGCTACTTCTTGTTTGTTCTTCTGCTGCTTGCTGCTGTAATGGCATCAAATTGACTACATGTTTGTAATTGTTTCGTAGGGTTACTGTTGTAAGAAGATTGCTTTGTTGGTGATGTTCCTTCTACTGCTGCTGTAATGGCAACAATTAGCTTCTGATATGTACTACATGTCTTGTATATGCTTCAAGTTTATGTTAATAAGATAGGTTCACAGAAGCCTATAGCTTGGATTGATGAAGCAGGTCAGTGCTTTCATGACAAGATCCTACTCTTCTGGCAGTAGGACATATGAATGCAACCAATCAGATTTAGATGAAGATGGAAATTTTGTGTATCAGGAGCCAAATGGGGCCCGTGAAATCAAGTTGTTGTAATTTGTTGAACTGTGTTGACTACTGAGCCAGGTTGAACACTCATGTGAACGAGGTGTGTGAAATGTCATTCTAGCATTGTTATTCATGAATCTAGTTTGGAGTAATTTTGTGAAGATATCTATAACTATTGGAGAGTATAACTTTCTCAATGTTGTTACAGGTGCTATCATTGGGAAAGAAAGCAGGTTTGATGTTCCTGGGGTTACTTCTTGTCAGGAACATCATCACCTTCAACTCCAGTTAGATTCAGCTTCAGTTGTTTCAGTAAGTGTTCCTAAGCTTTAAGAGTCTCATAAATTGTCTTTCTTTAATAATTTTATCTACTAGGCAGCCAGGTTTCTGTGGGTATGTGATTTGATACTTTTCATGGCTTTACAGAAAGAGAAATAGGATACACCAAAAGAAAAAGAACTAAAACGGTCTTCTGGAGGCGGGAGTGTGGAGATCGTCCAGACGCAAAAGGAGGAATACTAAGATACCCACTAAGGTCAGACTTCTGATCTTTTGCGACAATACAATCTGCCTATCTGGTTATATTTACATATTTTGTAAGTTATGAAGCAAAGAACTTTACATAGCAGCCTCCGTTTCAAAACACTTGTTCTTAGGCTGAATTCGGTTCAGGTTGGTGAGGTTATTGGGGATTTCGAAGTTGAGGATACTGAGCTTGCTATCGAGTTGTTTTATTTACTTAAGAATGAGCATGGGTTGAGGAAGTGCTCACAATTGGTCCGTACACGTTGCTATCACTACAAGAAAAACTGGGTATGATTCTACTGTCTATAGGTCACTTTCTAGTGAAATGTCTTTATGAATTTTGTTTGGTGTTATTCATGACATTTGTTTCTCTGCTCTGACTTATGTGCTTCAGCAATTTAAGGATAGAGCTTTGGTTTTTGTACAATTGTGTGAATTTGGGAATACAACTCCCTATGCAAGCGAAAAATAGCGAGCTATGTGAAAAAGGGAATACCCGGAAGTTTGTTTCCAGTGTTTTTGCAAAACCCCACTAAAGTGACTGTAGTGGAGCAGACCTCTACCCCCCCTGAAATTACACTATCATAAAATTGATTCTTTATGACATTTTGACTAAATGAACTATGGAGTTTAGCACCCAACAACCATTCTCTGCAGTAGTAAGAGCAAGTTAATATTCCTCAAAGAGTACATTGTTTTTTCACGAAGACTACCAATGAAAATCACAAAGAGCAGTTTGGTTTATACCATTTTGTGTGAGTATGGAATAGTACTAATACTACTATTACTATGGAGTTGAGCACCTCAAGTTTTACTCTTCAAGTTTTTTTCTCGTCTGATGGCAAATGTATATTTTCCTCAACAACAATTGTATAGGATGTCATACGATTTACCGACGTGGAATCATAACATTGATTCATATTGCGATCAACAAATTTGTATATAATGTGGACAAGTTAGTTGATCTCTACTGTTCAATGTCATTACCAAGTCAGTTGATCTCTACTGTCCAATGTCATTACCATGATAACAACGTGAGCGTGCAGAACGTACTTGGATTCAAAACTGTGCTTGATTTGTCTGTGCTTACTGTAATATGTGGGGTAGTGGACATCCTTGCTGCCCATGTCCTTGTAGATGAGGCATCCTTTTTTTTCTTGGATTTTTATGCATTGACGTTGATGTTCTCCAAACTTTTTAGCACCAACAATAGTAGTTCTATCTTTGTACAGGGTTTTTTGTTGGAAATCCAAGCAGGCTTGAGAGCTCCAGGGTCCATTTATACTTGAATTCATCTCCAATTCAACATAGCAAGCTGAATGTTTGAAGGGGCCAATTACACTTGAATTCAACTTCAGCTCAATTAGTAAGTACAGTACTGAATTTGTTGGAAAGTTGTTTGTTGCTCTTGCCTCTACTTTTTATTTTGCCTGTTGTTTTCTGGTAAGTTGTATAGAATTTTAGCCTGGAATGTGGGGGAAAAATTAATTGAGTACTACTAATGGACCTTGATCTGGTCTTGTTCCCTTAAGCAGTGCAGTCTGAATCTGTCCAACCTAAGCCGGCCCTAACTTTAAGTTGTTCGTTAATGATTACTTGAGTATGGTGGTTTTACGTTTACTGTCATATCTGCTGAAAGTAACTTCTTGTCCTATAAAAGCAATATGTTTATTCGTAGGAAGTTCATTGCGTTCAGGTTTCAACTGCTAACTTGGGTTCTAGAATTACAAGGACTCCCAAGTCCCTTTGGCTGCCTTTCCGAATGTTGTTTTCAGCCATCTCAAATAAAGTTCCTCCTAATCATATGGAACTAGTTGAAGCTAGCTAAGTACGAGTTGTTCGTGGTATGTCCTTTGACATTGTGTTTTAAGTTCTTTAATCTGGTGATTGGATCTTTCCTCATGCTTTTTTGGTCTCTGTTGTTTTTGTATTTTCCTACTGCATAATCCAGAGGAAGAAGATTTTTCCTGGATTTTGTGAAACAATTGAGAATGATAGTTGGAGATACTTTGCTCAGGTCTACATTAACAAATCTTCAATCTGAGGTAGGGTCATCGGTGCTTGTTTATGCTTGAATTGTATGTGTTTTTCACCTCATGGAGATGGACTGCACAATGACGAAATGCAGCTGCTGGTTTCATCCCAACTATGTAACTATCCTGTGATGTAGTGTAGTACTTTTTCGTCATGGTTCTGTATTTAATATCGGATTTGGTTTCAATCTATGTGAAAGTAGTCTGACAGCCTTGGTCCTTTGGCCAACTGATGAACATTTTCTGTAACAGTTAAGTTATCCAAAACCAATTGTCTATTTAAAGGCAGCAACACCCTTTTGTTCCAATTTTGTTCCAAGTTTGTAGAGGTGTATGTGTGTGTCTGTTCATGAGCAGGCATCCAAAGAGGTTTCATGGGCAAGTGCATGTTCATGAGCAGGTGTATTTGTTGTGTGTATCATCAATTTTCGTTAATCGAAGATTCAAGGTTTGAATGCAATTTTGGTTCCAACATGTGTCCAATTATTTAGTTACAGGACCAATCAGGCCTTTTTCCTTACTTTTGTGGCTGTGATGATAAAATTTTTGAACACACGTTGAAGACTTAGGCGGGGCAACATTAGAAGGTCAATTTGGCAACTAATGTTGCTGTAGACACCTCCCAAATGGGGCATCACCATACAGTTGTATCATCACTGTGTTTGCTCGATTGGTTGCTCGCTTCATAAACCAAGATCGTGGATACTTCCATGGCTAGAGGTATCACCACACGATAGCGGTTATCATCAAAACAGAGTCGCCACCTAGTTTGTTAAAGCTATGAAAACAGATAGAGATTCTGGATACGGAAGCCAAAAGTACAGTAAGGGGAAGGTGTTAGGCATCCCTCTCTGCCTAGCCGTGAGGCTAGCCCACAATCATTCAACATAAGACATGTAGATGCTTTATTTAATTCCAACACGTAGTCTGTTTTTATGCCTTAAACAGTTAATAAGGTGAGCCGAGACTGTAGATAAGCATGCGTCAGAAAGCAGTAAACAAATCAAAGCTGTGCCAGCAGATTGATCACTCGGCCGGCGAATGGATGTCGCGGCCTAGGGATCACGCTAATTCATTGTACCGGCCGAGGCATCGAAGCCCCGGCTGGTGTTCTTCCTCACACCAGACAGTAAGTTTAACAGATGATCAGAAAGCTACGATTCATGAAATAAATGATAAATATACTAAACCAGAGGCCGTTGGGCCTCACCACCTTGATCCCTCAGTTGCTTGATTGCTTCGGATCGATCGGGATTGACTGATTGATTGCTCCTTGAATGAAACCCTAGGGTTAGGGTTTGAACTCTGGGGTTGGGTCGTCGGATTGATGGCCGCCTTCGGGAGGTTAGGGCTTTTGTAGATAGGGTTTTTGTGAGTATTTCTGCAGAGTTTCGTGATTGATGAGAGGGTGTAGATCTATCAATTTCTGTGTGTATTTTCAGAGTCCGAGGGTCTCTTTATATAGGCAAAGGGGTGACTCACTCGGTCCAATCAAATCGCGGGGTTACAATTGCAATTGCAATGTAACTCAAACTCTTCGTCGTAATCTCTGAACGTGGCCCGAACGCATCGGAGAAGCGGCGTAATTTGGATCAAACAACCGACAGAAGGTTCGACAGTATGGAAAAGGCCGATCTGGCGCCCGAGCAAAGGATGTCGCGGCCTGGAAATGGATGTGGCGGCCGAGCCATTGATCTGGCGGCCGAGGTTTTGATCTCTCAGGGAGATTTTGCTAGCAACAGGTTGCTCGGGTGAGGAATGGATGTTAAGGCCGTGATATCGATGTTACGGCCGACCGATGGGTTTTCCTGACACACTATTTCTGTCTGAAAGGCTATTTGGCTCTGGATTGGGTCCTCTAAGTGGCTCAGAGTTTGTACCATAAGTCCATAGGTTTCACAAGAAGGCAATTAGCAATCATCGAATCTGTATCATCATCGGGATGGTCCCAAGGTGGGAGTTGAAATAATCGTTAGGCCAAATTGGGGTGTCTACAGATGCCCCTCTTTGACTGAGCTCAGGCGGATCGCGAGACATGTTTGAGTAATAGTCAAACCTGTAAAAGTAACTCAATTTGGTCTAACCACTATTCCAAGGGTTTTTGAAAAAAAAGTTTTGTTATGGTCGGGCCAGGAGGCTGCCTACGTATTCCTCAAAGGAAATTCAGACCAATCGTAGTTCAGGGGTGATAAAAAAGAAAAAGTTTGGAGGGTTAGAGACAGAAGACGTACCTTCGGGCTTTAAAAGCCGTAGTGCAACGTACCTAGGTAAGGCCAGGGTTTTGGCGGAAAGTAGTTGAACGAGCGCGGGGCTGCCGGGGAAGTTCTTGCGGTGAGTTACCTAAGTATTTTGGGGTAGATCAGTACACGGCAGGTGTGTTTGCTTTTCTTGATCATCCTTACTTTGACTGAGGGGAGCTCGGTAGAGCAGCTTATCCTTGCGAATGAGTTAGAAGGAATTGATGTAGTTGGGGCGGAATCCAAACCATCTACAGGGATGAATCGGATACCAGTTTTAAGATAGGGGTGGAACCCAAGTCATCTTCTGGAGATGAGTCAGATGCCGTTATAGGGGGCGCAAGGCCAGTGACTGAAGCACGGAGCGTTGTGATGAGGGAACCGAGGCGTGGAGCCGGTTTAGAGGATTCAAAGCTTAGAGCTTTTGCTGGAACCGAAGCGCGAAGCTAGTGTTGATAAAGTTTTTGCCTTCTGGAGGTGAGAACTTGAAATATTGGAGCTTTGAGCTTTGATGGGATTGAACCGCGGCGTAGAGCCGGTTGTATTCTGATGGCCTGTGCACGGAGCTTTCTCATCATAAAATTTGAGGATCAAGGTTTCGGACCAATCAATAAAACTGAGGCGTGGAGCCGGTTGATTGCAAGATTGACCTGCGAGTGAGTGAGAGATGCAAAACATAGCATGTATGTATGGTGATTTGTTAGATGTCAACAGATATGATGGTGCAGACTCGATGTGATAATGGTGATGCAAATGTGCACGGGCCCGTGCATGTGTGTTTGATATAAGCATAAAGCTTCTTTCAAGTTCCGGACTTGAGCACTCGGAGCATAGAGCTCGAGCATTCGGAGGGTAAAATCCGAGCATTCAAAGTACAGGCTTTGAGCATCCAGTACGCAGTGGTTGGGCATCCAAACGTAGAGCTTGTGCATTCAAGGTATAAACCTTAAGCATTCGAACATCGAGTTCGAGCGTCCAGTACACAGTGGTTGGGCATCCAAACGTAGAGCTTGTGCATTCAAGTACAGGCTTGAGCATTCAAAGTACAGGCTTTGAGAGCAGATGATATCTCGTTGTATGGTGTTGTTGAGTAGTGAGTTTGTAGAACTGCTGAGCAGTTGAGTATTCCATTTTCCACGGGGTTTGATTTGTTCATCTTGCTTGGAATGCTTCCAAGGCTAGTTTCCACATGCTCGGGATTGTCCCCAAGGCTAGGTTCCACATGCTCGGGATGTTTTCAAGGCTAGTTCTGAGTATGCTCGGGACTCCCCCCAAGGCTAGATCTGAGTATGCTCGGGACTCCCCCCAAGGCTAGTTCTGAGTATGCTCGAGATTCCCCCCCAAGGCTACTTCTGAGTATGCTCGGAACTCCCCCCAAGGCTAGATCTTGAACCTATTCCACTTCAATTCTGTCGACTTGTTGACCCAAAATGCCAGAAGGCATGTGAAATGCTTCGGCTATTATGGCCTTCACAAATTTCCCTCACCTTGACTGACGGGATGATTCACACATACACTCTAGGAGATTTCCATCACCTCCTTTGACAAATTCAACTTGTTTTGGGAGATTTCCATTGCCTCTATTAACGGGGTACCTTCCGGAGGTTGGATGCTTTCTGGAAGCTGGCTATACAAACGCCTCTTGGAGAGCTTTAGTAACACGGATGCCTTTTGAAGAGCTGAAGTGTGTACTAGGTGATTGTAAGCTTCATGCAGATGTATTTTCTTGTTGATTGTTCACTCAATGTATTAAGTGAAAGCCGTAGGATTGTATTGCTGGCCTGCTGAGCGCGAGGCTGTGCATATGGCAAGGCCTTGAAGCTGTTGGATATGGATAATGACAATGGAGCTTGCTGAGTGATTCAATGGTGCAAAAAGTACGGTGCTTGCAAAGATGGTATTTTCATGGGCGTTTGAGCCGCTGAGGTGAGTACTAGAGAGTTGCTGAGTTATGATGTTGTCTTAGATGGCGAGCAAGGAACACATGGTGTAGCCAGGTGAGCCTGGCTTTTGGAGTGATGAACTTGAGGCCGCTAGGTGAGTGAGGCCGTTTAAATGATTGTGGCCATAGAACTGCGGAGTTGGTTGATGTAGAGCTGATGGATTTGCTTTATGATGGTGCCAATTGCAGAGTTTGCTCAGGACTAGTTACGAGGCTATTTTTCAGCCTCTTTGACTGGGCTTTGTCGGTTATCGATATCAAGCTTGGTATGGTCGGTTCAAGGACCGAAATCCAGGAGAATCCTGCAATCCACATTTGAATAGTTTAGAAAACAGCAATGGATAAGACAACATGCAACAGGCTTGGAGTCGATCACAGGCCGAAGTCCTTTTATGCTGACTGCTAGTGGCAAGACCACTACACTTAAAGAACCCTAATTCAAGAGTTTGAATGATTGCGGGTGACATGATTTGTAACATAACATATATGCATATTAATTTGAGTATTTAGAAAGAAACGCAAGCCCCCTGTTTAGGCCATGAATGCTTGACTTCTAGCTAAATCGTGCATGATGACAATGATCTAATTGCCCTTAGCATAGAAACATGCGATGCAAATAACAACAAAAGTGAGTGCAATGTTTCTGTTCGGCGGAGATCTTGGCGCGCCGTTGATAGTGCTGTGTGACAGCATTCCACAAAAGAGTTGAGGTGTTCCCCTGGATATGATGCTTCTCAGGCTGAGCTTTCTTCAAGTGTGTTGGTAGGGAGGTAGACTTTATAGTGCATCCCTTTATTGCCCTTTATTCCTTGTATAGATATGATGGCCGTGATGCCTTGATGAACCTGCCTTGTTTGAGCATAAGAACACCTCATACTTGGGATTAGCTTATGCAACCAAGACAACTACTTTTGCTAAGCAAACATAAAGATGTACACATGGAATACTAGGTGTAGACACCCCAATCTGAATCTCCCGATCGTTTTACGATTTCTTGTTTCCCCGATGATGAACCAAATCAAAAAGCAGTCTTAGGGTTGGAAAGGATTGAGTGTGGTGTGTTCGGAACCCCCTTTGAACCCCCTTTTGAACCCTTTGAACCCTTAAATAAAAAATAAGAAAACAGTCAAACCTGGGTCTGGGTTTGACCCTCGCGCGTGGAAGTCACTCCCTCGCGCGAGTGTCCTCTTGGCCAGGTGTGGTCAAAGTCAAACATTTGACTGTTGATCCACGAGCGACAGGTAAAACACTCGCGCGACACTCTCAGTGTCTCGCGCGATGGTCCTCTCCAGTCCCTTTTACCTTTTTCAGCCAGTTGGTTGCTTGCCAGGGGGGCCTGCAGGGTTGCTGAACCCCGTTTTTCTCCACAGAGTACTGTGCAGAGCTGTCCTTGGGAACACACCCCTCACACAACCCTTTCCATCACCTTTCCACCAAGCTTCATCACCAAGTTTGGTCCTAAGGGGGTGTTTACCACCACCTTTGACCCTTGGCTCCTCCTATAAATACCCCCCTTTGTCTTTCTTTACAAGGGCCACAAAATCACCAACTTTAAAAGTTTAGGAGATTGAGAACTCTTGCAAGCACAAAGGCTCTCAACCCTAGCTCACTTTCTATACATTTTTTCACTCCATTTTCCATCACATGCATCATCAACCTTGCTCATTCCTTTCCAAAACCTTTCAAGCCAAGTTATAAACCCCTTTTCTGCTTACTGTTTTGATCCCTGAGGGGGGCTGTCAGGGCTAGGATTGGTAATCAATACCAGTTCTGGTCCTAAAGTCAGCAGAGTTACAAGAAATTGGTTCAAGCATACCCTCGAGCGAGTGACTCAGACTCACGCGCGACAGTCCACTGTCTCGCGCGACAGTCCACTGTCTCGCGCGACAGTCCTTGTGGGGTTTGGGGATGCTGGTTTCTCTTGTTTTATCATGTTGTTATTTGTTTAAAGGCATGTTAGGTATTTTAGCTCACTGTTGTGCATGAAAAATACATAAGTTAACTGTTATTGCTTATTTGTTTTTTTGGAATGCTTCTGGCTTGCTTCTGGACATGTACCAGAGCCCAGAACATGCAAAGCAATTCCAAGAAGTCCAGTCAGGACTCTCGCGCGAGGGACTCACTGTCTCGCGCGATGGTCCTCCTGAGTCTAGTAACTGCCCTTACATGAGCAGCTTGGCCCTTGGCCTCTGTCTTAAACACCCCTACTGTTTAGGGGTTGCCTTTCATTAATTTGGCTCCTGTTTGTAATAATTTGTAATTAACCATTTACTTTCAGTCTATATAAACTGCTTGGTTTGCTTCCTGGGTGTGCACTCGTCCTTCCAGAGCCCAGAAAATGATCAAATTCAACCTGTGGTGAAACAGGACCCTCGCGCGAGTGAGTGAGTGTGTCACGTGATGGTCGGCTTTGCATGCACGTTGATCCATGCATGCAAAGGTGGCCATGGTATATGGCACATTCATTCCCTGTGCAGCCTGGTTCATTCCTCATCAGGGGGTTGGATTTTACCCTTTTGTTTATTATTTCATCCATCCATATCTTGTTTATATCACATCTTGCAAACCATGTTACAGTTTTAATCCCCGATTAACTGTTCCCCCGCCCTAACTGGCTTAAAATTGGTTAAAGAAGAAAACGAATCACAAATATTTTCACAAAATGCCTAAGTCGAGACCGATCTCCGGATTGGGCGAGAGGGGTGCCTTAAAACCCTTACCCTCTCGTAACCTGGCTCCCGAACCCAGATATGGTTATGGCGGACTGGTTCCTTCACTTTTTCAAGTCAAATAGCACGGCATGTGCTTCGAAATACGGTTCCTTGGGTGTCGGACCTTCAAACCCAGGTGGCGACTCTGTGTTTTGTGAGCGTCTGCTTCTCCGCTCGCGCTCCCTCGATCTATCGGGCCGCTTTGGCACAAAAGGAACGAAATCCTTTTTCCAAGGGCATGCTGCCCACAGTGGCGACTCTGCTGGGGATAAATCGAACTAATATTAATTCATACTTAGAATTTAAAACGTTCGTGAACGATTCCTTAAAAGTCTGTCAAAACGGTGAGTTTCGCGCTGCCGAAGGTTGGAATGGTGATTTAACAGGACTTCGTGTCCGGCCAATCTAATCTGGGACTTTTTCGATTGTTCATTTGCGTACTTTCCTCTAAAGATGGACTAAATAAAGTGAGCCGAGCTTGGAAATGCATTTTGTGATTTCGTGATTCTTCTTCTTCTTAATCAATTTCTAGCATCTCATTTGCATCGATGTGGGATAAGTCTCGTTGGATCGTTTTGGCAATCCGGCACGGTTTACCGGAGCCCGGGGACCTCGAATGACCAACAACCTTCGACGATGATGGGTCATGCTACCGTTTGACTGTTGCTCAGCGATATCGCGGGCAATGGGAGGTATATCTGTGGCCCTAGTCCGAGGAACCTGTTACGAGCCAAAACCAGCCTTTGCATATACAAAAGCTCTAGCACTTTCCAAACTAAGACAGGTACCTACAGGGTAAGACTTATCTGCATCTAACCCCCATATACTGTCTATGTGTTACTGCTTTCCCTATCGCATGCACTGTACATCATACTGTCTTGCGTAGGAGCATGTCTAGGGCGGCTTCTAGGATCTCGTTCCTGCGAGTATGTCTTGAGCTGTGTTGGGCGTTGTCATGGCCCAATGAGGAGTCATGCATCCAGATGATGCATGTTGTCAGCTTTTTCAAATCCTTAGAACAATAGGGACTTTAGGAAATCAAAAGTTTCCTACACCCTTGTCTATACACCTGATTAGGGTTTCAAACAGAAAACTAGGAACAACAAAGAACATGCCATGATGCTTACACCAGTCAGGTAACAAGTGCCTTGTCATTTACACCGCCCAGCTAGCAGCGTTGTGCCGCTCATGCCATTTCTGGTTATAGAATCATAGCACGCACACTGAGTTGTTCCAACTACAAAGTTGAAACCCCGATTAGCGAAATGGCTGAAGGTTTAGGTTTCTTTTGACATCCTTTAGTCTCATATTGGCTCGAACAAGGATACGTCCCCGAAAAATTCTGAGGATTCTGGCAATGCCTGAACAACTCGAGACAGACTTGTTTTCTAGTCTTAGAGTCTAAGGGCGACACCAACGACGTTGGCTGCATTACTTTAGTCTTTTATTTAGATTAAAGTTACTGCAGGATCCCTTCTAAGCCTTCTGTTTTATTGTCAAGCCAAGTTCTGAGCCATTGCACCGTCAAGGAAAGTATCGAGGCAAAGAGCCAAACCCGCTTGGGAACGTCTACAACAGAATCCGGATCAAAGGCTTGTCAGGTTACAATCCCAGTTAGTCACAACGGAAGACTCTCCGCTTTCTTCATTGGCCGCTTTACGGGCAAGCTCAACATCGATCTTCGAAGAGCCAGTGACTCCAACTCCTTCTTTTGCTGCAAGCACTCCCGAAAATCCTAACATGGCTGGAACACCGCCCCGTCAGCCGCTCACTGTTGAAGACATGCTCATGAAGCTGCTTTCGGTTGAACCTGAGGCCATGTCACAGCTCTTTCCTCAGACCCTCTCGGGCCCCACCTTCCAATGGTTTCTGTCACTTCACATCGCCAAAAGGAGGACTTGGGAGGACATCGGGACTGCGTTTATTTCGTAGTACAGTTACAACTCCCAACTGAAAATGACCACACGAGAGCTGGAACCTACAAAGATGGAGGCAAATGAGTCCTTTGCCGATTTTGTCAAAAGATGGAGAGGCAAGGCTGCTCTAATGATTGATCGTCCTAGCGAGAAAGACCAGCTCCGCATCATCTCTCGGAATCTCCAGCCGGACTATGCCAAGCATTTGGTTCTCACTCAGGCATCTGCAAACTTTGACACCTTCTATGATTCCGGTCTGGCCATCGAGGATGCACTCCAAAGCGGAATTCTGACAAAAGAAGAATCTTCTAATCCCCCGAAGGCAAAGCCCCGCACTTACTCTGGGAACACCAATGCTCTGTTTGGGACAGGGACTTATTCCAATACAGTAACCAATGGTACTAACGCCTCTGCTTCCAACACCGCAAACCACATCGCCGGTGTCAACCAATTCGATCGGCCGCAGAACAACCGCCCCACGCGGACAAAGCAACGTAGCTTCACCTACAATTGAGGCACCTCGTCACCGGTTTTGGAGAAGTTGATGAAGTCGAGGGCATCTCAAGCCCCTGGATCCAATTCCTTTACCCAAAACCCTTCGCCAGCTTCAAGGCCAATCTCTCTGTGCCTACCATCGGTGCGGCCACCTTACAGATTCTCGCTTTGCGTCTTCGACATGCAATTCAGAACCTTATAGACGAAGGAACTCGCTCCACCTCCGTCAGCCCAAAAACCAAACATCCTTTCCAATTCCTTACCCAATCACAAGGCTATTCCACATATCAGCCAAATCTCTCTCAGCTCCACTCAAATCAACCCTACCTCCACTATATTTGACCTCACTGACCATATAATCCCAATCGATCAACCCAAGCCCATGGTGCTTATGCCTTCAGAATCTGATGCCGATGTAGGGAGGTAATCCCGAACAGGTACCAAAGAGGCCCGAACAGGTGGTACGTGGGGTCCAGAATAAATACAGTCGGAATATCCGCCGTGCAGTGAGGTGAACGGCACAAGGACCGGGGATACGAGAGGTCCCAGGTCCAAGATACCCGAGCAGGGGTATGGTCCAAAGAGCAAGGGTAGTTGTTGGACCAGTCTCGTGGTAAGGGGTCTAGCGGTATGAGAAATCGTTGGTCTAGAGGGTCTATTTGGCAACGAGAAGGCCGAACAGTAGCAGCAATCTGGAGAAGGTGCCAAGAGGCGCTCCAGAGTGGTCCAGAAATGGAAATATCTAGTAAGGAAACGAGATCTGGAGGAGATACCCAACGAGAATGGGATGAACGACCAGCTTTGGGAAGAGTTCCTAAATGGTCTAAAAGGAAATACGCAGTTATGGGAATGAGAATCCCTGATATTCTAGGTTCCCTTTACGAGAAAGGAAACTTAGGGCGGCAAGATGGCTTGGACAGCAAGTAGACATGGGTCTATAAATATGAGGTAAACCTAGAGGTAAAGGTACGCAATTCCTGGCTATTGACTTATTACTTACTGAGAATTAAAGTTTTACTAGTACGAGATACTAACTTTGGCATCGGAGGGCCTTTGCCACGAGACGACAAAGGTGTGCTCACCTTCTGTTTGTTTTGTAGGACCAATACCGGCGGTGTGCTAGGGTTCCGATGTAGAGAGAAAAGTAGCCGTTCCCTGTCGATCAACCAAAACCCATTGTGCTCGTACCTGCAGAATCCGATGCAGAACTCATGTTTATAGGGCAAACCTATAATCCACCTACTCGTTTGGTACAAGCGGGCTTGAACTTCCTCAATGACAATGTCAGTGATGTTCATGACGGTCCTTTTCCATGAATCCGACTTGATTCTACGTTAACTCGTAATCTTCCAATTTTTGGTGTTGATTCTCCTAATTCTGCGCAGGATTTTGTAAGTCGATTCAAAGCTATGATGCCAGCCTTACCTGAGCCAGAACCAGAACTTGATATGCAGGCCGTAGGCTGGGCCATAGCTGATAGTCAGGATTACGATGCTCCTCTCATCCAAGAATGGTTCCAACTTGAGTTGGAGGGTTTTCCTTTGCACCTTGAGCAAGCTCCGCCCAATCTGGCATGGGATGTGGAATGGATTGCTCAGCAAGAGCAATTGGCACTCAACCCTCTGGATGGTATCTCCCTGTACATGCTCTTCCAAGAACCCCAGCCTCAGATTCCTGAGGAGGATTACTTTTGGGATCCTGAGCCTGTTTGGCACTTTCCGGTCACTTTGCCTGGGCCTCTCCAAGGTTACACTACTCCTGAGTACATGACGTACTTTATTGAAAACGACCTGGTTCAAGAAGAGACCCGTGTCTTGGGAGAGTGTTTCTTCCCTTCTACCATCAACAGGCTTATTGACTCGGTGCCTCTTCTTTCGTACGACCCTATGCTCAATATTATAGATGAAGATCAACCATGCCCTGTGGTTTCTCCTCCAAAAGACTTCAGCGTCATGTTTACAGGTTTGATTCCCCCAGCTAATCTTTGGGATGTGGATGAGATAGTTGATGTCCAGGTTGGGGCCGAAGTTTGGGCTATCAGCCGTTCTCAAGCTGATGGTGGCCTCTGGGATGTTCCTTTCACTGCAAATCCGGAGGCAGAACACGAAGTTGCAGCGGTCCTAGATCTAAATTTCTGGGACTCACTACTGATGAAGGATCTCGCTGAAGACCTGGGGTTGAATACAGAAGCGCCGGTAGCTGCACTGGCCACTGACAAAGGAAAGCGTAAACTGGGTGAAGTTCCATCCGATCTCTGGGATGTGAATCAAGACCCTCAAGCCGTGCCTTCCTTGGGAAACATTCTTAACGTTACGAGTGGGCGAAGTTTTTGACCGCTAAGTCTGCAAGCTGGGACTTCGTCCAACCTTTCTAATCAAAGGAATGAACCTATTGCCTTCCCAGGGTCTGCACCACTTGAGTTACCAAGCACGGATCTTATTCAGAGGCAGCTTAAGCGGGTTCCTGCTGCAATATCTCTCTGGGGCCTAATTTGTTCTTCCCGTGAGCATCGTCAGAAGCTATGCCACACTCTTGCCCGCTTGGAAGTTCAATCTGATGTCACTCTTGAGGCTATGGTTTCCCTCATCCTTCCTCGCACTACTAAGCACACCGTGGTTTTCACCGACAAGGATCTTCCTGTGGAAGGAACTGATCATAACCGCCCTCTGCATATTACAGTCAAGTGTCGCGGACTTTGGGTCCCGACTGTCCTCATTGACAACGGTTCAGCTATCAACGTTTGTCCAATGAGGGTGGCCTATCGTCTGGGACTGGCCAAGAAAGACTTTGCACCTTCCAACCTGGCTGTCAAGGCGTATGACGGTACTCGCTGTGTGGCTGAGGGCACTTTGATGCTCAAACTCGATACTGAGGGTTTTGAAATGGACGTTGAGTTCCATGATGTCGACATACCTGCAACCTTCAACCTTCAACCTGCTGTTAGGCAGGCCATGGCTCCACCGTTCAGATATCATGGCTGTGCCATCCACTCTTCACCAGAAAGTCATGCTGGGACTGCCGACTGGTACACTAACTATTTGCGGGGATTCTAGAATCCGCCCGCTTAAAGAAGATGGAACACCGGTGCTGGGAATCATGCACGGTGAAGAGGATGTCGACCTCGGAGGTTTCTCTTTTGACACGTCTGTATCTGTTTTGGCTATCAATGTAGATGGGGACTTCCTCATCAGCTCTATCGCTATGGACATCATGCTCAGGATGTCTTACTTTCCTGGTCTAGGCTTAGGAATCCACCAGCAAGGAGTCCCGGAATTCCATGTCTTTCCTTCTTCTGAGGGCCATTTTGGTTTGGGGTACGCTGCCTCTGCCGGAAATGCCAAAAGGAGGAAATACACGGGAAAACCTCGAACTCTCTATGGTGATCCCGACAGCTACTTTGTGCGTGAAGTGGGGAATGCTGCTTACACTGGACAGTATGAGCCCTTCATCAATCCAAAAACTGGGGTGCTGCTCCCTGGTTTTGAGGTCTTTGCCAACGACACCTGGTCTGAGAGTGATGACGAGCCAGCCAAGCTGGAATTCAAGAGGAAGCTTACTCAGCCAAAAGCGAAGACTGACTGGTTGGGGACTTTCGATCAGGGGAGCTTGGACTTGTTCTTCCAAGAATTCTCTCAAGTGGGTTTGGCCAAGGAAGCTGAAGTGCTCATGCTCGGGCCTGACGCCCTCGAGGACCCCACTGCTCTTATCACCGAAGCCAAGGGTAGCGTTAAAAATTGCATTTTCAAAACGCGCCTAACTTGCATTGATGACACTTCTGAGTCAGCGTCTGCATCTGAGTCAGAGTCAGAGTCCAGTGAGTCTTCTAAGTCTAGCTCTGAGTCGGAGTTTGTGCTTCTTGGCCTTCCATGTCATAGCTTTTATTTCGAGTTTGACTCTCTTGTACTTGGCGACCCGTCAGGGTCTTTTGAAATGAATGAGGCATCTTCTGAGTACTTGCATGATCTTTATATAAACTGTGTCGACCCCGACGATGAAGGGATAGATTTCAATGGGGATATTCCCAAGGAAATCCGTGCCCTCATCGAGAGGAAAGATGAAAGGCATGCTCAGCCATTAAAAGAGGAAATAGTTTCTCTAAACTTGAAAGATGAAAACGATCCTCGAATGGTTCAAGTGGGCTCCACGCTTTCACCAGAGGAGCATCGTGATTTCAAAGAGCTGCTCACCGAATACAGTGATGTCTTTTCATGGTCTCATCAAGACATGCTGGGCATCGACCCCGAGATAGTAGAACATCGAATCCCTTTGTTACCAGATGCTAAGCCTGTGAAACAGAAGCTAAGACGGATGAGGCCAGATTGGGTTCAGAAGATCAAGGATGAGGTCACGAAACAGATCGATGCTGGATTTCTCATGGTTTCTCAGTATCCCACCTGGGTGGCTAACATCGTTCCCGTTCCCAAGAAGAATGGGCAAATACGAGTTTGTGTCGATTTCAGGGACTTGAACAAAGCAAGCCCCAAAGATGATTTTCCCTTGCCACACATCGATGTGCTTGTGGACAACACGGCGGGGCATGCTTTGCTTTCATTCATGGATGGTTTTTCAGGCTATAACCAAATTCTTATGGCACCCGAGGACCGTGAGAAGACAACATTCATCACTGAGTGGGGAACTTACTGCTACCTCGTCATGCCTTTCGGACTGAAGAATGCTGGACCTACCTATCAACGGGCTGCTACGACTATTTTGCATGATATGATCCACAAGGAAGTTGAGGTTTATGTGGATGACATGATTGCTAAATCGAAAACTCGAGAAGGACACATTCCTGTGCTAAGGAAGTTTTTCGAGAGACTCCGTAAGTTTCGTATGCGCCTCAATCCACGTAAATGCACCTTCGAGTCACAACCGGCAAGATGCTCGGTTTTATGATCACTTCCCGTGGGATAGAGGTTGACCCGTCAAAGATCAAGGCAGTGCTTGAGATGAAGCCACCAGTGTCTGAAAAAGGGGTGCGGAGCTTTTTGGGAAAGGTTCAGTTCATCAGCAGATTCATCGCCAAGTTGACCTTAACTTGCGAGCCGATGTTTCGTCTACTCAAGAAGGATACCCCGTTTGTGTGGTCAGACAAGTGTCAAGCGGCTTTCACTTCCATTTAGAACTATCTTCAGAATCCTCCGGTTTTAATGCCACCGGTACCCGGGAAACCCTTGATACTTTACTTGTCTGTCAATCCATGTTCTATGGGATGCTTACTAGCTCAGGAAGGAGATAAGGGAGTCGAGAAGGCCATTTACTACTTAAGTAAGAAGATGGTTGGATGCGAAGAACGCTACACTGCTCTGGAGAAGACGTGTTGGGCTCTCGTTTGGGCTTCCAAGAAGTTGAGACACTACATGCTGGCTTACCCAGTGAAGTTGATTTCTCGAATGGATCCTCTCAAGTATTTATTTGAGAAGCCAGCGCTTACTGGTAAGTTAGCACGTTGGTTGCTCATGCTAGCCGAATTTGATCTCGAGTACGTCACGAGGAAGTCTGTGAAAGGCCGTGCTGTGGCAGAATTCTTGGCTGATCACCCTGTGGATGGGCCGGAGGACTCAGACTTTACGTTCCCAGATGAAGAGGTGCTAACAGTAGTTGATGACGTATGGACTCTCTACTTCGATGAGGCAGCCAATCAGAAAGGATATGGAATCGGGGTTTTGTTGATAACGCCCGACGGCTCTCATATTCCTCTGGTATTCAAGCTCAATTTTGATGTCACAAATAACCAAGCCGAATATGAGGCCTGCATTGTTGGCATGGAGGCTGCTCTAACGCTTGGTGTTGAAAAGCTCGAGGTTATTGGCGATTCCAACCTTGTTGTATCTCAGGCTAACGGGGACTGGAAAGTTCGAGAAGAAAGGTTGAAGACTTATCATCAAGATTTGGAAGACCTTATTCCTCGTTTCAACAAGGTGACCTTTACTCATATTCCTCGTCTGAAAAATCAATTTGCCGCTGCCTTGGCAACTTTGGCCTCCATGGTTGAACTTCCGTTGGGTGTCAAGCTTCGTCCTATCCTAATTGAACAGCGGGACTATCCTACTTATCAACATGTTAGCGCCATCGAGGAACTCGATGATGGCCTGCCTTGGTATCATGATATATGGAACTTTGTAGAAAGGGGTGAATATCCGGCTGAGGCCTCTAAGAAGGATCAACTCGCACTGCGGAGAATGGCTGCTCATTACATCATCTGTGGAGGGAAGCTTTACAAGAGATCTCATTGTGGGATGCATAAGCTCTGTGTCAACGGTGCTGAAGCCACCACGATAATGGAGGAGATTCATGAAGGAATTTGGCGGTCCTCACATGAGCGGTGTCATGCTCGCCAGAAAATCCTTCGTCAAGGTTATTACGGTCAACTATGGAATCACAAAGGTGTGGATTATGTAATAAAATCCGTCATCATAGGTGTCAGATTCACGCCAATCTCATGCATGTTCCTCCTTCTAAGTTATTCGGTATGACCTCACCTTGGCCTTTCTTTGTCTGGGGCATTGATGTTATCGGCATGATCAGGTCGTCTGCTTCAAATGGTCATCGGTTCATCCTGGTGGCAATAGACTACTTTACCAAATGGGTTGAGGCTGAGTCTTACAAAACTCTGACTGCAGTTCAGGTTGCACAGTTCATTAGGAAGAACATTATCTATCTATATGGTGTCCCTCAGGCCTTCGTATCAGATAATGGAGTTCACTTCAAAGGCAGGGTTTTGGAGCTTTTTGACGAATTCAAAATCCAGATACATCATTCAACGACTTATCACCCTCAGACGAATGGGGCGGTTGAGGCAGCCAACAAGAACATTGAAACAATCATCAAGAAGTCTGCAGAGTCCGCCAGGGACTGGCACGAGCAGCTACCTCTAGCTTTGTGGGGGTACACATCAATTCGAACGTCAACTGGGGCAACACCTTACTCCCTAGTCTACGGGATGGAGGCAGTGCTCCCTATTGAGCTTGAGGTTCCATCTTTGAGGATCATGGCAAAGTGTGAACTCACGGAATCTGAATGGCTCAGTGGGAGGTTCGTTGAACTTATGCTTTTTGACGAGAGGAGGCTTCGAGCCTTGTACCATGTTCAGGGGTATCAGCGAAGGATTGCTTGGGCATTCAACAAGAAAGTCAAGTCTCGTGACCTACTTGAAGGCGATATGGTTACGAAAGAAATCCGTGCTCTCATCTTTGATCTTCGTGGAAAATTCCGACCTAAGCGCGCGGGACCATACATCATCAAGACCATCCTCTCGGGTGGAGCAGCTTAACTCATTGATTTAGACGGCAACGAGTTCAACACTCTGGTCAACATGGATCAACTCAAACGTTACTATCCCTGAGAGAGCTCGCTGGACTGAAAACCACAAGGGTGGGCGGTTCCAGGCAAAAATTAGAGCATGCCTGCTAGACTGAAAACCTGTGAAGGCAGTCTTGGCAAAAATAAATAGGCAAATATCAAAAGTTCGCTAGGCTGAAAACCTGAAAGGGCAGTCCTAGGCAAAATTTAGAGCGTAAAAAGAGAGGTAAACACACGAGTGAACCTTAGCCTGAACTACGTTTTGACCTGATTCCTTGAAAAGGGATACGTAGGCAATCTCTCTGTGAGATTCGGTCATAATCAATCAACTTGATCCGTGGTTCTCCTTTCCAGCATATATACCGACGTTCAAAAGCCGGCTTGGTGTTCAACACTTGGACCACAAGGGGAGAATTCTTGATTTTTCAACTTTATTCAAACTGTTATATCTATTACATAGCTGAGCAAAGCCTTTAAAACAGTTGAGCATAAAAACAGAATACATGCTAGAGGCCTTAACAGGCTCACAGTTTATTCTAGATCATGCAAGTCTTGCCAGGAGTCAATCTGCATTTTGTCTTTCTGCAACTTCATTTCGTAGCCATGCTTTGTAGCGACGCTGCAGGTTGACGCTGAAATCTGGATCTGCTCCTCCAAGTTGCCTCAAGCCCCAGTTGTGTGTATAACCGATCAGGTCCTGGGCAATGAATGCAGGAATGTGGAAGGCTTCCACCCCAGCTTGGTGTAACCCTTGGCTCATACCTAACTGCCGGAGGATACGGCCTGGAATATAGAAAGTGAAGCTGGACATCCCAGCGATCACCATTCTTTCATAACCAGCAGAGTGTAGGGCCATATCTGGAATATCTAAAGCCCTGTGCCTCCAGACAATTTTCTGCGGCGACAGGTTGTTCATGAAGGCATACCAGTCCCCTGTGGACATTTCTGGATATAGCATCCCTCGTTGATGCATTCGCCCGGGCAGGTTTGGCCAATTCGCCTCTGGAGCTGCAATCAATCCCAGCTTGTCTGATAACCACAGCTACATGAGTGAAAAAGACAAGTAAGAAGCTACATAAAACTTGAGTGGAAAAACAAGTCAGAAACTCTAATAGTAGCCTTAGCTGAGTGTTGAGGTAAAAGCAGAATGTGTGAAAGACAAAAAAGGTGAGCTGAGTGAGATCACCTGCAGTAGGAGCAGACTGCCGCCGAACGTCTCTGTTTGACCGGTAGCCGCTAAGTCCAACCCCATGAGCGTTTCTGCAAGAACCATTGGCACAATGTTCTTTCGAACACCCAGTTGGTTGGCAACATAGACCAATGAAGGATTAACTCGGCCGTTTGGCGACACCAGCAGATATGCAGCTAACACACAGATTGTTAGAGCATAACGTCGCTTGGCCTGCAAGGCGGTGTCTGTAAGGTCACCTTCGGGGCCATACCACTCCATCAAGCGCATTATGTTTATCTGCCCTCCGCATAGCAGACCCTCCGCTGCACCTTTCGAGATTTTCAGCGCGGACTTCAGGAGCTTGGACATGCTTTCTCTGTAGGGGGGTATGATGACCATGTCGGACGCAAAGCTTTGGAGGTACGCTTGGATTTCCTCCACCGTTGGACATAACTCGTCATCACCAAATCGGAACACATGGACGTCTGGATCCCAGAACCGCACTGCCGCCCATAGGATTTCAGGGCGCAATCTTACGCTTCGGAGATAACGAAACGCAGCCAACCCGTGAGACCGGAATGATAGCCAATCGCCTCCTACGAATGTTTGAAGCCACGGGCCAATCAGAGTGGGGAGCTGGTTTGCCATTTTGATTACTTTCTGAAATAGGCTTCGTAGAGGATTACTTTGCGTTCACCAGGGCCTGGCCTTTTTATAGCCCAAGCATGGCAGGATATTCATCTTTGTCAAAGAAAATATCTAGAGAGGTTGGTATGAGTCCTTTCAGGGGCACACTTATGAACTGACCCAGACCTTTGTTGGACGTCCACATGTAGGGACAAGGCCTGCAAGTACTGCAACTTTCTAAAAAAAGGGTCAAAATTGGTAGCTGTATTGGACAGAACCGTCGCGCGAGACACTGGATTAGTCGCGCGAATGAGTGTTCTCGCGCGAGGTAGCTACATACTCGCGCGAGTGTTGTTTTCAATTCTAAGAGCAGCCTATGGGATTATTTGGAGTGATCGTTCATGCTTCATCTCGGGCTGACTTTTAGGGTTTGGTGCATTGATTAGCGGGTCAAGTGTTTCAGGACGAGGATACCAAACGTTCGTTTTATTTGGCGTGCCGAGCAAACGGCACCAAACAACGGGTCTGATGATCAAACAAAAGTAAAGAAAACTGTTCGGATGCCTAAACGGCTCTTGAACTTATTCTTAATATGGACGGGATTCTCTTGGATTCAGTAGTATCCCCCGGGCCTTGCCTGGATTTCGGCACGGAGCCATGCCACGTAACGGCTATCTAGCCAATCCACGAAGTCTGGACTGGGACCCTCAAGCACCCCATTCCTCCAAAGCCTTCAGTACTCGCGTAGTGAGGGCACGTTGAAGTCAGGTAAGTGGAAGTCCTCAATTCCGGCCCTATGCAGCCCTTGGCTTATGCCTAGCTGGCGTAGGATGCGACCCGGGATATAGAAGGTGAAGCTTGTCAGGCCAGCAATTATCACTCTTTCAAGGCCTGTTGTATTGACAGCCATTTCAGGCATGATCAGCCAGGGACATCTCCAGACAAAATCATCAGAATGCATGTCGTGCAGGATCATGTACCAACCCATTACGTCCTGTTCAGGATACAGCAGGGGTCGTTCGAGCAACCGCCTCGGGAAATATTCCCAACCTGCTTGTGGAGCTTTGAGTAGGCCAGCCTTGTCAGAAAGCCATACCTATATGAGTGAAAAGACAAGTGAGGAGCTAGATAAAGCCCGAGCAAAAGACAAGTAAGGTTCTAGAGTGATCCTTAGCCGAGTGTCGAGGTAAAATGCGAAAGTGCGGAAACCGGAAAAAGGTGAGTTGAGTGAGTATTTACCTGGAGCAACTACGGACTGCCACTGAAGACATTGCTCTGTCGGCTTTTGAACAGGTCCAAGCCCATTAGTGTTTCGGCCAGGACTGTCGGGATGATGTTTTTGCGAGCTCCCATTTGTGAAGCCATGCTCACCACGCTGGGACTAACCCTTCCGTTAGCGGGAACCAGTGCGTAAGCCGCCAGCACGCAAATCGAGAAGGCAAAGCGTTTTTGAGCCTCTTCAACGTGATCCGTCAGAATGCAGCCAGGCCCATACAACTCAATCAAGCGCGCGATGTCCAATTCGTCGTCATGGATAATGCTGGTCGTTAGTTCTCCGAAAATGTTCAGTTTCATCATCAGTAAATGGCTCATGTTCTCTTGCACCGGAGGAATGGCAAGGACATTGAAGTTTGCAAAGCCGGGTAGGTAGGCTTAGAATTCTTCCACTGTTGGGCACATTTCATTATCACAATTACGAAAGACGTGCATAACCGGATCCCAGTGGATCATAGCAGCTTCAAGAAGCTCAGGGCGTGGTCCCACATATCGAAGATCTCTAATTGAGGTCAAGCCTCGAGACCGCGGACTCGCCCAATCGAGAGTTTCGGTTCTCGTCAACCAAGGATCGAGCATTGCAACTAGTGGACTCTCCATTTCAAATGACTGATAATGTGCTACATCACTTCCAGTGGGTCCATTTATAGGAATTTGGTTGGAAGTGTCGGTCCTTGTTTGATTGTGCTAATGGAATAAGTTAAAAAGTTTTGGATACTTTACACTTGGCAAGCGAACGGCTCCCCAATTATGATGATATACTGTGTGCAGGTCGTGGGGTGGTCTCCTGACTCCTATAAGGCTTTAACAGATTGGGTCAATTAAAGACAGCCTGGCAGAGGCTGACCCTCGCGCGAGCGTCTCACTATCCCGCGCGACAGTACTCCCTCGCGTGTGCATCTCACTCTCTCGCGCGACAGACATTACTCACGCGAGTGATCCACTTCCTCGCGCGAAGGTCCAATCTGCAGTTTTGACAGTTTGCAGCATCTACTGGTTTGGCTTGGTCCTTTTGGGTTGCAGGGGTCTTTGTGCACTTCTTATGGTTCTTACAAGTTTTAATGGGCATATGTGACTATACCCGAGCATCGGATTCGAAATTTCACATTTAACGGAGATTTTGGACCCTCGGTGGCCCGTTTCGAGTTAAGATCAAGGTTTTGGGAGTTCGAAATCCGTTCTGAAGGGTTTTGCCAAGTTCTTTCATGCCGTACAGGTCATATGGAGCGTATGTGACTGTACGGAGGTGTCGGTTTCAGTCCGGGACATATTTGAGTTTTGTTTTGCACCTCGTGTCCCTTTTGTGTCCTTTGGACACTTTTTGGCTTATTTCTCGCCTCGGGATGTTTTTCTTGATTCCGTCAACTCGTGTAAGTCACGTTGTGTGTGCTTGACCTTACGGATGCGTCGGTTTCAATCAAAGTCAAGTATTTTGAGTTTCGGCCGGTTAATGCCCAATTTCATAAAAATTACCATTTCCTCGTATCCTAGCCGTGCCCTAGGGTACATTTTCTGTCTTCTTTCGAGCTAGTCACTTCTCTACATATGTATGTGTGTGTAGACAGTCTCGGTGCGTTATCAATGCAAGTTTGGTATTAGTGGTTGGTGTTTTACCTCTTTTTATGCATATTAAGAGCGAATAAACCATGAAAATGCAAATTTTATGACTAACCATGCTGTATCAAACCAAACCAAAGGAAAGTACTGTATGTGGCGCTCCGGCCAGTCAAAAACCACCAAAGTATACCCGGGCACACTCGCCCACTATCAAAGGCACGCAGGCCTCCAAAAACAAGTATCAAGAGGAACAAAGGCATGTCAGCCCCTATACCTAAGCTACTTGGGCATGCAGGCCCGAAACCAAAAGCAGGTCGTGAAAAGTAAAAGAGGCTCCTCAGTAGTCCTCATCTCGTCCAAGCCAATCGGTGTCCCTCAGGTCCTCCTCGGCATCACCACCATCGTCATTATCATCGTCATCCTCGTCGTCATCAGCGGCAAGCTCGTGTGGATCCTGCAGGTATCGGGGGTCGTCAACACTATCGTCGGAGTCGCTCCTGGCTTCCTCATCCTCCTCTTCTCCTCTTTCCTCTTCCTCTTCCTCTCGGGGCTGGGCTAGGACGAGCTGCTTCTTGCGGGCCGGCTCGCCTTCGCCCGACCTATTTCGCCTCTCTATCCGATACCGCTCCTCTGCGCGCGCCGCCGCCTTCCTGGCTGGTTCTTGGCCTACTGTAGCAGGCTGTGAGCCCCTAGTATGTCGGGTAGCAGCTGGAGGCATAGTGGTCTGTGCTCGTGGCGGAGATCGCGCTCTTTTCTTGGAAGCCGCCCGTCCCTGTGCCTGCATGTTTATGTATTGCATTAGTGTACATTTTGCAGTATATTTTCTATCAAATGCTTAAATGACAGGTACATTCTATCAGAGTCGAAGCTATTTATTTACTGTCTATCAGTATTGAACGTGTTCAAAGCAAGCATGCACGTATCGAAAGCAGACATGTATCGTACGTATTGAAAACAAGGGGGAATGTATTGTTTTGTATACCTGGGTTCTCCGGGACGTGGCTGCCCGAGCTGGCTGAGCTACGGGTGCTGGATAACGCAACTGCAATGGCATGCCCTGGGCTGCTCTCCTCACCACATTCTCCAGAGCAAGCATGCGACGAACGGCCTCGTTCACCCATTCGACAGGCACCTGTGGATGTTTTGCAGTTATCAGATATTTCAAATACAATGCAAGGCTATTGAAATTACAGAAATGGAAGTTGGTTTACCTGTACAATCACTGCCGCAGGCTCTATACGTGCTGGCACAAGCTCCACCTCAGCTGGGTTCCCTTGGTGATCCATTACGTCTACCTTCCAAAGCAACTCCGGGGGCCCGCCTACTACTGGTCTGCTCTCCTTACGTGTAACGCCCCGAATTTTGTCTGTACCTCAGCAGCAGCCCTTCTCTCTGCACCAGCCTGACGGGCCTGCTCCTGGATCTCTCTACGAGCCTTGACTCCGAGTGGCCTCGCTAGGCGATCTCTCTGATAGGTTGCATAGTCCATCGTCGGACGCAGGTGGCGTGTCAGCTCAATATCTGGTCTCGTGTACCTCTCCATCTCAGCCAGCGTGTAGTCTCCTATGTGGGAAGCTCGTGGTGGGAGTGGCCCTGGCACCTGGAACTCAGGGTAACCAAGTGACTGGCGGACAACTCGATCCCCTAAATACCATTGCCAATCGAAGGCAGACTCCAACAGTACCCTGCTGGCTGTGACTGCTCTGCTCTGTGCCAAGTACTCTGGCTCTGGCCCACTGGTCCTCCAAGGATACCACTCAACCTGCATAAAGTGACAAACAGGCGATGTGTACAATTGATCAGCGACAGCATTATGGAAAGCATGCGTGATAGTTCGTTTGGGTTCTTTTGTTATACCTGTGAAGCTCTCAGCTCATCCAGATACAGCCTGTAAGCATTGAGGCTGCCTCTCCCTTCTTTGGTGCCCCTGTACTCTTTGCTCCATATCAGTGCGCGAGGGAGGGTACTCAGGTCAGGATGCTTGCACTTCGGAGGGTACATCCTCAGGACCTCGTATGCCCAAAGCTGCAGTGTTATCAAACATTGAAGTGTGTCAGTCACAAGTTGTACAGTCATGCAGTTAAAGCTAGTATGCAATCTATGCAAGTTAATTGGTACAAAGGAAATTATGCTACAATAATGGAAATTATACCTCCCAGACACGCCAATAGCCGGCCATGCTCTGCCCGTTCCTCGAGGCGTCGCCAAAAGAACTGATAGGCGGTGCCGAGTGGTGCTCCGGCCCAATCGAAGCGTGAGGCTGTCCTCAGATCCCTCAGCGCAGGCAAGTACGACAAATGTACAGTGCTTCCCCTGCCTGGGAATAATGAAGCCCCGAAGAGGTATAGCAAGTATGCTCGAGCCATCTGCGCCTCCTCATGCTCATTGGCCGGCTTCTTCTTTAAGTACCGTATAAACTGAGCGTACCTCGCCGCTCCTCTCTCTACCTGGGGCACCTCCCCCAAGAACCACTCCAGAGCCGCTGGGTCAGCATGTATCCCTGAGTCAAAAGGGGATCGGCTCGCCTCCAACCCGTAGTCTCGTGATTGCCGTAAAGTGACTCGGCGTCACCATCATCTCTCCCAGAGGCAGGTGGAAAGTATTGGATGTATCCCTCCACCTCTCGGCCAGTGCAACAAGGACAGCATGATCATTCCTGACTGGTAGTGTCAGGGTTTGTATGAACTCCCTGAAGCCTGCTATATCCACTAGCTCTCTCACCCTCGCTGGCAACCCCATGTACAGTGCCAGAGAACTGCATGGCCCACCAAAGCCGCGGATGTCCCTCTGCTCCGCCTGTTTCAGACAACAAAGACAAGCAACAAGATATAATGTTAGAATGCAAAGCTTTCATTTTCAAGTTCTAGGGTAAACAAACAACAGGATATGATGTTAGCATGCAGAGCTTTCATTTTCAAGTTCCAGGTAATCAATGTATCGGTGTGACCACAGATGGATGGTTCAAGTTATTGACTCAAGCTCTTGTTCAAGTTATAGCATGTAGGGTGACGGTGCTAGAGTGGTCTTATCGAAGCTTGGCGCTCAGTGCCATTTTTAACAGTGGTTTGGTTCAAGACCTTGCGTGCAAGGTGTTTGTTACAAGGGCTGTGTTGTCATGCTTTGACATCTGTGCAGGCTACCATGAGATGGTTGGTTCAAGTTATATTTTTAGCATGAAATATTCTTGCTACAGCTTGAAGTTATCGTATGCATGACATGTTTTACGAGCTTTCTCACATCCTAGCATGCTTTACGTTCATTCAACAACAGATGGTTGGTTCAAGTTATTACATGCATGGCATTCAGATTACAAATGGTATCGTTTATTGCATGGTTCTTTGCAAGTATCAAATTAAAGCACAAAAGGGGTTATTAAGAGATATACCTCAGCCCAGGTATTCGCAATATGTACTCCGGGGTCTCTCAGCACCAGCTCCAAGTCGTAGTCAGTCTGCTGTGGTGGCCTGTATCCCGCAAAGCCTGACGGTACGAACAGGTGTGGCCGCGGAGGCATGTATGTCTCCTCTGAGAACTCAGGGCGCTTCAGAGCACCCGCCTCAGCCACTGCACTCACCCTCGGCCCCTGTGCCTCCTCGGCCTCTCTCTCCTCGGCCTCAACATCAGCCGCCAGTCCCTCTGACCCGGCTCTCTCCCTTTTGGCATGTGTCGCGGCCTCAGCCTCCTCAATGGCCCATGCTCGGTCCCCCTTGGCTTTCAACACATATTCCCCGAGTACGGGGTGATCTTCCAAGAGCTTTGCCAGCAGCTCGTCGGGCGCGTGCTCGGCAATATCAGCATAAGTAACCGGCACATGACGGGATGATGCAGCTGCACCTGCCGATGGCTTAAACGCTATATCCTCCTCCCGAACCTCAACGGGGGCAGCCTCCGTGGTCTGTTCTCTCGCCATCTGCACCTCATCGACGTGCACCTCCTCGGTAAGAACACCCTTGCCCTTCGCCCAGTCCCTCAGCGGGGATACACTCGGCCCGGTGTCATCCCCAACGGCCCCACTGTTATCCACAACACCAGAGCCCCTATCAACCATGGATGGACCCTCGGCCACCATACCCGAGCCCTCTGGCTCACGACTGGACTCCACGGCCCCAGCCTGGTCCCTCGCGCGAGGGTCTGACTCTACCGCGCGAGGCTCTTTGCCACCAGCAGCCTCCTGCTGTTGCTCCTGTCTGTCATCGCCGCCGCCTGCAGCCTCTGCACCCCGTCCCGCGACGACTTTGGTCGGCGTTTGTTCGCCTATTTCAGACTCCATTGGTCCGCCTCGATCTTCAGGACGATCGATCACTTCTCCACCGCTGCCTCTGTCACCGTGTTCGGCCATGGGTGTGTATGAGTGCGTGGGTTTGTGGTTTCTTGAGCCCAATCAAGGGTTTGGGGAAGATTAGAGAAGTTTTTGGGAGAAGGAAGGAGTCTGGAGTATTTCAAACTGCTGTGGAGCATTTCTGTAACGTCCCCGCAACGTTCAAAGGGGAAGAACGGGCGTGGACCGGGTCTGGGCCGCTTTTAAAAGCCAGGCCCAAAAAACGAACCATCGCGCGAGGGCGTGACTGCCTCGCGCGACACTCCTTCGGGCTCCAGGCCCATTTCCCCAGCAGGCAGGCCCAATTTGTTTATTTTCTAAAGGTCCAAGGTTTTTCTTTATATTCGCTCTAAATCACTTTGGGATCAGATTGGATTGAAGTTGCGGTCCAGAGTAATCTTATATTCCCAGCTATGGTCCGCCTACATGCTCCGGTTTGCTCTATTAAATCAACAACGATCTAACCGTCGATCAGCGATGATCTATCCGTCCAATTCTGAATCAGCGATGATCTATCCGTCCACATTCAAATCAGCGACGATCTATCTGTCCAATTCCGAATCAGCGACGATCTATCCGTCCACATTCAAATCAACGACGATCCGATCACAATCAATGACGATCTATCCGTCAAATTCCGAATCAGTTATCCATCCACATTCAAATCAACAACGATCTAACTCAACAATTAGCGATGATCTATCCGGCCCACGCGTTCAAATCAACGGACGATCTAACCGCCGATCGATCGATTTATCTATCCGTCCACTCAATCACGACGATCTATCCGTCCACATTCAAATCAGCGACGATCTATCCGTCCAATTCCGAATCAGCGACGATCTATTCGTCCACATTCAAATCAGCGACGATGTAACCGTCAATCAGCGACGATCTATCCGTCCACATTCAAATCAACGACGATCTATCCGTCCAATTCTGAATCAGCGACGATCTATCCGTCCATATTCAAATCAGCGACGATCTATCCGTCCATTTCCAAATCAGCGACGATCTATCCTTTCACATTCAAATCAACGACGATCTAACCGTCGATCAGCAACGATCTATCCGTCCACATTCAAATCAATGACGATCTAACCGTCAAATCTTTCTTCGGTGCACGGTATTTTTACATACTTACGCGTTTTTCATTAAATCGGCTGTTGGGTGGATTTGGTGGGTGTCTAGAAACCTTTGACGTTACCCGTACCAGTCAATGGTGCTCCGCGTGCCGTCAAAGGGGGACTACTGTAGACACCCCAATATGAATCTCCCGATCGTTTTACGGTTTCTTGTTTCCCCGATGATGAACCAGATCAAAAAGCCGTCTTAAGGTTGGAAAGAATTGAGCGCGGTGTGTGCGGAACCCCCTTTGAACCCCCTTTTGAACCCCTTTGAACCCTTAAATAAAAAATAAGAAAACAAATCGATTCAGCCAATATTCCTTCTTTAGAAGTCACTCCTGCGAGTGTCCTCTTTGGCAGTGTGGTCAAAGTCAAACATTTAACTTGTTGACCCATGCGCGATAGGTAAAACACTCGCGTGACACTCTCGCTGTCTCGCGATGGATGGTCCTCTCCAAGTCCACTTTCACCTTTTCACCAGTTGGTTGCTTGCCGTGGGGCCTGCAGGTCTTGCCGAACCCGTTTTCTCCACGCAGTCATCTGGTGCAGAGCTGTCCTTGGGAACACACCCCTCACATAACCCTTCCCATCACCTTTCCACCAAGCTTCACCACCAAGTTTGGTCCTAAGGGGGTGTTTGCCACCACCTTTGACCCTTGGCTCCTCCTATAAATACCCCTCTTTGTCTTTCTTTACAAGGGCCACAAAATCACCAACTTTAAAAGTTTAGGAGATTGAGAACTCTTGCAAGCACAAAGGCTTTCAACCCTAGCTCACTTTCCATATATTTCTTCACTCCATTTTCCATCACAAGCATCATCAACCTTGCTCATTCCTTTCCAAAACCTTTCAAGCCAAGGTATAAACCCCTTTTATGCTTACTATTTTGATCCCTGAGGGGGGCTGTCAGGGCCAGGATTGGTAATCAATACCAGTTCTGGTCCTAAAGTCAGTAGAGTTACAAGAAACTGGTTCAAGCATACCCTCGCGCGAGTGACTCAGACTCACGCGCGACAGTCCACTGTCTCGCGCGACAGTCCTCGTGGGGTTTGGGGATGCTGGGTTCCCTTGTTTTATCATGTTGTTATTTGTTTAAAGGCATGTTAGGTATTTTAGCTCACTGTTGTGCATGAAAAATACATAGTTTAACTGTTATTTCTTATTTGTTCTTTTGGAATGCTTCTGGGTTGCTTCTGGACATGTACCAGAGCCCAGAACATGCAAAGCAATTCCTGAAAGTCCAGTCAGGACTCTCGCGCGAGGGACTCACTGTCTCGCGCGATGGTCCTCCTGAGTCCAGTAACTGCCCTTCACTACAACAAAAAAGGCCTACTATAGCATTTCTTTATAGCGTTTTTTCGTCCACGCTATAATAACTGGGCTTCGTTCCTTTTCTTTGCAGTTCTATAGCGTTTCATTAAAAACTCCTCTCCCTATAGCGTTTCTTCCCTTTCCATAGCGTTCCAGAACAAAGGAAAAAAAGGGCGCCCAACTTTCGCGCGTCCCATTTCCCAGTTATTCCCCCAAATATTTCTAATTTCCTCCCCCAGTTGCTCGCACGCTCCCAAATCCTTCATCCCACGATAGCTTCATCCCACCCAAATCCCACGCTGAATCGTTTCATCCCACCCAAATCCCACGCTGAATCGCTGCTGAATCGCTTCACCCCACCTAAATCCCACGCTGAATCGGTTCATCTCATGATAGCTCCTAAGTCCCAGACTGAATCGTTTCATCTCCAGGCTGAATCGTTTCATCCCCAGGCTGAATCGTTTCCCTTCTCATCTGCTTACTCAGGTAAGAGAAAACCCAATCGATTATTCCAACTGTTACACGAAAATCATTGGCGCCAGATCTGTTAATGATTTTGTGCGACTAGTTCTAGGGATTTCAAGTTGTGCGAGCTGCTGTTGCTAGCTAATGGGTCGACTTTGGGTATTCTAGGGTTTCACTCGTGAGCACCTGGTTTCTTCTTCTTCTTCTTCTTCTTCTTCTTCTTCTTCTCTCTCTCATTCCATCAAACAGCAGATTCACGTTTTATGAAAAGAAAACGAAGACAAAAACACAGACCAGTTTGAGAGTGAGAAGTTTTCGACATGCACAACCCTAGCCCCTCGAAAACGAAAATTTTGAATATTTGACTACGTATATGTACGATTAAGCATTTTGAAGGTTTGATTTTTGGGGTTTGTGATTCTGCATTGTTTATGAAAGTCATAATTTGTTGTAAATTGTAAATTTATTTGGACGGTTTTCATTTTCCAGCCATGATTTGTAATTGCAGATATGGCCTCCGAAAAGGGTTAAAGATTCTGGATCTCGACTTTATTCAAAGCTTAAGGAAGCAATCATCCAGGTAATGCTCATTCTTGGTTTTTTGTAGTCAATCTTAAATGTATGGTTACGTTATGCTAATCTAACTGACACGAAAATTACTATTTCTAGTTTGGATAACCTTTCTTTACTTTTTCTTATCTATTTTTCAAATGGCGATGCATTTTGTTTTTTAATTGTTGCAACATATGATGTCTTCATGATGGTAGATAATTACCCAAGTTATAATGGCAATGTGGAAGGAGTGGCTAGGGTACAGAACCTAACCTTTTCGTCACTGTAAGCACGAAGTGGCTATCCTCATGTTCATACCTATTGCATTGGCCTTAATAGGTTACCATTTGGTGTGACTATATGCCAATTAATTATTAGTTCAACAGTTGTGTTGATTTTGTTTTGTTTTGACCATAATAAACTGTGATGACTGGATGATGTGAATGAAAAGCTTATTATTAGCTTTGGGCCATTTTTTGTTTTCATGTACTATTTTCTTCCTCCGTCTAGTGAATTTGTGAAAAGAGATAAGAAAGTGTCTTAGTTTAGAAGTTATCTAGTTGTAGGGATTAAGATTTGATGTTGACATGAGACAGAAGTGAGATACATGGGAAGCTTTGTGGACACTTTTGTTTGCACAACTAATTCTGTCCAACCAACACAAGCGAGGGTGTGTATGATGGTGGGTGGTGGTGAGGAAACGGGTAGGCCTACTTATGCGTTCCCCTATCTATTATAACTCACACATGCACCAATTCTGTGATCTAGAAACGGCCCCTCCTTACCGGTATTGGCAGGAGACACTACTATCTTTGCCAGCTGGTGGTCCAGGCTTCTATGACTAAGTATCAAAGAAAAGTCTTACCTTAACTCAAAGGTTTGTTTCAGCAACTAAAAGTTTGTAACCCCATAACCATAAGACGACAAGATACTAGAAGATTTAAGAAAATTTCAAACTAGTCCTGGTGGTTTTCCCGGGTGAAAAAGGTTGAACGTCAAGCTGAAAGTTCTCTCTCTCTCTCTCAAAGTGACATGATATATGCTGGTCAAAAACCTCAAATTGGCCAAAATGGGAAATTTGTATGGATAATCTGGAAAGACTTGGAAAGGGCCAAAATATATGCAATATTCGTAAGAGAGAGTTACCAGGTCTGGTTTCTTGATGGAGTGAAATCTTTCACTGAGATTCTTCCCCCTCTATCTTTGTGTTGGTGTGAGTAAATTTAACTAATCACTGTAGTGGATGACGGAGAATATGCGAGGGATTCACGTTTTATGAAAAGAAAAAAAGTAATAGTTCTTGGTTTATAACAAAATAAAAATGTTTGTAAGGTGTAATTGTTTTGCTTTTGTTCTTCTTCATCTTGACTCTCTTCAAATAATCCTCATGCGGGGAAGGATAGAGATTTATTTTCTCAGAGAAAGTCTTATGAAGTGAAGCTATTTTTGTAAGTGCCTTAGTGGCGTGATTGGCAAGATAATCCATTGGAAAACACATGTTTTCTGCTCTCACCACCAGTATTAAACATTGCCTCTACGAAAACCGTTCAGCTTAAAAAAAAATCTCCCTTCCGATACTCTTGAGGAGTTTGTATTTTGGTTCCATAATATCAGCAGGGAAAAGAGAACCGAACGCCAAAGTTCTAAACAAGAGTTTTAGTTTTGTATCTGTAGGGCTTGTTCTAGCTGCTTGGAAATCTGGTCTGATACTCTTATGACAATCAGGATTTCAAGTATGATCTGGGGCAATTCAAATTCCAATTAGGTGAAGTGAAGATGTTGTTAACGAGTGTACAGATTAAATTACACTCTGTCATAGTTGTGTGGGACAACTTGCAGGGCTCCAATAAGGTGTAATTGGGCTTGAACTTATTCCAAAATAGTTACGATTTTCTTGGTGTTGCCGTTGGAAAAAAGGTTAAAATTTTGTCATTTTTGAGGCCGCATAAGTATGGAAGTACCTGTCTAACACCATTCTCGAGAAACTGCACAAAGCCTTTACGTTTCACCTTGTTAGTTATTATGTGCTAACATCTCTTGTTAATACCAGCTGATTATTGCACCGTTGAGGATTATTAGATGGCTCTAAATTCTAGTTGGAAGCTTTCGGTGGCATTTTCGTGCCAATTTCTGCTCGTATCATTCTGATAATTTGAGTTAGTTGACGTGCAGAAATAGCGAATAAGAAAACCATTGCCTCTTTCTTTCTTTCTAAATTATTTACCCACGCGTGTGACAAGAAAGTTGGCTAGCTTTTTGTAGTAAACTTTGAATTTTCTGCATGTGCATTAATCTGATTGGAACGCTAAGGCAAGTAGAGAGGACATCTTTATATAGATTTGGCAAATTCTCTTTGTTGGCATGGGGAGAAATTCATTTTATTTGTGGCTTTCTTTTGATTTCTCCTGTTGTAAGGAGAGTGTATAGGGCCTTTTTGTCTTGTGGCCTTTCTTGTATACGGCGGCATTCCCTTTATGCCTTTTTGTTAATAAATTACTTGTCAAAAAAAGATCTGACTACTTTTTGGTCATGCATATGCCCTTTCTTTATGGAGACCCGTTCGTTTGTTATGTGATTGATGTAAGCTGTAGGTATTCCGGTGCCTTCATGCACCTTTAGCTCCAAAATACTGGCATAGTAACAACATATCTGTTTGAGTTAAGATGTTTTTGCTCTTAAAAATGTATTTTCTCTCGTAGAGTTTTATAGGTAAACAGAGAAGGGAAATTTATTAGGAGAATAAAACGGAAAAGCAAAGACAATAGACATACCTAAAGACCTTCTAAGGGTGGGTTTGTACTTTGAATTCCTTTCACAGAAAGCGAGATAAATAAGATTACGAATGCACTCTCTTGCAAGTAGCAACAGAAGCATCTTACCTATGAGACTACATGATTGTCAATTCATCACTTAAAACAAGCTGTTGCTTCTTTTTTTTTTTTTCCTTTTTTATTGATTTAAGCCTAAAATTTCAATTATACAGGGTATTTTTTAACCAAATGCATAAATATATCTTTCCCTGTACTTCAGAAATCATGACAGATTGATAGTTTGATACGATTTGATTCGCAGCACGGAAGAGGGCCCTTTCAATTCTCGATTTATTCACAAGTTAACTATGATTCATACACATTGAGACATCGAGTTCTCAATGTTTGTTATTGGCATAGCCTGCCTGAAGAAGTATTTTAAGAGTGTTTCGTTTTCGTGTTACTTGATTAAAAGTTCTATTGATGATGCTTATGTTTACTTCTTTTGAGTGATGGTATTTCTTTATCGTGTCCTTGGTTGTATATTCCTTACTAGTTCCTAGCTGCAATATATCTGTCTAGCATTTTTGGACTACTTCCCTATCTGGAGATATTGATGTATATATAGTACAATATGATAGGCAGAAACGTGGCATAGAATGTATATATGATATAAAAAGAAGAGAATGTTCTATAGTAATTGAGATCATTGATATGTTCAAATTCATCAGTTAATTATCAGTCAAGTGAGCGCAGATTAGTTTTTGTGTTTTTCCATTAGGTAGTCGTACTAGAGACCTGGTATCATCTGTTTCAGTCACGGTTGTGATGATTTGTGGTATGGTGGAGGGCTATCCCCTGATGGTCCACAATTGCTTTTTGATTTTGGAGGAAGTACTATGGTGAAGCTGGTAACAATCTGGCAAGTCATCATGTTGAATTTTGAAAGCTATTTTTGGAATCACTAGTTAAGATACAATTGCCACAGAACCTAGAACTCCATAACACATGCTGTCTGGAAAGGTTTTAACGAATCTCAAGTTCCTTATCGCTGCCTTGGCTTTTTCCCTCTGAAGGTTCTCCTATGCAGTGAAGTGATTTTAGCTTCGTCCCTCTTCATTTTGAATGAATGAACTTAGAGAAAGTTAGATACTCAGTAATTGAACCTGCTTTAGTTGGACTTGCTTTACTTGAATCTGCACTGTGGGAATCTGTATTCAATCTGTTCCAGTTGCTTCAACTGCATTGAATCTGTTTTTGAACTGCATTGACTCTATTTCAATTGGTTGAATCTGCACTGAATCTATTTCACTTGCTTTGGACAGCTTTGGAAAAGCTTTGGCACAAACAGTTCTTTACTTTGACTGTGTGTTGAACCTGAATCTGGTATAAGTTGTGTTTCATTCAGTTTAGTTTGAATGTGTTTTGAGAGTGTTCTTTTTGTTTAGCATTCACTTTCACACTTTGGCATTCACATTCACTTTTTACTCTGAATCCCATTAACTTTTTGGGATGCCATGTTTCAGCCACATTAGTCTAAATCACATTCACATTTTCTGGTAAAAATGTCAAGCTACAACCTATTTTTAAACCTCATCAATTGACTAGAGGAAATCCAGTACATTGAATTTGTTTTGTTAGACAGGATTCTTAGACTAATGTTAGGACACTTGAAAGGGGATTAGGAATAAGGTAGTTTGATTAATACAGTTGTACAATGCCCAATTTAAGGATACATGTGCCTACAACTAAGCCCATGCTCTATAGCGATCATAATTCCAGCTATACCCCACGGATAAAGAAAAAAAAAATTTTAATACGAATTGGTAGCTGGTTAGATAGCATATAATTGAATGCTAACAAAGTTGGCTGGGTTTTCTCGTGATTTGACTCTGCTGGACCTATGTAAATATATTGTACATATGGCACTCTTGCTTTTTCAGGAATCCGAAAGGGTAGTTCATTTAGGAGTATATGCATAGGTTAGAGAGAGAGAGAGAGAGAGGCTGGGGTAATTAAATCAATTTGTGCAAACCAATGGCTTCATTAGTGTTGTTGCTAAAAGCTCTAATGAAATTTCGACACTGCAACGAATGCCTACTGGTGGAGGGCGTATACTGCATTCATTTGTTCATGAAAATGTATCTTGCTGTTTTGGTATGCTGCATTTTCTTATGGGCATGTCCCAAGGGTGTGGCTTGGAGTGAGTTAGTTCCTACTATAAACCACTTCATTCTTGATTGTATTTTCAACAAGAGTCATGTTTTTTTTCTGCTGGTAAACCATACTATTCGCTGCTGTGAAGAATCTGTAAGTTGCATTGTTCTATATATATGCTGCTGTGTCTGCTACTCCTGCTATGTTTCTGCTGCTGTGTCTGCCGTATCATAGAGCATCCATATTTGGATGTGAAGGCATCATAAAGTACTGTAATTGGTACTGCTATTTTGTTGTTGCTGCTGCTATTTTTCTACGGCTGCTACTGTCGTTGTTTTGTTGCTAATTTGCTGTTATGGCAACTGTTTTTCATGTCAAGATGGTGTATCTTGCTGCTTTTCCCTATGGTGTATAGTCTACTGTTGTTTGTGTGCAGTCCGTGAGGTGCAGCTCCAGGAAACCATGGGGGGCTGTACCTTGGAGCTTTAGGTTTTCTGCTATAGCAGTTGTTCTTTCATACCTTGGAGCTTTAGGTTTTCTGCTATAGAAGTTGTTCTACCCTACCTTTTGTGAAACAACTATAAAGAAAATCTTTGAAGTGGTCATGTAGTGTGTGTTTGTCTGAAGTTAATTAACTGATTGGTTGTTGGTTTTGTTACGAAGGGCTGCATAATTGGTCTTGTTATAAGGTCTTTGTTATAGACCAAAAGTTAACTAAATAAGGATATCTAATCTAATTAGTCAAAGAAAGGCTTTTTGGGATTGATCAGTTCATCACTATGTGATTCATGAAGTAAGATTGCTGCATTTGGATGTAAATCAATCCAGTGCTCTGTGGTGTTGTAATTGCTCATTTCAATTTTTCGGTTCTCTTAATCCATTTGGGGGTTTCTTGTGCTGTGATATTATCTCTTAGGGTTGTTATATTGGTGCTTCTTATGCTAAAGGTGTAGTTTGTTGGTTTCTTTTCCTATTGATGCTATTTGTAATCTAGAGCTCTATAAAGAATTTTGGGGGATAATTTGTAGGATTTTTGTTGGCATACTTCTCGGTTATTGTGCCAAGACGAGTGGACTTACCCTATGTTTTCCTTTCACAATTTATTTATTTTTTCTTTTGATGACTTTGAAAACGTGATCATCGAAAGACAATTTATATCGTTTCACGTACTCTCCCAGGGCTTGGGGTAGGGGCTACTAGTTGCATGGGTGGAGCACCTGCAAAAGGTGGCATAAGTTTAGAACATTGTAGCCCCCACAAAGCCATCCTTGGCTATGGGAGCTTTGAACCCTCAACACCAACGTGGATAGCATGGACTTACGTCAAAGTCACAAATTAAAAGGCAAATTAGATATCAGCAAATAAACTCCTGGTACATACACAACGAACTTACATATGGCTTATGCACCTTGGTCCTTACATCCAGCACACAACAGATTTTATTTTATTTTTGAAAAAGAAAAAATGTTTAGACTGTTGCAGACCTGAATGAGACATCAATACTACGCTATTCTGAACCTTGATGAGGGAAGCCTTTGATAGAATGCAGTCTATCCATTATAATTCATGCAAAAGTAACAAGAAATTCACAAACACAGAGTTTTCATATATGAATAACACACTCTGGCACATATATTCTAGCTCCCGCTGCTCATTTCCGTGACATAGGTATGAACCACAAACCATTGGCAAGTAACCAATAGTTGAGTAGTCATCCCTATAAATTTATATTTCATTTATTCTTGATGTGAAAAGACTACTTGCCACCTATTTAAACTAGACTAGAAAAATTATGCAACCGAACACTTCTTCAGTCATGAGTCCGCAGACCCACTCACAGAGACACAAAATAGGAAAAAGATGGGGTGTGCGAAAAATACAAATAGCATATACCATAAGAAAATAGAACTTAGGTGCGAGTGAAAAAGATTACCTTCTCGGCATTGTATGACTTGTTTTGGATGACCATGACACCACTGTCAAACTTCTAGAGCATTACTGGACTGTTCAACAAAGTTGAGTATAATAAACAACTTACACAGCTTAAGGCCTGAGCTTAGGATTAAGAAAATGCATTTGCCAAAGGATGGCAATACTTGATAATATTGCATCATAATCCCAGTTTCTCCTTAAAGACGCCCCAAACGCAACACTTACACATCAGCATTCTTCCAAAGATAACATGCTTGCAATAAATCCTCAGGTGAGATCAGTTCTGCACCAAAGGACACGACAAATGAAATGAAGGACTTCCAAATCGAAACCCCAATAGACATTGAAAGCCCATTGTTCTGATTCATTCATCTTGCATAAATATTGATGTATTATTTTCAGTGCATGGATTTACCTCTATTTCCTTATTAATATCCTGACCTTCATCGTTCTTTTGCTTCTTGATTCTACAGTCATAGAAGAATACTGCACTGGTAGAAGTAAACAGCCAGTTCAAAGAGTGCTCAACAGGTGTGATTTGATTTTTGCTAGGATTGACTGAGTATTTGATTTTTCATACATGCCTTAGTTGCCTACATTATCTTGACATAGTGCCCAAGAGTGGATAGGTTGGAGTGTGTGTTTATGTAGTATGTGTTTTGTACAATAGTGCAACTTCAGAAGTCCACTAGAGTTTATGTAGTGTGTGTTTGTCCGAAGTTAATTAACTAGCCGATTGCTTGTTGGTTTTGTTACAAAGGGCTGCATAATTGGTCTTGTTATAAACTGGAAGGTATGAGTGGTCTTTGTAGAAAAACAAGACTTGCGTGGCTACTTGCGAAGCTGATAGGTTTTAGAAGGGTAAAATATGTACTTACCCCTTGAACTATTCCAATAATTTTTACTTCCCCCTCCAACTACCAATTGAACACCTTTGCCCCTTCAACTATAAAACCGCTACCTAGTCAGGACAATTTCTCCCTTCCGTCCAAACCATGGACGGAAAACTTAACAAAACACCCTACCCTACCTATTTTGGCACCATCAGAAGGGTACTTTAGACATTCACTCCCAAACCTTACTCAATCCCTCTTTCATCTTTCAGCCGCAAACCATAATTTCTCAAATCGGACCATACTCAATGAGAGAGAGAGAGAGACCCATTGCTTCATGACTGGACTGCTCATGGTTGGATTGCTCACCACTGGATGGCATGGACTTTGAGAGCCTTTTATGGAAGCAGATTTTGCAATGGCATTTGGCTAGACATTTTGGACTATTTCATAATGGTAGGAATATAAAATATATGCTAGTAATTTGGACAGGACAGGAATTTGTCCAATTATAGATCCCACATTTTCTGTCCTTGGAATGCTAGCATCTACCAGATATTTTGGCTTTCTATTTCAATTTTGATGCATATGTAATGCATAGAACTCTCTCTTTTGGGGCAAGAAAGAACGGTACTTAAGTGTTTGCCAACGCTTGAGAGAGAGAGAGAGAGAGAGAGAGAGACGCAAACATAGTGATATCTGGTAGGTTCAAAGATTATGAGATAGGGAGGAAGAAGAGAATAGATACATATACGTATATGCACAGTTAAAAGACATTAATACCCTTACACTAACCCAGTTATGGTGTGTCGTTAAGTTTTTCGTCCAAATAGGAGGAATTGTTTAGCATTCACATTCACTTTTCCAATCCTTAGCTTAGATAGCTGCTGTATTCGCATGAGAACAATTAGAATATCGCTAAACCGCAGGTGACCAAACCTATATGTTTCTGCTTACTCGGTTGGAAAAAGACTATCGCTAGACGGAAGGACACTCTTGTTATACAGAATCACACTAGCACTCTTAGCTCTTTAGGTATTACGCTTGGTAGTAAGGCGAGGAATGATAGCAAGAGTGCTTTACGAGAAAGGACCCTTTACCCTTTTTCTCTTTGACCTTGACCTAGCCCTTGCTTTGCTCGTTTGACACCTTAACTAACTGGTATCCTTGAATCCAAGATGTGTTTTTCTTTGACACGTGTAGGACACTGATATGCCAACTAAAATGGTTTTCACGTGTCAGACACTGTTATGCCAACTAAAATGAAGTGTCTGTGCTCAATTGTTCACCAGATTTTGAGTGAATATCCTTGTCTGTTTGATTTTGCTTTGCTAGAATAGTATAATAGTCAGGACAACGTTAGAAGAAGATCTCCTCCCTACACCTTGCACTTGTACAGAAGTTGATGCACTCCTGTGATCTGTCTCTCCCTCACCTCTACTAAATGCAGTCAATCGCTTGTTTTTCATGAATATCACCTATTGAGAGATTCTTTTTTATTGACTAGCTTTCTTGCTTGATTGAATCAAAGGTTTGTTGCCTGTTATCAAAGGTTTTAAAAAGAAAATTCTTTATCTTGTGTGTGATATGTTCTGGATGTGAAGGAAGCTTTGTAAAGCTTGGATTTGTGAAAGAAAATTCAGTTTTTTTGTGCCTAGATAAGTCTACTTCCTCCTCTATTTTATTGCTGGAAAAACTGTACATTTGTAGCTCACTTGTGTGCAGGAAATCTGCTCTGTTCTGCTGCGTTTCTGCTATGTTTTTTGCTTAGTTTAAGACTGTTTTGGGTGATATTTGTGTTTATTTTTTGGGTCCCTTATTCCCCCCAAAAAGGTTGGCCTAAATTTCTAACACTTAAAATCTTCCTTGGAGTCCAAAAACTAGCATATGGGATGTCCCCATATGCCAAATGCTTTTATTTTGTTATATCCACCACCACCTCTCTTGTTAGTCCAAGATAAGAAGCACGGATACGGACACGGGATATGGACACTGATAATCGGACTAGTGTATCATGTAACACCTCGACTGAGACGCACTAGATTCCTCCACCTTGTGTAACAGATTCTCGGACCATAACAGAACAATGACAAGTTAGTTAGGGATCTTGTTAAGTGGATTGTAATCAAGATCAGTGAGTAGTGCGAGATATATATAACTGATATACTCTGCTATTGTGTGATTGTGGAATAAGATTGATCAGTTTCTAAAAACTCTTTAGACACGATACGATCGGATATGTACGGAGAGTATCCGAGAGTATCGGTATCCGATACGGATACCGATTCGTGATACGGATGCCAAAATAGAGTATCCATGCTTTAGAGACAGCTTGAGCATTAAATTTAGACTCATTCATTATTTGTCTGTTCTACTCGTTATATATGTTCACAGTCTCATTGGTCATTTACTATGGTTTTTTATTATGTAGTTTTTAGGATGATAAGGAAAAAATTAAACATGATACACCAAGCTCACCTTCGAATAATCTGAAAGAAGATGTTCTTTCTAATTGAAATGTTTAGTAGAATTTGTTATGACTCTATCAAATTGAAATGTTTGCTTCTACCATATGTAGGTTTATGGGTTGATAAAGAAGTGCTGTTGTGACTTTTTGCTGAAGATATAGGTATGATCTCGCTAGTGTGATGGTTGTCATGATTGCTTCGTTGGTTGAAGACTTTCTGTTGATACTAATGGGATGGATAGATTTTGGAAGGACTCTTTTGGTTGAAGCCTTTTTGTTGATACTTATAGGATGGGTAGATTTTGGAAGGACTCTTTTGGTTGAAGCCTTTGTGTTAATATTTTGGTGTCTAAGGTTTGAACTCCACTTTTGGGATACATAGATGTTTTGGAATGCCTTTTTGTTGATACTAATGGGATGGATAGATTTCAGAAGGACTCTTTTGGGTCAAGCCTTTTTGTTGATACATATGGGATGGGTAGATTTTGGAAGGACTCTTTTGGTTAAAACCTTTGTGTTAATATTTGGTGTCTAAGGTTTGAACTCCACTTTTGGGATACATAGATGTTTTGGAAGGCCTTTTTGTTGATATTTGGTGACAAGGCTTGTACTCCCCTTTTGAGATACATAGATGTTTTGGAAGGCCTTTTTGTTGATAAATGGTGACAAGGCTTGTACTAGATAGAAATGTTAGAACTACATTTAGTATATATATATTGAATTTCTTTTATGTAATGGTAATTGTTTTGATGTTTGGAGACATTTTGTTGGTTTTGTATTCAATATTGTGAAATATATTGCCAAGGAAGTCATTGGAGACGCCATCTTTTTTTTATTTATGCATTGTATGAACTTGTTATGTGGAATGCTATTCAGGTTGGATTGCAGGTTGTATAAAGTACAGAAATTTGCTAAAGATCAATTGAAATAGCAGGCTAAAAATTCTGTACAAAATTTACAATGAACAGCTGACTTTGAATTTACAGCATTGCTTGAACGTTGTGGAAACATTTCAAATTATAGCATTCGTCAAATGTTGTTGGAAATTTCTAATTTATAGCGTTTTCAAAATGTTACAGAAATTTTAACACTTATAGCGTTTGTAAAATGTTGTACAAAGTTCACATTTTATAGCGTTTTTAAAATGCTATAGAAATTTTAAAATCTATAGCGTTCGTACAATGTTGTACAAAGTTTACGTTTTATAGCGTTTTTAAAACACGATAGAAATTTTACCTTTTATAGCGTTTGTAAAATTCTGTAAAAACTTCACATTTTATAGCGTTCTCAAAATGCTATAGAAATTCTACGCTCTACAGCGTTCCAAAAACGCTATAAAAAGTTTTAACACTCTACAGCATTCCAAAAACGCTATAAAAAGTCTTAACGCTTTACAGCGTTCTAAAAACGCTATGAAAACTCTTAACGCTCTACAGCGTTCTAAAAACGCTATAAAAAGTCTACCATTCTATAGCGTTTAAAAACGCTGTGTAAAGTCCAGGACTTTTAACAACATCGCCTAATACAGCGTTTGGAAAAACGCTGTCTATATCATTTAATTGCGTTTTCCAAACGCTGTAGAATGTGATTTTTCTTGTAGTGCTTGCATGAGCAGCTTGGCCCTTGGCCTCTGTCTTAAACACCCCCACTGTTTAGGGGTTGCCTTTCATTAATTTGGCTCCTGTTTGTAATAATTTGTAATTAACCATTTACTTTCAGTCTATATAAACTGCTTGGTTTGCTTCATGGGTGTGCACTGGTCCTTCCAGAGCCCAGAAGAGGATCAAATTCAACCTTGGTGAAACAGGACCCTCGCGCGAGTGAGTGAGTGTGTCACGCGATGGTCGGCTTTGCATGCACGTTGATCCATGCATGCAAAGGTGGCCATGGTATATGTCACATTCATTCCCTGTGCAGCCTGGTTCATTCCTCATCAGGGGGTTGGATTTTACCCTTTTGTTTATTATTTCATCCATCCATATCATGTTTATATCACATCTTGCAAACCATGTTACAGTTTTAATCCCCGATTAACTGTTCCCCCGCCCTAACTGGCTTAAAATTGGTTAAAGAAGAAAACGAATCACAAATATTTTCACAAAATATCTAAGTAGAGACCGATCTCCGGATTGGGCGAGAGGGGTGCCTTAAAACCCTTCCCCTCTCGTAACCTGGCTCCCGAACCCAGATATGGTTATGACGGATTGGTTCCTTCACTTTTTCAAGTCAAATAGCGCGGCAGGTGCTTCGAAATACGGCTCCTTGGGTGTCGGACCTTCAAACCCAGGTGGCGACTCTGCGTTTTGCGAGCGCCTGCTTCTCCGCTCGCGCTCCCTCGATCTATCGGGCCGCTTTGGCGCAAAAGGAACAAAATCCTTTTTCCAAGGGCATGCTGCCCACACTAGGGTCAAAAGGTCTATGCAAAAGACAAGGTGAAAATGATATGCAAACGAATCCACAATGTGTTCTGGACATCTCAACTTTCGCGTGTTTAAGCTAATGCTCCTCTTTGATTTAGGGAGACCAAAAATGACTTTAAACTAGTTAAGTGATTATGACAAGACAGACTACAATACTCTAGCGACACTGCTGAAAATATTGTTTGGCCCAGGGCCCATCTAGTTACACTCCTCATGAAATGGGAAACTCATTTTATCTCCTCAAAAGTTTGTAAAAGCAATTGTGCTTGTATTGCTGTGTCAAAAATGTTTAGGATAAAATCAACTTTGAAAGCTTTCCCTTGAGGATTTCAAGGTCATATCATTCTATCCATGCTCCACACTCACGTCATTCAATCATCAAAGAACATAGAATTATTTTGCAAACCTATGCCCCTAGTCAATTAGGTGAGTTTGTTGCTTCGAGCTTGATTTGGTTGACTTGAGTTGGATTGATAAGCGCCTACTGAGACCCATATAAGAGGTTGGATACTTTTGAGAGAAATGCATAAAGGGGATCATAGCCATGCCCCTTGTCTCACGTAATTCTCTATGCTGTGTGATTTGCCAAAATGATGCAAATTTCAGGATTCTTGCCCTTCGTGTTAAGTTCCACATTGGTGATGCCCCTAGTGTCTAGGACCTTGCTACTAAGTCGTGTTCTCCAATCTGAGAGGACTTTGTTACGGACCATATTGTAGGTTAGGGTGTCAGCTTAAGAAAGGAAGGGATGTAAAGGCTCAAGCCTAATCTCTACTCATGCTTAGGTTTTAAAAGCTAGCAGCCATCTTCAACATTTTTTATCAACTCTTGTAATCTCTTGTCTCACTTTGTGTGAAAGAGTTGTTCTCTTCAAAAATGTCCTTTGCATGTATTGGAAGAAATGTTTCTTTCAAAATGCCCCTTGCTTAACGGGGCGCTCATTCTTTCATTTGATTTTTCTTTCATCTTTCCTTGTATTTTTTGTGTGTATGCCCCAGTGTAGGTAATGACTGTCTAGCAGGCTTTTCAAAAGAATTATCCAGAGGCTCAACGGGGCTAGCAAAGGATAAGTGTTTGGGATAGAGAAATGAATGCCTTTCTTCATCTTGAAATACACGACAAAGTGTCAAGGATCCTTACCAAGAAATTAAGGGTTTTGATGTTTAACCAAGTGAATTTTAATCCTTTGAGACACATAGTAGATGCATGGGAACATGGCTAATTTCTCACTTTGTTCGTGCTCTAACTTTTGCCTAGACCGCCCTTACGGGTTTTCAATCTAGCGAGCTCATCATTTTTCTTCTCTTCATTTTTTTCCTTTTCTTCTTTCTCCTCTTTTCTACTCTTCATATTCAAAAGCATGTCTTGCTTATAGGTGATCTCTGTGAGGGTTTAGATATGTGTCAACTCCTTCTTAGCTCCACAAAAATGACGCGGGTCATAGCTTTGAAAAATTCATTCCGTGCTTTTGACAATTCAAGTGATTATGATGTGTTTTAAAAGATGTTATAAAATTACTTTGAAACTCTTGCGGATTATTTTCAACGTTTGATGTTATCATGAGCATTCTATAGCAGCAACTCAACAAATGGGAAATTGTGGCCGACCATAAGGTGCCTACGTATCTCAAAAAAGAGAATTAGGCCATTCGTAGTTCAAGTTCGAGGAGACTCTTATTCACATTTCATGCTAGGTGCAACAAGCGGACTTACGACCAAAATAAACTCCAGACATAGACCTTTAAAAAGGAAACAGATATAGACCAAAATAGTAGCTAGGACTAGCTAGATAAGACTCCTCAAAAATTGACTCTTAGCCTAAGACGTGACAGGCATGGATGCTGTTGCTGCCCAGTGATCAAATTCAGCTGGATCAATCTTCTCTTGATCGATGAGGTCTTGAATCGCATTCTTGAAAGCCCCACATTCTTTGATAGAGTGGCCATTTACTTGGTGGTACTTGCAATACCCTCCGCCTTTTTGTATAAAATTTGAAAATTTTGGCTGTAACGGCTTCAATACCCCTTTTGCTTCCAAGATACAGAACACCTCTTCCAAGTTCATTCTAAGAGGAATAAAGTGTCTCTTTTGCCTGCGGTCGAGATGGGATCCCACCATTTTAATATTACTGTTGCTTATGTTCATCTTACAGTTGTTTTTCTCTTTGAGAGATTCCTGGTTTAGTTGATGGTATTGAGAAGAAGTTGCTTTTCATGTTGCTGCTGCAGATCGTTCACCATCATTTCAATTTGGTTGTCCTCAATGGAATAAGTTTCTCTCTGAGCTGTCCTTTTCAGCCATCTAGTAGGGGGAGGTGGAGGTGGAGCTTGAACTTGCGGAAGACTTCTTTGCAAACTGTGAACAACGGTGGCTAGGGCAGCCACTGATTCAACCAATACGTTAACTTTAGCAGCCAGAACTTCAATCTTCTTGTCGGCCATTGCTGTCACGTCTAAGACCAAACCCAAAATTTAGAAAAAGCAAGAACTTAGCTACGCTCAGGTTGAGATGTCCAAAATCAAGTGTCTGTGCAACGCATACATCAAACACACTTATTGCCCTTAAAATGCAAATCTAGCATGATGGGGGGCTTAACCAAATGATAATTGATGTTGACATATGATCATGCAATATGCTATAAGAAGAAACGAGGGTAATTGACCCCTCTTTTGGTTTAGTCCCTTGTATGGTTAAAGAAAGGCAAACAAAATGATATACATAACACCATAGCTATTTTTACGGATTATGGATGAGTCATGAGTTGCAATTCGTTTGTACGCATGAGTTTATTGGATACTATAGATAGCCAACAATTTTTGATATGGATGATTCTTAAGACTCGTTGCTGCCTTAAGATCTTACTTCCAAGCCAATCCATATTATGAGACAAACCGAAAAGGTTGAGCATATGACTACAACATAAAGTAGACTCGGAGTCCATCACTGTGCTAGCGGCTATTTGAATGTTTCAAAAAAACTTGTCATTTGAGAATTAGATATTGCAAAAAGTTTTGAAAATTCTTTCAATGCTTAGTTTGGGAAGATTCTTTCTCACAACGGGATTGAGGTAATTGAAATCCACTTGATTATTTGCTAGCACATTGACAATCTCCTAAATCTTACCGGCTCGTTGCAGTAAGCATGCTCAAAATTTTGAATTTTGAAAGATGGGTTGCTAGGTCGTTTTGGAAATGGGAACCAAAGTCCTACATTTGTCATGCTAAATCATCCATGGAGAAATAAGTATTTGCAAGTTCTATCCATAATATCCAATCATCCATAACCAGCTCTACTACCTTACACTCCCTCTTTCCTTTAGCCTCGCAAGGCAAAGATTGCTAAAGGGATCCCTAGTTCAATTGCCGACGAGGCAGCCAGTGTCTGATTTCGTTATAGAAATGCATGCTTTACGGTGCTTTAAGTAAAGCGGGAGTGTTAAGTAAGCAATGATGCTTTCAACTTACTAAAAACATACCTTGCGGGCAATGGCATGCCTCATGGCTTAGCTATAAAGCTTTAGAGTTGGGGCTTTTAGCTCATGCCCCAACCCTTCTGCACAGAAAGAGATATTAAAACAACATATACAAGGTGTGAGGAAGAACTTGAAAACAAAATGCAAGTAGGTTCCTAGCTTGTAGGTTCTTGTCTTAGTTTGATAAGTTCTATGGCTTTCTAATACATGAAAAGTTTAGGTGGTCTCAAGGGTGCTCCGTTATCAAAGGGCACCAGTCCTTTCACCAGCCCATCATAGGCGGTGATTGGGTGATTCCTTTTTGATATACCACTAGGTATAAGTGACTGTGGAGTTTGCTGGAACCCCTAACATAGCCCGTGTCATGCCGGGATATTAGGTGAACTCAACGAGGCTTGCCTGCTCGATGCATATGATAAATGGATTAAATAAGGCATGTATTAGTCTTATGTTGAACTTTTTGGTTATGGCTCTCATGTCCCCAGCAAAGTCGCCAGAAAACTGTAAATACCTCCCAAACGGGGCATCACCATACAGTTGTATTATCACTGTGTTTGCTCGATTGGTTGCTCGCTTCATAAACCAAGGTCGTGGATACTTCCATGGCTAGAGGTATCACCACACGATAGCGGTTATCATCAAAACAGAGTCGCCACCTAGTTTGTTAAAGCTAGGAAAACAGATAAAGATTCTGGATACGGAAGCCAAAAATACAGTAAGGGGAAGGTGTTAGGCACCCCTCTCTGCCTAGCCGTGAGGCTAGCCCACAATCATTCAACATAAGACATGTAGATGCTTTATTTAATTCCAACACGTAGTCTGTTTTTATGCCTTAAACAATTAATAAGGTGAGCCGAGATCGTAAATAAATCATGCGTCAGAGATAAACAAATCAAAGGCGTGCCAGATCGATCACTCGGCCGATGAATGGATGTCGCGGCCGAGGAATCACGCTGATTCATTGTACCGGCCGAGGCATCGAAGCCCCGGGTGTTCTTCCTCACACCACATAAGTTTAACTAGTGTAGAAAGCTACGATTAATGAAATAAACGATAAATATACTGAACTAGAGGCCGTTGGGCCTCACCACCTTGATCCCTCAGTTGCTTGATTGCTTCGGATCGATCAGGATTGACTGATTGATTGCTCCTTGAATAAAACCCTAGGGTTAGGGTTTGAATTTCGGGGTTGGATCGTCGAATTGATGGCCGCCTTCGGGAGGTTAGGGCTTTTGTAGATAGGGTTTTTGTGAGTATTTCTGCAGAGTTTCGTGACTGATGAGAGGGTGTAGATCTATCAATTTCTGTGTGTATTTTCGGAGTCCGAGGGTCTCTTTATATAGGCAAAGGGGTGACTCACTCGGTCCAATCAAATCGCGGGGTTACAATTGCAATTGCAATGTAACTCAAACTCTTCGTCGTAATCTCTGAACGTGGCCCGAACGCATCGGAGAGGCGGCGTAATTTGGATCAAACAATCGACAGAAGGTTCGAGACTCTGGAAAAAGGCCGATCTGGCGGCCGAGCAAAGGATGTCGAGGCCTGGAAATGGATGTGGCGGCCGAGCCATTGATCTGGCGGCCGAGCCATTGATCTGGCGGCCGAGGTTTTGATCTCTCAGGGAGATTTTGCTAGCAACAGGTTGCTCGGGTGAGGAATGGATGTTAAGGCCGTGATATCGATGTTACGGCCGACCGATGGATTTTCCTGACACACTATGTTTCTGTCTGAAAGGCTATTTGGCTCTGGATTGGGTCCTCTAAGTGGCTCAGAGTTCGTACCATAAGTCCATGGGTTTCACAAGAAGGCAATTAGCAATCATCGAATCCGTATCATCATCGGGATGGTCCCAAGGTGGGAGTTGAAATAATCGTTAGGCCAAATTGAGGTGTCTACAGTTGCAGCCTACTAGTCCTTCAAAAAGTGGTCTTCACCTTGCAAATTATCTAAGCCAAATGTTGACAACTGTTTGACACGTATCCAAGCATGCGAAGAAGAATAAGAAGAAGTAAAGGAAGACCAAGAAGAGGATGAACAAATTGTAATTTTTTTTAGCCTTCGTATGTAAATTTTTATTGGTACATGGAGTACTGAACATGTGAACCGAAATGAGAACATTTGTAACTTGTAGTTAGCGGGGTAAATTTTTGAGATGTTAATGAACGATTATTGTACAAGTACCAATGTGTTTGTGCATACTTATCACTCAAATTTGAGCTATCTTTCCTGATTTTCTCCCGATGATATGGATGGATGTACTATCTGGATTCAATGTGGGAAGACTGAGCACAAAACAAAATCACTTTATAACACATTAAAGTACTAATAATACAAGACTTGAAAGCATAAAGCCAAAAGGCAGTCACGCATGCAATGAACCTACAAAATAAAAAATTTTGTGGAAAAAACGAGTGCTTGGGAAAGCTTGTGACAGATTGTCAATGAAAAGAAATGGATTTCTTGGTTTTCACACTTATATTAAACTCGGTGTTCGAAATTGTGAGATATGCTCCAAATGGGGAAAAAATAGGACCTAATTACTAACCCCATTATTCAGCTCCAACACTATGACCAAGTTTAACAAAACCCAGCTGAGGCCCGTAAGACTCGGTCGCAAAAGTCCAAGGAGGCTGACACTACCTTGGATCTCGCATGCAGTGAACCTACAAATATCCCCCCTAGAACAGCTAGGGGCTGGAACTTGACTCCGTGCCAACTTTCCCAGCTTCATCAAGACGTTGGGGATCGGGATGACGAGTCCATATAATCATGTAAATAGCCACTTTAGTGGGTTTTTACCAACGCCGCCCAGACCCAAGAAGATCAAACCAATGAGAAATGTATTTCACCATAGATTGTGAAGGCAGAGCATTTCTGAAGAGTGGATTGTATTGGTTGTTTATGGGTTGGTGAACCGAAACGGAGTTTTTGTACATACTGGAATGGGATTTGAGGGGAGCCAATAAACATTGTATGAGGTATTCATAAGATGAAGTGAGTATCAGTTCCCTATTTCATATTTATACACAAGGAGTTTGACCACCTCAACTACCATTCCTAGAGGTATTAAGAGCAACTAACTATTACTGAAAGAGCACATTATGTTTTGACAGAGAGCACAAATTACAATCATAAAGTCCACTTAATTGTTTATGTTAATTTGGACTATGGAATATGTCGTGTGAGGCATACCCTTTTACAGCTGTCCTTTTAAAAGGGGCCCACCTCAGCAGGCCACCGAATATTGTCATAAATGGAGCCCAACTACCATTCTCGGAGGTATTAAGACCAACTAACTATTACTGAAAGACCACATTATGTGTTGACAGAGAGCACAAATTACAATCATAAAGACCACTTAGTTTTGTATGTAAATCGTGTGAGTCATCCCCTATTCCAGCTAATTTTGGAGTAAATATGGGTTATGGAATATGAACCAACACCACCCCTACAAGTACCAATGTGTTTGTGCATACTTTATTAGTCTTCGATTGAGCTATGTTTCCTGATTATGTAGAGTACCAATTGGTTTTTATATAACTATGTACTTTATTTCTTTGGTGTAAATAATCAATCACTGAAATGAAACAGCCCCAAAAAATTTAAAAAACAAAGGACATTTGGATCCATATCGTAATGACATTTTGACTAACATTATGACATTATTTATATACATTTTGGGGTAGTGACAGTACCAAATGTACACCAAATATTTCAGCACCTCAACTACCATTCTCTGAGGTAGTAAGAGCAAGTACAAATTATTTAAAGAGTACATTGTATTTTCACAAAGACTACAACTTAGAATCATAAAAAGCACTTGTGTGTTTATATAACTCTGGAGAGTGGAATCTTACGTGACCCACCCCCCTATTCCATCAGGCCTTTTGAAAAGGGGCCCAACTAAGAAGCCGAGTGAATCTTGTCATAAATGCACCCTACCAATAAATTTTTGAAATTAACAGTTTTTATACATACTTTCAGGCAGGGGCGGACCCACCATAGGGCACGTGGGGTCAGGGGCGCAAATTCGTGAGTCAGGAAGACCATTTATGAAGTTCCTCTTCTAGTCGCATGTTAGTGGTTTGTGAACAATTCAAACCAACTTTGTGGTATTTATAAGCCATGAGGGTGGGAATTTTGTAGTCCGCATCGAACTTTGTCCCAGGTCATCATACATCAACGAAGACCATATAATGTATTGTTAAGGAATACCATATTTTGTGTTGACTTGAAGGATTGTGGAAAGTTAGGTGTGCCAACTTCCATTCCAACTCAATCAAATTTTTGGCAGTAGGAGACAACACCCGAAATTATAAAGATGCAAATCAGTTACCTATCTCAACTTTATACACATCATTTAGTACTATAAATTACACATTTATACCACGTACCTATTGGGGTCAAGTATGCAATCAATTAGTCTACTTTATTGCTCCGAGGTAAGATGACCAATTATATATGGCATTGCACCTCAACTACCATTCTCCGACGTAAGAAGAGCAAGTAACTATTACTTAAAGAGTACATTTGTTTTTCACATGGACTACTATTCTGAATCACAAAAAGCAATTATGTTTTTCGAGAACTATGGAGTATGGCATTTATGTGTGACCCATCTCCTAATCCAACTGCCCTTTGAAAAAGGTCCCCACCTAAGTGCTCTTTACGACCATATATTTGTGCTCAAATGAGTGAATAGCACATTACGTTACGTTTTCACAAAAGCACAAATTTGAATCATAAAAAGCACATTACTCTTTGACAACGAGCACAAAGTAGAATCATAAAGAGCACTCAGGTTTGTATGTAAATTTGGACTATGGAATATGACGTGTGATCCATCCCCTATTCCAGCTGCCCTTGTAAAGGGGGCCCCCCAAGAGGTCCAGTCAATCTGCTCATAAATGTACCCTAGCAATGGACTTGAGTTACATTCTGCCATTATTTGTACCATAGTGGGCCAATTGAAGTAGTAAAAATGGTAGTTGAGTTCAGCACCTCAACTACCAGTCTCGGAGGTATTAAGAGCAAGTAAGTATTACATTACGAGCACATTAGGTTTTGACAAAGAGCACAAAGAATAATCATAAAGAGCACTTAGGTTTCTATGTAAATTTGGACTATGGAATATGATGTGATTCATCCCCTATTCCAGCTGCCCTTGTCAAGGGGGCCCCCCCAAGAGGTCCAGTCAATCTGGTCATAAACGTACCCTAGCAATGGAGTTGAGTTACATTCTAACATTATTTGTACCATAGTGGTTAGTAAAAATGGTAGTTGAGTTTAGCACCTCAACTACCAGTCTCGGAGGTATTGAGAGCAAGTAAAGATTACATTAAGAGCACATTATGTTTTGGCACAGAGCACAGAATCCTAAAGAGCACTTAGGTTTGTATGTAAATTTGGACTATGGAATATGACGTGTGATCCATCCCCTATTTCACCTGCCCTTTGAAAAGGGGCCCAGATATTTGTGCCCAGTGAATGTTCTCATAAATGTACCATACCAATAAGAGCAATGTACCAATTTGGGCAACATGTTTATTGGGAAAGACTAAGGCACATGTGGCGACTGGACATTTTCCTACCCCTTGTCCTATATTAATGTGATGGTCGGTCCAATGGGACAACATAATGCATGCATTGCAGACAGTACATCCCATATTAATGATAGTCCAACCATATTCATGGTAGATTGGTGGAATGGTCTGCTACTTTCAACCAACGTCATCCCTAATAAAGGACAAGCCAAAAAAACGAAGACTAATATTTTCCCTATATTTTATTCACCTATAAATTCATCACACCTAACTCATAACTCATCAAAGAAAACAATGCCTAGACAAGGAAATCCCCCAATTTCCCACCACGACATTGGTACAAGTGCGCCACTACAGTTTGACCTGATTCCAGGGGTCAATGATGCGCACCTAATTACCTTGAATTACACTTTCAAGGAGCTTCATGTAATGCCCCGAATTTTGGGTACGTTAAATAGACATTTTTATTGAATAAACTAAAGAGAGTCTAGCTCATTATTACACATAATTCTCACAAGAGTACTTTTATTCAACAAAAGGGGGGTTAATCTAAGGTTAACTACTGCTCCGCCTCTTCCTCCATCCTTGCAAGCTCCTCGGCTCCGAAGGCCTCCAAAGTGTACTGTTCATGCTGCTCATCTATAAAATCTGACACATTATACCAGCGTCGCCCCCAGTATAATATGTCAGGGTCACCACAAAGGTAACACCGTGAGCTACAGAAGCTCAATAGAATAATCCAACCGGTAAACCATAACTTATAACACGAAGGTACATAGGCAATTACACATGCTCATTCAACAACATAATTAACAATGACACATCCGCATTCATTATCTTGCCTACGTTGGTGTCATGCCTTTCTTTGTTTCTCCTACGCGACTCATCGTAAACCGTGTCACCATTTCCAAATCAACATTTTGAAAATCATTTTTCATTCTTTGTTACCAACGGGCTACCAAGTCCAGCCACGTTATCAAACCTTGCTTTGGCTCCTCTCCGCGGATAACCAAGCCCAATTACCAATGAAGCTACCATGTCCGGCTCCGTTAGCAATCTACACAATGGACTACCAAGTCCGGCCTCATTGCGGTTTTCGCAAGTCTACACAAAGGGCTACCAAGTCCGACCATTATGTAGTTTCGAAAATATTTTACCAAGTCCAATTATTTCCTTTATCCACACCCTAGGTGACATGTTTCTACTTTCTCGATTTTCGTGTCTCGTAATCATGCATAGACTCCGCGGCGGAACAAATCACTTTAAAGAAATCTTGAAACCAGACTAGCAAGATCATCCAATTCTATATTACCTAATCGTACTCAAATTATTCCTTAAAACATAACGCCACATGTACGGACGCCCTTGGAGTGGAAAGCCACTTATGCTTTATCAACAACAAGTAATGCAAGCAAATATACATACATGTTCATAATCATCCTCAAGACAATAATATATTACCAAAATCCGTTCTTTCTTCCTTTGTGGAGTTTTCAAAACAACATATGTTTATTGACGAGTTCATACATGAACAAGCAACTATCACGAGATCAAGCAATCAAGTAATCATAAGATCAAAGTAAACTACGTAAAACAAATCATGCTACACATATGGCTTCATGTTCATACAATACAATATGCTTAGAGGAAGTAGTTAAGAAAAGTCTACATTTAACTCAAACATGCATACAACTATACTTAGGATAAGTAGGTTCGAAGAACTCTACCGTTCTTCTTGGCAGTAGGGTGGCTACGGGAATTTCGTCGGAGTAACGGCTTACGGTGGACTTCCAGTAGCTTCGAAAGAGAAAGGTTTCTCTCGAAACTAAATCTTGACTATACTACTAAACTCTTATGGATCGAAGGGTGGTGGAGTGGTGGTTTAGTGGCGGCTTAGGATGAGTTTCTTGAAGAACAAGAGAAGAACTTCAAGAACACTCAAGAACAAAGCGAGAACAAGCAAGAACACTAAGCTTTCTAGAGAGAGAAGTTGAATGGTGAAGGTGTGAGTTGAAAGGCATGGAATGGATGCTATTTATAGGCAAAATGGAGCTTCCCCCTCACTCCACTTGGCCGGCCACTATCTCTCTCTCTCTCCCCCATGGATTTGCTCCATGGTCTAGTCTTGTCAATCAATAGTACTCCAACCAAGTGCCATAGGTCAAATAGTGTTCAAGTACAACCCACATGTCAAAGTACAACTCACATGCACTTCACTCTCCCCCTCTCTCTCATTCGGCCATCTCTCTCCCTCTCTCTTCCATGGATTTGTTCCATGGTCTTGTCTTGTCAAGCCAAAGCACAACAAAAAGTGCAACTTGGTCAAATAGTGTTCAAGTACTCCCACATGTCAAAGTACAACACACATACACTTCATTCTCCCTCTCTCCCAACCGTCCTTTCTCTCTCTCTCTCTCTCCCTCCTATTCGGCCATCTCTCTCTCTCTCTCTCTCTCCCATGGATTTGTTCCATGGTCTTGTCTTGTCAAGCCAAAGTACAACAACAAGTGCAACTTGGTCAATAGTGTCAAAGTACAATGCACATGTCCAAGTACAACACACTTGCACCTTACTCTCCCTCTCCCTCTCATTCGGCCCTCTCTCTCTCTCTCTCGGTCAAAATACTATCATGTACATATATATATATATATATATATATATATATATATATATATATATATATATATATATATATATATATATATATCTATATGCACATTTATGGAAAGAACAAGGAAAGTAAGGACAAACTCACTTAAATGCACACATGGCTAAGATTGTTCTTTTTGTAGGAGAAAGGACACATGACTAGTCTTGTCATGCTATGGTACTCCAACCAATTGCCAACTAGGTTAATAGTGTTCCAAGTACACCCACATGTCAAAATACAACTCACACACACACCTCACTCTCCCTCTCCCTATTCGGCCACTCTCTCTCTCTCCTCTCCCATAGTTTTGTTTCATAGTCTTGTCTTGTCAAGCCAAAGTACAACAACGAGTGCAACTTGGTCAATAGTGTCAAAGTACAATGCACATGTCCAAGTACAACACACTTGCACCTTACTCTCCCTCTCCCTCTCATTCGGCCTCTCTCTCTCTCTTGGTCAAAGTACTATCATGTACATATATATATATATATATATATATATATATGCACATTTATGGAAAGAACAAGGAAGGTAAGGACAAACTCACTTAAATGCACACATGGCTAATGATTATTCTTTTTGTATGAGAAAGTACTATCATATCTTTCACCAAGAATCCCATGGGAATATTGGACAATGCTATTATCCAAGGGATAATGATTTCCCTAATGGTTATTGTCCAAGGGTCTAACAATTACCCTAGCATGTAATAACCAATGGTCCAAAGAAGTAATGATGAAGGAACACATGACTTGTCTTGTCATCCTATTTGGCAATCCTAACATCTATTGTCCAATGGGTAAAGCTTTTCCTAGCATGTAATAACCAATGGTCCAAGGAAAGTCATCATGAAGTACAATGCTAGACTATTCCAACTACTAGTCAAACTTGGTCTTCTCCCTAACAACTATTGTCCAATGGTCAAAGATCTTCCTAGCATATAATAACCAATGGATAAAGATTTTCCTAGAACTTATCATCCAATGGATAAAGATCACCCTAGCATCTATCGTCCAATGGATAAAGATTACCCTAGCATGTAATAACCAATGGTCCAAGGAAAGTCATCATGAAGTACAATGTTTGCTTTTGACTAGACTATTCCAACTACTAGTCAAACTTGGTCTACTTCCTAACAACTATTGTCCAATGGTCAAAGATCTTCCTAGCATGTATTAACCAATGGATAAACATTAAAAAGGGTAAAATGGTCCATCTAGGGTTAGGGCAACCTAATTAGGTTTGGAATCCAAGTGATTAGGTTAAATGGGCATTAGGCTATTCTAACTAATCGGTTAAAGACTAACGATACTTAATCTAGGCTTTCATTGCTCGAGTGGTATCTTGGGTTTTATTTAGTAGGAAATCGCCTAATAACGGAATATTAAAGCCCGACGGTGCCAAACGCCAAGGCAAGGCGTGAGCGTGGCCAAGGCAGCCTGGTGGCAAAGCGGTGGCGAAGCGGTGGCCAAACAGTGGCCAAGGCAGCCCGGTAGCCAAGCAGTGGCCAAAATGTAGCCAAACAAAGGCTAAGGTAGCCTGGTGGCGCGGCATGGTGGCGGTAATAACGACAAACAAAGGCTAAGGCAGCACGCAGCTGCCGTGGCCAGCTTAATGGCTAAACAAGGCAGCGACACCGATAGCTGGCAAAGGCGGTAGCCAAGGCAAGGTCAGAGCAAGGCAGCCCAGCAACGCCAAGGCAAAAGCAAGGCGCGACCCGACGCCAAGGCAGAACCCAATGGCAGCCAGGGCAGAGCAAGGCAGCCCAGCAACGCCAAGGCAAAAGCAAGGCGCAACCCGACGCCAAGGCAGAACCCGATGGCGACCCGACGCCTAGGCTAGGCAGGCGCGACAGCGAGCCGACGCCAATGTAAGGCAGGCGCGACAGCGAGCCGACGCCAAGGCAAGACAGGCCCGTCAGGGAGCCGACGCCGAGGCGAGGCAGGCGCGACAGCGAGCCGACGCCAAGGCAAGGCAGGCGCGACAACGAGCCGACGCCAAGGCAAGGCAGGCACGACAGCGAGCCGACGCCAAGGCAAGGCAGGCCCGTCAGCGAGCCGATGCCAAGGCAAGGCAGGCTTGTCAGCGAGCCGAAGCCAAGGCAAGGCCGGCCTGACAGAGACCCGATGCCTAGGCGAGGCAGGCCTAACAGCGACTCGATGCCTAGGTAGCCTAGCCAAGCAAAAGCAAGGCAGTCAAGCCAACGGTCAAGGCAAAGACCAAAAATTTCTACTAACCACTTCGGCATCGATGCAACGCTCTAGGTTAGGAAAATGTAACTAAGCCAAACGGTAGTTAGGGTTTGCTAACTAATCGGTTAAAACTAACTATGCTTGCTAAGTAGGATTTCCAGCCGAGAAATATAATTTAAAGTTATTATTTACTTACAAGGAAAAAATATACGAGTACGTTTACAAGTATACTAGTCAGGGAGAAGGACTAAATTGTCTGGGGTAAAATGATTCAATTTTACAAGTTTCAAATCTAATTATGACGGATTATTAATCGCTAAAAGGGATTTATAAAACAAATAAAGAATTTTCAAATATAATAACAAAATTTTTATAAGTCAATAACGACCGATTTTTGGATGTTAAAAAAAAATGAAATCCAAGTATTAAAATAAAATTCAAATTTTTAACGAAATTTTTATTGACCAAAAATCAGGGTCGTTACAACCTATCCCCCTTAAAATAATTTCGTCCTCGAAATTGGTGCGTGACTACGGATTAGGCTTAGTCGCTATACTGGCCTCGGAATCGTCGTCTATCCCCCTTAAAAGAAGCAAGTCACTCTTAAGTCGCAGGTTAGGCGTAGGTTGGCTATTTCTAGTCCGCACTCACTACTCACTTTAGACTAACAACTGCACTCTCCCGAAATGGTGGTGTTACTCGAACTTAGGGGTTTTGTTATGAAGTTAGCACGCAATGAACAAGACAGATTGTGGTAGACAAGCAAATAAAATTTCTTAAGATAACATAAGATCAACATACTACATGCCTAAAGGCATCATTAGGTACACGAAAAAGTAAGGAAAAGCAGATAATAATGGCTATGGTGCCATTGACGTGCCTCTTCCTACCACCTATCATTGAAGGCTTGGATCAAACGATGTTCGTATTCCCTTACAAACACCTCGAGTGCGATGGTCACAGCGAGAACGCAGCACCAGAAGGTGCGGAGGCGGTTGTTCCTACCGAACCACCGTGGCATGCCCATTGTCAGCACGACACAGAACAGGAGGAAGATGAAGGGTTGCAACCGTAGCGCTTGGGTTGTTAGGGTGAGTTCGGTTCGCTCGATTTCTCGAAACGCGGCGTCTTCCGGAAATCCTCGTCGTCGGGTGGCCATGGTTCAGTTTGGGGGGATGAGATTGTCACGCCCTGCTTATAATAATTCGGCAATGATTTTATCCTCAATAAAATAAATAATTTTACAAAATAATGAAGAACAATTCTCTTTGTCACTCTACCATGCAATGAATTATAAGTCTAACCAAATTAAAAGAAGCATGACAAGCTGTCCACTTCCAAATGTTTCAATTCTTGATTTGCCACCAAGGCACCAAAACACCACTTAAACCAAACAACTCCAATTACAAGAGGGGATACAAGTTTTCCTTTTTCTTTGCCAAAACGACATAACAAAGCATTTCTAGAGAAGAGTTTAACATTCATCATTACATTCCCAAAGTCAAAAACATATACATGTAGTCAAAAGATGGCCTTCAAGACCCAACAAAATATCATGTAGATCGACTCGCCAAAGTACAAAAGATATCACCATCACCGTGCCGTCAAAGCGTATCCTTGCCTTTCGAACCTGTAAGGTAGGGGTGAGCACGACCGCTCACACATAATCTACTAGAAACTAAAAGATGCAGGTGACATGTTTGAAAATATGAATGCTCATGCTAGCTAGACACAACTCTTAATGAATATAATAAGCTCGAAAAGATGAAACCAAAATTCCTCAAACAAAAATCAAGTCAACACGTTAAACTAAATACGAGAAAATAAGAGCACATAAAACCAAGGTCCAAGTTATCACAGTTGTGTACCAATCCTAGGCGACTGATCAGGTCCCTAAATCATCCAAATTTATGGGCTACTAACCCAAAGGCCTATGGGGCACCTTATCCCGCGCGGGTTTACGGACTATACACCGACGGATAACTCATTATCCATATGTTTCCGGCTACACAACGAGCATAAAATGGCCAACTCAACCGCCAATACATGGCTCACTAGCCCAAATAACAAGTATCAATCCCAAATCAATTCCAATAAGTAAAACAACTTGTATCAACATAAGTATCAATCTTTACTTTCAAATCCAAGAAGCACTAATCATAGATATACAAGTGTCTATACTTTTTCAACCCCATCCCTCAAAAATATTCATCAATCATGGCAACAAGAGAAAATCCATATTAAATACAAAAAAAGTAATGTGCTGTTCACAAAATGCCAACAATTAATCCAATTACCCTAACTAGTGTATCCATTATCAACCCAAATAAATATAAGCCTATACCAGACACCACAAATTCCCTAGGCATAATATTCTCTCCACACCCAATCAAACACTAAATCCATCAATTTCAATATACAACTAAAAATATGAAATATACACAACCACTCAAATTAGGGTTTTTCTTCCATAGAGCAACTTACTACTTAAATGCATGAAAATAATCAATTCTCAAACACAATACTTGCATTTTTAAGGCATCTAGTAGAAAACCCTACCTCAAATACTAGCACACAAGAGAGATGAGTGAGATGGTGATGAAGGAGAGGCCACAAGCTTGAATCCCTGGATCCCTCCAAGATTCTTGATGTAGACCCAAAATACCCAAGCAAAAGGAGATGGAAGATGATGGCTGTGTGAGTTTGAGAGAGAGAGAGAGAGAGAGAGAGAGAGAAAGAGACACGGCACTGGGAGAGAGAGAGATCGGCACTGCACTGGAAATGGAAACAGAGAGAAAAAGAAAAAGAAAACAGAGAACACTAGTTCTCTCGGTTTCTCTCGGCAATTGGATTTAAGGTGTAAAAGAATTGCACCCTTTCCCCCTCAAGTCTCTAGATTATGGCCTAGCACTTGCATATTGTAACTTCTTGCACTAGAGCCCCTCAACCAACACTTAAACAAGTAATTAGCTCTAAAAAAAATTTCTAACACTAATTGCACAACACATGGGAGCCTTCCAACACACTCGATCAAAGGACCAAAGAATTCGACACGGTCAAGAAAATGCCTACACATGCACTTGCACAACTATATTCAAAAAAAAAAAAGAAAGAAAAAAAAATTCAAGGCTCATAAAATTCAAAGTATTTAAAGTAACACATTTCACATTAAGAAAATATTAAATAAATAAATTTAGACACCGTTCTCTACAACCTCCCCTCCTAAAAAAAATTTCGTCCCCGAAATTTAAATAGCCAAGAGAGGAAGTGGTAATACCTTACGGAGTAAATAACTCAGGGTACTTAGAACGAACTTCCGCCTCTAGCTCCCAAGTAGCCTCCTCGACCCCATGGTAGTTCCACAACACCTTCACCATTGGAATTGTCTTTCCTCGGAGAACTTTTTCACTTGTATCCAAAATCTGGACCAGCTTCTCTTCATAGGAGACATCGCTTTCAATACCCAAATCAACCCAGTCAAGAACATGCGAAGGATCTGGCTCATACTTTCGTAGCATAGACACATGGAAAATGTCATGAACTGCAGATAACTGTGGTGGCAAGGCAAGTAGGTATGCCACCTCCCCAACCTGATCAAGAATCTCAAAAGGCTCAATATATCTTGGTGCTAACTTGCCACTGAGACTAATCAAACTCTTCCGAGGCGATACTTTCAAAAAGACATGATCCCCGACTTCAAACACCAAAGGTCGTCTCCTTCGATCAGAATAACTCTTTTGACGACTTTGTGCCATCATTAGGCATTGACGAATAAGAGCTACATTCTTCGTGGTTTCTTGTACTAAGTCCGGCCCTAAAGGTGTTGTCTCTCCGACATCTGCCCAACAAACTGGTAATCTACATGCCCTGCCGTATAAGGCCTCAAATGGTGCCATCCCTATACTTGATTGGTAACTGTTATTATAGGCAAACTCTGCTAGAGACAAGTGATCCTCCCAAGAACCTCGAAAGTCTAGTACGCAAGCTCGTAGCATATCTTCTAAAATTTGTATTGTGCGCTCGGATTGCCCATCTGTTTGAGGATGAAAGGCCGTGCTAAACAATAAGTCGGTGCCAAGAGTTGATTGTAGACTCTGCCAAAATCTTGATGTAAAACGAGCATCTCTATCTGAAACAATGGATACAGGAACTCCATGAAGTCGTATGATTTCCCGAATATACTTTCTACTAAGCATGTCCACCGTGTCTGTCACACGGATGGGAAGGAAATGAGCGGATTTGGTTAAACGATCTACCACAACCCAAATGGCATCATGCCCTCTCGACGATCTAGGAAGTCCAGTCACAAAGTCCATAGTCACATGCTCCCATTTCCACTCCACCACTGGTAAAGGTTGTAACAATCCCGCAGGATTCCAATGCTCGTCCTTTACCTGTTGACAAGTAAAGCACCTTGACACAAATCGAGCTACATCCTTCTTCATGCCCCTCCACCAAAATTGGCAACGTAAATCATGATACATTTTTGTGCCTCCTGGGTGTACGACAAAACGAGAATGATGAAACTCACGAAGTACATTGTCACGACACAACCTAGGAACAAACACTTTGCCCAAATATCTCAAACTCCGATCAGGGTGAAGAACCCATTCATCTACTTCATTACCATTAGTTATGTTGTCCCGAATTGTTTGAGCCTCGTCATCTTCCTGTTGAGCCTCAATTACTCTAGTGAGTAGTGTAGGTTGTACAACAATATTAAACAAAGTGGCTTGCTTCTCGATCTCGTTGACCTGCAAATTAAATTCGCCAACATCCTCAAGCATTTTCCATTCTCGAATGGCTAGGCTAGCCAAACTGCAAAGAGATTTTTTGCTAAGTGCATCCGCCACAACATTTGCCTTCCCGGGGTGGTAGTGCAAGTCAAAGTCGTAGTCCTCCATATACTCCATCCATCGTCGTTGCCGCAAATTCAAGTCTTTTTGAGAGAAAAGGTACTTAAGGCTCTTATGATCTGAGAACACTTCAAATCTCTCACCGTACAAATAATACCTCCAAATTTTCAAAGCAAAGATCACCGCCGCAAGCTCCAAGTCATGAGTTGGATAATTACGCTCGTGGGTCTTTAATTGCCGAGAACCATAAGCTACAACCTTGCCTTCTTGCATCAAAACACATCCCAAACCATCCCGTGAAGCATCACAATAAATGGAATAACCGAGGCCCCTCTCCAGTATCACTAGAATCGGTGCTGAAGTCAACCTCCTCTTTAACTCCTGAAACGGTTGTTCACAAGCTTCATTCCATATAAATTTTACTCCTTTGAGTGTGAGGCGAGTCATGGGTGCGGCTAAACGTGAAAAGTCCCCCACAAACCGACGGTAGTAACCGGCCAAGCCCAAAAAGCTACGGATTTCAAATACATTCTTCGGTCTCTCCCAATCCATCACGGCTTCTATCTTGGCAGGGTCAACAGTAACTCCATCCTTCGAGACAACGTGGCCAAGGAATTTCACTTCCGAAAGCCAAAACTCACACTTTTCATATTTGGCATAAAGACGATGCTCTCGCAAAAGCTGTAAAGCAATCCTCAAGTGCTTTTCATGTTCCTCCTTTGATGATGAATAAATCAAAATATCATCCACAAACACCACTACAAACCGGTCAAGATAGGCATGAAAAATGCGGTTCATCAAGTCCATAAAAGCTGCTAGAGCGTTTGTCAAACCAAATGGCATCACCAACAACTCATAATGCCCATAACGTGTACGAAAAGCCGTTTTTGCTATGTCCTCCTCCTTGACCTCAATTGATGATATCCCGATCTCAAGTCTATTTTCGAAAAGACACAAGACCCTCTACGTTGGTCAAACAAATCGTCAATTCTAGGTAGAGGATATTTATTCTTGATGCTAACACGATTCAACTTGCGATAATCTATGCAAAGGCGTAATGATCCATCCTTCTTCTTAGCAAACAAGGCTGGAGCTCCCCACGGTGAAGTACTAGGTCGGATAAACCTTTTGTCCAACAATTCTTGGAGTTGCACTTTCAATTCCCTTAGTTCTGCTGGTGCAAATCTATATGGTGTCATAGAAATAGGTGCAGTGCTTGGTATAATATCAATGGAAAATTCAACCTCCCGCTTCGGTGGCAATTCAAAAAGATCCTCTGGAAAGACATCTGGATACTCGCAAACCACTGGTGGCAACTCCCCATGAGTCATGCTACTCTCGTCACTCAAAGTGATGGAAAAGAGATAACTAAGCTCTCCTCGACTACGCAGGGTGTAAAGAGGTGGAGCCAAAGTATCCTCTCGATCCCCGAAAAAATAAAAACAATCACCATTTGGAGTGCACACTGATACTCTTCTTTGGTGACAATCTATAGTAGCCTGATATGCTGACAACCAGTCCATACCCAAAATAACATCAAATGCAGTCATGTCTATCACGATGAAGTCAAACACAAGGCGACGATCCATAACCTCTATCTCACATGATCGACACACTCTATTAAGAATCACTCTACCTCCAACAGGCGTGTCTACAGACAAGAAAGAGTCTAACAAGTCTATTTCCAACCCTAATGCAGTAGCAAAGGCAGAAGATATGAAGGAATGAGATGCACCAGTATCTATAAGTACATTAGCCCAAGTACGAAAGAATAAGAAAGTACCTCGGACCACTGAAGGCCCGGTAGAAGAATCTGGAACTGTAGTAGCTGCAACTGTAAAAACACGGCCCTGCTGACCTCCCGGCCTAGGCTGCTGAACAGAAGGAGCGGTAGTCGCACTATGAGTAGGTTTAGAGCCTTGGGTAGCACGAGATCCCTGAGCAGAAAAAGATTGCTGAGGTGGCCTATAGCCCTGACGGCCTGAAGTGTGCTGTGAAGCTTTGAACTGATGTGACCCAGTCACTCCTTGAGAACTCTGAGCATTAGGACAAAAGCGTTGGATATGCCCCGCCTGACCACATTGGTGACAAATTCGTGCTCCTCCGCTTTGACTCTGATTCTTAAGTGGGCACTCAGACTTTCGATGACCTGGTTGATTGCAATGAAAGCAAAGGAAAACTCCCGAAGCCGACCTCCCGATAGACTGTGCACGTTTCACCGACTCAGTTCCTTGAATTGCATTAGTTGTCTCCCTGCCCCTCTTTCTACTATCAGGTTGAAAAGAAGATCCCACCGCTTGACTTTTGGGCTCCTTGATTTGCTTAGCACATTGAGCATCACCTTCAAGTGCCAAAGCGCATTCAAAGACTTTGGAGTACTTCTTATATCGATGGCCAACAACCCCTTTTCTGATATCGGGGTTAAGACCCCACTCAAATCGCCTCGCCTTCAAGTTCTCAGTAGAAATTGTCTCAAGCGCAAATCGGGAAAGTGCCGTAAACCTTGCTTCATACTCCATAACTGTAGAGTTTCCCTGGGTCAATCCCAAAAATTCTTCCCGCAACGTGTCTTTAACCATCTCTGGAAAATACTTCTTCAGAAATGTTTTCTTGAATGTGGCCCAAGTCATACCCGCCACACCTCCAGTGTTCTCAACTGACTCCCACCAAAGAGCAGCGGCATCCTCCAAGTGATAGGCAGCAAAGGACACCCTCAAGTCATCCTCTGTGATCTGCAAAGTATCCAAGGTCTTACTTATCTTGGACAACCAACTATCCGCGGCAATGGGGTCGGGCTCCCCCTTAAAAATAGGTGGCGTCATACGACGAAACTCCCTCATGGCAGAAATGGCACGAGACTCTGGCTCCCCAGGAAGAGATCGTTGTGCCTGCCGTGGTGTGGTGTTGGCCATACGCTGGAGAGCCTCGGTAAATGCTCTCATCATTTGAGCTCCATCAAAGTTCTCTTGTGGAGCCGGAGTTTCTCCTCCGTCAACTGCGCTAGCTGCCTCTCGGATAGGCTCTCTAGTTCTTCTCTTAGCTCTTGGGGGTTGCACTCTAGCCCCTCGTGCTACACCTCTCCCACGACCACGTCCACGTGCCATCCCACTAAACAAGAGGCAAAGGCAAATAAACTTAATCGCCATTCAAATGATTCTCAATTCTAATGTCCAGTGATCGAACACACAAAGCTCTTACCTCAAAAAACAAAATCACTTCATACTACATAGCATGTTATCACTCCGAGACACTTAAGCATGTGAAGAAGAATATGCCATCTAAAGGAACATGTTAACCACGTAAGCATACAAGAACACATAACACTTGTAAATTACGTAACATTCTCACAACTTAATATACGTAGTGTCCATGCAATTTCATGTCCCCATCATTTCCCATGGTCCTGATGTATTCAAACCTGGTTAGCTATGATACCATTCTGTCACGCCCTGCTTATAATAATTCGGCAATGATTTTATCCTCAATAAAATAAATAATTTTACAAAATAATGAAGAACAATTCTCTTTGTCACTCTACCATGCAATGAATTATAAGTCTAACCAAATTAAAAGAAGCATGACAAGCTATCCACTTCCAAATGTTTCAATTCTTGATTAGCCACCAAGGCACCAAAACACCACTTAAACCAAACAACTCCAATTACAAGAGGGGATACAAGTTTTCCTTTTTCTTTGCCAAAACGACATAACAAAGCATTTCTAGAGAAGAGTTTAACATTCATCATTACATTCCCAAAGTCAAAAACATATACATGTAGTCAAAAGATGGCCTTCAAGACCCAACAAAATATCATGTAGATCGACTCGCCAAAGTACAAAAGATATCACCATCACCGTGCCGTCAAAGCGTATCCTTGCCTTTCGAACCTGTAAGGTAGGGGTGAGCACGACCGCTCACACATAATCTACTAGAAACTAAAAGATGCAGGTGACATGTTTGAAAATATGAATGCTCATGCTAGCTAGACACAACTCTTAATGAATATAATAAGCTCGAAAAGATGAAACCAAAATTCCTCAAACAAAAATCAAGTCAACACGTTAAACTAAATACGAGAAAATAAGAGCACATAAAACCAAGGTCCAAGTTATCACAGTTGTGTACCAATCCTAGGTGACTGATCAGGTCCCTAAATCATCCAAATTTATGGGCTACTAACCCAAAGGCCTATGGGGCACCTTATCCCGCGCGGGTTTACGGACTATACACCGATGGATAACTCATTATCCATATGTTTCCGGCTACACAACGAGCATAAAATGGCCAACTCAACCGCCAATACATGGCTCACTAGCCCAAATAACAAGTATCAATCCCAAATCAATTCCAATAAGTAAAACAACTTGTATCAACATAAGTATCAATCTTTACTTTCAAATCCAAGAAGCACTAATCATAGATATACAAGTGTCTATACTTTTTCAACCCCATCCCTCAAAAATATTCATCAATCATGGCAACAAGAGAAAATCCATATCAAATACAAAAAAAGTAATGTGCTCTTCACAAAATGCCAACAATTAATCCAATTACCCTAACTAGTGTATCCATTATCAACCCAAATAAATATAAGCCTATACCAGACACCACAAATTCCCTAGGCGTAATATTCTCTCCACACCCAATCAAACACTAAATCCATCAATTTCAATATACAACTAAAAATATGAAATATACACAACCACTCAAATTAGGGTTTTTCTTCCATAGAGCAACTTACTACTTAAATGCATGAAAATAATCAATTCTCAAACACAATACTTGCATTTTTAAGGCATCTAGTAGAAAACCCTACCTCAAATACTAGCACACAAGAGAGATGAGTGAGATGGTGATGAAGGAGAGCCCACAAGCTTGAATCCCTAGATCCCTCCAAGATTCTTGATGTAGACCCAAAATACCCAAGCAAAAGGAGATGGAAGATGATGGCTGTGTGAGTTTGAGAGAGAGAGAGAGAGAGAAAGAGACACGGCACTGGGAGAGAGAGAGATCGGCACTGCACCGGAAATGGAAACAGAGAGAAAAAGAAAAAGAAAACAGAGAACACTAGTTCTCTCGGTTTCTCTTGGCAATTGGATTTAAGGTGTAAAAGAATTACACCCTTTCCCCCTCAAGTCTCTAGATTATGGCCTAGCACTTGCATGTTATAACTTCTTGCACTAGAGCCCCTCAACCAACACTTAAACAAGTAATTAGCTCTGAAAAAAATTTCTAACACTAATTGCACAACACATGGGAGCCTCCCAACACACTCGATCAAAGGACCAAAGAATTCGACACGGTCAAGAAAATGCCTACACATGCACCTGCACAACTATATTCAAAAAAAAAAAGAAAGAAAAAAAAATTCAAGGCTCGTAAAATTCAAAGTATTTAAAGTAACACATTTCACATTAAGAAAATATTAAATAAATAAATTTAGACACCGTTCTCTACAGAGATGGTAAGAGAGATGAAGAGAAAAGGATAAGGAAATGGGAAGTGGTGGTGGGGTGCATATAGGCCGGGTGAGGGTGAGTGGAGGAGGGAAATGATTGAGCTTTGAAATTTTGAAATTGGAGGTTGAATTTTGAAGTTTGAATTTTGAAGGTTTGGGGTTGGTTGCCGGGGCCCCCTTGCAGGTATGGGTGAAGGCCGGGTCCCCCTCGGTTTTGGCTAACACTTGTCGCTCTCCTGGAAAATCTATCCAAAATGGTTCCTAAAAACAAAATGTCTATCGGCAGAGGGTTACAATACCCGTAATCAAAGAAAATCACTATCCTTTAGCAACTTGCGCCAACTAAAATAATTGTCCTTTGTAATAAGGGTTTCATTTACTAAAGAATAGTAGGCAACAATATTCTTTTGAAAGAAACAATCTTTTTATAGATAAAAGAGAGATACAATCATAAGCATAGAATTCTACTACAAAGCAAATGACACGATTCCTCCTAATACAAGTGGAAAGATCCTACATACTCTTAATACATGGTCTAAGGTCGTACCCACACAAGTGCGACTACAACTCTCGGGACCTTATTTTAAAACTACGACTCTACTACTGTGGTGGAGTAAGTCCAAAATACACTCGTAACTCCTCCTTCCATTCCTTCTCCTTCTTCTCGAGTCAATACTCCTCATTGTCGGGCATCCTCGACAACGTCACTAAGTGATAAACGTAGGGTCTCCACGTCCATGGTCTCAGCTAAAGGTGACACGAGGATAATCTCGAAGGTGTGCTCACCAGTGGCAAGGTCAAATATACCCAAGTGGGGTATAGGGATGTAACTTTCGGGTGCAAGCAGAGCCTTGTACGTAAGCAGGTCCGCAAAGGTGAACGGTGTAGCAGGGGTACAGCTTGCCATATCTACAATAATAAGAAAAATTATATGTTAGACTTATCGGTGTGAAAGGGTAGTCTCGTAAAGACACATGTAAACAATGAACACGTATAAAAGAATTGCATGATTCCATTACTTAGGGAAAACAAGTACATCATAGGTGGTTTATAGTAGCCTTAAGCTTGATACATCAAGAGTCCTACATTTTCCTATTTTACATCAAAAGGCCTAACAACAGTGATCCTAGTTTAAAAGATCCTACATCCCAAAGGATTACAACTATTGCTAGGTTTATTTAGGGACTCCTAGATAGTATTCTTGGCTTCAGGGTCAGGCTAGAACTTCGTCCTCCTCGGGCTCATCCTTATTCTCACTAGCTTCTCCTTCCTTAGTCACCTCATGAGCAACCTTCTTATCTCCGGTTTCTTCTTCACCATACGTAAAGTTTTCCATCAGGGGGAGGGCTCCAAAGAATACACAGAAGGCACACAGGATTGGGAACATTACAGGAAACCAAGGGTCATCTTCCACAGGGGTAGGGGTATGATGCTGTACTTTTTTGAAATCACGGATTTCTGCGAGTATCATGACAATGTAGTCAGGCTTCTCCATCAGTCGGATGGTCATAGTTTCTAGGGTGACCTCGAGTTGGTGAGCTCCAACTATCAGGTTGGTTAGGTGATCCATCTACAAGGGAAAGTTTAAAACTTCAATTAGTAACGTTTAAGACGTAGTTTGATAGTGCTAAGGAACATTGAAATTTCTATGTTCCACATTCGATCCTTGATTTAAGTCATCATCCAATTGTTCGGGAATTCCCAGCTCGGTGGTACTGCCAATTTCCACACCTTGCTTCAATCCGAAGATTGTTTTGTCAGAATTCCACCCAATTTGGGACGGTAAACTTAAACTCAAGCCTCGTTTGTGCAACGGTCAAACTTATCTCATAGGCTACCCATTCTACCCATGGCCGAGTGTTGAGCCTAAAGCTCTGATACCAACTCTGTAACGGCCCGAATTTTGGGTACGTTAAATAAACATTTTTATTGAATAAACTAAAGAGAGTCTAGCTCATTATTACACATAATTCTCACAAGAGTACTTTTATTCAACAAAAGGGGGGTTAATCTAAGGTTAACTACCTTCGCCTCTTCCTCCATCCTTGCAAGCTCCTCGGCTCCAAGGCCTCCAAAGTGTACTGTTCATGCCGCTCATCTATAAAATCGACACATTATACCAAATGCCGCCCAGATAATATGTCAGGGTCACCACAAAGGTAACACCGTGAGCTACAGAAGCTCAATAGAATAATCCAACCCGCTAAACCATAACTTATAACACGAAGGTACATAGGCAATTACACATGCTCATTCAACAACATAATTAACAATGACACATCCGCATTCATTATCTTGCCTACGTTGGTGTCATGCCTTTCTTTGTTTCTCCTACGCGACTCATCGTAAACCGTGTCACCATTTCCAAATCAACATTTTGAAAATCATTTTTAATTCTTTATTACCAACGGGCTACCAAGTCCAACCACGTTATCAAATCTTGCTTTGGCTCCTCTCCGCGGATAACCAAGCCCAATTACCAATGAAGCTACCACGTCCGGCTCCGTTAGCAATCTACACAATGGACTACTAAGTCCGGCCTCATTGCGGTTTTCGCAAGTCTACACAAAGGGCTACCAAGTCCGGCCATTATGTAGTTTCGAAAATATTTTACCAAGTCCAATTATTTCCTTTATCCACACCCTAGGTGACATGTTTCTACTTTCTCGATTTTCGTGTCTCGTAATCATGCATAGACTCCGCGGCGGAACAAATCACTTTAAAGAAATCTTGAAACCAGACTAGCAAGATCATCCAATTCTATATTACCTAATCGTACTCAAATTATTCCTTAAAACATAACGCCACATGTACGGACGCCCTTGGAGTGGAAAGCCACTTATGCTTTATCAACAACAAGTAATGCAAGCAAATATACATACATGCTCATAATCATCCTCAAGACAATAATATATTACCAAAATCCGTTCTTTCTTCCTTTGTGGAGTTTTCAAAACAACATATGTTTATTGACGAGTTCATACATGAACAAGCAACTATCACGAGATCAAGCAATCAAGTAATCATAAGATCAAAGTAAACTACGTAAAATAAATCATGCTACACATATGGCTTCATGTTCATACAATACAATATACTTAGAGGAAGTAGTTAAGAAAAGTCTACATTTAACTCAAACATGCATACAACTATACTTAGGATAAGTAGGTTCGAAGAACTCTACCGTTCTTCTTGGCAGTAGGGTGGCTACGGGAATTTCGTCGAAGTAACGGCTTACGGTGGACTTCCGGTAGCTTCGAAAGAGAAAGGTTTCTCTCGAAACTAAATCTTGACTATACTACTAAACTCTTATGGATCGAAGGGTGGTGGAGTGGTGGTTTAGTGGCGGCTTAGGATGAGTTTCTTGAAGAACAAGAGAAGAACTTCAAGAACACTCAAGAACAAAGCGAGAACAAGCAAGAACACTAAGCTTTCTAGAGAGAGAAGTTGAATGGTGAAGGTGTGAGTTGAAAGGCATGGAATGGATGCTATTTATAGGCAAAATGGAGCTTCCCCCTCACTCCACTTGGCCGCCATGTCTCTCTCTCTCTTCCCCATGGATTTGCTCCATGGTCTAGTCTTGTCAATCAATAGTACTCCAACCAAGTGCCATAGGTCAAATAGTGTTCAAGTACAACCCACATGTCAAAGTACAACTCACATGCACTTCACTCTCCCCCTCTCTCTCATTCGGCCATCTCTCTCCCTCTCTCTTCCATGGATTTGTTCCATGGTCTTGTCTTGTCAAGCCAAAGCACAACAACAAGTGCAACTTGGTCAAATAGTGTTCAAGTACTCCCACATGTCAAAGTACAACACACATACACTTCATTCTCCCTCTCTCCCAACCGTCCTTTCTCTCTCTCTCTCTCCCTCCTATTCGGCCATCTCTCTCTCTCTCTCCCATGGATTTGTTCCATGGTCTTGTCTTGTCAAGCCAAAGTACAACAACAAGTGCAACTTGGTCAATAGTGTCAAAGTACAATGCACATGTCCAAGTACAACACACTTGCACCTTACTCTCCCTCTCCCTCTCATTCGGCCCTCTCTCTCTCTCTTGGTCAAAGTACTATCACGTACATATATATATATATATATCTATATGCACATTTATGGAAAGAACAAGGAAAGTAAGGACAAACTCACTTAAATGCACACAAGGCTAAGATTGTTCTTTTTGTAGGAGAAAGGACACATGACTAGTCTTGTCATGCTATAGTACTCCAACCAATTGCCAACTAGGTTAATAGTGTTCCAAGTACACCCACATGTCAAAATACAACTCACACACACCTCACTCTCCCTCTCCCTATTCGGCCACTCTCTCTCTCCTCTCCAATAGTTTTGTTTCATAGTCTTGTCTTGTCAAGCCAAAGTACAACAACAAGTGCAACTTGGTCAATAGTGTCAAAGTACAATGCACATGTCCAAGTACATCACACTTGCACCTTACTCTCCCTCTCCCTCTCATTCGGCCTCTCTCTCTCTCTTGGTCATACTATCATGTACATATATATATATATATATATATATATATATATACACATTTATGGAAAGAACAAGGAAGGTAAGGACAAGACTGCTTAAATGCACACATGGCTTATGATTATTCTTTTTGTAGGAGAAAGTACTATCATATCTTTCACCAAGAATCCCATAGGAATATTGGACAATGCTATTATCCAAGGGATAATGATTTTCCTAATGGTTATTGTCCAAGGGTCTAATAATTACCCTAGCATGTAATAACCAATGGTCCAAAGAAGTAATAATGAAGGAACACATGACTTGTCTTGTCATCCTATTTGGCAATCTTAACATCTATTGTCCAATGGGTAGAGCTTTTCCTAGCATGTAATAACCAATGGTCCAAGGAAAGTCATCATGAAGTACAATGCTAGACTATTCCAACTACTAGTCAAACTTGGTCTTCTCCCTAACAACTATTGTCCAATGGTCAAAGATCTTCCTAGCATGTAATAACCAATGGATAAATATTTTCCTAGAACTTATCATCCAATGGATAAAGATCACCCTAGCATCTATCGTCCAATGGATAAAGATTACCCTAGCATGTAATAACCAATGGTCCAAGGAAAGTCATCATGAAGTACAATGTTTGCTTTTGACTAGACTATTCCAACTACTAGTCAAACTTGGTCTACTTCCTAACAACTATTGTCCAATGGTCAAAGATCTTCCTAGCATGTATTAACCAATGGATAAACATTAAAAAGGGTAAAATGGTCCATCTAGGGTTAGGGCAACCTAATTAGGTTTGGAATCCAAGTGATTAGGTTAAATGGGCATTAGGCTATTCTAACTAATCGGTTAAAGACTAACGATACTTAATCTAGGCTTTCATTGCTCGAGTGGTATCTTGGGTTTTATTTAGTAGGAAATCGCCTAATAACGGAATATTAAAGCCCGACGGTGCCAAACGCCAAGGCAAGCGTGAGCATGGCCCAAGGCAACCTGGTGGCAAAGCGGTGGCGGTGGTACAAAAAATGGCCTAAACAAAGGCTAAGCGCACTGGTGGCAAAGCGGCCAAAATGGTACAAACAAGGCTAAGGTAGCCTGGTGGCAAAGCGGTGGCGGTGGCCAAATGACCGGTGGCCAAACAAAGGCTAAGGCGGCAGAGCCACGCAGCTGCTGTGGCCAAAGCTTAATGGCCAACAAAGGGCCAAGCGCCCGATAGCTGCAGCGGCGGTAGCTAAGGCAAGGTCGAGCAAAGCGCCAAAGAACGCCAAGGCAAAAGCAAGCGCGACCCGACGCCAAGGCGTAACCCAATGGCGCCAGCAGAGCAAGGCAGCCCAGGAACGCCAAGGCAAAAGCAAGCGCAACCCGACGCCAAGGCGAAAGCACGATGGCGACCCGACGCCTAGGCTAGGCAGCCGCGACAGCGAGCCGACGCTTAGGCGAGGCAGGCGCGACAATGAGCCGACGCCAAGGCAAGACAGCCCCCAGGGAGCCGACGCCGAGGCGAGGCAGCCCGACGAGCCGACGCCAAAGCAAGGCAGGCGCGATAGTGAGCCGACGCCAAAGGCAAGGCAGGCCCGACAATGAGCCGACGCCAAGGCAAGGCAGCCGACAATGAGCCGATGCCAAGGCAAGGCAGCCCCGTCGACGCCAAGGCAAGGCCGGCCCGACAGAGACCCGATGCCTAGGCGAGGCAGGCCTAACAAAGACCTGATGCCTAGGTAGCCTAGCCAAGCAAAAGCAAGGCAATCAAGCCAACGGTCAAGGCAAAGACCAAAAATTTCTACTAACCACTTCGGCATCGATGCAACGCTCTCCAGGTTAGGAAAATGTAACTAAGCCAAACGGTAGTTGTGGTTTGCTAACTAATCGGTTAAAACTAACTATGCTTGCTAAGTAGGATTTCCAACCGAGAAATATAATTTAAAGTTATTATTTACTTACAAGGAAAAATATACGAGTACGTTTACAAGTATACTAGTCAGGGAGAAGGACTAAATTGTCCGGAGTAAAATGATTCAATTTTACAAGTTTCAAATCTAATTATGACGGATTATTAATCGCTAAAAGGGATTTATAAAACAAATAAAGAATTTTCAAATATAACAAAAAAATTTTATAAGTCAATAACGACCGATTTTTGGATGTTAAAAATGAAATCCAAGTATTAAAATAAAATTCAAATTTTTAACGAAATGTTTATTGACCAAAAATCAGGGTCGTTACAACCTATCCCCCTTAAAATAATTTCGTCCTCGAAATTGGTGCGTGACTACGGATTAGGCTTAGTCGCTATACTGGCCTCGGAATCGTCGTCTATCCCCCTTAAAAGAAGCAAGTCACTCTTAAGTCGCAGGTTAGGCGTAGGTTGGCTATTTCTAGTCCGCACTCACTACTCACTTTAGACTAACAACTGCACTCTCCCGAAATGGTGGTGTTACTCGAACTTAGGGGTTTTGTTATGAAGTTAGCACGCAATGAACAAGACAGATTGTGGTAGACAAGCAAATAAAATTTCTTAAGATAACATAAGATCAACATACTACATGCCTAAAGGCATCATTAGGTACACGAAAAAGTAAGGAAAAGCAGATAATAATGGCTATGGTGCCATTGACGTGCCTCTTCCTACCACCTATCATTGAAGGCTTGGATCAAACGATGTTCGTATTCCCTTACAAACACCTCGAGTGCGATGTTCACAGCGAGAACGCAGCACCAGAAGGTGCGGAGGCGGTTTCCTACCGAACCACCGTGGCATGCCCATTGTCAGCACGACACAGAACAGGAGGAAGATGAAGGGTTGCAACCGTAGCGCTTGGGTTGTTAGGGTGAGTTCGGTTCGCTCGATTTCTCGAAACGCGGCGTCTTCCGGAAATCCTCGTCGTCGGGTGGCCATGGATAGTTTAGGTGTTAAAAACTGTCACGCCCCGCTTATAATAATTCGGCAATGATTTTATCCTCAATAAAATAAATAATTTTACAAAATAATGAAGAACAATTCTCTTTGTACCATGCAATGAATTATAAGTCTAACCAAATTAAAAGAAGCATGACAAGCTATCCACTTCCAAATGTTTCAATTCTTGATTAGCCACCAAGGCACCAAAACACCACTTAAACCAAACAACTCCAATTACAAGAGGGGATACAAGTTTTCCTTTTTCTTTGCCAAAACGACATAACAAAGCATTTCTAGAGAAGAGTTTAACATTCATCATTACATTCCCAAAGTCAAAAACATATACATGTAGTCAAAAGATGGCCTTCAAGACCCAACAAAATATCATGTAGATCGACTCGCCAAAGTACAAAAGATATCACCATCACCGTGCCGTCAAAGCGTATCCTTGCCTTTCGAACCTGTAAGGTAGGGGTGAGCACGACCGCTCACACATAATCTACTAGAAACTAAAAGATGCAGGTGACATGTTTGAAAATATGAATGCTCATGCTAGCTAGACACAACTCTTAATGAATATAATAAGCTCGAAAAGATGAAACCAAAATTCCTCAAACAAAAATCAAGTCAACACGTTAAACTAAATACGAGAAAATAAGAGCACATAAAACCAAGGTCCAAGTTATCACAGTTGTGTACCAATCCTAGGCGACTGATCAGGTCCCTAAATCATCCAAATTTATGGGCTACTAACCCAAAGGCCTATGGGGCACCTTATCCCGCGCGGGTTTACGGACTATACACCGACGGATAACTCATTATCCATATGTTTCCGGCTACACAACGAGCATAAAATGGCCAACTCAACCGCCAATACATGGCTCACTAGCCCAAATAACAAGTATCAATCCCAAATCAATTCCAATAAGTAAAACAACTTGTATCAACATAAGTATCAATCTTTACTTTCAAATCCAAGAAGCACTAATCATAGATATACAAGTGTCTATACTTTTTCAACCCCATCCCTCAAAAATATTCATCAATCATGGCAACAAGAGAAAATCCATATTAAATACAAAAAAAGTAATGTGCTCTTCACAAAATGCCAACAATTAATCCAATTACCCTAACTAGTGTATCCATTATCAACCCAAATAAATATAAGCCTATACCAGACACCACAAATTCCCTAGGCATAATATTCTCTCCACACCCAATCAAACACTAAATCCATCAATTTCAATATACAACTAAAAATATGAAATATACACAACCACTCAAATTAGGGTTTTTCTTCCATAGAGCAACTTACTACTTAAATGCATGAAAATAATCAATTCTCAAACACAATACTTGCATTTTTAAGGCATCTAGTAGAAAACCCTACCTCAAATACTAGCACACAAGAGAGATGAGTGAGATGGTGATGAAGGAGAGGCCACAAGCTTGAATCCCTGGATCCCTCCAAGATTCTTGATGTAGACCCAAAATACCCAAGCAAAAGGAGATGGAAGATGATGGCTGTGTGAGTTTGAGAGAGAGAGAGAGAGAGAGAGAGAGAGAGAGAGAGAGAAAGAGACACGGCACTGGGAGAGAGAGAGATCGGCACTGCACTGGAAATGGAAACAGAGAGAAAAAGAAAAAGAAAACAGAGAACACTAGTTCTCTCGGTTTCTCTCGGCAATTGGATTTAAGGTGTAAAAGAATTGCACCCTTTCCCCCTCAAGTCTCTAGATTATGGCCTAGCACTTGCATATTGTAACTTCTTGCACTAGAGCCCCTCAACCAACACTTAAACAAGTAATTAGCTCTAAAAAAAATTTCTAACACTAATTGCACAACACATGGGAGCCTTCCAACACACTCGATCAAAGGACCAAAGAATTCGACACGGTCAAGAAAATGCCTACACATGCACTTGCACAACTATATTCAAAAAAAAAAAAGAAAGAAAAAAAAATTCAAGGCTCATAAAATTCAAAGTATTTAAAGTAACACATTTCACATTAAGAAAATATTAAATAAATAAATTTAGACACCGTTCTCTACAACCTCCCCTCCTAAAAAAAATTTCGTCCCCGAAATTTAAATAGCCAAGAGAGGAAGTGGTAATACCTTACGGAGTAAATAACTCAGGGTACTTAGAACGAACTTCCGCCTCTAGCTCCCAAGTAGCCTCCTCGACCCCATGGTAGTTCCACAACACCTTCACCATTGGAATTGTCTTTCCTCGGAGAACTTTTTCACTTGTATCCAAAATCTGTACTGGCTTCTCTTCATAGGAGACATCGCTTTCAATACCCAAATCAATCCAGTCAAGAACATGCGAAGGCTCTGGCTCATACTTTCGTAGCATAAACACATGGAAAATGTCATGAACTCCAGATAACTGTGGTGGCAAGGCAAGTCGGTATGCCACCTCCCCAACCTTATCAAGAATCTCAAAAGGCCCAATATATCTTGGTGCTAACTTGCCACTGAGACTAAATCTCTTTAAACGCTTCCGAGGCGATACTTTCAAAAAGACATGATCCCCGACTTCAAACACCAAAGGTCGTCTCCTTCGATCAGAATAACTCTTTTGACGACTTTGTGCCGTCATCAGGCGTTGACGAATAAGAGCTACATTCTTCGTGGTTTCTTGTACTAAGTCCGGCCCTAAAGGTGTTGTCTCTCCGACATCTGCCCAACAAACTGGTAATCTACATGCCCTGCCGTATAAGGCCTCAAATGGTGCCATCCCTATACTTGATTGGTAACTGTTATTATAGGCAAACTCTGCTAGAGACAAGTGATCCTCCCAAGAACCTCGAAAGTCTAGTACGCAAGCTCGTAGCATATCTTCTAAAATTTGTATTGTGCGCTCGGATTGCCCATCTGTTTGAGGATGAAAGGCCGTGCTAAACAATAAGTCGGTGCCAAGAGTTGATTGTAGACTCTGCCAAAATCTTGATGTAAAACGAGCATCTCTATCTGAAACAATGGATACAGGAACTCCATGAAGTCGTATGATTTCCCGAATATACTTTCTACTAAGCATGTCCACCGTGTCTGTCACACGGATGGGAAGGAAATGAGCGGATTTGGTTAAACGATCTACCACAACCCAAATGGCATCATGCCCTCTCGACGATCTAGGAAGTCCAGTCACAAAGTCCATAGTCACATGCTCCCATTTCCACTCCACCACTGGTAAAGGTTGTAACAATCCCGCAGGATTCCAATGCTCGTCCTTTACCTGTTGACAAGTAAAGCACCTTGACACAAATCGAGCTACATCCTTCTTCATGCCCCTCCACCAAAATTGGCAACGTAAATCATGATACATTTTTGTGCCTCCTGGGTGTACGACAAAACGAGAATGATGAAACTCACGAAGTACATTGTCACGACACAACCTAGGAACAAACACTTTGCCCAAATATCTCAAACTCCGATCAGGGTGAAGAACCCATTCATCTACTTCATTACCATTAGTTATGTTGTCCCGAATTGTTTGAGCCTCGTCATCTTCCTGTTGAGCCTCAATTACTCTAGTGAGTAGTGTAGGTTGTACAACAATATTAAACAAAGTGGCTTGCTTCTCGATCTCGTTGACCTGCAAATTAAATTCGCCAACATCCTCAAGCATTTTCCATTCTCGAATGGCTAGGCTAGCCAAACTGCAAAGAGATTTTCTGCTAAGTGCATCCGCCACAACATTTGCCTTCCCGGGGTGGTAGTGCAAGTCAAAGTCGTAGTCCTCCATATACTCCATCCATCGTCGTTGCCGCAAATTCAAGTCTTTTTGAGAGAAAAGGTACTTAAGGCTCTTATGATCTGAGAACACTTCAAATCTCTCACCGTACAAATAATACCTCCAAATTTTCAAAGCAAAGATCACCGCCGCAAGCTCCAAGTCATGAGTTGGATAATTACGCTCGTGGGTCTTTAATTGCCGAGAACCATAAGCTACAACCTTGCCTTCTTGCATCAAAACACATCCCAAACCATCCCGTGAAGCATCACAATAAATGGAATAACCGAGGCCCCTCTCCAGTATCACTAGAATCGGTGCTGAAGTCAACCTCCTCTTTAACTCCTGAAACGGTTGTTCACAAGCTTCATTCCATATAAATTTTACTCCTTTGAGTGTGAGGCGAGTCATGGGTGCGGCTAAACGTGAAAAGTCCCCCACAAACCGACGGTAGTAACCGGCCAAGCCCAAAAAGCTACGGATTTCAAATACATTCTTCGGTCTCTCCCAATCCATCACGGCTTCTATCTTGGCAGGGTCAACAGTAACTCCATCCTTCGAGACAACGTGGCCAAGGAATTTCACTTCCGAAAGCCAAAACTCACACTTTTCATATTTGGCATAAAGACGATGCTCTCGTAAAAGTTGTAAAGCAATTCTTAAGTGCTCCTCATGTTCCTCCTTTGATGTTGAATAAATCAAAATATCATCGACAAACACCACTACAAACCGGTCAAGATAGGCATGAAAAATGCGGTTCATCAAGTCCATAAAAGCTGCTGGAGCGTTCGTCAAACCAAATGGCATCACCAGAAACTCATAATGCGCATAACGTGTACGAAAAGCCGTTTTTGCTATGTCCTCCTCCTTGGCCTCAATTGATGATATCCTGATTTCAAGTCTATTTTCGAAAAGACATAAGACCCTCCAAGTTGGTCAAACAAATCGCCAATTCTAGGTAGAGGATATTTATTCTTGATGGTAACACGATTCAACTTGCGATAATCTATGCAAAGGCGTAATGATCCATCCTTCTTCTTAGCAAACAGAGCTGGAGCTCCCCACGGTGAAGTACTAGGTCGGATAAACCTTTTGTCCAACAATTCTTGGAGTTGCATTTTCAATTCCCTTAGCTCTGCTGGTGCAAATCTATATGGTGTCATAGAAATAGGTGCAGTGCCAGGTATAATATCAATGGAAAATTCAACCTCCCGCTTCGGTGGCAATTCAAAAAGATCCTCTGGAAAGACATCTGGATACTCGCAAACCACTGATGACAACTCCCCATGAGTCATGCTACCCTCGTCACTCAAGGTGATGGAGAAGAGATAACTAAGCTCTCCTCGACTACGCAAGGTGTAAAGAGGTGGAGCCAAAGTATCCACTCGATCACCGAAAAAAATAAAAACAATCACGATTTGGAGTGCACACTAATACTCTTCTTCGGTGACAATCTATAGTAGCCTGGTATGCTGACAACCAGTCTATACCCAAAATAACATCAAATGCAGTCATGTCTATCACGATGAAGTCAAACACAAGGCGACGATCCATAACCTCTATCTCACATGATCGACACACTCTATTAAGAATCACTCTACCTCCAACAGGCGTGTCTACAGACAAGAAAGAGTCTAACAAGTCTATTTCCAACCCTAATGCAGTAGCAAAGGCAGAAGATATGAAGGAATGAGATGCACCAGTATCTATAAGTACATTAGCCCAAGTACGAAAGAATAAGAAAGTACCTCGGACCACTGAAGGCCCGGTAGAAGAATCTGGAACTGTAGTAGCTGCAACTGTAAAAACACGGCCCTGCTGACCTCCCGGCCTAGGCTGCTGAACAGAAGGAGCGGTAGTCGCACTATGAGTAGGTTTAGAGCCTTGGGTAGCACGAGATCCCTGAGCAGAAAAAGATTGCTGAGGTGGCCTATAGCCCTGACGGCCTGAAGTGTGCTGTGAAGCTTTGAACTGATGTGACCCAGTCACTCCTTGAGAACTCTGAGCATTAGGACAAAAGCGTTGGATATGCCCCGCCTGACCACATTGGTGACAAATTCGTGCTCCTCCGCTTTGACTCTGATTCTTAAGTGGGCACTCAGACTTTCGATGACCTGGTTGATTGCAATGAAAGCAAAGGAAAACTCCCGAAGCCGACCTCCCGATAGACTGTGCACGTTTCACCGACTCAGTTCCTTGAATTGCATTAGTTGTCTCCCTGCCCCTCTTTCTACTATCAGGTTGAAAAGAAGATCCCACCGCTTGACTTTTGGGCTCCTTGATTTGCTTAGCACATTGAGCATCACCTTCAAGTGCCAAAGCGCATTCAAAGACTTTGGAGTACTTCTTATATCGATGGCCAACAACCCCTTTTCTGATATCGGGGTTAAGACCCCACTCAAATCGCCTCGCCTTCAAGTTCTCAGTAGAAATTGTCTCAAGCGCAAATCGGGAAAGTGCCGTAAACCTTGCTTCATACTCCATAACCGTAGAGTTTCCTTGGGTCAATCCCAAAAATTCTTCCCGCAACGTGTCTTTAACCATCTCTGGAAAATACTTCTTCAGAAATGTTTTCTTGAATGTGGCCCAAGTCATACCCGCCACACCTCCAGTGTTCTCAACTGACTCCCACCAAAGAGCAGCGGCATCCTCCAAGTGATAGGCAGCAAAGGACACCCTCAAGTCATCCTCTGTGATCTGCACAGTATCCAAGGTCTTACTTATCTTGGACAACCAACTATCCGCGGCAATGGGGTCGGGCTCCCCCCCTAAAAATAGGTGGCGTCATACGACGAAACTCCCTCATGGCAGAAATGGCACGAGACTCTGGCTCCCCAGGAAGAGATCGTTGTGCCTGCCGTGGTGTGGTGTTGGCCATACGCTGGAGAGCCTCGGTAAATGCTCTCATCATTTGAGCTCCATCAAAGTTCTCTTGTGGAGCCGGAGTTTCTCCTCCGTCAACTGCGCTAGCTGCCTCTCGGATAGGCTCTCTAGTTCTTCTCTTAGCTCTTGGGGGTTGCACTCTAGCCCCTCGTGCTACACCTCTCCCACGACCACGTCCACGTGCCATCCCACTAAACAAGAGGCAAAGGCAAATAAACTTAATCGCCATTCAAATGATTCTCAATTCTAATGTCCAGTGATCGAACACACAAAGCTCTTACCTCAAAAAACAAAATCACTTCATACTACATAGCATGTTATCACTCCGAGACACTTAAGCATGTGAAGAAGAATATGCCATCTAAAGGAACATGTTAACCACGTAAGCATACAAGAACACATAACACTTGTAAATTACGTAACATTCTCACAACTTAATATACGTAGTGTCCATGCAATTTCATGTCCCCATCAGTTCCCATGGTCCTGAGGTATTCAAACCTGGTTAGCTCTGATACCATTCTGTCACGCCCTGCTTATAATAATTCGGCAATGATTTTATCCTCAATAAAATAAATAATTTTACAAAATAATGAAGAACAATTCTCTTTGTCACTCTACCATGCAATGAATTATAAGTCTAACCAAATTAAAAGAAGCATGACAAGCTGTCCACTTCCAAATGTTTCAATTCTTGATTAGCCACCAAGGCACCAAAACACCACGTAAACCAAACAACTCCAATTACAAGAGGGGATACAAGTTTTCCTTTTTCTTTGCCAAAACGACATAACAAAGCATTTCTAGAGAAGAGTTTAACATTCATCATTACATTCCCAAAGTCAAAAACATATACATGTAGTCAAAAGATGGCCTTCAAGACCCAACAAAATATCATGTAGATCGACTCGCCAAAGTACAAAAGATATCACCATCACCGTGCCGTCAAAGCGTATCCTTGCCTTTCGAACCTGTAAGGTAGGGGTGAGCACGACCGCTCACACATAATCTACTAGAAACTAAAAGATGCAGGTGACATGTTTGAAAATATGAATGCTCATGCTAGCTAGACACAACTCTTAATGAATATAATAAGCTCGAAAAGATGAAACCAAAATTCCTCAAACAAAAATCAAGTCAACACGTTAAACTAAATACGAGAAAATAAGAGCACATAAAACCAAGGTCCAAGTTATCACAGTTGTGTACCAATCCTAGGTGACTGATCAGGTCCCTAAATCATCCAAATTTATGGGCTACTAACCCAAAGGCCTATGGGGCACCTTATCCCGCGCGGGTTTACGGACTATACACCGATGGATAACTCATTATCCATATGTTTCCGGCTACACAACGAGCATAAAATGGCCAACTCAACCGCCAATACATGGCTCACTAGCCCAAATAACAAGTATCAATCCCAAATCAATTCCAATAAGTAAAACAACTTGTATCAACATAAGTATCAATCTTTACTTTCAAATCCAAGAAGCACTAATCATAGATATACAAGTGTCTATACTTTTTCAACCCCATCCCTCAAAAATATTCATCAATCATGGCAACAAGAGAAAATCCATATCAAATACAAAAAAAGTAATGTGCTCTTCACAAAATGCCAACAATTAATCCAATTACCCTAACTAGTGTATCCATTATCAACCCAAATAAATATAAGCCTATACCAGACACCACAAATTCCCTAGGCGTAATATTCTCTCCACACCCAATCAAACACTAAATCCATCAATTTCAATATACAACTAAAAATATGAAATATACACAACCACTCAAATTAGGGTTTTTCTTCCATAGAGCAACTTACTACTTAAATGCATGAAAATAATCAATTCTCAAACACAATACTTGCATTTTTAAGGCATCTAGTAGAAAACCCTACCTCAAATACTAGCACACAAGAGAGATGAGTGAGATGGTGATGAAGGAGAGCCCACAAGCTTGAATCCCTAGATCCCTCCAAGATTCTTGATGTAGACCCAAAATACCCAAGCAAAAGGAGATGGAAGATGATGGCTGTGTGAGTTTGAGAGAGAGAGAGAGAGAGAGAAAGAGACACGGCACTGGGAGAGAGAGAGATCGGCACTGCACTGGAAATGGAAACAGAGAGAAAAAGACAAAAGAAAACAGAGAACACTAGTTCTCTCGGTTTCTCTCTGCAATTGGATTTAAGGTGTAAAAGAATTACACCCTTTCCCCCTCAAGTCTCTAGATTATGGCCTAGCACTTGCATGTTATAACTTCTTGCACTAGAGCCCCTCAACCAACACTTAAACAAGTAATTAGCTCTAAAAAAAATTTCTAACACTAATTGCACAACACATGGGAGCCTCCCAACACACTCGATCAAAGGACCAAAGAATTCGACACGGTCAAGAAAATGCCTACACATGCACCTGCACAACTATATTCAAAAAAAAGAAAGAAAAAAAAATTCAAGGCTCATAAAATTCAAAGTATTTAAAATAACACATTTCACATTAAGAAAATATTAAATAAATAAATTTAGACACCGTTCTCTACAGAGATGGTAAGAGAGATGAAGAGAAAAGGATAAGGAAATGGGAAGTGGTGGTGGGGTGCATATAGGCCGGGTGAGGGTGAGTGGAGGAGGGAAATGATTGAGCTTTGAAATTTTGAAATTGGAGGTTGAATTTTGAAGTTTGAATTTTGAAGGTTTGGGGTTGGTTGCCGGGGCCCCCTTGCAGGTATGGCCGGCGGTGAAGGCCGGGTCCCCCTCGGTTTTGGCTAACACTTGTCGCTCTCCTGGATAATCTATCCAAAAATGGTTCCTTAAAAAAAATGAGATGTCTATCGGCAGAGGGTTACAATACCCGTAATCAAAGAAAATCACTATCCTTTAGCAACTTGCGCCAACTAAAATAATTGTCCTTTGTAATAAGGGTTTCATTTACTAAAGAATAGTAGGCAACAATATTCTTTTGAAAGAAACAATCTTTTTATAGATAAAAGAGAGATACAATCATAAGCATAGAATTCTACTACAAAGCAAATGACACGATTCCTCCTAATACAAGTGGAAAGATCCTACATACTCTTAATACATGGTCTAAGGTCGTACCCACACAAGTGCGACTACAACTCTCGGGACCTTATTTTAAAACTACGACTCTACTACTGTGGTGGAGTAAGTCCAAAATACACTCGTAACTCCTCCTTCCATTCCTTCTCCCTCTTCTCGAGCCAATACTCCCCTCGTTGTCGGGCATCCTCAACAGCGTCACTAAGTGATAAACGTAGGGTCTCCACGTCCATGGTCTCAGCTAAAGGTGACACGAGGATAATCTCGAAGGTGTGCTCACCAGTGGCAAGGTCAAATATACCCAAGTGGGGTATAGGGATGTAACTTTCGGGTGCAAGCAGAGCCTTGTACGTAAGCAGGTCCGCAAAGGTGAACGGTGTAGCAGGGGTACAGCTTGCCATATCTACAATAATAAGAAAAATTATATGTTAGACTTATCGGTGTGAAAGGGTAGTCTCGTAAAGACACATGTAAACAATGAACACGTATAAAAGAATTGCATGATTCCATTACTTAGGGAAAACAAGTACATCATAGGTGGTTTATAGTAGCCTTAAGCTTGATACATCAAGAGTCCTACATTTTCCTATTTTACATCAAAAGGCCTAACAACAGTGATCCTAGTTTAAAAGATCCTACATCCCAAAGGATTACAACTATTGCTAGGTTTATTTAGGGACTCCTAGATAGTATTCTTGGCTTCAGGGTCAGGCTAGAACTTCGTCCTCCTCGGGCTCATCCTTACTCTCACTAGCTTCTCCTTCCTTAGTCACCTCATGAGCAACCTTCTTGTCTCCGGTTTCTTCTTCACCATACGTAAAGTTTTCCATCGGGGGGAGGGCTCCAAAGAATACACGGAAGGCACACAGGATTGGGAACATTACAGGAAACCAAGGGTCATCTTCCACAGGGATAGGGGTATGATGCTGTACTTTTTTGAAATCACGGATTTCTGCGAGTATCATGACAATGTAGTCAGGCTTCTCCATCAGTCGGATGGTCATAGTTTCTAGGGTGACCTCGAGTTGGTGAGCTCCAACTATCAGGTTGGTTAGGTGATCCATCTACAAGGGAAAGTTTAAAACTTCAATTAGTAACGTTTAAGACGTAGTTTGATAGTGCTAAGGAACATTGAAATTTCTATGTTCCACATTCGATCCTTGATTTAAGTCATCATCCAATTGTTCGGGAATTCCCAGCTCGGTGGTACTGCCAATTTCCACACCTTGCTTCAATCCGAAGATTGTTTTGTCAGAATTCCACCCAATTTGGGACGGTAAACTTAAACTCAAGCCTCGTTTGTGCAACGGTCAAACTTATCTCATAGGCTACCCATTCTACCCATGGCCGAGTGTTGAGCCTAAAGCTCTGATACCAAGTTGTAATGCCCCGAATTTTGGGTACGTTAAATAAACATTTTTATTGAATAAACTAAAGAGAGTCTAGCTCATTATTACACATAATTCTCACAAGAGTACTTTTATTCAACAAAAGGGGGGTTAATCTAAGGTTAACTACTGCTCCGCCTCTTCCTCCATCCTTGCAAGCTCCTCGGCTCCGAAGGCCTCCAAAGTGTACTGTTCATGCTGCTCATCTATAAAATCTGACACATTATACCAGCGTCGCCTCAAGATAATATGTCGTGGTCACCACAAAGGTAACACCGTGAGCTCTGAAGTTCAATAGAATAATCCAACCCATTAAACCATAACTTATAACACGAAGGTACATAGGCAATTACACATGCTCATTCAACAACATAATTAACAATGACACATCCGCATTCATTATCTTGCCTACGTTGGTGTCATGCCTTTCTTTGTTTCTCCTACGCGACTCATAAACCGTGTCACCATTTCCAAATCAACATTTTGAAAATCATTTTAACACACCTAATACCAACGGGCTACCAAGTCCAACCACGTTATCAAATCTTGCTTTGGCTCCTCTCGCGGATAACCAAGCCCAATTACCAATGAAGCTACCACGTCGGCTCCGTTAGCAATCTACACAATGGACTACTAAGTCCGGCCTCATTGCGGTTTATGAAGTCTACACAAAGTGGCTACCAAGTCCGGCCATTATGTAGTTTCGAAAATATTTTACCAAGTCCAATTATTTCCTTTATCCACACCCTAGGTGACATGTTTCTACTTTCTCGATTTTCGTGTCTCGTAATCATGCATAGACTCCGCGGCGGAACAAATCACTTTAAAGAAATCTTGAAACCAGACTAGCAAGATCATCCAATTCTATATTACCTAATCGTACTCAAATTATTCCTTAAAACATAACGCCACATGTACGGACGCCCTTGGAGTGGAAAGCCACTTATGCTTTATCAACAACAAGTAATGCAAGCAAATATACATACATGCTCATAATCATCCTCAAGACAATAATATATTACCAAAATCCGTTCTTTCTTCCTTTGTGGAGTTTTCAAAACAACATATGTTTATTGCGAGTTCATACATGAACAAGCAACTATCACGAGATCAAGCAATCAAGTAATCATAAGATCAAAGTAAACTACGTAAAATAAATCATGCTACACATATGGCTTCATGTTCATACAATACAATATACTTAGAGGAAGTAGTTAAGAAAAGTCTACATTTAACTCAAACATGCATACAACTATACTTAGGATAAGTAGGTTCAAGAACTCTACCGTTCTTCTTGGCGGTAGGGTGGCTACGGGAATTTCGTTGGAGTAACGGCTTATGGTAAGCTTCCGGTAGCTTCGAAAGAGAAAGGTTTCTCTCGAAACTAAATCTTGACTATACTACTAAACTCTTATGGATCGAAGGGTGGTGGAGTGGTGGTTTAGTGGCGGCTTAGGATGAGTTTCTTGAAGAACAAGAGAAGAACTTCAAGAACACTCAAGAACAAAGCGAGAACAAGCAAGAACACTAAGCTTTCTAGAGAGAAGTTGAATGGTGAAGGTGTGAGTTGAAAGGCATGGAATGGATGCTATTTATAGGCAAAATGGAGCTTCCCCCTCACTCCACTTGGCCGGCCACTATCTCTCTCCCCCATGGATTTGCTCCATGGTCTAGTCTTGTCAATCAATAGTACTCCAACCAAGTGCCATAGGTCAAATAGTGTTCAAGTACAACCCACATGTCAAAGTACAACTCACATGCACTTCACTCTCCCCCTCTCTCTCATTCGGCCATCTCTCTCCCTCTCTCTTCCATGGATTTGTTCCATGGTCTTGTCTTGTCAAGCCAAAGCACAACAAAAAGTGCAACTTGGTCAAATAGTGTTCAAGTACTCCCACATGTCAAAGTACAACACACATACACTTCATTCTCCCTCTCTCCCAACCGTCCTTTCTCTCTCTCTCTCTCTCCCTCCTATTCGGCCATCTCTCTCTCTCTCTCTCTCTCTCCCATGGATTTGTTCCATGGTCTTGTCTTGTCAAGCCAAAGTACAACAACAAGTGCAACTTGGTCAATAGTGTCAAAGTACAATGCACATGTCCAAGTACAACACACTTGCACCTTACTCTCCCTCTCCCTCTCATTCGGCCCTCTCTCTCTCTCTTGGTCAAAGTACTATCATGTACATATATATATATATATATATATATATATATATATATATATATATATCTATATGCACATTTATGGAAAGAACAAGGAAAGTAAGGACAAACTCACTTAAATGCACACATGGCTAAGATTGTTCTTTTTGTAGGAGAAAGGACACATGACTAGTCTTGTCATGCTATGGTACTCCAACCAATTGCCAACTAGGTTAATAGTGTTCCAAGTACACCCACATGTCAAAATACAACTCACACACACACCTCACTCTCCCTCTCCCTATTCGGCCACTCTCTCTCTCCTCTCCCATAGTTTTGTTTCATAGTCTTGTCTTGTCAAGCCAAAGTACAACAACGAGTGCAACTTGGTCAATAGTGTCAAAGTACAATGCACATGTCCAAGTACAACACACTTGCACCTTACTCTCCCTCTCCCTCTCATTCGGCCTCTCTCTCTCTCTTGGTCAAAGTACTATCATGTACATATATATATATATATATATATGCACATTTATGGAAAGAACAAGGAAGGTAAGGACAAACTCACTTAAATGCACACATGGCTAATGATTATTCTTTTTGTATGAGAAAGTACTATCATATCTTTCACCAAGAATCCCATGGGAATATTGGACAATGCTATTATCCAAGGGATAATGATTTCCCTAATGGTTATTGTCCAAGGGTCTAACAATTACCCTAGCATGTAATAACCAATGGTCCAAAGAAGTAATGATGAAGGAACACATGACTTGTCTTGTCATCCTATTTGGCAATCCTAACATCTATTGTCCAATGGGTAAAGCTTTTCCTAGCATGTAATAACCAATGGTCCAAGGAAAGTCATCATGAAGTACAATGCTAGACTATTCCAACTACTAGTCAAACTTGGTCTTCTCATAACAACTATTGTCCAATGGTCAAAGATCTTCCTAGCATATAATAACCAATGGATAAAGATTTTCCTAGAACTTATCATCCAATGGATAAAGATCACCCTAGCATCTATCGTCCAATGGATAAAGATTACCCTAGCATGTAATAACCAATGGTCCAAGGAAAGTCATCATGAAGTACAATGTTTGCTTTTGACTAGACTATTCCAACTACTAGTCAAACTTGGTCTACTTCCTAACAACTATTGTCCAATGGTCAAAGATCTTCCTAGCATGTATTAACCAATGGATAAACATTAAAAAGGGTAAAATGGTCCATCTAGGGTTAGGGCAACCTAATTAGGTTTGGAATCCAAGTGATTAGGTTAAATGGGCATTAGGCTATTCTAACTAATCGGTTAAAGACTAACGATACTTAATCTAGGCTTTCATTGCTCGAGTGGTATCTTGGGTTTTATTTAGTAGGAAATCGCCTAATAACGGAATATTAAAGTTCGACGGCAACGCCAAGGCAAGGCGTGGCGTGGCCAAAGGCGACTGGTAGCAAAGCGGTGGCGGCGGTGGCCAAAACAGCCATTGGCCAAACAAAGGCTGGCGACCTGGCAAAGCGGTGGCCAAAATGATGGCCCAAAGCGGCGCACCGTAGCTGGCTAGCCAAACGTTGGCAAAGCGACCCATGTAAACAGATGGCAAAGCGACCGATAGCTGCATGCTAAGCGGTGGCCAAGGCGTAGCCAAGGCAAGGCCAGAGCAAGGCAGCCCAGCAACGCCAAGGCAAAAGCAAGGCGTGACCCGACACCAAGGCAGAACCCAATGGCAGCCAGGGCAGAGCAAGGCAGCCCAGCAACGCCAAGGCAAAAGCAAGGCGCGACCCGACGCCAAGGCAGAACCCAATGGCGACCCGACGCCTAGGCGAGGCAGGCGCGACAGCGAGCCGACGCCAAGGCAAGGCAGGCGCGACAGCGAGCCGACGCCGAGGCAAGACAGGCGCGTCAGCGAGCCGACGCCGAGGCAAGACAGGCGCGTCAGCGAGCCGACGCCATGGCGAGGCAGGCGTGACAGTGAGCTGACGCCATGGCGAGGCAGGCGCGACAGCGAGCCGATGCCAAGGCAAGGCAGGCGCGACAGCGAGCCGACGCCAAGGCAGGCAGTTCGGCAATGAGCCGACGCTTAAAAGCGCAGCTCGTCAGCGAGCCAACGCCAAGGCAAGGCCGGCCTGACAGAGACCCGATGCCTAGGCGAGGCAGGCCTAACAGCGACCCAATGTCTAGGTAGCCTAGCCAAGCCAAAGCAAGGCAGTCAAGCCAACGGTCAAGGCAAAGACCAAAAATTTCTACTAACCACTTCGGCATCGATGCAACGCTCTAGGTTAGGAAAATGTAACTAAGCCAAACGGTAGTTAGGGTTTGCTAACTAATCGGTTAAAACTAACTGTGCTTGCTAAGTAGGATTTCCAGCCGAGAAATATAATTTAAAGATATTATTTACTTACAAGGAAAAAATATACGAGTACGTTTACAAGTATACTAGTCATGGGAGAAGGACTAAATTGTCCGGGGTAAAATGATTCAATTTTACAAGTTTCAAATCTAATTATGACGGATTATTAATCGCTAAAAGGGATTTATAAAACAAATAAAGAATTTTCAAATATAATAACAAAATTTTTATAAGTCAATAACGACCGATTTTTGGATGTTAAAAAAAAATGAAATCCAAGTATTAAAATAAAATTCAAATTTTTAACGAAATTTTTATTGACCAAAAATCAGGGTCGTTACACTTCACATGGTGCTAGAACTAGCACCGGAATGGAACGGAGGCAGGTGGCATAGGATGAAAATGGAGACCTTAAAATCAAAGGAACAAGCCGATGCTGATGTCCGCTCGATGCTCCAGTGGGGAAATGATGCCAATTTACCTGACATTCCAGACAATCCTAGTATGCAAATAATGGTATGGGATTGTTGTGGGTGCACAACAAAGGAAATCATTCGCACGGTTCGTGCATTTGTATGTGTGCACGACCCAGACATTGTTGTGCTTGTAGGGGCGGCCAACATTGAACAGCACCACAAGAAGTTTGGTCCGTTAGGTCACATGCGATTTACCAACGTTCAGTCCATGGGCGGCAGCAGCCATGGAGATGTTTTGCTGGCATATAAGAGCTACACCTTTGAAATGGAGCCTCATTGGCATGATGGCAATGGGTTCGATGCTGTTATCAGTCACACGCGGTACGACTGGTTCATCACCCAAGTGCTATCTTAGGTAGAAAGACGAGAAACTTCTTTGGAAACACTCAAGTGTAGTTAGGTGGAGGTTATGTTAAATTGTTGTACCTCTTAACCATCATGGATAATCGAATAGTACTCATGTTTGGTCCTCTTTTTAATAGTTCATATTACTCATATTTTGCCATGTTTTGTCCTTACCAGTTGGAATCTTACCATTTCTCCATTTCAGTGTTTATTTGGATAAGCCACCTTCAAATAGGGAAAAACCCTAAGCGAATATACTACCTACAAGAGGCAAACCCACAGACTACATGGTTGTTTAACAGAGACTACTATTCTGAATCACAAAGAGCAATTCATTTTTTAGGTAACTATGGAGTATGGAACATTACGTGTGGCCCATCCCCTATTCTAGATGTCCTTTGAAAAGGGGCACCACCTAAGTGTAGGTGCGGGAAAACGAAACAGGCCTTCGAACAGCACGAAACTGTAACGGCTACTCTTCTCTCTACACCGGAACCCTAGCACACCGCCGGTATTGGTCCTACAAAACAAACAGAAGGTGAGCGCACCTTTGCCGTCTCGTGGCAAAGGCCCTCCGATGCCAAAGTTAGTATCTCGTACTAGTAAAACCTTAATTCTCAGTAAGTAATAATCCAATAGCCAGGAATTGTATACCTTTACCTCTAGGTTTACCTCATATTTATAGACCCATGTTTACTTGCTGTCCAAGCCATCTTGCTGCCCTAAGTTTCCTTTCTCGTAAAGGGAACCTAGAATATCAGGGATTCTCATTCCCATAACTGCGTATTTCCTTTTAGACCATTTAGGCACTCTTCCCAAAGCTGGCCGTTCATCCCATTCTCGTTGGGTATCTCCTCCAGATCTCGTTTCCTTCTTGGATATTTCCATTTTCTGGACCACTCTGGGGCGCCTCCTGGCACCTTCTCGAGATTGCTGTTGCTCTTGTTCGGCCTTCTCGTTGCCGAGCAGACCCTCTAGACCAATGATTTCTCATATCCTTTGGACCCCTATCACGAGGCTGGTCCAACAACTACCCTTGCTCTTTGGACCATACCTGTAGACACCCTATCTTGGAGCTGGGACCTCTCGTGTCTCCTGGTCCTTGTCTTTTCACCTCATTTGCAGCGGATATTATTGTATCTATTCCGGACCCCACGTACCAACTGTTCGGGCCTCTTTGGTACATGTTCGGGATTACCTCCCTATAGGCCCCCACTTTACTCGTTATTTTCTTCTAATATGACGAGGAAAGCTTTTGAACACCGAGCAAGGTTCTCGTCCTTTGCTCATGCACCTATGTTTCTCGTACTTGTTGCAAACTTCACCATTAGCCCAACCCAAACGTCTCGTCGTTTGGTCTTGGACAGGCTTTTCCAGCTAACACCTTTACACGCGGCACACGCTGTACTGCCCATATTAAATGTGAGTAGACGTTTCGGGGAACGGAACGCCCAAACGGCGTCTGGGGTGACGTTTCTCATACGTCATCCCCTTTACTGGGGTATACTTGGGTTTTCATTCCAATTTCAAACCCACTTTCTCTCTCCAACTTCCCTCTGCAGAAAGAACGCTCGAGCGCTCCCGCCATTGAAGCACTATTCACCATCTCGAGGTTCTCCCTTTCTGCATCTAGGGTCTTCGATCGTCGTTCTTGTAAGTCATCATTCCCCCTTTCTCTCCATCTCTTTTCTTAAGTTCTAGGGCTATCTTGATCGATTTAGGATCTCCACAGTCACTTCAGGGCCTTTTCGTACCCATCTCCTTCTTAAAACCCAAACCCACAGTTCTCGGTATGGGTCGATTTCGTAGACACTGCGACACTCCTCAAAGGATGGTTGAGTTTAGATCTCGTTACGAGATCCCTGACAATGTGGCCATCACATTGGCCTCTGAAAACGCCATCTGTGAGAGTTTCGAGAACAATACTCTACACATCCCTGGCGTCGCCGTCGTTGAGGGCGGCGTCAGGTTTCCCCTGGCACCGCTTCTCCGCCAGGTTTTAGCCCATTACAGACTATCCCCTATGCAAGTGTCCGCCAATTTCTTCAGGGTGGTCATGGGCATCAATGCCCTGAACCAAATGCTAGGCACGTCCCTAGGTTTACATGACATTCACCATCTGTACAGCATCTCTCGAACCAAAGATGCTTTAACCTACTATCTCAAAAGTAGGGATTCCAGGAAAAGGCTGGTGCTTGAATTGCCTGATTCTGCCCGAGGAGACGATGATGACTTCCTCATCGTCACAGGGAATTTCGAGCCCAGGGATGAAGATGGTAGGGTCATCGGCTTTCACGCGCCGCACAGATTTGGCACTCCACGTTAGTCCTTTTCTCGTAGAACTTTATTGCCGAGCAAATTTTTCGTTTTACACCATCTTTTTTTAACTATTACTGACTGCCAATTTTGTTTTTGTTTTTTTTTTGTATTTGCAGCCACGAACGTCAACCAGGAGCACGCCATCATCACCCCCCAGGTCCACGTCACCGACATCAACCGTGCTCTTGCTTTTAACGGGCAAGGTACGTGCTTGGTTGGCCGAGCAAGGGCGGCGCAGATCCTTCTCAGCTACCGTGCTTCATACGACGGATTCATCGATAGACGAATCTGGGCAGCAGACAACCCCGTGATCCCAGATCCTCCTGCTCAACAACCCGAACAAGAAGAGGAAAGGCGTTCTCGGACCCCCCCTCTTCCCAACGAACCAATCCAGCTGGCCGAAGAAGCTTCCACATCTTCAAGCGGATACTCCCCATCTCCCCCACCTCGAGAGATGGACCAGCCGATCAACCTCAGCAATCTGCTCACCATTGGCCGTGGAAGGGGTCGCGGCACCGCTCGTAACCGCGGTCGTACGCAGAGCCTGGCACCATCTCATGGCCGCCGTGGCCCAGCTCAGTTGGACGTTCCTCCAGGCTTTGCTCCCGAGGAGATCGAAGCCAGTCATAGGGACAAACGCCAACGACTCGATACCTCCTCGGTCGAGCAGCCTCCTCAACTCACAGCTCCTCCAACCCCCATTTGGGCTTCTACTTACGCACGGTGGCCGGCCAGTCACCATCCGCGACAGTGTTGAGTCTGAAAGGATGGCTCTTGCACTTTCCTAGGCCTTCTTATTGCCTGGGGACATGCAAAAGGAAGTCTCCTGCTCCCCTAACAACCTCCTTGGCTCGTTCATGAGCCACAGTGCTAAGGTAAACCTATCGTGCTTCTTTAGTGAAGATGTAAATCGTGCACCTTTATTTTTGCCTAATGCTGCTTTGCTCTTAAAACTTCCAGGCAATGCAAAAGATGGTGGCCATGGCCCAGAAACTGGGACACTCCGAGCCCCAGCGTGCCAAGCTTGCCAATGAGAACGCCAAGCTTCAAAACACCATTGTCAGGCTGGAGAGAGAGAGAGAGAAATCAGGCCCGCGGGCTTGCGGACGAGCTGAGGGGTAAGTTGGAGGGTGCTGAAGACAGCCTGAACCAAACTCTCACAGAGCTGGAGGCGAGCAAGAACGAGGCCAAGGCAGCCTACCAGTAGGGCTATAATGAGGGAATCCGTGTGGCCACTGAGAGCTACACGGACCAGATGCCCGGGATCCAGGACCAAGTGTTCGAGGCTGGCTGGCTGGCTTGCCTCAGAAAATCTGGTGCCCCAGAGTCTTCTACCCTGTGGACTGAGATTGACCTTCCGAGCACCCAGGCGGCCACCGAGGAGCTGGAAGAGGTGGTGGAGGAGGAGGACAGCCTGGACAGGGAGCTTAACAACAACGTCCCCGAACAGCAGAATGCCAGTGTTGAACAGACTGGAGAAGTGACCAGCCTTGGCCAAAAGGAAGCCACTGGCGGTCCACCTGAGCTTAGCACTGCTGCGGATAACTCAACTACTTTGGCCTCTGCAACTGCTCCAATCTCCACGACTGCTCTGGACTCCACAACTGCTCCGGCCTCTCCCCCTGTCATCCAAGATCTGACAAACGAAGAGTAAGTTGGGCTTCTTCGTAGTGACAACAACTAAAACTTTTAATTATCTTCTTCTGGCCCTGCGTGGCCGTTTGGCATCGCCCTGTGTGGCATTGATACATTTTTACACACTTTAATTCTCGTGCTCTGGCCCTTCGTGGCCTTTGAAATGTTTTGGGTGGCCCTGTTTGGCCTAAACTTTTGTCTTGCCTGGCCCTTCGTGGCCTGAACATGTTTGGCTGGCCCTTCGTGGCCGTTCTTTAACACAGGTGGCCATCTCATGGCCAACATTTCATGTGCTTAGTGTCTTCATACTTAGCCTTATGCATATTCACGTATGCTCCCCGGGCCTTATCGTGCCTGTTGATGATGTTGCATTCACTTTCTCATACCTTAGAATAATGCTTAGTCGCATTCGTAACTTGCCTATCAGCACACGTACTCGTGCGTATTCAGGGTCTGTTCATACCCGAGCAAGCCAGGAAGTTCATTCGTACTTAGACAATGTTGCGTGTTCATGGCGTGCCCATGTTACCCAAATGTATTCGTATTTGGTCATGTTAATCTTGAGTTTACTCGTACTTTTATGCATAAACAAATGTATTCGTACTCGGAACTATCCCAAACATGTTCGTGTTCGAGAACAGTGAAGTGTTTTTGACATAATTTCTGGGTGTATTCGTACCCGAACAAAATGATCAAGTATATTCGTACTTAATAAAGCTCTGAGCGTATTCGTACCCGAGCAACTGCCAAGTATATTCGTACTTGGCTCAATTTTGGGTGTATTCGTACCCGAGCAAACTGTCAAGTATATTCGTACTTGGCAAAAAATCGGGGTGTATTCGTACCCGAGCAAACTGTCAAGTATATTCGTACTTGGCAAAAATTCGGGGTGTATTCGTACCCGAGCAAACTATCAAGTATATTCGTACTTGGTAAAATAATGAAATATTCGAAATTCCATTTAGTTACCCCTTACCTCTGCTCCCCAATACGAAGTAAGGACTAAGGATATAACTTGACTTCGTATTTAAAGCATGATAAACGAAAAACTTGTAAAAAATAGCGTTTGTTGCCAAAATTTGGGAATTTTATTCATAATTTGCAAAACTCAAGGGGGCGTTACGCATGCCCCTTGTAACTAGTAAAAGAAAACACAAGGGAATTTTATTCGTAATTCCCACACAATCACGATGTGCATCTAAAACATAATAAAAATGAAATCGAAATTCTTCACACGTAGAACTTCCTCAAGTTGTGAACATTCTAGGGCCTTGGTACCGGGTTCCCGTCCAGGTCTGCCAATCGATATGCCCCAATGCCCACAACCTCTGTAACTCGATATGGGCCCTCCCAATTGGCCCCCAACTTGCCCTCGTTGGCCACCTTGGTGTTGCCGAGCACCTTTCGTAGCACAAGGTCTCCAACACCAAACTCTCGTAGGTGGACATGCTTATTGTAACTTTTCATCAATCGCTCCTGGTACAAAGCCAGGTGCACCAGAGCTCGTTCTCTCCTCTCCTCGGCGAGGTCCAGCTCAATTTCCAGGGCTCTGTCATTGCCCCCACTCTCCACTAGTGTGGTTCTGTTGGTCGGCAAACCAACCTCCAATGGAATCACAGCCTCTGTTCCATATGCCAACGAATAGGAGGTCTCTCCCGTCGACCTCCTAGGAGTTGTTCGGTGTGCCCACAGGACCAGTGGTAATTCATCAGGGCACTTGCCTTTTGCTTTGTCCAACCTTTTCTTGATCCCGTCAAGTACAATTTTGTTGGACGCCTCTGCCTGTCCATTGCTCTAAGGGTAGGCCGGTGTGGAATAGTAGTTCCTTATTCCATATTGGGCGCAAAAAGCCTTGAACTTTTTCTGGAACTGCGACCCATTATCAGTGATCAGGGAATAAGGAACTCCAAATCGAGTGATGATGCTCTTCCATACGAACCTTTCTATCATAGGTTCTGTGATTTTTGCCAATGGTTCTGCTTCAATCCATTTGGTAAAGTAATCCGTTGCTACCAACAGAAACTTCCTGTTCCCAGTAGCCTTGTGGAGCGGACCCACGATGTCCATACCCCACTGCGCAAATGGCCAAAGACTTGTCAGGGGCACCAGATTTTTAGCTGGTGTTCGGATCATAGGTGAGAATTTCTGACACTTCTCACAGATTTTCACATACACCTTTGCATCTTCTTGCATGTGCGGCCACCAGTATCCCTGGGTAATTGCACGGTGAGCAATGGACTTGCCCCCAGCATGACTCCCACACGTTCCCTCGTGTATTTCATGGAGGAATTTTTGCACCATCTCGGGATGCACACAAAGCAAGTACGGTCCAGTGAAGGACTTTCTGTACAACTTTCCTTCAGGTTAGGCAAAATCTTGCGATTTCGTCTTTATCTTGTGAGCTTTTTTATCTGTGGGGAGTGTCCCATCTCGTAGGAACTCCACTATTGGATCCATCCAACTTGGTCCTCGGTTCACGTCCAGGACCAATTCCACACTTCTCCCAATGCTCGGCTCAGCAAGATAGTCCACTGCTACCTTCCTTTTAAACTCTGTTGGCATAGCCGCTGCCAACCAAGCCAATGAGTCAGCGTGGGCGTTCTGTCCAGAGCTTATCTGCTCGATGTGTACCTTCTCAAAGGTATCAAGCAAATCCTTGGCCGCCTCCACGTAGGCCGCCATCTTTTCACTCCGGGCCTCGTATTCCCCGGACAGCTGATTCACCACGAGTTGTGAATCACAGAATACTCGAATCCTTTTTACTTTCAAGGTTCTTGCGCTCCGTAACCCAGCCAGGAGCGCCTCGTACTCCGCCACGTTATTCGACGCACTGAAACCAAGGCGCAGGGATAATTCGATCAAAACTCCTTCAGGAGGGAAAAGCACCACCCCAATTCCAGATCCGGTGTTGCATGCAGATCCATCTACAAAAAGCTTCCATTCCATTGGGTCCTGCTCGGCGGGTGCCTCTCTCTTCTCGGCAGACGGCTCGTCCAACTGCTCTTTTCTCGTAGGAGGCCATGGAGCTACTGTGGGAGAGAACTCTACCACGAAATCTGCCAAAACTTGCCCTTTGACTGCCGTGCGCGGCTGATAATCAATATCATACTGGCTCAATTCCATCGACCAAGTTGATATTCGTCCCGAGAAATCGGACTTTCGAAGCAATGACTTCAACGGGAACTCCGTGTAAACGACCACTTTGTGACTTTGGAAGTAGTGGGGCAACTTCCTAGCGGCCGTCCTCAGTGCCAGGACCAACTTCTGAAGAGGCAGATATCTCGTCACCGCATCCAATAGCGTCTTGCTTACGTAATAGACAGGGATTTGCTTGGATCCCTTGTCCCTCAGTAAGACCGCACTTACAGCATGCTCGGATACTGCGAAGTATAGGGTCAGGACCTCGCCAGGCTCAGGAGTAGACAGAAGTGGGGCTGCTGCCAAGTACTTCTTCAGGTCTTAGAACGCTTGCTCACACTCTGCTCCCCATTCGTAACCTTCCCTATTTTTTAACAACTGAAAGAAAGGTCTACACCTATCACTCGAACGACTTATGAACCTGTTAAGGGCTGCCGCCATCCCTGTTAACCGCTGGACCTCCTTGGTGGTCCTCGGACTCTGCAGCTTCTGCAAAGCTGTTATTTGATTGGGATTCGCCTATATCCCTCTAATGGTCACTAAGTGACCCAGGAACTTCCCAGAACTTACCCCAAACGCACATTTCGAGGCGTTGAGCTTCAACTTATACTCTCTCAAGATAGATATTCAGATCAGCGATGTGGTCTTGTTTCTCCTTACTTTTCACCACCATATCGCCTATGTACACCTCCATGGTCTTGCCGAACAAATTTCTTTAGCATAATCGTTGCTAGTCTCTGGTAAGTTGCTCCAGCATTCCTAAGTCCAAAGGGCATAACATTGTAACAGTACAACCCCCATGGTGTGATGAAGGACGTGTTCTCCTGATCAGGGCCGTACATAGCTATCTGGTGATATCCTAGATAAGCGTCGAGAAAACTCATACGCCCGTACCCAGCTGTTGCATCCACCAACTGATCTATCTTGGGCAAGGGAAAACTGTCTTTCGGACAAGCCTTGTTTAGATCCGTGAAATCGATGCATACCCGCCATTTCCCACTCTTCTTTTTTACCACCACTGTGTTAGACAACCATTCGGGGTAGTATACCTCTCGAATCGCCTTTGCTTGGAGCAAACGGTCGACCTCCTCGATAACAGCGTCCACAGGCTGTACGGCAGACCTTCTTTTCTTCTACATCACCTGTTTGTGCTGCGGGTCCACATTCAGGTGGTGGCAAATCACGCTTGCATCCACCCCAGGCATCTCCTCGGGCACCCAAGCAAACACATCAACGTGCTCTTTGAGAAATTTCACCAACTCTTCCTCCTCTTCTTTGCACAGGTTTTCCCCAATCAGGAAATATCTTTCAGGATCATTCTCGTTGATCTGGATTTTCTTCAATCCTTCCACCATTTTCTCGGCGGGATCCCCTCCGACATCCTCGATGGTCGGCTGGTTGGTAACCTCGACCGTTTGCACCAACTGTGCCTTGGGTGCCTTCTTGATTATGGAAACCAAGCACTGTTGGGCTGTCTTTTGGTTCCCCCTTATTTTCTCGATTCCAGTGGATCCTGGAAACTTCACCATCTGATGGTAGGTGGATGAAACTGCCCTCATCTTATGCAACCAAGTCCTTCCTATAATCGCGTTATAGGAAGATGGCACATCCACTACCAAAAAATCGGTTCTGAGTACCACTGTTCCTGCCCGAACAGGGAGGGTCACCTTACCCAATGGCCAAACTGCCCCTGCACTGAACCCAACCAACGGAGTTGCTGACTGTACCAAGTCCGCTTGTGCCAATCCCAGCTTTTTGAATGCATCGTAATAAAGCACCTCAATGCAGCTTCCTAAATCCACCAGGATCCTCTCCATGTCATATTCCCCAATTCGTAGGATTATGACAAGAGCATCATTGTGCAGCACCTGGACTCCTCCCAGGTCCTCATCCGTGAAGACGATGCCCTCGTTGCACCCTTCCGCTTCACGCCCCCGTTTTTTCCTAACCGCATCACGTGCCTGGTCGTGTTTCACCCGCCTCTGGCAATCTCACCTCATTTCTCATATAAGGTGTGGCCATTCCATGTATCATATGGATCACGCCCTTGGATTCTCGCTCGTAATCCGGTTCCATCGCTTTCCGCACCACTTGTGCTCTCTTGGATGAACTCTTTCGAGATACCCACGTGAGACCAGGTCATCAAGGTCTTTTAAACATCTCGCATGATCTTCCGTCATGTGACCCCGATCCTTGTAGTAGTAATCGCAGGTCTTGACTCGTAGCCCTTCTTGCGTCTTTATCTCCCTCCAGCCTTGGGGCCCACTTGAAGTACGGACGGTTCTTTATTCGATAAAGAACCCGATAAATTGGTTCTTTCCAAACCGTTGTCACTGAGAAGAAAGGCTTTGGGTCAGGGGCATGCTTTTCCCGGTACAACTCTTTCTTAGCTTGCCCATGCTCCTTCCTCTCTCTATAAGTCTTGGGCTCGGGCTTATCTGCCTTCTTCGCAGGGCCCTTGACTTGCTCGGCCCTCAGTTTGCCATCTTCCCGTAGTATGTCATCCTCATTCCTGGCATGCTACTCAATTCGCTCCATTAGTTTTGCCAGTGTGCTCATTGGGCTCATGTTTAGGGACTTTCGTAGCTCCCCCCGAACAGGTAGCCCAATCTTGAACGTCGCTATTGCATACTCCTCAGTGCAACTTTCAATCTCGTTGAAAGTCTCTCAATACTTCTTGGCGTAGTCCCTGATCGGCTCACTCTCTCCTTGCTTCATAGCTGAGAGACTCTCAAAAGTTTTAGGTGGTTTCCTGCTCGTCAGGAACCGAGCAGTGAACTTCTCGGCCAACTGTCTCCACCCTCGTATGGTGTTCGGCCCCAACCTATGGAACCATGATAGGGCCACTTTTCCCAAACTAGATGGGAACATCTTGCACATGATTGCGTCATCACCGTCGTGCATAAACATCGCTTTCTTGGTAATCTTTGTATATGCGCCAGTCTGCATTGGTTTAAATGCAGGATAAGCGTCCGTGCTTAACTCGCTTTCGGCAACCTTGCCTCCTGCAATCTCTTTGCAAGCGGAGAAGTTGCTATGTTGCTAAAAGCTCTCCGTGCTGCTCTCGTGGAGACATGGTCCCCTCCTCCGATACCTTCGCAGCTGGCATTATTCCTTTCCCGGTCGGAATCAGGTCTCGTACCTATCCCTGTGGTGCTTCTGCTCCCTCCTTCCTCGGGGAGGAGCTCTGCTCTGCTCTGCTCCCTGCTTCTCCTTTTTAGTGAAGAAGCCCTCTTGGCCGTTTCGGAGTGAGGCTCCTGCTTCTTCTTTTTCATTAAGATTTCTGTACTCCACCATATCCAACCTTTCTTTCTGGACTTCCTTCGTGAAAGCCAGAATCCTCCGGATGTTCTCGTATCCACTGCCAGTTATTGAATCTCATATTCTCGTCTTTTAATCAGACAGCGTATTCCTCTATTTCCTGTTTCTTTTTGTCCGAGGATGTCTTCCCCTGCTTTGTGCCACGCCGAACGCTCCACGACTCCCTCCCATGGCGGGACTTACTCCTTCTCGTGGATCCCGTGGCCGTCCGTCCGTCCCTGTTTCGAGTCGCCATGGGTTGCCAGGCGGTCCTTGCTCGTGGTTCTCCCGCACGCCAACCGTCGGGCTTTCTCGGTGGATCTGGTGGGGATTTGTCGGCTCCCCACCCGGTGATTGTTTGCATCAAGTGGAATTTTTGGATCTTCTTCCGCCATGGTCATTTTTTCAAAGGGATCTCTTTCGCTTTCCACAGACGGCGCCAATTGTAGGTGCGGAAAAACGAAACAGGCCTTCGAACCAACACGAAACTGTAACGACTACTTTTCTCTCTACACCGAAACCCTAGCATACCGCCGGAATCGAACCTATAAAACAAACAAAAGGTGGCGCACCTTTGCCGTCTCGTGGCAAAGGCCCTCCGATGCCAAAGTTAGTATCTCGTACTAGTAAAACCTTAATTCTCAATAAGTAATCAATAGCCACGAATTGCGTACCTTTACCTCTAGGTTTACCTCATATTTATAGACCCATGTCTACTTGCTGTCCAAGCCATCTTGCTGCCCTAAGTTTCCTTTCTCGTAAAGGGAACCTAGAATATCAGGGATTCTCATTCCCATAACTACGTATTTCCTTTTAGACCATTTAGGCACTCTTCCCAAAGCTGGCCGTTCATCCCATTCTCGTTGGGTATCTCCTCCAGATCTCGTTTCCTTTATTGGATATTTCCATTTCTGGACCACTCTGGAGCGCCTCTGGCACCTTCTCCAGATTTGCTCTTGTTCGGCCTTCTCATTGCCGAACAGACCCTCTGAACCAATGATTTCTCATATCCTTTGGACCCCTTATCACGAGGCTGGTCCAACAACTACCCTTGCTCTTTGGACCATACCTGTAGACACCCCATCTTGGACCTAGGACCTCTCGTGTCTCAGGTCCTCATCGCCGTTCACCGTATTGCACGGTGGATATTCCGACTGTATTTATTCTGGACCCCACGTACCACCTGTTCGGGCCTCTTTGGTACCTGTTCGGGATTACCTCCCCACACTAAGAAAATCTTGTCAAAAATAATGACTGACATTATGGCAGTATTTATACATAGTTTCTGGCCAGTGAAAGTAATAAAGTAATAACAGTACTATGGAGTTTGACCACCTCAACTACCATTCTCCGAGGTAGGAAGAGCAAGTAAATATTACATAAAGAGTAAGTCAACGGCTTACCATTCCTCCGTACAAACATATTAGGCCACTTAAGTAAGTCAGCGGCTTCACCCTCAAATGAAGATTGGTTCCAATCTAGTTTGAAATAAGCATCTTCAGTTGCATCGTATTGCACCAAAGGTTGGAAAAATGTTCGTTTGCCACGCCCGTCGTATATAGCAAGCGTATAGTCCAATCTTGGAAGTCGACGTTGATCTTCACGTCGACTTACCGTTGGCAGTGGCAGTTCACTGGCTGACCTAGGCCACTTAAGAAATGAATTGCGCGACATGACCCCGCGGTACCCACGCATAAGGTGTACGGACAAATCCTCACTAGTCCTTGCTCTGTTGTCGGCCAAATAAGCATCCATAACAGAAAGCCGTGAATGTTGATGATCGTCCCCTTCATCCATCTCACTTGGTAGTCGGAAACGACGGAATCTAATGTCGTTCGGTACATCAACAAGTGGGGGGTGTACTGGTGTTGGCAGTTCGATGGATAATCCACCATATTCATCTATCGGTCGTTCCACAACTGCCCCGTTCGTTGTGAGAACTCTCATAGTTCTTGTATGCAGTAAATGGTGCAGTTCCTCATCTTCTGCCGAACCAAAGGAAGGACGGATGTTTCGATGTTGAACAGGTGAGGGTGCCTAGTCGCGTGCCCGTGTACGAGAACCAGAACCAGAACTCTCCCCTTTTGTAGTCTTCTTCCAAAACGCCAATTTGGGTCCATAGCGTAATTGTTTGGAATGCTTCCACAATGACCAAGCAAGTGTGTATATATATAGAGTTTCACTGTCAAAGTAGTAAATGTACTATGGAATGGAGTTCTGACACTTCTCACAGATTTTCACATACACCTTTGCATCTTCTTGCATGTGCGGCCACCAGTAGCCCTGGGTGATGGCACGGTGAGCAATGGATCTCCCACCTGCATGACTTCCGCATGTTCCCTCATGTATCTCATGGAGGAATTTCTACACCATCTCGCGATGCACACAAAGCAGGTACGGTCCATTGAAGGACTTCCTGTACAATTTCCCCTCTGGTGATAGCCAAAATCTTGCAGATTTCGTCTTTATCTTGTGAGCCTCCTTTTTATCTGTGGGGAGTGTCCTATCTCGTAGGAACTCCACTATTGGATCCATTTAGCTTGGTGCCTGGTTCACGTCCAAGACCAATTCCACACTTTTACCAATGCTCGGCTCAGCAAGATAATCCACTGCTACCTTCCTCCTGAACTCTGTTGGCACAGCCGCTGCCAACCAAGCCAGTGAGTCAGCGTGGGCGTTCTGCCCAGAGCTTATCTGCTCGATGTGTACCTTCTCGAAGGTGTCAAGCAAATCCTTGGCTTCCTCCATGTAGGCTGCCATCTTTTCACTCTGGGCCTCGTATTCCCCGGACAGCTGATTCACCACGAGTTGCTGTAACGACCCTGATTTTTGGTCAATAAAAATTTCGCTAAAAATTTGAATTTTATTTTAACACTTGGATTTCATTTTAACATCCAAAAATCGGTCATTATTGACTTATAAAAATTTTGTTATTATATTTGAAAATTCTTTATTTGTTTTATAAATCCCTTTTAGCGATTAATAATCCGTCATAATTAGATTTGAAACTTGTAAAATTGAATCATTTTACTCCGGACAATTTAGTCCTTCTCCCATGACTAGTATACTTGTAAACGTACTCGTATATTTTTCCTAATAAGTAAATAATATCTTTAAATTATATTTCTCGACTGAAAATCCTACTTAGCAAGCATAGTTAGCTTTTAACCGATTAGTTAGCAAACCCTAACTACCGTTTGGCTTAGTGATGCATCGATGCCGGAGTGGTTAGTAGAAAAATTTTGGTCTTTGCCTTGACCGTTGACTTGACTGCTTTTGCTTTGGCTTAGCTAGGCTGCCTTGGCGTCGGGTCGCCGTCGAGCCTGCCTTGCCTTGGCATCGGGTCGCTGTCGCGCCTTGCTTTCGCCTTGGCGTCGGGCCTGCCTCGCCAAGGCGTCGGGTCACTGTCGGGTTGCTCTGCCCTGGCTGCCATCGGGTTCTGCCTTGGCGTCGGGTCGCGCCTTGCTTTTGCCTTGGCGTTCTTTGGTCGCCTTGCTCGCCTTGCCTTGGCAACACCTTGGCCACTGTTAGCTATCGGGCTGCCTTGGCCGTTTGGCCACGCTTTGCCACCGCTAACCGCTGGCAGCTCTGGCTGCCTTAGCCACTGTTTGGCCACCGGGCTGCTTTGGCCACCGCTTTGCCACGCTCACGCCTTGCCTTGGCGTTTGGCACAGCCGGGCTTTAATATTCCGTTATTAGGCGATTTCCTACTAAATAAAACCAAAATACCACTCGAGCAATGAAAGCCTAGATTAAGTATCGTTAGTCTTTAATCAATTAGTTAGAATAGCCTAATGCATCCACCAACTGATCTATCCTGGGCAGGGGAAAACTATCTTTCGGACAAGCCTTGTTTAGATCTGTGAAATCGACGCATACCCGCCATTTCCCATTCTTCTTTTTTACTACCACTGTGTTAGACAACCATTCGGGGTAGTATACCTCTCGGATCCCCTTTGCTTCGAGCAAACGGTCGACCTCCTCGATAACAGCATCCACATGCTGTACGGCAGATCTTCTTTTTTTCTGCATCACCGGTTTATGCTGTGGGTCCACATTCAAGTGGTGGCAAATCACGTTTGCATCCACCCCAGGCATCTCCTCGGGCACCCAAGCAAACACATCAACGTGCTCTTTGAGAGATTTCACCAACTCTTCCTCCTCTTCTTTGCACAGGTTTTCCCCAATCAGGAAATACCTTTCAGGATCATTCTCGTTGATCTGGATTTTCTTCAATCCTTCCACCACTTTCTTGGCTGGATTCCCTCCGACATCCTCGATGGTCGGCTGATTAGTAACCTCGACGGTTTGCACCAACTATGCTTTGGGTGCTTTCTTGATTATGGAAACCAAGCACTGTTGGGCTGTCTTTTGGTTCCCCCTTATTTTCTCGATTCCAGTGGATCCCAGAAACTTTACCATCTGATGGTAGGTGGAGGAAACCGCCATCATCTTATGCAACCAAGTCCTTCCTATAATCGCGTTATAGGAAGATGGCACGTCCACCACCAAAAAGTCGGTTCTCAGCACCACTGTTCCTGCCCGAACAAGAAGGGTCACCTTGCCCAATGGCCAGACTGCCCCTGCACTGAACCCAACCAACGGAGTTACTGACTGTACCAAGTCTGCTTGTGCCAATCCCAGCTTCTTAAATGCGTCATAATAAAGTACCTCGGTGCAGCTTCCTGAATCCACCAGGATCCTTTCCATGTCATATTCCCCAATTCGTAGGGTTATCACAAGAGCATCATTGTGCGGCACCTGGACTCCCCCCAAGTCCTTGTCCGTGAAGGTTATGCCCTCGTTGCATCCTTCAGCTTCACGTCCTCGTTTCTTTCCCAACCGCATCACGTGCTAGTCGTGTTTTACCTGCCTTTGGAGCAACCTCACCTCATTTCTCGTATAAGGTGTGGCTAATCCATGTATCATATGGATCACGCCCCTTGGATTCTGCTCGTAGTCCAGCTCCATTGCTCTCTCGGCATCCTTGTGCTCCTCTTGAATGAATTCCTTCAAAAACCCTCGTGAGACCAGGTCATTAAGGTGCTGCTTGAACATCTCGCAGTCCTCCGTCATGTGACCCCAGTCTTTGTGGTAACTGCATTGCTGACTTGTAGCTCTTCTTGCATCTTTATCGCCCTCCAGCCGTGGAGGCCACTTAAAGTATGGGCGGTTCTTTATTCGATAAAGAACCCGATAAATCGGTTCTTTCCATACCATCATTACTGAGAAGAACAACTTTGGGTCAGGGGCATGCTTCTCCCGGTACGACTCTTTCTTAGTCTGTCCGTGCTCCTTCCTCTCTTTATAAGTCCTGGGCTTGGGTTTATCCGCCTTCTTCGTGGGGCCCTTGACTTGCTCGGCACTCAACTTGCCGTCTTCCCGTAGTATGTCATCCTCATTCCTGGCATGCTGCTCAATACGTTCCATCAGCTTTGCCAGCGTGCTCACTGGACTCATGTTTAGGGACTTTCGTAGCTCCCTCCGAACAGGCAACCCAATCTTGAACGTTGCTATTGCATACTCCTCACTGGAAATTTCAATCTCGTTGAAAGTCTCCCAAACTTCTTGGCTTAGTCCCTGATCGGCTCATTCTCTCCTTGCTTCATAGCTAAGAGACTCTCAAAAGTTTTGGGTGGTTTCCTGCTCGTCAGGAACCGAGCAGTGAATTCCTCGGCCAACTATCTCCATCCTCGTATGGTGTTCGGCCCCAACTTATGGAACCACGACAGGGCCACCTTTCCCAAACTAGATGGGAACATCTTGCACATGATCGCGTCATCACCATCGTGCATAAACATTGCCTGGTAATGTCAGTATGTGCCATCGTCTGGTGCATTGGTTTCGTGATGCAGACAAACATCCGTGTTTAACCCTCTTGGCAACCTTGCCTCCTGCAATCTTTTTGCAAAAAGAGAGGTTGCTATGTTGCTGGCGGCTCTCCGTCTCGCTCTCGTGCAGACATGGTTCCCTCTTCTGATCTCTTTGCATTATTCTTTTCCCAATCGGAATCAGGTCTCTCGTACCTGTCCCTGTGGTTCTTCCTGCTCCCTCCTTCCTCGGGGGAGGAGCTCCTACTCCTGCTTCTCCTTTTTCGTGAAGAAGCCCTCGGTCGTTTCGGAGTGAGGCTCCTGCTTCTTCTTTTTCATGAAGAAGCTCTCCTGTACTCCGCCATATCCAACCTTTCTCTTTTGGACTTCCTTCGTGAAAGCCCAGAATCCTTCGGATGTTCTCGTATCCGTTGTAGTTGTTGAATCTCATATTCTCGCTTCTTAATCAGGCGGGCGTATTCTTCTATTTCCTGCCTCTTCTTGTCCAGGATATCTTCCCTGCTGTGCACGCTTTTCGAACGTGCCACTGACTCCCTCCCACGGCGGGACTTACTCCTTCTCGTGGATCCTGTGGCCGTCCGTCCGTCCTTGTTTCTGGAGTCGCCATGGATTGCCAGGGGGCGGTCCTTGCTCGTGGTCCTCCCCGCACGCCCGCCGTCGGGCTTCCTCGGAGGGTCTGGTGGGGATTTGTCACCCCCCCCACCCAGCTGATTGTTTGCATCAAGTGGAGTCTTTGGATCTTCTTCCGCCATGGTCGCTTTTTCAAAGGGATCTCTTTCGTTTCCCACAGACGGCGCCAATTGTAAGTGCAGGAAAACGAAATGGCTTTCGAACAGCACCAAACTGCAACGGCTACTTCCTTCTCCACGCCAGAACCCTAGCACACCGCCAGAGTTGAACCTCTAAAACAGACAAAGGGTGAGCGCACCTTTGCCGTCTCATGGCAAAGGCCCTCCGATGCCAAAGTTAGTATCTCGTACTAGTCAAAACCCTAATTCTCAGTAGATATTTAAGCAAATAGCCCAGTATTGTGTACCTTTACCTCTAGGTTTACCTCATATTTATAGACCCATGTCTACTTGCTGTCCAAGCCATCTTGCTGCCCTAAGTTTCCTTTCTCGTAAAGGGAACCCAGAGTATCAGGGATTCTCATTCCCTTAACTGCATATTTCCTTTTAGACCATTTAGGAACTCTTTCCAAAGCTGGCCGTTCATCCCATTCTCATTGGGTATCTCCTCCAAATCTCGTTTCCTTACTGGGTATTTCCATTTCTGGACCCCTCTGGAGTGCCTCCTGGCACTTCCTCCAGATTACTGCTCCTGTTCGGCCCTCTCGTTGCCGAACAGACCCTCTGGACCAATGATTTCTCATATCACTGGACCACATACCATGCGACTGGTCCAACAACTACCTTTGCTCTTTGGACTGTACCCCTGCTCGGGTATCTTGGACCTGGGACCTCTCGTGTCCCCGGTCCTTATTGCCGTTCACCTCACTGCACGGCGGATATTCCGACTATATTTATTCTGCGCCCCACGTACCACGTGTTCGGGCCATTCTTTGTACCTGTTCGGGATTACCTCCCTACAGTCATAAATCGTGGAAGTTACTCTTCTCATACCACATTTCATGTACATCCAAATAAAGAATTAGTTCGTAAATTTGTTTGTCAACCTCGTTCATGGCACGCCGAGCTTGGACCGAGGCAGAGGAACAAACATTACTAACACACGTTACAAACCTTGTAGATCCTTGTAGATGAAGTGATTTCACAAGCCGAGGGCAACTGTCACAGGCATTTGCAATTTCATTGCTTCCTTTTTATTTTTTTTCGTATCTACGTTATAATAAATTCGTATGTGTGAATTGCATAGATGTTGAACCCATTACACTGTAAGTAAGCAAAGGAAGGCCGGATGTTCGAATGTGTAACAGGTGTGGGGGAAAAATTGGCTACTGGCATTTGCCACAATCGTAGCCAGAACAATACCCTTTTTTACCGAAGCGGTGCTCGAACCATTCAAGAATTAATTTTCCCACCCAAGGTTCAATGCCAAACTTATCTAATGTGCTGACAGCACTGGCCCGAACAGTCACATTCTCGTATCAAGATAGGTGAATTCAAGATAGGTCAATACAAATGATGAAGCAAAACCAACCTGCGTAGAAAGATAGGTGAATTCACAATCCTCTAAAAATTCACATAGGTGAAGCAACCCACTTTCTTTTGAATCTGGGATGTCTCTTATGAAGATAACAATAGAATGAACGATCGCTTTGTTGTAATAAAAATGAAGCGGTCTTCCCTCGAAATATTGCTCAAGAAATTCATCCTTAAAGAAGGAAAAGAAAATAAATAAGCAAGCGTAACAAATATGAAGAACGAAAAAATGAAAGTCAAACTTTCACAAGTAAAACAAAGCACCAATGTCATGTTTAAATCTCCACTTTCTATGAAAGATTGTAGCACACTTACAGGGACCTATACTTGAGTGAGAATTTCAAACACAAAGATCTGATGGCTTCCACTACAACAATCTTAAATTCATCAGCAATGTCAGACATAAAATTGGTAATTTGTTTCATCAAGCGGTCTACACTTGACTCATTGCCAATTTTCAACAGAGTGGTGATGGCGCTTCTATTTTGATCCGAAAGCAAGCTCTCCATATCTATATTGCAATTTGTTACAGCCATTGGATGGGTCATTGCCACCTGCAGAAAATTGCGATTCACAAATAAATTAAAACGCAAAATTCTCATTCACCTGACAGGCAGTGAAATAAACTGGATGGCAGTAAAAGGATGGCAGTAAAAGCCTAAAAGTGGTAACCTTGTTCAAAATATGAACTGCAGCAACACGAAGTACTGGCTTGGAAGAACTTAAGAAGAGTTGTAAAATAGTAATTGCTGGGGTCAGTTCTCTAGTTGTCCCACCACTGAATCCCGTGATTGCTCTAGCCGCCTAAAAAATAACCATATCAGCTTTGTGTTGAAGACAATTCTGAAGAAACTCATAAAATGGACGGTTCGCCGCCTGGTTGTTTGTATTTGGAGTCCCTGATAACCTAAACAAATTTTCGTATACAAATGTTAACTCATAACTCAGGAAAAAGAAAGATAGAAGACACTTCAAGGGAAGAAATGCATCTGACTAGTGTAACGATTTAACAAACACTGAGCCAAAGGTGAACGAACAGTTCCTTTAGTTTAGCTGGAAACTAGCTTGCTTACAGCTAATCTGTCATTTTGCCGAATTTGCAAATTCGGTACTCAAATTGTTCAAGCATGACAATGTAAATCACCACCATTTAGTCATACATATCTTTCCTAGAGTGTGGCATTCATAACCAACTTCCTAACATAACAAAGAGATTCCCATATAGGTCAACATGGAAAGACCAATTTCTAAAAGTATCCACAAGTGAATGAATGTCAATGTATAACCAATGTAGATGAATTAGCCTAGGTGAGATTCACACAATAGGGTCTATCAAAAACACCTCAATAACAGTAATGGATCATACCTGGTGAAGCAGAGCAAGGGCATGGAACTGCACGAGTGCTGACCTTGATTGAACAGCTTCTGTTACCTCGTTACTCCAACTACGTGACCCAATCTCTGGAATTGTCTGTCAAATAAGTCACTTATATTAGAATATTGCAATCGAAATCCACATATTACCACTTCTTAAGTAAGACTCAACAGTACCTGGAGTACATGGATTCCACTAACCAAGGCTGCACTAGCGATGACAGGATTTTTGTCAACAATGGCTTGCTTGAAGTATCTGTCGATTTGTGTTAGAAATGTTCCATCCGTGATACGACAAAGGACACATATAGCATTTGCCCGATACATATCAGTCTTGCTATTCATGTCCTTCATAAGTGAACTTGTGACAATAATAACATTCATTGCAGATTGAAAAGCATAAACAAGTGTGTGCAAGCACCCTAAAATATCGATATGCTTCCAGGTGAATACGATCATAATGGAAACACACATAGGGAAAAAACGATGAAGACCAAATTTCAATTACGCGGGCGGACATGAATTGACTACAACAAATGGGAGTTGAGGCAGGATTGTATGGGGACCATAGATATTTATCCAAAATGTCCAATGGAACATTTCAGTTCACAGGCTACATGTATGACTCTTTGATCTGCTGATCGAAATGAACTCCAAACAACACATAAGCTCCATCAATGGAAAATATGAAAGCTTTGCAAGTAAATTTCTTAGTCGAAGTAAATTCTAAAGGCCAAAACCAAAAAAAAAAAAAAACATAAAAACAAACATGATGATGCACTACGCATGTCATGCAACGCCCCTGGGGACATGATATTATTATCGCAATTTGCATCTCCTTTTTCAGGAAAGGATCTACCATGTAATAAATACAAAAACCATTGTTATATACAAACATAAGTGCTCTTTGTACTTTAAAGTTGTAGTCTATGTGAAACAACAATGTACGCTTTCAGTAATATGTACTTGCTCTTACTACCTTAGAGAATGATAATTCAGGTGCTGTGCTGAACTCCATAGTACATTTAGTACTTTTACTATGAAACTAAATAAAAATATTGTCAATATGTTAGTCAACATTTATTGGTAGGTAGGGTACTTTTATGAAAAGATTTATTGGTAGCTGGCCCCATTTGAAAAGGGCAGGTGGAATAGGGGATGGCTTACACTTAATATGCCATACTCCACAGTTATACACAAATATAAGTGCTCTTTGTGATTCAAAAGTGTAGTCTATGTGAAAACCCGATGTGCTCTTTCAGTAATAAGTACTTGCTCTTACTACCTCGGATAATGGTATTACAGCAACAAGCAGCAAAAGAAGCAATAACAAGTACCAGCAGTAGCAGCAAACAGCATTTAACAGTCATGGCAGGCAGGCACTACTCTGATCAACAGCAGGCACACACCAACTTACAATCAAAACAAAATGGAATTGAACTATACAAGCCACTGGTACGGAAAACCAATAGTGCTGATTTTCAACTCTCACAAGTGCTGATTCTTGTGTTGCTGCTACTTTTTGACAGTGCTTGGAATTACGTACATTTTTAGCAGGTTATATGACGGAAATACAACAATCCCTTTGTTATCTTACGTAGGTGAGGCATAACCATTACAATATGACAAGGTCCCAATCCATTACATTCATCAAAATCAAAAGTCAGAGGCAACAACAGTTCCATACGTTAGATTAAAATCCAGAGTACTGCATACCTACAAAATTGAAAAGGTTCAACCAAAGTAGCTAAAGCTTGGATTACATTGTCAACGTTCACCCTGTCTCACCCGGGCATTGGAGACTTGCACGTGCTTCGATTGTGTCCAGGCTCGTGGCAAAGCCCACAAAAAATAGTTTGTTTTTCTTGGAATTGTGACTCAATCCTCTTTTTCTTCGGCCTTCCAGCCGGTCGCTTTGTAACAGGAGGTCGAAGCGGTTCCACGGATGCGGAAGAAGAGGTGGATATGTCAAGGACTTCACAACCGTACTGGATCTGAGGAACTTGTGGCACGATGTCAGTCGAAGAAGGCATGTCATGCAAAGGAACGGGAGACATTACGGTCGTGTAAATAAGAAGTTGTGCCTCCACCCTATAGAAAGGATCCACAAGGTTATCTATATTATACGACAAACCTTGTATTGCGCACACCGCATACTTGCAAGGGATGCCTTTCATCTGCCAACACAAACAACTGCAGTAAAAAGGGTGGAGCTTGACCGCATAAGATTTCCAGTCGGATGCAGACACGATGAACTCTGTGGGAGAAGTGGTTCGACAAGTGAAACCTCGAGATTTTTCCTGAGATTCCTTAATCATTTCGTCGATATTACGACCAACCAGCAAGGGATGCCATTTACCCACCTCCATCTTATGCCTATACAACATGTCAGTGGTGATGGTGACGTGCCCCTTTATGAATTGGATGATGTCCAACTCTCTCAATTTCAATATCCAATTGTTGAAGCTTTCGGCAATGTTGGTGTACAATTTGTCCCACCTCCGATACGGAAATCACACATTCGACCAGTGTTGTGGACCATTTTCTTCAACCCACTTCGACAACTCAGGTGATAGCCCAAACAATTTCGTCAAGTACACCCCATATAGGCGTTCATCGCATGCATAGGCAATTTTTGTGAAAAGATGCAATGCCGTGTTTTTGGGGTTCCCCTTAATTCCTTTCCCGGTGACAAACTTGCTAAAATTTTCCTTCACGTGGTGAACACACCATGCATTGCATTCTTCGCCAAACAATTCCTTAACTGCCCTCAACAACCCAGGATTACGGTCTGTCACAATCACCACTTTGTTTCCGACAACAATTTCCTTCAAGTTATGCATGAACCATAACCAATCCTCGTAGTTCTCCGATGATACAATAGCATATGCAAGAGGGTACAATTGATCATTCGCATCATAGGCGACTGCAGACAAACAACTACCGCGATATGGACCAGTCAAGAAACATGCATTAATAAACAACATCGGGCGACATCCCGCCAAGAACCCTGTAATGCTGCAACCATAAGCGACAAAAAGTTGCTTGAACTTACCATCCTCAGAAGAAGTCCAAACTGACTTCATGTTGGGAATTGATTCTATAAGCCGTTGACACATCCATGGCACTAAGTGATACGTCATGGATACCGGCCCACTTATCAACTCACGGGCACGTTCCCTAGTCCTCCATCCTTGCGAGTAAGTTAGGGGAGTATGGAACGCAAGCTCGTAATCCTTGCATATGCTCCTTGGGAGGAAATTGGGCTGCCCCGCTAATTTGTCCATGAATATCATACCCATCTCTTTTGCCCGAATCCTTGGCTTGAAATTAGTGTTGTCCTGTGTAGTGTGGCAATGTTCATTCCTCATCTTGATGACTCTAATGAGTTCAGACTTGCCTTGCGCCCTAGCTGTTAACTTCCACGGACAACCATCAACCACGCAAGCTAACCTATAATAATGACGACTATTGTCCAAATACTTGAAAGTGAACTTGTTCAATGCGGCAAAAAGAATAACAACCTTCTTAAAAACCCTATAGTTGTCAAACAACTGACCATCCCCACTTAGAATGTCTTCACCTCGCCGTTGCGAGTACGGCACCAGACCCATTTCATGGCAAATAGTCAAACTATCCTTTGTAGTCGAAGGAGGTTCTCCTGCGGCAGTGGATGGACTTCTACTCAACAAATTTGACTCCCTACAAAAAAAAAGTCTCAATAAAACACTTCACTAGGGACCTTATCATGTAAATCGTAGAGGAGAGCAATTGCCAATGAAATGCAGAAAAGGAGCACCTACATGTTATGCACAAACCAAGTTAGTTAATGAAAAGGTTGTAAACAGTAACCTCTTCTTCAAAACCATATGTTACCCATGTGTAACCTCTTCAAAACAATATCATTTTTCCCTCAAACACAAACATGCAAAAATCCTCATATATGTATATGTGTGTGTGTCATATTTAAAAAAAAAACAACACTTATACCTGCTACTTATGTTCATTGTCTTGGTGTGTTACAAAGGGTCTCTTCTTCCACAAATATGTCAACCTCATCCTCATTCAAACAGAACATCATAGAAACACCATCTGCGTCCCTCATGTGCAAATGCTTCGACTTGTCCCTGCTTGTACTATAAAATAATGACTTCCCATCACGGCTCATATCCATGCGAGCGCAAACTTTGACGACTAACTCCTCAAATGATATGCCCTCTTCAATGACTGTGGCTTCAGATACACCACCCATATACTTCCCCAAGCTACCATCCGCATTTGCCATGCGCTCACCACCCGAATAACAAAAACACATCAACTTCCGAGGAGTCGTCAACATGGCTGCACAACATCAACCAACACATAGTTACCAATATGATTTGATACTTCCCCAAGCTACCATCCGCATTTGCCATGCGCTCACCACCCGAATAACAAAAACACATCAACTTCCGAGGAGTCGTCAACATGGCTGCACAACATCAACCAACACATAGTTACCAATATGATTTGAAGAAGAACCACATTTCATACACACCAAAAATATAGAAAACAGAGAAAACACCAAAAATATAGGTCACTGCCCTTAACAGTGTGGAGCATCCATTCTTACATAGAAAGCAACAAAATTTCTTACAAGGAGTAACATTAGATAACTTAAAGAGCAACTATTATATTTTCAACAAAAAACAAACATGTTACATGACGTGAACAAGAACCACATGTCATACAGATCAACACACCATTGAATTCGGGACAACACACATTGTTTCTTTCTACTGTACAAATTGAAAATTCCCAACCCCCAACCCATCAGCAAAAATTTCACAGCCACCACATCCACCATTGCCGTAGTCACGTATCACCAACGTACATTTAGTACTTTTACGGCGAAACTATATATAAATAATGTCAAAATGTTAGTCAAGATTTATTGGTATGAAAACATTCACTGGCCTTCTTAGCTGGGCCCCTTTGAAAAGGGCAGGTGGAACAGGGGATGACTTACACTTAATATTCCATACTCCACAGTTATATACAAACATAAGTGCTCTTTGTGATTCACAAGTGTAGTCTATGTGAAAACCCAATGTACTCTTTGAGTAATATGTACTTGCTCTTACTACCTCGGAGAATGATATTACAACAACAAGTAGCAGACCAAAGAAACAACAAGAAGTAGCAGCAGTAGCAGCAAACAGACAGCATTAGCAGCATTAACAACCGACCATGGAAACCATAAACTCTGTCCAGATCAAAACACTCATGGTTACACGATATTTGTATCAGTACAAACCCATTTGCCAAACAACAATATGAACTAAATACGGAGTACGAAACAACCAAATCAAACAAAATGACCTAAATATGGACTTATACAAATGAAAACACAGTAAATCACCAATGTAGTGTCTGTCAAACCTTCAATTAGGGTTCCCTTCACACAACAATCTTGGTCGAAATCTGTAAAATAACCAAAAAATCGTCTCAAATCGCCGAACATTACAGTGAGAAGGAGACAGAACCGTAGAGAGAGAGAAGAGAGAAGAGAACGCAGAGAGAGAGGAGAGCGCAGAGAGATGAAAGAGTAAACAAGAGAGAGGAGAGCGCAGAGAGAGGATAGAGTAAATGAGAGATAGATACCAGATGGAGATAGGAGTCGCCTGGTGTAAGGAACAATGAGAAATTGGGAGAGAAATGAGTTCTAGGGCTTATAAGTGATATATAAAGGAGGGTAAAATAGACATTTCAAGTTAGCACACCATGTATTTGTCAATAGTTTTTCTCCTGTCATGAGAGTAGTAGTTTCAAAAGTCCAGACCATGACTTTGTAATTTAACCCGGTCAAGGCCTCTGACCGGTAATTTTCCCGACATAATTTTTGTTGGTACACAGAATAGATGACCGAGTATATATTGTGGGAAATGATTTTCGTGTTCCCATTTTATTCGCTTATACTCCTTAATTTTCTTGTGTTTTATTCCGCGTGAAACTTTTGATTTGCCTAAATACGTATTTGGAGTCTTGACTTTGCTTGATAAGAGTAACAAACAAACAAACAAAAAATTCCTATCCAGTGCTCTCAAGGGTTAAATTTACAACAAGGTCTCGGGTCTTCAAACATTGACACCATCCACTCGAACAGAAGAATGAAAAAAGAAAGTGATAGTGTGGGGGCCTCGGTTACAAGGTCGGTAACCTGGCCATATTATGTGACTCCGGCACTCGAGGAACCTTGATCCGAAGCCATGTGTGGATTCTACTCCTCGGTTACCTGCTCGGTGTTGTTCTCGGAGTCAAACCTCTCTATGTTGTGTTGCTCTCGGTTGCCCTGTCTCTGCTCAAGATATTCCGAAGGCCCTCTAGGGAAAAGTTGTTACGCCATGAGGGCCCTATGAAGATTGTGCAGCAGGCGCAATCATTGAGATTACCCTTTCCCATGTGCTCCATAACCGTTTCTCCCCTCGCGTCACATATGACGTCACCCGAGACGGTTACCTGAGCGTATACTCCACGCGCTAGCTTGGAGTCCAAGGAACCCTAGGTCTATAAATACGAAGGGATACTCACCTGAGAGAGTTATGCCATTCTACCATAACCCTAGACCTACATTCCCTTCCTGAGATCTAACTTGATCGTCGGAGGGTCAGTGGGCTGTCCAAGCCCTAGTGACTTGTTACAGGTCTCAGCAGCAGAAGCGCGGAGCAACAGGAGGAAGAGCCTAACCAGAGCCTTGGTCCTGATCCCGATAATTCGAACCCCTACAATTGGCGAATCTGCTGGGGATCAGTCAATCTCTCAACCGCTCATCTCCCTCCATCTAAAGAGCTCCGTCCAAACCTCCCGTAGCAGCCATGGTGGAAGTCGAAGATCCTCACCCCAATGAAACAACCCTCGGCCTCGGCCCGTTTGGAGGCCTAAACCTGGCCGCCGGCTGGGCCGGTGCCCCAGGAAAGGCTCACATGTCAATCGGAGTCGGAGCTTGAACTTCAACCCAGGACGCGAGAGCCGCCTCCGAACTTCATACCTACATCTGTCACCTGGAGCGGAAGATCGATGACTTGTCAACAATCGTGGAACGAGACAAGCACGTTCGCGACGAGCTCGCTGAGATCAAGCATCTCCTCTAGATCTCCACATCTCACTCCTCTGGAGGTCGGGGTGGAAGAAGAAGCCATCAAAGCCCTTCTTGCAGCCGCGAGGGGGGCGGTCTGGTCGAACACCAGCCTCGACTCTCTGTCAAAGACCGTCTCGAGCCTCCTGGTGCGAAGGGTGGTTGAGCTGACGCAAGCGCTAGGCATAGGGAACGCTCCCGTTCTCCTGACCCCAAAGACCTACGTAGAAAGTGATCCGCCTTCGAGAGGCTCGGCGCCGGCAGCGACTCTGACTCCTCCACGCATCCAGTTAGGATTGGGAAGGGACCTTGTGAGCCCAATCCTAGCTTCACCAAAATTGCCAACGACGAAGACGGCCTCCTGGAGTTCTAGACGAAAGGGTACCCAGAGCGCCTCAAGAGCGCTCGAGCCAAAGGCCCACTCCTCTCGCATCCAGGGGAGAAGGGTGGCAGAAGCCATGTCACCGAGCGCCTCGAGCCCTACGCTCAAGATAGCTACAAGAAGGACCGACATGAGCGCTCTCATCAGAGGTCAGGAAGCATCCCACCGAAGAGAAAGGAATACGAAAGGTTGGACGAATCACTCCTAAAGAAGCGTCCCGCGACCAAGAGTCCAGACTGTCCTGATCGTTCGATCCGACCTCATCGCGACACCCGACTCAAAAGACTCACGACCTCCCCCTTCACACGGGAGATCGACTCGGTCACCCCCTCAAAAGGATTCACCCAGCCGAAATTTGCCAAGTACGATGGCAAGACCAAGGCATATACTCACCTGGTGCAGTACAAGCTCGTCATGTCTCTCTTCCTCCGAAATGAGCCCTCGGACGACGCCTTCCTTTGTAAGGTCTTCCCCCCAAGCCTCAGGAACCTAGGCCTTACATGGTTTAACCAGCTGCCTGCCAGGTCAATCTCTTCGTTTGACTCCCTATGCGATGCCTTCATGGCTCGGTTCGTCACGAGCAACAAGCATGAGAAGGAGATCGATTCCCTCCTCGCTGTCCGAAAATGACCCGACGAGACGCTCCGACAGTACGCCGATCGCTACTGGGAGCTATTCAATGAAATCGAAGGCTACGACGGTGTCATCTTGGCCCGAGGATTCAAACTCGGTCTCACCTCCCAGGACGAGCAGGTCTACGACGACCTCGCCCGCAACAAGCCTGACTCCATGAAGGACCTCATGACCCGCATCGAAGGTTGGTGCCAACTCATCGAATCCAAAGCTGAAAGGGGCATCGAGAAGTCCACGGGCTCCAAAATCACATCCGTCTCGGCAAACGGTTCGGTACCCACACCTGTTTCAACGCCTAAGAAGCAGATCAACAACATCAAGCAATCCCCGAAGAAGGGACAAAAGCCAAGCGACTTCAACGCTGAGAAAATCGTCTTCACTATTCCTATTTATCGGATCATTAATCAGGTAAAGGATCAACCCTTCTTCTCCTTCCCGAATCAGAAGCTTAGCACCGAGAACGGGAAGATCAAGAACCCAATCGTCCGATGCAGCTACCATAATGAGCAAGGCCACTTCACTACCGCCTGCAAGCCCTTCAAGGCCTACTTGGAGTAGCATGTTGCAGGTGGTCACCTCAATAATCTTATTGATCACGAGAAAATAAAGGCTCGGGCAGAGCGCGCCAAGAACCGACCCGACGACGAAGTTCAGACAATTCATGTTATCCACAGCCCTCTGCACCACGAAGTCGCTCGCATAATCCGTGTTGAGTTGAATGACGCTTGCTCTTCAAGCAAGTCATGCTCGTTGGTCCCAAGCCCAAGCGAGCTCACACGGACGACAGTTCAAAATGGACAATCACTTTTACTAAGAAGGACCTCGACAATGTCCAGCTGCCCCATAATGACACTCTCGTCGTCACACTACGCATCGGAACATTCAACGTCCGATGTGTCCTCGTTGACCAAGATAGCTCGGCCGAGGTCATGTACTACTTCCTGTTCAAGGACCTGAAAGCTCTCGGGGATGGACCCAAGTTCCCTCTTCTCCTTCGGCAGGACGTTTAACCGTTCCCCTCGCCTGGTCCTCCTCAATAATTATCGGCTCCTTCTCCCTGCTTCGGTCACCGCCCCCTCCTCGTGCCGAGCCCTCTTCTCCGGAGGCCCCTACGGAGAAACCGAGGTCGTCCCCGAGGTCCCAACGCCAAGCATACTGGCAGGGGCAGCACCCCTACCTTGGCCTCTTGGTCTCTGGCGCCTGAGATTCAGCACTTCTCGAGTTCCAGGCCCGGCCATTTCCTCGCTCAACCCTGTCCTCTCCGGGGTCTCTCTGTTAACCTCTTCCCTTATGACCCCCCGGGGCCCGGAGCTGCTACCCTCTGTATCTGGCGTGACTCCTCTGCTTCCTCCCCCTCTGCCTGTTCCTCTGCCTTGCCCTCGACCGCACCCTCGGCCAGCCCTCGGAACGCCCTGTTGCCTGGGTCTTTTCTTCAAGTAGCTCGTGTACATCGAATTGTACCAAGCAGCTCAGGAGCGTACCGACTGGTAATGGGGATGGCATAGGCGGCTGTGATCCGAGCTTTTGCAGCCCTCTCCCGAAGACCGTGGACGACTCCATCGGCTGCAAGAAAACACCAAAAGGGAAAAGAAGTTAGTACAAACGCAAGGGATAATTAAAATATGCATCAAAAATACCGAAGACTAAATTTACCGACCAGGAGCCCCGGGCTCAAACTGAACCATGGTGGCGGTGTCCACGTTCTCCCCGGGATTAAACATGAAGTCCCGGAGACCGCGACGTAGATGCCCGCCCACTCCTCGGAGTCCGGTAGATGGTCGATCAAAAAGGTGTCGTAATCTATCCTACACGACAAATAGTGTCGCCCATACTCTCGGTTGATCCCCAGCAAATACACCCCGAAGAGCTCTTCGAGCCCGAAGGTTAGGTTGTACTGCCTCCTCAGCTCTATAATGCTGGTGATAATTTGGTAGGAGTTTTACCGTGAGCTGGGAGGAGGTGAGGGTAAAGGTCCGGAGCACTCGTCGGACAAATTGGTAGAGGGGAACCTGACTCCCCCCCTCGGTAATGGCCATCAGAGGAAAGATGAGCTCCCCCTGACGGTGTGGAAGGTTCTTGGGGTTGGTATTCTGAAGCAACCGAACCTCAACGTCCGGAGGAACGCTGAAGACCCTCTTGAACTCGGCATAGGCCGCCAGCGTACCATTGAAGTACTGGCCCATGAAAGGGCACAGCCTCATTGGTTTTCTTCTCCCCCGTACCTCCTCAGGAGAATTCGCGAAAGGACCCAGGCCTTGGTTCGAGGTGCTCTGGGCCTCTGTCATGTTTGGATCGAAGGTTGTCACTTGGCGTGGGGCTCTCGGTGGGATGGCGGGTTCGATGTAATCCAATGAGGTCCGGTATAGAGCTCGGATGCGCACTTCCTCGCGAATTGCTTCGAACTCAACAAAGGAGAACTCGGAACTACTTGAGCTATCCGAAGAGAGTTCAACGACCATCCGCCCCTTCCTAGACAAAGACAAGAATGTGCAAAAACCCATTAGCTATGTGCTTCGGGAAAAGCAAGAGGTCCTGACGCTCGGGACGGAATGGTCATCACTCTTCGTTGGGCTTGGTCTCGGTCATTTCTGGGAAATCCCTCCGGGGGGGGGGGGCCTTAGGTCTCGCACTAATTCCTATGGGTCCAAGATTCAAGGCAGGCCTCGGGAAGAACTTAGGCCTCAGGAAGAACTTGGGCTTCGGTTTCAGGAACAGCGGTGGAGAACGCCATCAACACCACGAACCAAACGGCGGCGAGCGGAGTCTCCACCCCAATGGACGATAAAAACGGCGTAAAAGCTCAAAAAAACTATCAAAACTAAGAGATTAAGGTTTGAAGATCAACATACCTGGTTTTTGTGCGAAGATCCGCTCTCAAATCGCTCCAAAACTCAATCAAAGTTGAATATCACGGCGGCAGCTGTTCAACGTCCTTTCAAAGCTCCAGTGCTTCTCTCTCTCCTCCTTCTCCTCTGTTTTTATAATGGAACGGACGGGCGGTTGCATGGGAAACGAAGCGTCGTGCACCGAGCCGTTAGATTTGTGACACTTGTCTTCATCGAACGGTCGGAATCCAACAGTCAGTACCGGGGTTAGAAGCACCGCTGGCCGAACTATTTACTTTTTGACACGTGTCCTCGACAAGACAGTTTATACCAATCATCTGATGTATCACGTGCAGAGACAGCTTTTGGACTCCAGCGCTTTGGCGAATGCTGACACATGGCTCCTGGGGCTGGGGCTGGCTATCCGAGGTTACCGAAGCCAATGTACTCCTCGGCGCCTCGGATATCGGAAACTCCAGGTATGCCGGTTCGCGCAAAGGATCAACTCCCTAGAGCCGAAGCAGGTGTTGCGCTGTGAAGAGTTGAGGGGCTATTATGGGGGCCTCGGTTACAAGCTCGGTAACCTGGCCATATTATGTGACTCCGGCACTCGAGGAACCTTGATCCGAAGCCATGTGTGGATTCTACTCCTCAGTTACCTACTAGGTGTTATTCTCGGAGTCAAACCTCTGTGTGCTACATTGCTCTCGGTTGCCTTGTCTCCACTCAAGATATTCCTGAGGCCCTCTAGGGAAAAGTTGTTATGCCATGAGGGCCCCATGAAGATCGTGCAGCAGGCGCAATCATTGAGATTACCCTTTCCCATGTGCTCCGTAACCGTTTCTCCCCTCGCGTCACATATGACGTCACCCGAGGCAGTTACCTGAGCGTATACTCCACGCACTAGCTTGGAGTCCAAGGAACCCTAGGTCTATAAATACGAAGGGATACTCACCTGAGAGAGGTATGTCATTCTACCATGACCCTAGACCTACATTCCCTTCCTGAGATCTAACTTGATCGTCGGAGGGTCACTGGGCTGTCCAAGCCCTAGTGACTTGTTGCAGGTCTCAGCGGCGGAAGCACGGAGCAGCAGCAAGAGGAGCCTAACCAGAGCCTTGGTCCTGATCCCGATAACTTGAACCCCTTCAGATAGTATAACTATGTAATTGAAATTCGATTTGGATATTCAAAAATTACACACCGAAATACTTAAGTCAGACATAATTAAAACTACACCACAGAGGAATATGTTTTAAACTTTTAAGCTCAAATTAGATTTAAGAATATACCAGTAAATGATCGAGATGGCCTTAGTGTTATGAATGTGTCCCCAATTATCATAAAAATATAGGAGAAATATCGGATTGACTGCTTGGCACCACTACTACTCTTGCTTGTCAACATCTCTCAATCCGGAAAACAACAGACAGCCATGAACCTTTCTGTTCAGAAAAAGAAAAGGAAAGAAAAGAAAATACTGGCATGGACCGGCCTACTACGATATATATAGTAAAGGAAAATGACGGCTACGAATGAACATTTTTAATATTAATAAATATTTTTAATTTATTCTTAGCAGGTATTAATTACCAAAATATGTTTGGAAGTTGGGCTGCCATTAAAAACTTCCCTGTTCCTTTCGCTCTCGTGTGCAGTTCTGTTGCGCGCTCTCTCTCTCTCATAGCATCTCCAACAAGGATTCTCTAAATCTCTATTTGAGAGAATCAAATTAATCTATTTTATTTGAAAAGCAGATTTAGAGGATGGTACTATTTATCTCGACTCCAACCCAACGCTCTATTTTTTAACTCCAATACATTTTTGAAGGAGATCCTCTATATTTAGAGGATCAAAGTTCATCCTCCCAAATGGAGGAGAGTTTGGAGATGCTCTCAAAGAGTTTGCGCGAAACTTTTTTTTTTTTTTTGGGTATTTAGTTTGCGCGAAACTTGTTTCTATATAGTTGGTTAAGCCGGATTTCTAGCATTCAGGCTAGTGACAGATTTCGCGGCGGATTTGGAAATTGCTGCTGCAATTTTTGTACGATGAGTGGTGCGATTTTGGACGAAAGCAAGTTCGATGTGCACCTGAAGTTGTGGGCACTTCGAATTCCTCGTGAACTGTGCAAGGTCGCCACCTGGATACTGAACGGGTATGTGTAATGCCTTAGCATGTACTCCTAGTATTCAACCCAATTCCCAATGAACTCTGTTCACAGAGTATATCCTTTTGTAGAGTGAATGAAGTGCTCATTAATGTTTTTAGCTCATGAACCAGTAGATCATTGTTGAGTGGATTTTCAATTGTAGACTCTTGCTGGACAGACCTCGCATCAAACCCATTACTGAAGACCCAACAAACGATAAAACTCGTTACATGATTTTATCTGAGAAGGTTCAGAATTCTGGTAGGAACCGTCTAACATCGTTTCTATGTTTCCATTATATGCTTTTATTTGTTAGGTTAATGGAAAATAGGAAGGTTAGTATGTCCAAGCTTAGCTCTTCTAGTTATTGAGCCTTTTTGTATCGGTGCCGTCATAAGTAACTTTTCTGATGATTCTTCCATCAAGCTATGTTTGTGCTTCTCATACTAATTTCTAGTTAGAAGTACCTACCTCCCTCTTCTTTTTCGTTGTTGTGATAAGTAGAACGTGAAAGCTTCATAAAGAGGACGTGCAAGTATGCATGTGCTCGCTGGGAGGTCTAAAATTTATGAGTTTGCATGGATCATAATTCATGCCATTCCCAAAAGGGAGACAAGGCTTTGAGTTTAAGTTGGGCTATAGGTGTGGTTGATTTATTTACATGAAAAATTAGTCAAATGTATTTTTGTCCGACGTTAGGGTTGCCTTGTTTTGACGAAGATTTTTGGAGCAGATTTGTCTGAGATCCCGGGCCAAAAACTTGATGAACTGAAAGCACTATGTGAAATTGATGTAGTTCCCTACTTGTTGATGCACGGATATTCCTGCTGGGGTACAGGTCAGTTGCAATGGTTCCAAAGTAGGTTGTAGTGCTCTTTTCCTTAATTTCAGTCAAATGTTAAGTGTTGCCTAAATTAACGATTGACCAAAGCTTCAGCAGTTGTCGTAATGGATTCCAGCTAATTGTTTTTTGATGTATTGTTTTCCAACCGACATTTCCTTTTTTGATCGGCAGCACAATCAAGATGCCGTAACCAAGAGTCGTTCTGTTTTTCTGCCTTGATCTTTGCATAATGGCCAAACCTTAATCAGTGCTTTTTCAACCCCATCGAAGAATCGACAGACTTGCCAATTGTCCAACAACAACAATGTTTTCCTGGCAGGGCGAGCTCAAGACTTTCAGGGGCCCGAAGTGAACTCCTATGATGGGGTCTTTATATATTTTTCCAAAAAAAAAAACGGTCTAACAAATATATCCAAGACAGAAATCTAATTGTTGTATAATACAATCCCCAAGCAAAAAAAGCTGAACTTGAAGAAGCATCCAACCGAGAAAATTATGATCATTTTTTCGATGAATGTGAAGCAGATAGAGTTAAAGACCCTACGAGAGCTAGTTTAGGAAATAGTTGAAGTCCCTTGCAGGCAGCACATTAAAACAATGAGTACTATTTTGACTCCCTCACAAAAAGCAAAAAAGTAATGAGGGATATGAGTATTTGTTTCCTATCCTACATCGTTTGTGGAAGAAACAAAAGACTCCATAGAGCTATAATCCCCAAATAGTTCAGGCTTTGGAAAATTATTAATTAGTTGGGTTCTCTCCCAAAATTTAGGGGCCCTATTTTGGGCTACAAATTGGGGGCCGGAAGCTGTTGCTTCCCTGGCTTATCCCATGTGTCGGTGCTGTTTGTAGACACCTCTCAGACGGGGCATCGCCATATAGTTGTATCATCACTGTGTTTGCTCGATTGGTTGCTCGCTTCATAAACCAAGATCGTGGATACTTCCATGGCTAGAGGTATCGCCACATGATAGCGGTTATCATCAAAACAGAGTCGCCACCTAGTTTGTTAAAGCTAGGAAAACAGATAGAGATTCTGGATACGGAAGCCAAAAGTACAGTAAGGGGAAGGTGTTAGGCACCCCTCTCTGCCTAGCCGTGAAGTTAGCCCATAATCATTCAACATAAGACATATAGATGCTTTATTCAATTCCATACACGTAGTCTGTTTTTATGCCTTAAACAGTTAATAAGGTGAGTCGAGACTGTAAATAAGCATGCATCAGAAAGCAAGAAACAAAACAAAGCTGTGCCAGCAAATCGATCACTCGACCAGCGAATGGAAGTCGCGGCCGAGGGATCACACTGGGTCAATGTACCGGCCGAGGCATCGAAGCCCCGGCTGGTGTTCTTCCTCACACCAGACAAAAAACTAACAAACGATCAGAAAGCTACGATTAACGACATAAAACATTAAATAAACCAAACCAGAGGTCGTTGGGCCTCACCACCTTAATCCCTCAGTTGCTTGATTGCTTCGGATCGATGGGGATCGACTGATTGATTGCTACTTGGACGAAACCCTAGGGCTAGGGTTTGGAACTCCGGGGTTGGATCGTCGGATTGATGGCCGCCTTCGGGAGGTTATGGCTTTTGTAGAGAGGGATTTTGGGAGTATATAGCCATAGTTTCGTGGCTTGAATGTATATGGATCTCAGGAATTTCGTGTCTATTTGGGTGTATCCGAGGGTCTCTTTATATAGGCAAGGGGGTGACTCACTCGGTCCAATCAAATCACGGGGTTGCAATTGCATTTGCATTGCAACTCAAACTCTTCATTGCAATCTCTGAACGTGGCCCGAACGCATCGGAGAGGCGGCGGGATTGGATCAAACAACCGACAGAAGGTTCGAGAGTCTGGAAAAAGGCCGATCTGGCGGCCGAGCAAAGGATGTGGCGGCCTGGAAATGGATGTGGCGGCCGAGCCATTGATCTGGCAGCCGAGGCTTCGATCTCTCAAGGAGATTTTTGGTGCAACAGGTTGCTCGGGTGAAGAATGGATGTTGAGGCCGTGATATCGATGTTACGGCCGTCCGATGGATTTTCCTAACACACTATCTTTCTGTCTGAAAGGCTATTTGGCTCTGGATTGGGTCCTCTAAGTGGCTCAAAGTTCGAACCATAAGTCCAGGGGTTTCATAAGAAAGCAATCAGCACTCATCGAATCCGTATCATCATCGGGATGGTCCCAAGGTGGGAGTTGAAATAATTGTTAGGCCAAATTGGGGTGTCTACAGATGCCCCTCTTTGACTGAGCTCAGACGGATCGCGAGACATGTTTGAGTAATAGTCAAAGCTATAAAAGCAACTCAATTTGGTTTAACCACTATTCCAAGAGTTTTTGAAAAAAGGTTTTGTTATGGTCGGGCCGGGAGGCTGCCTACGTATTCCTCAAGGGAAATTCAGACCAATCGTAGTTCAGAGGGCAATAAAAAAAAAGAAAAAGTTTGGAGGGTTAGAGACAGAAGATGTACCTTCGGGCTTGAATAGCCGTAGTGCAACGTATCTGGGTAATGCCAGGGTTTTGGCAGAAAGTAGTTGAAGGAGCGCAGGGCTGCCGGGGAAGTTTTTGCTTAGAGTTACCTTTAGTATTTTGGGGTAGATCAGTACACGGCAGGTGTGTTTGCTTTTCTTGATAATCCTTACTTTGACTGAGGGAAGCTCGGTAGAGTAGCCTATCCTTGCAAATGAGCTGGAAAGAATTGATGTAGTTGGGGCGGAATCCAAGCCATCTGCGGGGATGAATCGGATGCCAGTTTTGAGATAAGGGGTGGAACCCAAGTCATCTTCCGGAGATGAGTTGGATGCCGTTGTTCGAGATGCGGGAGGCGCGGGGCCAGTGACTGAAGCACGGAGTGTTGTAATGAAGGAACCGAGGCACGGAGCCGGTTTGTCAGGCGGGGAGCTTGAGGTATTGAAGCTTTGATTGGACCGAAGCGCGGAGCTGGTTTTGGTCATAAGGTGAGAGCTTAGGAGATGGAACCGAAGCGCGGAGCTGGTGTTGATAGTTCAAAAATCTTTGCCTTCCGGAGGTAAGAACTTGAGAGGTTCGAGCTTTGGTGTGATTGAAGCGAGGCGTAGAGCCAGTTGTATTCTGATGGTCTGTGCGCGGAGCTTTCTCATCATAAAGATTTGGCTTTGAGCCCAAGGATCGAGGTTCTGGACCGATCAATAAAACCGAGGCGTAGAGCCGGTTGATTGCAAGATAGACCTGCGAGTGAGTGACAGATGCAAAGCATAGCATGTATGTATGATAGTGTTTGTTAGATGTGAACAGCTAAGGTGATAGTGATGATTATGCAGACTCGATGTGTTTGATGCAATATGTGCACGGGCCCGTGCGTGTGTGTTTGATATAAGCTTAGAGCTTCTTTCAAGTTCCAGACTTGAGCAATCAGAGCGTAGAGCTCGAACATTCGGACGGCAGAATCCAAGCGTTCAAAGTACAGGCTTTGAGCATCCAGTACGCAGTGATTAGGCATTCAAGCGTAGAGCTTGCGCATTCAAGTGTAGAACTTGAGCATCCAGTACACAGTGGTTGGGCTTGATAATTGTTGCTGACGGCGTAGAGCCTGTTTGTTACGGCTTTGAGTCAGTTGAATTGGTTACGGCTTGGAGCCAGCTGAGATAATGGGCTTTGAGCCGCTGAGTGGTAGGCTTCGAGCCGCTGAGTCGATAACAGGCGTGGAGCCGTTGAGTAATGGGCTTCGAGCCGCATAAGTGGTGGACTTCGAGCCACTGAGATAATTACGGCGTGAAGCTAGATAGTTACGGCTTCGAGCCAGTTGAGAGATGGGCTTTGAGCCGTTGAGTTGATAACAGGCGTGGAGCCGTTGAAATAATGGGCTTGAAGCTGCCGAATTGATGATCGTTGATTGGGGTGGCGTAGAGCCTACTGAGATAGCTTGTTACGGCATAGAGCCAGTTGAAGTGGTTACGGCTTTGAGCCAGTTGGGATAGCTGCGGCTTTGAGCCAATTGAAGTGGTTATGGCTTCAAGCCAATTGAGCGAGTAGAGTCTGTAGAGATAATGACGGCGTGGAGCCAGCTGAGCGAACGTAGAGCTGCTATGATGATGGGCTTTGAGCTGCTGAATTGATAGTAGGCATGAAGCCTCTTGAGCGAGCATAGAGCCGCTGGTAGTGAATGCGGGCATGGAGCCATCATGATAATAGGTTTCGAGCCTGTGAGTAGGCGTGTACAGGCTTGGAGCTGTGGAGATGATGGTCATGGGCTTGGAGCCGTTGAGAAGCGAGGCGCTGAGATGATAGCTTGATGGTGGGCTTAGAGCCGTTGAGATGATAGATATAGGCACGAGGCCGCTGAGATGTGGAATCAGTGAAACAACAATCGTGGCTTCGAGCCACTGAATGGTGGGCTTGGAGCCGCTGAAAAGGCATGCAACTGCTGATGCGGGCGTCGGGCTACTGCGTGATAGTGATCTCATAGAGTTGTTAAGTTTACCAGTGTGGAGCCTGTTAAATAGCTTGGTGGCGATGAGCTTTGGTCAATGGTTCGTGGAGAGAGAACTTCATTGTGCTTAGGTGCGCCCCCAAGGCTAGTTCTGATCATATTGTATTTGCTCGGAGGTGCCCCCAAGGCTGATTTAGTCAATGCTTCTGTTGGTTACGGACCCAGAATAATAGCTTGAGTTAGTGCACTGAGCAAAATCCATTGGGGTTTGAAGAAAATTGATTGGAGGGCCAAAAGATTGATCTCTCGGCCGGATAATGGATGCCTCGGCCGAGCTATAGATTCGTCGGCCGTATAATCGCTTCGATTCCAGACTGTTATAAAAGCCGAGCCTTCGGCGTTTTGTTTTCATTTTCCTCCCTCTTTCCTTCTTCGTTCTCTTTCCTGTGAGGACCGTACCGAAGACTCATCGTCTTCCTTGCTTTGCTTTGCTCTCGTTGAGTTCGAGAGATGGATGACTCATGGCCAGCGATCGCGGAGGGAGCCTGCGCTGCCTTTGGTGCTATCTTGCTGCTTGATTAGAGACCCTTGCATGGGTGGCTTGCTTCCGTGACGCGGAGGTTCTGAGGTGGCGCTTGTACGCGGTATGATGATTTTCTGGGCGGTGTGATGTCTCTTCTGCACCGCAGTGCTTCTTTGGTACGCGTTGCCCCGGGGGTATCCTTTCCCTTTTTTGCAGCTGGTCTCTGGCGTTCGGACCGCCAGAGGGTTCGGCATCCTCTTCTCCTTCTTCTTCTTCTTCTCTTTTTTCTTTTTTTTTCCTACATAGGTTAGCTTGACAGGAAACTGATGTATAGCTTTGTTTAGGAAATGCGAGATGATTCACCTTGTGATGTAAAAAGCTTTCGTTATATGAAACAAAATCTTTTGCTCTGTTATATGATTGTGTATGCTGTTGTTCCCTGTTTGTGCTGGCACAAAATTGGTTTGACAGAAATCTTAACTGAACCGTGGAAGCTTTCTGTGAAAAGATCATTTTGGCGGCCGAGCAGTCGATTCCGCGGCTGAGGGATCGATCCATCTGCCAGATTTTTGACCTGAGGTCAACCTTGATTTTCGTGGGCCGTGGCATCGATCCTGCGGCCGTTAATTCGAAATGCCGGCCGAGATACCGACTAGTTCTGCAGCGAGTTTTAGAATCCGATTCCGATTCGAACTAAGACTCATCCTAGCCTATAAGTATACGTTCTACGACCTCGATGATTTGTCAGCAACAATTTTATGGCGCAACCAATCCTCGATCAGTGGTTGAATTCTTTTAACGGCCTCGACCGTTTGCACTTTAGGTCCTTTGGTATGGATTTCATCTTCTTCCTTCGCCAAATTCCTGTGAATTTTGCTTTTCTTCAGGCAGCCACTAGCTTGTGGGACCCTGCCTTCCATGTCTTTCGATTTAGAAGAGAGGAACTGTGTCCTACTATCGAGGAGTTTGCAGCTATCATGGGTCATTCGGATAGAGATGGTCTCATTATTCCTAACCCTTTGTTTAATCGGGGCAGTCTCTTGAAGGATTTACTTCAAATTTCAAAACATGAAATTAGGTTTTTCATAGTAAATGGAAGGTTGGAAACCTTGCAGCTTGTCCAGCGTTTTGGTACCGCTGAAGCTCATCGTCAAATTCCTCAACAGAAGACGTGCTTCCATGCGTTGTGCATTTGTCTCCTTCATTACTACTTGCTTGGACCTTCCTCTGGCCATGCTGATTCTATGCTGCTTGACTTTGCCCAACAGGTGGGACATCGTGTAGGTTTTGCTGGTTTAGTGTTGGCAGAGACCTTGATGGGTCTTGATATGGTAAAGGGTGATCCTACGGCCCAGTTTTCAGGCAGCCCTTTGTTGCTACAGGTTCGCTCTTTACCTGTTTTTCTTTTGCTAAATTTATCTTTTCGCTCGTCTCTAATTGTTTTTACTCACATGTTCTCACAGCTCGCAACTTTCCCTTGTTTTCCATAGGTATGGCTTTATGAGAAGCTGAGGGTGTGGGATGTGCCGGAGCGGCTGCCCTATAGTTTAGATCACTGCGTGGAGCGTCATGTGATCAAACAATTTCCCACTGAAGCTGCTTGGAAAGCATGGATGGAGACTAGAAAGGGGGATAGGATCCAATGGGTTTGCCCCTGGTATGGTATAAAGAGCATGACTGTAAGTACCATGAACCATTTTGGTGTAGCAGTGATTGGCATCACTCGAGTTACCTTCTATTTTCCTGCTCGTTTCCAGAGGCAGTTTGGGGCTGCACAGGTCCAAGTTTTGGGTGACCCAGAGTATGCTATTTCTAAGGTTCATGACGCCAGTCTTCGTCGCAATGTGCTTCGTTTTTGGTCAAATCGAGTAATGCAAAAGGTTGCTGAAAACTTTGTTGACAAGCTATGAGCTCGTACAAGCGTTGGTTAGAGAAAAATCTTTTGAAGGACAAGAGTGCAAAGAGAAGGAAGACCTAGAGATTGACACTTTGTTTATGCTTTTTGAAAGACTTGTTTTATTCTAATTTCCATAGATTTAGAATTGTTTGAGCTTACTTCCCTTTTTCCTTGGAAATAATAAAACATTTGGTTGTTTCATTTTGAGAATGTTGTTGCCATGGTTGGACTTTTGAACATGCTTTAGGATAGACCTAGAAATTTGGAAGTGATAACAATAGCAGTGGCCGAGTCTTGATTCAGAGATTGCCTACGTATCCCGTAGAGGGAATCAGGCCATAAACGTAGTTCCAAGATGATTTGTTTTGTTTTCGGTTGGGGTTCACTCGAGTATTTTTCCTCTCCTTTTATGCTCTTGATTTTGCCTAAACCGCCCTTGTGGGTTTTCAGTCTAGCGAGCGCTTTTATTTATGCCTTAGTTTTTGCCTAAGCCGCCCTTGCGGGTTTTCACCCTAGCAGGCTGCTCTAATTTTTTCTTGGGTTCGCCCACCCTTGTGGTTTTCGACCCAACGAGCATCTCTCATGGGTAATACTTCCTCAGCTTGTCAATGTTGACTGGCGTTGCGAATTCCATTCCATCCAAATCTGCAATTGTGGGCAGCATGCCCTGGAATTTCCGGATTCCAAAGCGAGCCTTCGGGAATTTCATTCCCCGAAGCAAGGGCCCGTAATCGAGGGAGCGCGAGCGGAGAAGCAGGCGCTCGTAAAAATACAGAGTCGCCACTCGGGTTTGAAGGTCCGACACCCAAGGAACCGTATTTCGAAGCAACTGCCGCGCTGTTTGATTTGAAAAGTGAAGGAAACCAGTCCGTCATAACCATATCTGGGTTCGGGAGCCAGGTTACGAGAGGGGAAGGGTTTTAAGGCACCCCTCTCGCCCAATCCGGAGATCGGTCTCTATTTAGACATTTTAAAAAACATTGTGATTCTTCTTCTTCTTTAACCAATTTTAAGCCAATTAGGGTGGGAGAACAGTTAATCGGGGATTAAAACTATAACATGTTTGCAAGATGTGTTATATTTGAGCATGGATGGATGGAATACTATGAAAAATGGGATAAAACCCAACCTTCTGATCAGAACATCAAGAACACTGCACAAGGTTTAGGCATGCCAACACCATGGCCAACTTTGCATGCATGGATCTGTGTGCATGCAAAGAACCATCGCGCAACAATTCTAAACCCTCGCGCGCGTGTTTGTTCCCACCACAGGTTGAATTTTAATCCCCTTCTGGGCTTTGGAAGGACCAGTGCTCACCCAGGGGGCAAACCAAGCAGTTGATATGTACTGGAGAGTAAATAATTATTACAATTTGAGATAAACAGAAACCAAATGAATTGAAAGGCAACCCTAAATAGTGGGGGTGAATAAACAAAGGCTTAAGCCTTAGTTGCCAAGCAAGGGCAATTACTGGAAAATGACGAACCATCGCGCGAGGATAAAGAACCATCACGCGAGTGTTCCTGACTGGACGTCCAGGAATTGCTTTGCATGCTTGGGGCTCTGAAACATACTCAGAAGCTTCCCAAAGGCATTCCAAACTAAATGATACTGCAAAATAAGCTAACTATGGCTTTTTCATGCAACACAGTGATCTAACAGCCCTAATATACTTAAAAACAGTAATAACAGTATGAAGGACTCGAAAAACCAGGATACCCTTCCCCACGATGTTCATCATCACACAAACAAGAACTGTCGCGTGAGAGTAAAGAACAGTCGCGCGAGGGTTCGCAGTTGTAAGCCTCTTGTAACTTTGCTGACTTTAGGGCCAGAACTGGTATTGATTACCAGCCTTGGCCCTGACAGCCCCCTCAGGGATCAGAACAGAAAGCAGGTAAATGTTTATACCTTTTGCTTGAGTTGGATTGGTTTGAACAAGGTGGTGTAGCTTTGAAAATGAGTGTATGTAGAACACAAGAGTGAGAGAAAAAACTGGAGTGGTTGAGGTTTTGTGAGCTTTGTGCTTGAATTAGTGCAATTTTTGTAACCCTTTAGCTATTGGAAGCATGGAGGGTATTTATAGGGAAATGCATGAGAGGTAGACATGGCCCAAAAATCAGCCAACAAGGCTGGTCAATCAGACTTGGTGGAGAAGGCCTCCAACAAGGTGCAAGGAGTGGTTGTGTTGGGAAGAGCCAACCATGCAGTCTACAACAGCTGTGCTGGTGGAAAACGGGGTTCCACAGGCTTAATAGACCCCTAATCATCACAAAATCCAGCTGGAAATTAAGGATGGGGACAGGAGAGAACCGTCGCGTGAGGGTTCCAAATACGCGCGCGAGGGTTCTAAATGTCACGCGACGGTCAACGGTCAACAGATTGACTTTGACCCACACCTGGCAAAGAACACTCGCGTGAGGGTTCCAAACCCACGCGCGAGGGTCAACCCTAACTTTAGGGTTTTGACTGAGGGTTTCTGAGGGTAAAAAGGTTCAAGAAGGGCTCCACACTCACCAAGCTCAAACCATTCCAAACTCAAGTCTATTCTTAATCCAAATTCATCATCGGGGAAACAAGAAGCCGTAAAACGATCAGGCGATCCAGATTGAGGTGTCTACAGTAGTCCCCCTTTGACGGCACGCGGAGCACCATTGACACCCTCTAAATCCGCCCAAAAGCCGATTTAATGAAACACGCGCAAATATATTAAAATACCGTGCACCGAAGAATGACCGGACGGATAGATCGTCACCGGTTGACAGTTAGATTGCCGTTGATCTAAAGTTGGACGGAAGGATCGTCGCTGATTGATAATTGGACGGATGGATCGTCGCTGATTGATAATTGGACGGATGGATCGTCGCTGAATTGAAATTGGACGGATGGATCGTCGCTGAATTGAAATTGGACGGATGGATCGTCGCTGAATTGAAATTGGACGGATGGATCGTCGCTGAATTGAAATTGGACGGATGGATCGTCGCTGAATTGAAATTGAAATTTTGCTCAGGTGTGCACAGGCGGACCACTGCTGGGGATGGAATATAACTCGAATTTCGACGGACTTATTTCCAAATAACTCCCAAACATGCCTCAAAAGCATAACAACACATCATGTACCATAACAGAGAGATGTGCATGACTGGTCTTGCACTGCTGGGGTAATGGGCCTGAAGCCCAAAAGAACCGTCGCGCGCGCGTTATGAACCATCACGCGATGGTTTGTTTCTGAGGGCTTGGATCTGAATCGGCCCAGACCCGGCCCGTGCTTGTTTTCGTTCCATATACGTCGAGGACGTCTCTGAAACCGCTTGTGGCAGTTTCAAAAACTCTCAAACTCCTCTTACTCTCTCATACTTTCCAAAAACCCTTGATCTTCACCCCAAAACCACGAAATCACATCACAATCCGTTACCCATGGCAGAGCACGGGAACAGTGGTAGCGAGGGAGAGGTTGTTGATCGAGTAGAGGACCGAGGAGGTCCAATGGAGATCCAAACGGGCGATCAGACGGCGACAGAGGAAGCCGCGGGTACCAGTGCAGTGGTAGCAGGCGGCGGCGATGGCGAAGTAAACCAGCAGCAGGAGATTGGTGATGAAGAGAATCCTCGCGTGACCGAGGAGAATCCTCGCGCGAGGGTTCCTACTGGGGCCGTGGGGTCCATTTCTGAAGCAGAAGGCCCGGGCGTAATGACCGAAGGTTCGCCCATGGTTGGTGGCAGTTCCGGTGGTTCGGGCAGTGGTGGAGCCATGGGTGGCGATCCCGGGCCGAACGGGTCTCCGCCGAGGGATCCGGCGAGAGGCAAGAGCGCCGTTATTGCGGAGGAGAAGCTTGTCGAGACAGAGCAGACCACGGAGGATCCCCCTGTTGAAATCCGTGAACAAGACATTGCGTTCAGACCTCCGGTGACAGCGGCCACATCGTCGCGTCACATACCCATCACTTTTGACGAGATTGCCGAGCATACGCCCGACGAGATACTAGCGAGACTTTTGGAGGAGCGTCCTGATATTGGTGAGTACGTTCTGAAGGCAAAGGAGGATCGGGCACGGGCTGTTGAGGCTGCCGAGGCCGCTGAGAGGGCCGAGAGAGAGAGGAAGGATAGAGAGGAGCCATTGAGAGACATGGAGTCCGAGGAAAGGGCTGCCGAGGAGGCATTGGGACCCAGGGTGACAGCTGTGGCGGAGGCGGGAACCATGGGCCGGCCGGACTATACATCAGAGACATACGTGCCCCCTATGCCACATTTGTTTGTGCCATCAGGTATTTCAGCATACATGCCACAGCGGTTAGAGTATGACGACGAAACAGTGCTGAGAGACCCTCTGATCCACATTGCGAACACTTGGGCCGAGGTAAATCCTGACAACCCCCTTTGTACCTCAATTTCTACTTCCCAGCATAGTTCAGTAAATTGCAGAGAAAATCATGACATAACCCTTGTACTAGAATCGCTAAATTGCACACCATGTAAAACGCATGCAACGTAGAATAATAACTTGAACCAACCATCTGAAAACTGCCTACACCTAAGCCAGAAACATGATGATATAACCCGGGTAGCCCATGCATGCAATAGCATGAACTGAAAAGCCACCGTTGCACCCCTGAATTGATTACCTAGAACTTGAAAAATGAAAGCCATGCATGCTAACATTTGCCCTGTTGCCTGATGACACAACCATGCCGAAAGCATGAACCAAAGAACCGTCGTTACGCCCCTGAATTGATTACCTAGAACTTGAAAAATGAAAGCCATGCATGCTAACATTTGCCCTATTGCTTGTTTGTGTATTTGAAACAGGAGGGTGCAGTTCAGAGAGACATCCGGGGCTTTGGGGGTGCGTGCAGATCACTGGCACTGTATGAGGGTTTACCTCAGCGGGTGAGGGACTTGGTGAATGCAGCAGGCTTTGGGGAGTTTATACGGACTCTTACTAGGAGCAGGATTGACCATGCCGTGCTGGTAGCGCTTGCAGAGAGATGGAGGGACACTACAAATACCTTCCATCTCCCCCCTGGAGAGATGACCGTGACGCCTGCAGATTTTGCAGCGATCACGGGGCTGAGAGTTGGAGGAGAGCCCATTCCTTTTGATTCAAACATTCAAAATGATCAGGCTGCACTGGAGTGGTTTCTAGGTGATGCACCCAAGATTGAGGAGGGGATGGCCAAGTATGAGCAATTGAAGAAATACCTGAAGAAGAAGGTGACTACCGAGAGAGAGGCAGAGCAAATGGCCAGGGCATACTTGCTGTATCTCTTTGGTGCTACCCTGTATCCAAACAGGCGTAGCAGAGTACACTTGTCTTATCTACCGGCCCTGAGAGACCTGAGGACAGCTTCACGCTTTGACTGGGGTGGAGCAGCGCTAGCTACTGCTTACACTTTCATGGGCAACTCGTCGAGGACGGGGAAGAGCACTGCTGGCTACTGGAGAATCTGGGAGGTAAAGTACCATAGCACAACTTCTATTTACTTGCATTGTTTGTTGATCTGTTTCCATAGCCTGTTTGCATACATATCATAATATCCTATGATTGATGAATACGTTTGCTTAACTTTGAACAGCTCTGGGCTTACGAGGTTTTGCGGATGTATCCGCCTCAGTGCAAGCATCCCGACTTGAGCGTTCTCCCTCGTGCGCTGAAGTGGAGTAAGAAGATGATGGGGCCGAAGGAGGGTAGAGGCCAACTGAACGCCTTCAGACTGTATTTGGATGAGCTCAGGGCCGAGCAGGTATACCATAAAACCCTCATAATTAAAACACTATGAATTGCTTTAATGCTGCCGCTGACCAATTGCCTTAATTGCCTGTTGACCTGTGTGTAGGTCAATTGGAATCCTTGGAGAATGGCTGGAGCAGAGCCTGAGTACCTGGCCGAGAGCAGGGTCATTACCGCCAGCAGGGTGTTACTTGAGTCGGCCTTTGGCTGGCAGTGGTACCTTGGAGACCGGGTGTCACGCCAGTCGCTTGGCTACACCGCGTTCCAGGTGCCAGGGCGACTTCCACCCCGAGCTTCACATACGAGTACATACACCCGGGCTGAGCTGGAGAGGTTCACACGGCCTGATACAGAGCTGACACGATACCTTCGCCCAGAGATGGACTATGCGGAGTACCAACCGCTTGGCGAGGCCATTGGGTGTTCGGGCTTTCAAAGACGTGCGGAGTCAGGCACGCGGGGCTGCCGAGGAGAGGAGAGCTGCCGGAGAGAGAGCAAGAGGCGGCGAAGGCCGAGTCAGGCATCACGCAGGCGTTCCTGTGAGAGGTGGACCCCCGGAGATGTCATGGACAATTCCCGTTACGGATGCACAAGGCAATCTAGCTGAGATACATTTAGTGCCTGCCAGAGTCGAGCCACCGCCTGTGACTGTGCCGGTATGAATCTTGTTTATACTTTAATACATGCGCCAATATTGAATATGTTTGATGATACAGAATTGCCTTTGCAGGCGCCCGCTGAGTGGGTGAATGAAGCTGTTCGCCGTATGCTGGCTTTGGCGAATTTGGTTAGGCGAGCAGCTGGCGGCTTCCAGTTAGAGCTGCGCTATCCAGCACCTACTGCCCGACAGGCTCAGCGAGCTGCTGGCAAGAAACCTCAGGTATACAACGATACATTCCCGCTTTTGATATTTGATGATGTACCTCTGTTTTCGATACATATGCTTTATATTGCTCGCAATAAAATGTACCTGTCATTCAAACACTTGATATATGCAATACACAATATGCACAATGCATTCTAATGCTTTACATAACATGATAATGCAGGCACAGGGACGGGCGACTTCTAGGAGCAAGAGGACACGGTCTCCTCCGCAGAAGAAGTTAGCAGCCAGGACTCCTATACCGGCAGCCACACCACAGCGACAAACAAGGAGTTCACAAGCAGCTGCTGCAGGCAAAGAACCAGTTGGACAGGCGATGGCACGTGCTGAGGAGCGATTCCGCATTGCAATGCGCCAAAGACCATCATCGGAGGAGCATCGAGCCCCAAAGAGACCCAAGCTGGTATTGCTCCCAACTTCCGAGGACGAGGAGGAAGATGACGGAGATGAGGAGGAAGACGAGGAAGAGGAAGAAGAGGAGGAGGAGCACTCATCCGCCCGTAGCGATTCTGATGACTCAGTCGACGATCCGGCGTACAGGGAGGAGCCCAAGGATGGAGCTGATGACGATGATGATGGTAGTGATGATGATGGTGGCCGTACGAGCCTGAAAGACTGGCTTGGAGGCGAAGATTGAGATTGAGAGCCTCTTTATTTTCTGCACTTTACTTTACTTTTGGGGCCTGCGTGCCCAAGTAGGTAGATAGAGGGCGGATGTGCCCTAGACACTCTGATACTTGTTTTAGCTTCTGGAGGCCTGCGCGCCTTTTTGCTGGATGGGCGGATGTGCCCACACTACTTTTGATAGTTTTTGATGGTTTTTGATCGGCCGGAGCACCACAGATACAGTACTTTCCTTTGATTTGGTCTGACACAGTACCCTTAGTTATAAAATTTGCATTTTCATTGGTTTATTTGCTCTTTATATGCATAAAAGAGGTAAAACACGCACCACTAACACCAAACTTGCATTGAACACACCGAGACTGTCCACAGACACAGATATATGTACAGGAGTGACTAGCTCGAAGGAAAACGCAAAATGTACCCTAGGACACAGCCAGGATACGAGGATACGACAAATTAATGAAACTTTGGGTTGAAATACTTGACTTTGATTGACACCGATACTTCCATAATATCAAGCACACACAACGTGACTTGCACAAGTTGACGGAATCGAGAAAAACATCCCGAAAAGGGAAAAAAACCAAAAAGTGTCCAAAGGACACAAAAGGGACATGAAAGGGACACGAGACAGCGAAACAAGACTCAATTATGTCCCGGACTGAAACCGACACCTCCGTACAGTCACATACGCTCCATATGACCTGTGCGGCATGAAAGAACCTGGCAAAACCCTCCAGAATGGATTTCGAACCTCCAAAACTTCGATTTTAGCTTGAAACGGGCCGCCGAGGGTCCAAAATCTTCATTGAGCGCAAGATTCCGAATCCGATGCTTGCACACAGTCATATATACCCATTATGACTTGCTGGAACCAACAAAAGTGCCAAAGACCCTCTGAAACCAAAAACGACCAAAAATGGACAGTAGCTGCCAGAATCTGTCAATATTGCAGGAGAACCATCGCGTGATGGTTCAGAATAGTCGCGCGAGTGTTTGGTCGCGCGCGAGGGTTCTCGAATGCTCGCGCGAGTGTTTGTCCCTGTCAGGCCACCCTCTTTTGACCAAACCGACTTTTGAAGGCACCAGAGGCCCTGTCACCAACCACCAACGTCCTGTAGACCATCCTGCAGTTTGCAGATTTGTGTGTCCTTACATGGCAAGGTGTCCCTATTTTTCATGAATCTTGACCCTTGGTATGAGAACCGAGGATGATATTTTGAGAGACTTTGCCTATAAAGGCATGGTATGCATGGCAATGCCAAAAGCATTCCTTCCTCTAATCCAAGAGTACCCACTTTACCTAAAATGGAAAATCCGTTAGCCGCCATACTTGATCCGTGGCTGACCCGTCCCGAAACCATCGACTGGGAAAGCCCTCGTTCCCAATGCCTATCTTCCATTCGTGACCTCCGATTCATGGAGGCACGACCTGAATTTCTCGAAGCTGCATTGGTGTATTGGGATCCAGTCATGCACGTTTTCCGCTTTTACGATGACGAAATGTGCCCGACAGTGGAGGAGTTCCAAACCTACCTTCGAGGATTCACTGATTGTGAAGTCCTCGCCATTCCTCCGCTCCAGGAGGATATGAGCCAACTCTTAGAGGCAAAACTCAACATTCCCGAAGAACTGTCAGCAAGCATAATCCAAGATGGCAATCTCAACATTATCCGTCTTATCGAGCTGTATGGTCCCGAAGGTGCCCTAGGAGACTACGTTGGACAGGGCCACAGACGCTTCGTGCTCTCGGTCTGCGCACTGGCTGCCTACATGCTGATCCCTGCTAATGGAGAAGTTAGCCCAAGCATAGTGAGCATGGCGTTGCAAATGGACGCTCGAAAGAACATCATGCCCGCCGTTCTAGCGGAAACCCTCATAGGCTTGGATTTAATGAAAAGCGGCCAAGCAAGTTGGTTCAGCGGATGTCCTCTCCTGCTCCAGGTAGGTTCTCACTCAACTCACTCTTTCTTTATGCACACACTTTCTCGTTTTACCTCGCGCTCAGGCTAGGATCGCTGGATAAACCTCACTTGTTTTTTTACTCTGGCTGTATCTGACTTCGTACTTGTTTTTACGCTCAGCTTTGGCTTTCAGACAAGGTGGGTGTACTTGAAGCCCCGGAGGCCGGCTTTGAAGATTTCCCAAGGCAACTGGTCGAGAGACCGATGGTGTACCCCGAACTCACGGTTGATATATGGTATGCCTTTCTGAATGACATGCAATCAGAAGACATAGTCTGGAGATGCCCATGGCTGAACCTGCCGACGATGACTGTAAATTCCGCGGGGTTCAAACGAGTGATCCTTGCTGGGCTGACGAGCTTCACCTTCTATATACCAGGATGGACGCTTCGACAGTTAGGCAGAAACCAAGAAAGCAGGTGCTTTGGGAAGGAGTGCTTCAGGCTTCCCACATTTGATAGCCACAACCTGCAAGCCTATGAGCACAGCTGGATTAACAGAGAACTAGAGGAGGCTCTCCCTGATCCCATTACATGGTTGGAGAGCCGTTACGTGAAATGGCTTCGCAAAGAAGTCTATGCTCGACTAGGGGGATACTTCTGAAATCCACCAAAACCGAGTTTGTATCAGAAGTAAGCTCTAGGTCATTGGACTGTCTGAGCCACGTTCCACCCTTTTGCATGCTTATTATGTAAGTTGTATGGCTTTTAAGCCTGGCTCGTTCAATGAAATAAACACTCGTATGCTAACCAAGAACCGACACCATTTCTCTAAGCCCAAAATCCATCATCGAAAAATGCAATTTACGCAAATGAGACTTCCATGTGACCATGAGGTTCCATAATGGCCTGCTGGAAACATTCAGCGTCCGAAAACTGACTCGAGTCGAAATACGAAAAACCACCCTCCAAAAGTCAGTAGGCTACTCATTTCTGGCCAAAAGAGGCCAAACCGTCGCGTGAGCATTCCACAATGTCGCGCGAGGGTTCATCCCAGTCAAAACTGCCAGCTTTGATTCAAAAAGGTAGAGGAACGTGGGTCCTTACATTACTCTGGTCGTCCTGGATTTCAAAAAGTAGGGAAGAGCAGAGAAATGAAGTTCAGGGATACCCCAATAAGTGAGCCCTTTGGGTGTAAGATTATGCCACCTTGCCTGACATCCTGCATGGGCACAGGGATATTTTCCCCTTCATTTGGCTATAAAAGAGGACTTCTCGGAGGCATTCAAGGCACCTCTCCCACAGAAAACTTTGCAAACCACAAGCAAATGGCAAACCATCTTCCAGCTCTAATTGATCCATGGCTAGAAGCCTTTGTTGCAACCGATTGGCTATCTTTCCGAGCGCATGGGCTGGCCGCGGTCCGTTTCCTCCGAAACATACAACCCCGCAATCTTGCAGTCAGCTGTGCAGTTCTGGGATCCGAGTATTCATGTGTTCAGGTTTGGAGACAACGAGCTGTGCCCAACTGTGGAAGAATTCCAAGCATACCTCCAAGGCTTCACCTCCCATATGATTGTCGTACCACCATACCGGACAAGCATGTCCAAACTTCTAAAAACCAGCCTGAATATCACCTCAGGTGCAGCTGAAAGCCTGCTGAGCGGCGAGCAGATAAACATCATGCGCTTGATGGAATGGTACGGGCCTGAAGGCGATACCAGCGACCTGGCTTGGCAAGCTTGCCGTCGATTCGCGCTGCTGATTAGCGTGCTGGCCGCATACTTCTTGGTATCCCCGACTGGACAAGTCAAATCTTCTCTGGTGAGCGTGGCCACTCAGCTGGGCGATCGAAGGAACGTGGTGCCAATGATTCTCGCCGAGACACTCATGGGGCTAGATTTAGTAGCAAACGGGCAAACCATGGTATTTGGTGGCACTCCGTTGCTATTGCAGGTAAACTCTCACTCACCTTTTTCCGGTTTTCAGACATTCTGTTTTACCTCAACACTCGGCTAAGGCTATATCAGAGCTCCTTACTTGTTTTTCCGCTCAAGTCTTATGTGGCTCCTTACTTGCTTTGTCACCCATGCAGTTGTGGTTATCAGACAAGCTCGGGTTGATTGCACCCCCAGAAGCGAACTGGCCCCACTTACCTGGGCAAATGCACCAAAGAGAGATGTTGTACCCAGAGATGCCCACAGAGGAGTGGTTTCGATTCATGAACGAGCTACCATCAGAGGAAATCACCTGGAGGCACGGAGAGTTGAATATCCCGGATATGACCGTGAAATCTGCAGGTTATGAAAGAGTGGTGATTGCTGGTCTGTCTAGTTTCACATTCTACATTCCTGGCCGTATCCTTCGGCAATTCGGGATAAGCCAAGGATTTCACAGAACCGGAGCGGAGACCTTCCATGTTCCTGCCTTTACTGCACAAAACCTACTTGGGTATGAACGCAACTGGGGCTCGAGGGAGCTCGGCGGACCAGATCCAGATTTTAGCACAGAGCTAACCAAACGCTACATAGCATGGTTAAGGAAAGAAATTAAAAGAAGACAAAATGCAGACTGACTCCTGACGTGACCCTGATGATCTAGAATAAACTGTGAGCCCGTGAGGGCAGCTTAGCATTTCATTCTGTTTTTATGCTTTAACTGTTTTGAAAGCCTGCTCAGCCTGTGTAATAGAAGTAGTAGTTTTGAAATAAAATCGAGGGATTAAGAATTTTCCCCTTTGGGTCCAAGTTTTGAACAACGCCATACATTGAACACACCCTTCGGAAAAAGAAACCCTGGATCAAGTTGATTGATTATGACCGAATCTCACAGAGAGATTGCCTACGTATCCTTTTCAAGGAATCAGGTCAAAACGTAGTTCAGGCTAAGGTTCGCTCGTGTATTTTGACTCTCCTTTTATGCTCTAACTTTTGCCTAGGACCGCCCATTCGGGTTTTCAGCCTAGCGAGCTTTTAATTGTCGCCCATTTATTTTTGCCTAAACTGCCTCCCTAGGTTTTTAGTCTAGCAGGCTGCTCTAACTTTTGCCTGGAACCGCCCACCCTTGTGGTTTTCGGCCCAGCGAGCTTCTCTCAGGGATAGTAATGCTTGAGTTGATCCAAGTTGACTAGAGTGTTGAACTCGTTGCCGTCCAGATCCATAAGTTGAACTGCTCCCCCAGAGAGGATAGTCTTGATAAGGTAAGGCCCTGAACGTTTCGGACGGAACTTACCGCGGAGATCAAAGATGGGAGCCCGGATTTCCTTGGTGACCATGTCCCCTTCGACTAAGTCGCGAGATTTTACCTTCTTGTTAAAAGCCCGAGCAATCCGACGCTGATACCCCTGAACATGATACAAGGCACGGAGCCTCCTCTCGTCAAAAAGCATGAGTTCGACAAACCTCCCGCTGAGCCATTCAGATTCGGTGAGCTCTGATTCTACCATGATCCTCAAAGATGGCACCTCAAGCTCAATTGGGAGTACCGCTTCCATCCCATAAACCAGAGAGTAGGGAGTAGCCCCTGTTGACGTTCGAATTGATGTTCGATACCCCCAAAGAGCTAGAGGTAGCTGTTCGTGCCAGTCCCTGGCGGACTCCGCAGACTTCTTGATGATCGTTTCGATGTTCTTGTTGGCAGCCTCAACTGCCCCGTTGGCCTGCGGGCGATAAACCGTCGAATGGTGTATCTGAATCTTGAACTCATCGAAGAGCTCTAAAACTCTGCCCTTGAAGTGAACTCCATTATCCGAAACAAATGCCTGTGGAACACCGTATCGGTAGATAATGTTCTTCCTGATGAATTGTGCCACCTGAACGGCAGTCAAGGTTTTGTAAGATTCGGCCTCCACCCACTTAGTGAAATAGTCTATCGCGACCAAGATGAAACGGTGACCATTTGAAGCAGACGGCCTGATCATGCCGATGACATCAATACCCCATACAGCAAAGGGCCAAGGCGACGCCATGCCAAACAACTTGGAAGGTGGAACGTGCATAAGGTTGGCATGGATCTGGCACCTGTGACAACGGCGAACATAATCCACACACTGTGATTCCATAGTGGACCAAAAGTAACCCTGCCGTAAGATCTTCCTAGCAAGCATGACACCACTCATATGAGGACCGCAGACCCCTTCAAGAACATCTTCCATTACTTTGGTGGCTTCAGCACCACTGACACACAGCTTATGCATCCCACAATGGGACCTCCTGTAAAGCTTCCCTCCGCAAATGATGTATTGGGCTGCTGGCCTTCGTAATGCGAGCTGATCCTTTTTGGATGCCTCAGCTGGATATTCCCCCCTTTCAACGAAGTTCCATATATCATGGTACCAGGGTAAGCCATCATTGATATCGTCGATGGAGCTAACATACCGGTAAGCGGGGCAGTCCCACTGTTCAATCAAGATGGGGCGAAGCTTAACGCCCAACGGGAGTTCAACCATGGAGGCCAAAGTCGCCAAAGCGTCGGCAAACTGATTTTTCAAGCGGGGAATGTGGGTAAAAGTCACTTTATTAAAATGAGGAATAAGATCTTCCAAGTCCTGATGATATGGCTTCAATCTCTCCTCACGAACTTTCCAATCCCCGTTGGCCTGAGATACAACAAGGTTAGAGTCGCCAATAACCTCGAGCTTTTCAACTCCAAGTGCTAAAGCTGCCTCCATGCCGACAATACAGGCCTCATATTCGGCTTGGTTATTTGTAACATCGAAATTGAGTTTGAATGCAAGTGGAATATGAGAACCGTCAGGCGTTATCAGCAAGACGCCAATCCCATATCCTTTCTGGTTGGCCGCCCCATCAAAATAAAGAGTCCACACGTCGTCCACTATCGTTAGGACCTCTTCATCTGGAAACGTAAAGTTTGAGTCTTCTGGCCCATCGACGGGATGATCGGCTAAGAACTCTGCCACAGCACGGCCTTTAACTGACCTCCTTGTGACATACTCAAGATCGAACTCAGCCAGCAAGAGCAACCAACGTGCTAACTTACCAGTAAGTGCTGGCTTCTCAAACAGATACTTGAGAGGATCCATCCGAGAAATCAACTTCACTGGGTAAGCCAGCATGTAGTGTCTCAACTTTTTGGAAGCCCAAACAAGAGCCCAACATGTCTTCTCCAAAGCGGTGTAGCGTTCCTCGCACCCAACCATCCTCTTGCTTAAGTAGTAAATGGCCTTCTCGACACCCTTATCCCCTTCCTGAGCTAGCAAGCAACCCATAGAAGAGGGATTGACAGACAAGTAAAGTATCAAGGGTTTTCCAGGCACTGGCGGCATCAAGACCGGAGGATTCTGAAGGTATTTCTGAATAGACTCGAAAGCTGCCTGACATCTGTCGGACCATGCAAACGGCGTGTTCTTCTTGAGTAGACGAAACATCGGCTCGCAAGTTAAGGTCAACTTGGCGATGAATCTGCTGATGAATTGAACCTTCCCGAGAAAGCTTCGCACTCCCTTTTCAGATACCGGTGGCTTCATCTCCAGTACTGCCTTGATTTTTGATGGATCGACTTCTATACCCCGGGTAGTAATCATGAAGCCAAGCATCTTGCCCGCTGTGACCCCAAAGGTGCATTTCTGTGGGTTGAGCCTCATGCGAAATTTACGAAGCCTCTCGAAGAACTTCCTTAGCACAGGAATGTGTCCTTCTCGAGTTTTTGATTTGGCAATCATGTCATCGACATAGACCTCCACTTCTTTATGTATCATGTCATGCAAAATGGTCGTGGCAGCCCGTTGATAAGTAGGTCCGGCGTTTTTCAACCCAAACGGCATGACCAAATAGCAGTAAGTCCCCCACTCGGTGATGAACGTTGTCTTTTCACGATCCTCGGGTGCCATGAGAATTTGGTTATAGCCTGAAAATCCATCCATGAACGAAAGCAAAGCATGCCCCGCCGTATTATCCACAAGCACATCGATGTGTGGCAAGGGAAAATCATCTTTGGGGCTTGCTTTGTTCAAGTCCCTGAAATCAACACAGACTCGTATCTGCCCATTCTTTTTGGGAACAGGAACAATATTGGCAACCCAAGTAGGATACTGAGAAACCATGAGAAAACCGGCATCAATCTGCTTGGTAACCTCCTCTTTAATCTTCTGTACCCAATCCGGCCTCATCCGCCTGAGCTTCTGTTTGACAGGTTTAGCATCTGGCAACAAAGGGATACGATGCTCCACTATTTCGGGATCAATACCTGGCATGTCTTGATGAGACCACGCGAAGACATCAATGTATTCAGTGAGCAAGTCTTTGAAGTCACGATGCTCTTCTGGTGAAAGTGTTGAGCCCACTTGAACCATTCGGGGATCGTTCTCATCTTTCAAGTTTATAGAAACTATTTCTTCTTTTAACGGCTGAGCATGCCTTTCATCTTCCCTCCCGATGAGGGCACGGATTTCCTTGGGAATATCCCCATCGAAATCTATCCCTTCATCGTCGGGGTCAACACAGTTTTATATAAAGATCATGCAAGTAGTCAGAAGATGCGTCATTCATTTCACAAAACCCTTCAGGGTTGCCAAGTACAAGTGAATCAAACTCAAAATAGAAGCTATGACGTGGAGGGCCCAGAGGCACAAACTCCGACTCAGAGCTAGATTTAGACGACTCACTGGACTCCGACTCTGACTCAGACACAGACTCAGAAGTGTCGTCAATGCAAGTTAAGCGTGGTTTGAAAATGCAATTTTTAAGACTGCCCTTAGCTTCCACAATGAGCGATGTCGGATCCTCCAGAACATCTGACCCGAGCATGAACACTTCAGCTCCCTCAACCTTCTCAGTTAAACCCGCTTGGGAGAACTCCTGGAATAACAGCTCCAAGCTCCCCTGATCAAAAGTCCCCAGCCAGTCAAACTTCAACCTTGGTTGAGTGAGCTTCCTCTTGAATTCCGCCTTCTCTGGCTCTTCATCAGTTGATGACCAGGTGTCATTAGCAAAAACCTCGAAACCTGGCAGCAGCTCTCCAGTCTCAGGATTGATAAACAGCTCCGCCTGTCCAGTATAAGCTGCATTCCCGACTTCGCGCACGAAGTAGCTGTCAGGATTGCCATAGAGAGTACAAGATTTTCCCGTGTGTTTCCTTCTCTTGGCATTATTGGCAGAGGCAGTATACCCCAAACCGAAACGCCCCTCACAAAAAGGAAAGACAGGGAACTCCAGAATTCCCTGCTGACGAACCCCTAAACCCAGACCAGGAAAATAAGACATCCTTAGCATAATGTCCATTGCAACAGAGCTGATAAGAAAGTCCCCATCCACATTAATAGCCAAAACAGACCCAGAAGTGTCGAACGAGAAACCCCCAAGGTCAACATCTTCTTCACCATGCATAATACCCAAAACAGGAGTCCCATCTTCCTTAAGCGGGCGGATACCAGAGTCCCCGCAAATGGTCAGCGTACCAGTAGGTAGTCCCAGCATGACTTTCTGGTGGAGAGTTGATGGCACAGCCATGATGTCTGACCGATGAAGCCATGGCCGGCCCAGCAATAGGTTGAAAGTGGCAGGAATGTCAACTACGTGGAAGTCAACATCCATTTCAAAGCCCTCTGTATCAAGCTTGAGCATTAAAGTTCCCTCGACCATACGGCGGGTACCGTCATAGGCCTTGACGGCCAAGTTAGAAGGTGCAAAGTCTTTTTTGGCGAAACCCAATCGGTAGGCCACCCTCATTGGACAAACATTAATGGCTGAGCCGTTGTCAATGAGGACAGTCGGGACCCAGAATCCGCGAGACTTAACTATAATATGGAGGGGACGGTTGTGATCAACCCCTTCGACTGGTAAGTCCTTGTCAGTAAAGACGACGGTGTGCTTGGAAGTAGGAGGAAGGATGAGAGATAACATCGCCTCAGGAGTGACATCAGCTTGAATCTCGAGACAGGCGAGAGCTTGGCATAACATTTGACGGTGCTCTCGGGAGGAACAGATCAGTCCCCAGATGGATATTGCGGCAGGAATTCGATCCAATTGCTTCCGGATAAGATCCGTACTTGGTAATTCGAGTGGCGCAGTCCCAGGAAAGGGCTCCTTCCTTGGGTTAGAAGGGTTGGAGGAAGTCCCAACTTGCAGATTTGCAGGTTGGAAAATTTGTCCACTCCTCGTAACATTATGCACATTTCCTGAAGTAGGCACAACTTGAGGATCTTCATTCACATCCCAGAGATCAGCAAGGACTTCCCCCAGCTTACACTTCCCCTTATCAGCGGTCGTTACAGATTTCGGTACCTCCATGTCTAACCCCAAGTCCTCTGCCAGGTCTTTCATCAAAAGTGAGTCCCAGAAATTCACATCAACAACCGTTGCCACTTCGGTAATGGGCTCCGAATTGGCCATAAACGGGACGTCCCACAGTCCACCCTCTGCCAAGGAGCGATTAACTGCCCAGACTTCATTCCCTACTTGGATATCGACGACCTCGTCAACGTCCCACAGGTTAGCAGGAGGAATAAGATCAGTCACCATGATACTGCAGTCTCTATTGCTCGGATATGGAACCACAGGGCGGGGAAGTCTCTCATCAGTGATGTAAGAACAAGGGTCGTGATCAACATCACAGACCAAGTCGAAGACCAAGTTGAAAGTAGAAACATGATCTCCCAAGACACGAGGCTCTTCCTGAAAAAGGTCATCCTCCACGTAATGCTGTAGGTAATCAGGTATAGCATAACCTTGCTGAGGGTTAGGATCCAAAACCACAGGATCCTGCCAGATCGGTTCAGGGTCCCAATTATACTCTTCTTGAGGGACAATAGGTTCAGCCTGATGGAACAACATGTAAAGGGAGAATTCGTCCAAAGGATCGATCATAGCAGCTTCATGGCCGGCCATCCATCCATCATACCAGGCTTGGTCAAATGGAAGATATTCAGGCTGCTGTGGGAAACCATCTAGTTCGAGTGCTGACCACTCATTGAATATCGGAGTGGCATAATCCATGTTGTCGGCGATGGCCCAACTTATGGCTTGCATGTCAGCCTCAAGAGGAGGGGCGCTGAATGGCAACCGGTTCGTCAAACAGAGGGATGGGTTAGGGTCCGTTGTAGTGAAGTATGGACTGTCAAGGGAAGAGGCAGAACTGAGCTGCACGGCAGGGACTGGCTGATGAAAAAGATCACTGACAGATGCCGTCAATACAAAAGTCCCATTCTGCAAACGTGGCAGTGGCACATCGGTGTCAGTAACCTGGCCTTCCTCTACTCGTAAATACGAGACTTCAGCAAAAGGCTCGGGTGGAAAAGATACAACCGGCCTGGGTTGATCTGCAGGGATTATATGGCTAGTGGGGTCAAATGAGGCAGGGTTGAGGTTGATTTGAGTGGAGCTGAGGGATATCTGGCTGATATGAGGGACAGCTTTGTGGTTTGGCAAGGAATTGGAGAGGATGTTTGGCTTTTGAGACGGTGGAGGTGGTGCCTCGAGGGTCCGTCATCTATGAGATCCTGAATCGCATGTCGAAGGCGAAAGCAAGAGTCTGTAAGATGACCAGCTCCCTGATGGTAAGCACAGTACAGGTTGGGTTTGAAACTTGCCGGGGGATTTTTGGGTAAAGGCATTGGATCAAGTGGCTTCAGGTGCCCAGACTTAACCAATTTCTCCAAAACCGAGGACAGGGATGCCTCAATTGCAGAGAAGCTGCGGGGCTGACCGCGGGGCCGGTTGTTTTGTGGTGCTTGCACTTGATTGACATCGAAGATGTGGTTAGCAGTGTTGGAAGAAGTGGTGTTTGTGCCGCTGGTTGCTGTATTCGAGTGAGTCCCACTCCCGAATAGAGCATTGGTGTTTCCAGAGTAAGCGCGAGGCTTTGCTTTCGGAGGGTTAGAAACCTCCCCTCTTGACAGTATCCCACTCTGCAGAGCATCCTCGATGGCCAAGCCGGAATCGAAGAAGGTCTCGAAGTTTGCAGACGCTTGAGCAAGAACCAGGTGCTTAGCATAGTCCGGTTGGAGATTCCGAGAAATGATGCGAAGTTGATCTTTCTCGCTGGGGCGATCAGTCATCAATGCAGCCTTGGCTCTCCATCTCTTGACAAAGTCAGCAAAGGTCTCCTTTGCTTCCATTTTTGTAGATTCCAACTCCCGTATGGTCATCTTCAGTTGGGAATTATAACTATACTGCGAAATAAACGCAGCCCCAATATCCTCCCAAGTCCTCCTCTTGGCTATGTCGAGTGACAAGAACCAAAAGCAGGGCCTGAAAGGGTTTGGGGAAAAGCTGTGACATGGCTTCGGGCTCAACTGACAGGAGCTTCATAGCAGCATGGTAACTGTAGAGGTGGGTCCGTGGATCACCACTTCCATCGAACTTTGCCAAGTCGGGCATCTTGAATTTCTCAGGGAGCTTGGCATTAGGGTACAAACAGAGACGATCTAGGTCAATCCCTCCAGCTTTGACCTTTCTGCTTTGGCAATGGATTCCTCAAGAAGGGCCATCTTGGCCGTAAGAGCAGCTATGTCCGGATTCATGGTATTGCCTGCAGGATTTGTATTGATAGCAGGTACATGAACTCCCCTAGGGTTGGTTTGAACAATGAGACGCCCTTCGTGATTCGGGTCTGGGATCAGAACAGGCTGCTCCTGGTTACCCTCATCGTCCTCGTCTTCGGTCTCGAGCGGAGGCGGAAGACGAGTGTTGATAAGGTCATTGAGACGGGTAATGTTGGCATCAGTCTGCGCCGATCTCTGTTGCATCGTAGTGATACTATTCTGGAGATTCATAAGCATGTCTTCAATAGTGAGTGGCTGATGAGGCGGTGTTCCAGCCATGTTGAGATTTTCAGGAGTGCTTGCAGCTAAAGAAGGAGCTGGAGTTACTGGCTCTTCAAAGATTGATGGTGAGCTTGCCTGTAAAGCGGCCAATGAAGAAAGCGGAGAGTCTTCCGTTGTGACTGATTGGGGTTGCAACCTAACAAGCCTTTGACCCGGATTTCGTTGCAGACGTTCCCAAGCGGGTTTAAAATATTGCCTCGATACTTTCCTTGGAGGTGCAATGGCTCAGAATTCTTTTGCTTTTTAGAGAAAAGAGAACACCGAGATAAGGGGCACGCTACTTTAATAAAAGACTAAAGCGTAAATGCAGCCTGCGTCGTCCGTGTCCCCTAGACTCTAGAACCAAAAGACGAGTCTGTCTTGAGTTTAACGGAATACTGCCAAAAATCCTCAGAATTCTTTTCAGAGGAGTGTCCTTGTTTGAGCCAATATAAGACTTAAGGATGTCAAAAGAACCCTAGACCTTCAGCCATTCCACTAATTGGGGTTTCAACTTTGTAGTTGGAACAACTCGGTGTGCATGTCATGATACCATAACCAGGAACGGCATGAGCGGCACTGCGCTGCTGTGTAAGTGACGAGGCACTTGTTACCTGACTGGTGTAAGCATCATGGCATGTTTCTTTGTTGTTCCTAGTTTTCTGTTTGAAACCCTCATTAGGTGTATAGACAAAGGTGCAGGAAACTTTTGATTTCCAAAAGTCCTTAGTGCTCTAAGGATTTGAAAAAGCTGACAACATACATCATCTGGATGTATGACTCCTCATCGGGCCCGTAGTGTCCCTTGTAACTTTAAGACAGACTTGTCTTTAAACAAGAACCTAGAAGTCGCCCTAAAGCATGCTTCTACGCAGAATGATATGAATGAGCAGAGCATGCGATATGGAAAGCAGTAACACATAGACAGTAGGAGTGATGCAAATAGATCCTACCCTGCGGGTACCTGTCTTAGTTTGGAAAGTTCTAATGCTTTGTATATGCAAAGGCCGGTTTTGGTTTGTAACGGGTTCCTTGGACTAGGGCCACAGATATACCTCCCGTTGCCCGCGATACGCTGAACAACACTCAAACGGTAGCATGACCCATCATCGTCGAAGATTGTTAGTCATTCGGTCTCCGGGCTCCGGTAAACCGTACCGGATTGCCAAAACGATCCAACGAGGCTTATCCCACATCGATGCAAATGAATGCTAGAATTTGATTTAAGAAGAAGAAGAATCACAATATCGCAAAATGCCTTTTCAAGCTCGGCTCACTTTATTTAGTCCATCTTTAGAGGAAACTACGCAAATGAACAATCGAAAAAGTCCCAGATTGGATTGGCCGGACACGAGGTCCTGTTAAATCACCATTCCAACCTTCGGCAGCGCGAAACTCACCGTTTTGACAGACTTTTTAGGGATTGTTCACAAACGTATTAAACTCTAAGTATGGATTAATATTGGTTCGATTATCCCCAGCAGAGTCGCCACAGGCAGCATGCCCTGGAATTTCCTGATTCCAAAGCGAGCCTTCGAAAATTTCGTTTCCCGAAGCAAGGGCCCGTGCGAGGGAGCGCTGAGCGAGAAGCGGCGCCGTAAAAATACAGAGTCGCCACTGGTTCAAGGTCCGACACCCAAGGAACCAGATTTCGAAGCACCTCGCTACTGCTTGATTTGAAAAGTGAAGGAAACCAATGTCCGTCATAACCATATCCGGGTTCGGGAGCCAGGTTACGAGGGGAAGGGTTTTAAGGCACCCTCTCGCCCAATCCGAGATCGGTCTCTATTTAGACATTTTAAAAACATTGTGATTCTTCTTCTTCTTTAACCAATTTTAAGCCAATTAGGGTGGGAGAACAGTTAATCGGGGATTAAAACTGTAACATGTTTGCAAGATGTGTTATATTTGAGCATGGATGGATGGAATACTATGAAAAATGGGATAAAACCCAACCTTCTGATCAGAACATCAAGAACACCGCACAAGGTTTAGACATGCCAACACCATGGCCAACTTTGCATGCATGAATCTGTGTGCATGCAAAGAACCATCACGCAACAATTCTAAACCCTCGTGTTTGTTCCCACCACAAAGTTGAATTTTAATCCCCTTCTGGGCTCTGGAACCAGTGCTCACCCAGGGGGCAAACCAAGCAGTTGATATGTACTGGAGAGTAAATAATTATTACAATTTGAGATAAACAAAAACCAAATGAATTGAAAGGCAACCCTAAACAGTGGGGGTGAATAAACAAAGGCTTAAGCCTTAGTTGCCAAGCAAGGGCAATTACTGGAAAATGACGAACCATCGCGCGAGGATAAAGAACCATCACGCGAGTGTTCCTGACTGGACGTCCAGGAATTGCTTTGCATGCTTGGGGCTCTGAAACATATTCAGAAGCTTCCCAAAGGCATTCCAAACTAAATGATACTGCAAAATAAGCTAACTATGGCTTTTTCATACAACACAGTGATCTAACAGCCCTAATATACTTAAAAACAGTAATAATAGTATGAAGGACTTGAAAAACCAGGATACCCTTCCCCACGATGTTCATCATCACACAAACAAGAACTGTCGCGTGAGAGTAAAGAACAGTCGCGCGAGGGTTCGCAGTTGTAAGCCTCTTGTAACTTTGCTGACTTTAGGGCCAGAACTGGTATTGATTACCAGCCTTGGCCCTGACAGCCCCCCTCAGGGATCAGAACAGAAAGCAGGTAAATGTTTATACCTTTTGCTTGAGTTGGATTGGTTTGAACAAGGTGGTGTAGCTTTGAAAATGAGTGTATGTAGAACACAAGAGTGAGAGAAAAACTGGAGTGGTTGAGGTTTTGTGAGCTTTGTGCTTGAATTAGTGCAATTTTTGTAACCCTTTAGCTATTGGAAGCATGGAGGGTATTTATAGGGAAATGCATGAGAGGTAGACATGGCCCAAAAATCAGCCAACAAGGCTGGTCAATCAGACTTGGTGGAGAAGGCCTCCAACAAGGTGCAAGGAGTGGTTGTGTTGGGAAGAGCCAACCATGCAGTCTACAACAGCTGTGCTGGTGGAAAACGGGGTTCCACAGGCTTAATAGACCCCTAATCATCACAAAATCCAGCTGGAAATTAAGGATGGGGACAGGAGAGAACCGTCACGTGAGGGTTCCAAATACGCGCGCGAGGGTTCTAAATGTCACGCGACGGTCAACGGTCAACAGATTGACTTTGACCCACACCTGGCAAAGAACACTCCCGTGAGGGTTCCAAACCCACGCGCGAGGGTCAACCCTAACTTTAGGGTTTTGACTTAGGGTTTCTGAGGGTAAAAAGGTTCAAGAAGGGCTCCACACTCACCAAGCTCAAACCATTCCAAACTCAAGTCTATTCTTAATCCAAATTCATCATCGGGGAAACAAGAAGCCGTAAAACGATCAGGCAATCCAGATTGGGGTGTCTACAGCAATATAGGCTGCTCCTCCAGATAGTATGCGCTTGACAAGGTAGGGGCCTCTCCTGTTTGGTTTAAACTTGCCCCTTGGGTCAGAAACATGGCGACGAATGACCTTGAGTACCATATCCCCTACTTTGACGTCTCTTGGTTTCACCTTTTTGTTGAATGCTCGTGTGATACGACGTTGATACCCTTGCACATGGTATAGTGCCTTCAGCCTCCTTTCATCCAGTAGTGCTAACTCATCGTAGCGGTTTTGAACCCAGTCCTCTTCAATCATTCCAGTTTCAGCTAGTACCCTTAGTGAGGGCAACTCTAATTCAATAGGTAATACAGCCTCCATTCCATAGACTAGAGAGTAAGGGGTAGCCCCAGTTGAAGCCCTTTCAGTTGTGCGGTAGTCCCATAGCGCTAGAGGTAACATTTCTGGCCAGTCTGTATAGGTGTCAGTAGTTCTTCGTAAGATCCGCTTGATGTTCTTGTTTACAGCTTCAACTGCTCCATTGGTTTGAGGTCGATAAGTAGATGACCGATGATTTTGTATCCCAAATTCGGCGAAGAGCTTCCTCGTTGCCCCTTTGAAGTGTGATCCGTTGTTGCAGATGATCTCGTGAGGTACACCATACCGATAGATGATATTGGTGCGGATAAACTTGGCCACGTGAGTAGCTTTGAGAGTAGCATAGGAAGCTGCATCTACCCATTTGGTGAAGTAGTCGATGGCTACTAGAATGAACTGGTGCTTATATTTTCCTTTTGGATTTATGCTTCCAATGACGTCTATCCCCTAGGTGGAGAATGGCCAAGGGGATGTCATGCTATATAGCTCGGTAGGGGGTATACGCATGCGATCAGCGTGAGTTTGGCACTTGAAAGATCGACGGACATAGTTAGCACAGTCAGCCTCCATGGTGGTCCAGTAATACCCTTGACGCAGGATTTTCTTTGCCATTGTCGCTCCGCTCATGTGTGGCCCGCAGATTCCTTCATGTATTTCCTCCATGATCTTATGGCTTTCTTCTGTAGTGACACAAAGTTGATTGGGGCCCAAATGTGCCCTTCGATATAGTATTCCTCCACAGACTATAAACCGGGTGGCAAACTTCCGTAAAGCCATTTGGTCCTTTGAGGTGGCTTCAGGGGGGTACTCTCCCTTTTCCAGGAATTTCTTTACATCTTCATACCATGGTTTTCCATCATCCTCACCTTCTTCAGTCAAGGCACATTCGCATGCGGGTTTGATCTTTTGTTCGATCATGAGAGGCTGCATTGTAAACCCCAGGGGTATCTCAACCATAGAGGCTAATGTTGCTAATGCATCCGCGAATCGATTGCTTATTCGCGGGGTGTGTGTGAAGATGACAGAGTCGAATTGCGGAATTAGAGACTCTAGCACAGAATGGTATAGCTTCAAAGTTTCTTCCTTGACCTTCCAGTCTCCTCTTGCCTAGGATACCACTAGGTTCGAGTCTCCAATGACTTCTATCCTTTTTGCCCCTAGTTCCAGGGCTGCTTCCATTCCAGCAATGCAGGCTTCGTACTCGGCCTGGTTGTTAGTGACTTCAAACCTCAGTTTGTATGACAAAGGAATATGAAAGTCGCTCGGGGAAACTAACAGTATCCCTATGCCATATCCACATTGGTTTGATGCTCCATTGAAATAGAGCTGCCAGGTGTCATCTAGGAGACATAAGATGTCTTCGTCTGGGAACATGAAGTCTTCTGCCTCGGCCTCTGTCACGGGGTGATTTGCCAAGAATTCTGCCACGGCCCTTCCTTTTACTGATTTCCTTGTCATGTATCTGAGATCGAATTCTGCGAGCAGCAGCAACCACCTAGCCATCTTTTCAATAAGTGTCGGCTTCTCGAAAAGATATTTGATTGCGTCTAAACGAGAAACCAACACTACCGGATGTGCCAATAGGTAATGCCTTAGTTTCTTTGTGGCCCATACTAGCCCCAGCAGGTTTTCTCGAGGGGAGTGTACCTTACTTCATAATCCATCATCTTTTTACTGAGGTAGTATATGGCGCACTCTACTTTGGTGTCGTTTTCTTGTGCTAGCATGCATCCCATGGAGGTTTCTGTCACTGAGAGGTACAGAATCAATGGTTTCCCAGGAATGGGTGGTGACAGCACAGGTAGGTTCTGAAGATACTCTTTGATTGCCTCGAAAGCTTGTTGATAGTCTTGATTCCACTCGAAATCATTTCCTTTCCTCAAAAGTTTGAAAAGAAGCTCACAGTTGGTTGTAAGTTTAGAAATAAACCTGCTGATGAACTACACCTTTCCCAGAAAACTCCTTACTTCCTTCTCTGTCTTTGGTGGCAACATCTCTATGATAGCCTGTATCTTGGAAGGGTCTACTTCGATTCCCCTTTGAGTGATGAGAAATCCCAACATCTTGCCGGCTATCCCCAAAGTGCATTTTGAGGATTAAGACGTAGCTTGTATTGCCTAATCCTCTCAAAGAACTTTTGAAGTGCTTCATAGTGTCCTTCCCTTTCCCTTGATTTGACTATCATGTCATCGACGTATACCTCGACCTCTTTGTGCATCATGTCGTGCAGCAGGGTTGTTGCCATCCTTTGGTAGGTGGCTCCAGCATTCTTTAGTCCGAATGGCATTACTCGGTAGCAATAGGTTCCCCATGGTGTGGTGAAGGTGGTCTTCTCTATCCTCGTGAGACATCAGAATCTGATATCCCAGAAAATCCATCCATGAAAGATAGCAGTGCGTGTCCTGCGGTGTTGTCCACAAGCTCGTCTATGTGTGGCAATGGAAAATCATCCTTTGGACTGGCTTTGTTGAAATCTCAGAAATCCACACAAACCCTGATTCCCCCAGTTTTCTTTGGTACTGGAACAATATTGGCTACCCATTGTGGATATTCGGTGACTATGAGAAAACCGGCATTGATTTGTTTGGTGACCTCCTCTTTTATCTTTAAGACCCAATCAGGGCGCATACGTCTTAACTTTTGTTTAACAGGATTTGCATTAGGATGGAGAGGAATTTTATGCTAAACAATTTCAGGGTCTATACCAGGCATATCCTCGTAAGACCAGGCAAAAACATCTTTGTATTCTTTTAGCAAACGGATTAGTTTTTCATTTTCTTGAAAAGATAGTGTTGTACCAATTTTAACCATTTTAGGTTCATCTTTAGAGCCCACGTTTGCCGTGATTATTTCCTCAGAAAAGGGTTTAGCGTGCCTGTCCTCTTCTCTCTCAATGAATTCTAGAATTTCTTTTAGAATTTCTTCCTCGAAAATTGGATTGTCAGAATCCATTCAGTTAATCATAGACAAAATGAAATACTCCAAATCTTCCTTCTCATTGTTAAAATTGTCAAAAGATATTTCAGAATCAAACTCAAAACAAATGTTATGTTTTGGTACTTTAACTAGGTTTTCCTTACTAAACTCAGTAGTTTGAGAAGATGAAAAACTAGACTCGGATTGAGTTGACTCGGAGTCGGAATCGGAATCAGGACTAAGATCAGAGTCAGCATTTTTTATTTTTTATTTTAAAGTGTGTTCCACAGTCCAGTTAGGGTAGGTCCCTTTTTCAGCATCCACAATCAGATCAGAGCAGTCTTTTTCATCATCAAGGTTGATCATCAGCACTTCACAGTCACTTTGATTTGCACTTTCATCACTGTCATCCTGCAAGTCTTGGAGGGCCATTTGATTTGCTATTGCCCTTATTTCTTCTAGTTGAGCTTCAATTTCCGCTTCGTCGCTGTTGTCGATTCTTCGTGTACCAACAAATCCCCACAGTTACCAAACCTATCCGTGATGGGGTGGATCACCCTCATTTCATGGTTGGTGACCCTTTCATCAAAGAGTAGGTTTAGTGATATTTCGTCCAGTGGATCATTGTCAACAGACTCTTCTTCCTTGGCTTCGTCAGATTCAAAGTTGTGGACTTCATCGATTGGCCAATAGTCATCGGTGGGTGCGTAAGGATCATAGAAATAAATTGGAACCCTGCCAAATCCTTCTTCCACTTCTTCTTCATAGACTGTTCTTGCGAACATGACATGGTTGTCTTCAATGATGGCTATCATAGGCCTTGGTTGGCTCTCCGGAGTGATGTATTTGGAGGGATCGAATTCCTTGACAGCAAAGCTGGGCAGACCAGACAGCTTAATGACAGTTTGAAAGTGCGAATCAATCATGAACTGTGATGTGGCCATTTTTTCCTGAAAAGATTTTTGTTTAAGTTAGCTTAGTTTAACTTACCACTTTCATTTGATAAAAGACCCTTAAGGTTTCAACCTGCAAAAGAGAAATTTACAACATACATATGTACAATGGGTGTGAGGAAGAACTCTCATAAATATATGCAAGTAGGTTCCTAGTTGGTAGGTTCCTACCTTAGTTTAATAGGTTCTATGGCTTTTCTAAACACATGTAAGGTCTTGGTAGTCTCAGGGTGCTCCGTTGTCAAAAGGCACCAATCCTTTCACCATCCCATCATAGGCGGCAATTGGATGATTCCCTTTTTGATATACCATAAGGTACAAGTGACTGTGGAGTTTGCTGGAACCCCTAACATAGCCCATGTCATGTCGGGATATTAGGTGAACTCAACGAGGCTTGCCTGCTCGATGCATATGATAAATGAATTAAATAAGGCATGTATTAGTCTTATGTTGAACTTTTTGGTTATGGCTCTCATCTCCTCAGCAGAGTCGCCAGAAAACTGTAGACACCTCCCAGACGGGGCATCGCCATACAGTTGTATCATCACTGTGTTTACTCGATTGGTTGCTCGCTTCATAAACCAAGATTGTGGATAATTCCATGGCTAGAGGTATCGCCACACGATAGCGGTTATCATCAAAACAGAGTCGCCACCTAGTTTGTTAAAGCTAGGAAACAGATAGAGATTACGGAAACCAAAGGTACAGAAAGGGGAAGGTGTTAGGCATCCCTCTCTGCCTAGCCGTGAAGCTAGCCCATAATCATTCAACATAAGACATATAGATGCTTTATTCAATTCCATACACGTAGTCTGCTTTTATGCCTTAAAGTTAATAAGGTGAGTCGAGATTGTAAATAAGCATGCATCATAAAGCAAGAAACAAAACAAAGCTATGCCAACAGCAAATCGATCACTCGGCCGGCGAATGGAAGTCGCGCCGAGGGATCACATCGGGTCAATGTACCGGCGAGGCATCGAAGCCCTGGCCGTGTTCTTCCTCACACCGCATAAAACTAACAGATGATCGAAGCTATGATTAACGACATAAAACATTAAATAAACCAAACCAGGTCGTTGGGCCTCACCACCATGATCCCTCGCTGCTTGATTGCTTCGGATCGATGGGGATCGACTGATTGATTGCTACTTGGACGAAACCCTAGGGCTAGGGTTTGGAACTCCGGGGTTGGATCGTCGGATTGATGGCCGCCTTCGGGAGGTTAGGGCTTTTGTAGAGAGGGATTTTGGGAGTATATAGCCAGAGTTTCGTGGCTTGAATGTATATGGATCTCAGGAATTTCGTGTCTATTTGGGTGTATCCGAGGGTCTCTTTATATAGGCAAGGGGGTGACTCACTCGGTCCAATCAAATCACGGGGTTGCAATTGCATTTGCATTGCAACTCAAACTCTTCATTGCAATCTTTGAACGTGGCCCGAACGCATTGGAGAGGTGGCGGGATTGGATCAAACAACCGACAGAAGGTTCTAGAGTCTGGAAAAAGGCCGATCTGGCGGCCGAGCAAAGGATGTGGCGGCCTGGAAATGGATGTGGCGGCCGAGCCATTGATCTGGCGGCCGAGGCTTCGATCTCTCAGGGAGATTTTTGGTGCAACAGGTTGCTCGAGTGAGGAATGGATGTTGAGGCCGTGATATCGATGTTACGGCCGTCCGATGGATTTTCCTAACACACTATCTTTCTGTCTGAAAGGCTATTTGGCTCTGGATTGGATCCTCTAAGTGGCTCAAAGTTCGAACCATAAGTCCAAGGGTTTCACAAGAAAGCAATCAGCAATCATCGAATCCGTATCATCATCGAGATGGTCCCAAGGTGGGAGTTGAAATAATCGTTAGGCCAAATTGGGATGTCTACACTGTTTCCTGCCATGACCAATAACAAATGCTAGAGCCTCCTATAAAAAGCTTTCTTTTGTTGCTCCCCCTTTTAGCATGCATTCTGCTTCCCTGGCTGGCTGGCTGGCTCCTCCTGTGGGAGGACAAATAAGCCTAATGTGTTCCAATGATTCCCATCATTTTGGATTCTGGAAGTTGCCGTATCTGATATTTCAGTGAATGTTAGATTATATGACCGCAACTACCTCATGTTATATTTTGTATTTCTCAAGTCATGATACTGATTTGGATTCAGTTTTTTGACCTTTACATTGCCTTATGGCTGACTTGTCAACTGTTATTGAATTACAGACCATGTGTTGAAGCAGATTCTTCCGCCTGGAGTTGAGGTACCTTCATCTTTTGAGACAATAGTTAAGTACCCTAATTATGTTGTTCCTTTTGTTTTACCTGTTTTTCCATTTTTGTTGCACCGCTCTTGAGGACTTTGCTTAAAGCATTGCCTTTCTTTGTACCTTGCCTCATACCTACCACTTACAACTTCCTTCACTTTCCTTGTATTTTTGGGATGCCAGGTTTTTAGTTTGACATTGGGAACACATACCAATGATCAATGAATTAACATCATTTCCTAATGATACAGGTCATATTGCCCATTTGAATATCTCAGATGAACTGCTTCCTTTCAAGGATGTTATTGCCAAGGTTATCTATGATGTACGTCTTACTCTGTTAGCTTTGGTGCATATCTTGTTTTCTGTAAACCTAGTTAATGATTAAGCATGGAATCCTAGCTGCCATTTTTGAGATTGAGAGTCTGAGATATGCAATTGCTTACCAATGTCATTTTGTTTTTCATTTCTAGTTCCGGAAGTTATCTTCTATTTGATGTTGCATTTCATCTCTAAATTTTATTTGTTGTGGTTGCTTCTTCTCTCCCTTCCTTTTTTGTTTATTCTAGTAATTTAGTTTTGAGGTAGACATCCACACGTTCTTATTTCAACTGAGATTTGCAATGCTCTTATTGCTTGGATTATTCTTTATGTCAAAACTGAAAAGTCTAAATTTATGTTTAACCATGAGCCTTGGCCACTTCTACTGATGCTGTTTTTCCTCATTTTGGTCTTCCATAGAGTTTCCACGTTTGAGTACCCTACTTGAACACTCTAACTCCTAGAGAGATACAAATGGGGCCCTCTTTGCTTCATACCTCTATTAGTTTTGACCTTGTTTTTCCATTCTTAAACTTTATTTCTCCTTTCATGTGCTTAGTTGAGGGCTGTGAGAGACATTAGAATTCGATATTTAACAATAGTTTAACTAAAATAGGCGGGGTGATAAAAGGTTAGCTGGGGTGCAGAATATCAAGAACAGTGTTAACTCACAGTCTAGCTATGTTTATACAAATTGTTGGAGTTGGATGAAATTTCCCTCATTGTGTTTCCAACTTTGTATCTTCCTTATTTCATCTTTCATTATTTTATCTCTAGTGCTTTTTCTGTTTTCCAGAAGAATTATCCCAGGATCAAAACAGTGGTCAATAAAGTTGGAACTATCACCAATGAGTTTCATGTGCCAAAGTTTGAGGTCCTGATGGGAACAGATGACATGGTTACTGAAGTGAAGCAGTATGGTGCAAAATTCAAACTTGACTACAGCTTGGTCTATTGGAATTCGAGATTGGAACATGAACATATAAGGCTGGTTTCTCAGTTTCAAGCACGGGAGACCATTTGTGACATGTTTTCTGGTATTGGTCCATTTGCTATTCCAGCTGCACAGAAAGGATGTCTGGTGTATGCAAATGATTTAAATCCAGATAGCATTTGTTATTTGAGGATAAATGCAGAAATTAACAAGTTCAATGATCTAGTCTGTGGATACAATATGGATGCTAGGAAATTCAAATGTCAATTGATGACGGCGCCTGCTTGTGAGATTGATAAGATGTCTGATGGTCCCGTTCTTGAAGCTCAGTAGAGATGCAGCATACAGGCCAATGGAGAAACAAAGTCTCAAGACATGAAGTTGGCAGGTAGTACGGCTGACTAGTAAAAATCTGTTCCTGTAAACATGACAGTGGCCAGTACTTGTTGAGGGAAATGCTGCAATAGGACTAACAATCAATAAATGGAAACAAGAGAAAATGAAGTTATATTGTGTAGTTCCTTGCTTCCTTGGACTTATCCCCACATCTTCATTCATATTCTACATGTGTTTACATCTACTTATTTTATACTTTGATGCAAAGAACAACGAAGTATGACCATCGCTTGCGATCTTCCACTTGATGGATGCTGTTTATTAGGGGCTTATTCATCAGGATATCAATGATTTTCGTGTAACCACATTATTTAGCTTGTGCAACAATTGCCGTGCCGTACTCATAGTGATTAGTACAGTGGGTCCCACATGAACTTTGTTTTCCCTTCAGGTGAAGTGGAAGAAGTACAAGGTAACAAGTCGACCAAGAGGGAGGGTGTTGATCGGTCATGTATGAGTCAAGATGCAAGTGTTGCTGCAATAAAATGACCTTCTGGAAGTCAAGAAGGTATGGTGGGGTCACCACGAGGCATCATCTCAAGTAGTGTGTAATGACAATAGCCCTTGGTTGAGCTAGCTATGACCTTTGCATCTATTGTATCTTTTTCAGAACTTTTAAGTGTTCATTGTTTGGTATTTTTCAGATGATACGTTAAAACAATGTGCAAGTAAGCGAATGAGAGGCTCAGATTCATTCCAGCCCAAGTCCTGGGAGCATGTTGACCACGTGATAATGAATTTACCTGCTTCCGCTCTGCAATTTCTTGGTAAATGGTCTTCCTTCTCTCTATGATATCTATTCTCCATTTTATAGTTTCCAGGATTGCTAATGCTTTGAGGTTGATAAGATCTTGTTGACCTATCAGGGTGAAAATTTTCCTAGAAGACAGAAGACTTGAAAATCTTGTTCTATTTGTGAGAATAGATTAACCAATTCAAATAATTCTCAGGCCCTTTTCCTTTAATGGGTGAACTGAAGTTCCCCATTTTTTTCTTCTCTGTATGTGCATTCTATGTTTCTGATAATTTGCTTTATTCATCTATTGGGGTGTCATATGGAGAACAACTCTAATATGGCTTGGAGAATCAAATCTCAGCATTTGCTGAAAGCTTGTTTTGTACGTTGTCCTCTCAGTATCTAGTTTTCTGATAGCCGCTAATATCATTTCTTTGGTCCCTGTAGAAATTAGTGATTCAGCAAATCAGCATGTCTAGAGTTTTACTTTGCTTAGCCAAAAAGAATTAAAATCATGATAAGAAATTAAGAATTGTTTGAATTTCTCTTCAGATGCATTTCGGGGCCTTATCCATAGGAGATACTGGAAAGGATCGTTACCTTGGGTTCGCTATTGCTTCATGCGGTCAAATGAGACAGAAGAAGTGATAATTTCAGTGAGTATTTTCTGCAGAAATGTGGTTTTTGTTTTCCACCATCTCTTTGATATGTTAATATATGTTATTTATAGCTATGTAATTTTCTGCGGACATCTTTTGGATGCCAAACTTCTTGCGGGCTTTATACGAGTATATCGTAGGGGCTGATAGGTGATATAGTTTCTCTAGGTGAGTTCCAGGCTAGAACTTCCGAGTCCGTATATTTATCTAAGATTAGTTTCACGAACCCAAATTTTCAGGTTTACACATAGCATTTTGAAATCACTGTATAGCCTATTGACACTGAGTTTCTGCTTAATCCTGGTTTTCTGTTTATTAGCTGCACCTTGTTATCTTTTTAAGCTATGCTGTGCAATGCATAAAAGCAATAGTACTTAAAAAATAAGTTGAAAGGCTCGCTAGTTTAAAACTTTGAATTGAACAATACTAATTGCCATACTAAGACCAGTGTATGAATGGTGTATATATTGAGAACAAACTCTAACCTCAACTCCTTGTGAACTTGACTGCAATTGCCCCTGGTCATCTGGGTTCGCTTGCTCCCTGCTTTGGTAGAATTCCCATCTTGTATTAATAATCCTTATATAGTAGACTGCAATTTCCTCAATTATTCACTCTAAGTACCGTTTAATTGGACATTAATACATTGTAACATCAACTCCGTTGTGAACTGTTTTGCAGGAGGCAGAGAGTGCCTTGAATGCTCGTATACGGAGATCCAACATTCCGTAGGGTTAGAGATGTTGCTCCAAAAAAGGTACAATCCAGTATCAGGACTTCTTTTTTTCCCTCGACGTTGTAACGATATTACATGTTTTCCATCCTTCATTTACCTCTATCACTCCTGTTTTTTGAAAATCTGCTTGATCATGCAGGCAACGTTCTGTTTAAGCTTTAGGTTGCCAGAGGAAGCGTGCTTCGATGAAGAAGTCACTAAAAGTGTCCATTCTGTTGGCAGGGAGTCAAAAAGAAGAACTATAGAATTTGAGTCCTTTTGGCGTCGTGGTTGACCCTACCGTGGGGATTGTAATTCTTCTACCCTACTTAATGCCTAAGCGATGATTGAAAAGGTAAACGGAAAAGACATAGGAGCGTAGGTTAGAAGAGAAACACTGATCTAATTTATCATTTAAATTCTCCTTCTCTAGTACATTGGACTGGAAGTGTATTCTTCCCTCACCAGATGTGTAGTCTTGGACTGGAATTTTGCTTGTACTGCTTGATATTAGAACAGTTGCTTAGTTCCGCGTTTGACGTTGCAGATTGCACCTTAATCGTGTTTGGAAGTGGATATTTGGTTTTTATGAAGTGGAAGGTTAAAATTGATTTTTTGACAAAGTTGATGGATGACATCACTGTAATCCGTTAGGTTTCTCACGGTGGGTTAACAGATGGGGCAATTTTTTAACGGAATCATAAAGCTAAAGGAGGGGGTTGTAATTCTAGGACCCTCAGGGGGTCCTAGTGGCTTAGTCAAAAACCTCAGGGGGGGGCGGGAGGTTGGTGTAATTTACCCTTACCTAATAGAAAATCATGATTTATTTTTGTTGTAACTTACCTTACCTTAACTTACCTTACCTAATAGAACAAAACAAATAAACATGAAAATTCTGGGGGAGGCAGGATCTTCTATGTCGAAAATTCATGTCTTTGTGCCGAGGGGCTTTCTGATTGTTGGATTTAAAACATCTAAAAAAATTACACAATTCAATAACCGAAAAACCCAGCGACATAGTGATTTTCGGGACAAAAAAGATCGGAGGGACCCCTCCTGGAATGCATATCCTTACTAGGAATTGCACTACAGCTCTAAACTAACTTTGGTTTCTCTTTGCAACCATGACACTTTTTTTGGTTGTTGATCGGGATCCACGACATTGATGACAGATATAAAAGCTACACTAACTTCCACACAAAAAAGGCAAAATTAAAGAAAGAAAGAAAAAGTGCATGAGAATGAAACACGTATATTCATGCTGGAAAGTCTTGAATTCAAGAAGAATCTTATCTATCGTCTCTCAAAAAGCAAGTCAATGTCTGGTCGCCAATTTTTCTGGGGTCCACCCCTTTGTCCTCCCACTTGTGTAAAGGATTGGATCATCAAGTGGCAGGGGTTTTGTAAAGGGTATGAAAATCAGCATGCGCAAATCAAAGGAAAATATATTTCACCATCAAAAAGTTTAGAAACACAATTTTCAGATATAACTCCGGATAGAATTGTATCCGGAATTATCCGATGTGTGTGGAATCACGCTCATCGAACGGCTTTAGACGCAATTATTTCAGAATAATGTTTTAAAGTTGTGTTCTTAATATTGCTCTTTTACTATTAGTTCACATCGTTGTGCAATATTTTTAAATGTCTCTTGTGAGTTTCATTTCCATCAGAATTAAACCTAGCACTTGATTTCCTTTTCCCTTGCCCCCCTCTTATCTAACATTGTTATTCTAAACGGAGCGGATAGAAAATACATGGGAAACTAGAAATACCAAAATGGAACAAGATTAAAATATAGAGACTACTCGTGTAATGTTGTGAAAAGTCAAATGGGGCCTCTAACCCATCTGATTGTATCTCTCAACTTTTAAGAAGGAGATTTGGAGTTTGAGTCTATAGCGAGACGTCGAACCTCCTTTAGCTATTAACACACTAACTTTTCCCTAACACCCAGTGATGAGTACATTGCAAGTTGCATTCAGTTCAAATCGGCTACAAAAAAGTGGATATCATTTGAGGAATTACCATATATCTAGACTTATAGTCAGGTACTTGTAGAAACAAGGACAGACTTACAATTTTGTGGCACAAAATTACATGTTTATTGGAGTAGTACATAACTGAATAACTGCTGCATTAAGAAAGGTATCTTCCATTCTTTAATTTCCCCACTATCCCCTGTCCAATCCCTTTCCACATTTTTTCACCTCCCTCCTTAGTCCTTAGCTTTCTTCCCCTTTCTCAAAAGCCAAGCATCAAAATTCAGAGAGAGAGAGAGATCATTCTTCTTTGTGTATATATACCCACTACAAACAACATGAAAATTCCCCTTTCCTTCCTTTTCATCCACCTCCCAACTGTCTCAAATCGATCCTTATTGATTCATTCAACAAAGATTGAATCAAGAAAGAGTCAGAGTCACCCCCATTGAAATACCCAATAAAGGAAAAGAAATGGTGGACTCAAAATCCCAGTACTGCAGTTATGATCAATTGCTACTGATCTTTTGGGTCATTTTCTTGACAGAATTAGTAGGGAGTGGGTATGGAGTGGGAGTGAACTGGGGAACCATGGCAACCAACCAGCTGCCGCCGGAGAAGGTGGTGGAGATGATGAAGGCAAATGGGTTTGACAAGGTGAAATTGTTCGAGGCAGATGGGAGGATTATGCAGGCATTGATTGGGAGTGAGATTGAAGTGATGGTGGCAGTGCCTAATTACATGTTGCAGAAGATGAGTGAGGACCCTGGTTATGCTGCTACTTGGGTTGAAGCCAATGTCACTAGTTATTCCTACTCTGGTGGTGTCAATATCAAGTAACTATTGAGTAAAAATAAGTTTTTATCTTATCCCAAATCTATATCTAATTTTTATTTACAACTCATTTGTTCAAACCAGCTTACGCGCACCTCAACTAATCTTAAGAGCCCAATCTCACCACCCTTTTTTTTTTATCGGCAATTCACCGTTCACTTACAGGGAGCCTAATTAAAGCCCGAGCTTATGGGTTGATGATTGTTTTATCCTAATCCATGTTTTTTCTTGTTCCTTAAACCCTTCTTGTCCTAAATTGACTTTGGGTGGAGTTTTGGTGTCTTTCATACAATTGTCTATATTCTTCCTTCCTTCCTTCTTTCTTTACATTCTTCGTTGCTCGGATTTTTATCTGTTGAATTCATGCTTTTCGCACTTTATTTGGATCTTCAAAAAATATTTCAACTTTCTCTTTAGGTTTCTGATTCCCGTCGATTTCTTTTCTTTCTTTGAGTTATTCCTATGTTTTTCATTTTCCCAACTTTATGCTTATGTAATTTTGATCATAGCTTTCTTTGATATGTGCTGTTCATGTACGTACTAACAAGTTTTGATAAGTGGCTAGCTGATGTATTTTCCAACTTTATGTAGTAATTCTCATTCCATTTCTGACACATATGCTCTGGGGCTGGGCGGAGCCACCTTGAGACAAGGGGTGGCATCCGACCCCCCCTGACTTCTAAATTACAATGGAGATAGTTATAGTTTTCACCCAAAAATTGCTTACTTGACCCCACTTTTACATTACAATTTGCCCCAATCCGTTTAAAAGTTTGGAACTTGAGGAAAAAAAGAGGGCAAAGTAAAATATCATCACTTCTCCCCCCAAAAAAACTCCCAAAAATATCTACTTAACTCCTTTTTGTTTACCATTTCAACGTTTTTTTTTTACTATCAAGTAGTGTGAAACAAAATTTTTTTGTGCTATAGGAAATTGACCCCACTGCCAAGAATTTCTGGCTCCACCCCTACATATACTTATAGTTTTGACTGTAGTTTTATCCTGTTTTGGTTAGCTACCTATACTAGGGCAGCCGTTTTTTATCAAAAGCATAACCCATTCATTATCTGTGGTTTGAGCAGCTTGCCTTTTCCCATATCCAGTGGATTTTTCTAGTACTGATCATTTTATTGAAAATAAAAACAAATTTAGGTCTAAAAGCCCTCTAGGGTTGAATGAAAACTGAAACTACCCACAGACCAATAAAATTGTTATTTCTTCTCGTTTCAGACTCGTTTTTTATCTCCATTTTGGTCCCCGCCCTTACTTAGTTAATTGATCAATCACAACCTCAATTTAAATTTTAGAAGAGAAAAGACGGAAGAAGGAAAACTTTATGTCAAGTATTTCGTTCATCAACAGCATCAACGACTTTGTTGAAAGAAAAAAACTTTTTATATAGAGAGGGTCAAATATTAATTAATATTGGGATGGATACCATTTGTATTGTAGACCTACAAATGGTACCAATCAAAACCGTTTTGATGAAACGGAGATGGAAAAAAGGCTAAATAAAATACTTTCCCTCATTAAAGCCAAACTAGGCAAGGCAGCTGTTTGAACCCAGTTTATTCGATCAATTAGCTATATAAGATCGACTTGAAAATCCACAAGTTTTTACAATATCTATCCAAGTTTTATATGGTTAATTTGAAATAAGCCTTATTAACCCATTACAAGTCTCTAGCGGTTAAATATAAAAATGTATTCGAATTTAAAATTTTCAAAATTTTCAAATTTAAGTGTTTAGCTGCTTTTACACATTGAATCGGCTTATTTGACTAGACTAATAGTAAAAGAATATAATTTAATAAAATATATAATCTCATTAGATTATTAGTAATGAGATTAATAATATCACATCCCTTTAACATTTGGCATACCCTACAGTTTTTTACAATTATATGTTCAAAACATATTTAATTTAAATTCTGAAAATGCAGCCCACTTAAATAGATAATTAACATAATAGAACTGAGATGATAATTTGATTTAAATAAAAAAAAAAACAGATATGAATTTGTTTTGAATCTCTCTCTCTCTCTCTCTCTCTCTCTCTCTCTCTCTCTCTCTCTCTCTCATCACTTTGTTTTGCAGGTACGTGGCCGTGGGCAACGAACCCTTCCTCAAAACATACAACAACACTTACCTCCCCTACACCCTCCCCGCCCTAAAAAACGTCCACCAAGCCCTAACCCACTCCCACCTCTCCTCCACCGTGAAACCCACCGTCCCTTTGAACGCCGATGTCTACTTTTCCCCCGACTCCTCCCCCGTCCCCTCCTCCGGCGACTTCCGCCCCGACACCAAAGCCGTCACCCTAGAAATCGTCGACTTCCTCCACTCCATCGACGCCCCGTTCACCGTCAACATCTACCCCTTCCTATCCCTCTACCAGAACCCCAACTTCCCCCTCGACTTCGCCTTCTTCGACTCCAGTTTCAAGCGGTTGCGAGACGGGGAGAACGGGTAATATGATATTGAGCTCCTGTTTCTGTTTGTAAGCTGAACTACTTGATTGGATAGATTATTTGTCCGGACTAACTAATTAATTCGGTGTTTGGTAGACACAAACCCCGCACTATTTAATCCCATTGACTAAATAGTCCCTTTGTAGCACCTCCAACATCGTCCAGAATTAGTCTGGCCCACAAAAAAGATCGGAAAACATTCATTTTATAGAACTCCCCGAATTTACTCAAAATGCGCGATGAACATGATTTCGTAGTATGCAGTTAAAGTGTCGTAAAATATACGTTTTCGATCAATTGTTGTGGACCACAAGAGACCAAACTGAAGGGAACTTGACATGATCTTAGTCCTACAACTCCCAACCAAATCATGCATAAAATAATGTCCACTTTTATCGTATCATCCTCTTATTCATCCTTCTTATTTAATCCCTAAACTAGACCGCCGGCTAACAAATGGGCTCTTTAAGGGTTTCAATTTACGAAAACTTTATTTTAGTAATAACTTGGGTGATGCACAACATATTAGGGGTTGTAATATATGCAAACCTTATGTAAACTTTAATTTTGTGCCACTTGTTTTGACATCGGTCAGGTACGCGAACGTGTTTGATGCGAATTTCGACACGTTGGTTTGGGCGTTGAGGAAGGCTGGGTATCCGGACATGAGGATCGTGGTGGGGGAAGTGGGGTGGCCGACGGACGGCGATGTGAATGCGAATATGGAGAACGCGAGGAGGTTTAATCAGGGGCTGGTTAGGCATGTTTTGAGCTGGAATGGGACTCCGGCCAGGAAGGGGGAGATTGAGGTTTATTTGTTCAGCTTGATTGATGAGAATGCCAAAAGCATTGCCCCAGGTAGTATCTATTTCTTCTTTCCCACACCCCTATACTTTTTATTTTATTTTATTATAACTCAGGAATCCAGATCAACATTCACGACCACTATACTGGTTTCGCTAATCTTGGATTATATTTTGCCAACTAGAAAGGATACATTAGGTGACTAAACAGTTAGTCGGGAATTGTGTTTTTTCTTGTAGTGACACTTGGTGTGTGTTTGGACAAAAAAAATCGGTGCTATTGTCACTGTGTGTTTTGTCGTATTTTTCGAGTTTTTGTTGTATCAAATTTCTTGGATTAAGCATTAGTCTTGATAAACGGGATCTAAAAAGTAAAAGAACTATAATCTAAAGCCCCTGAAAACAATTTTTTTAGAAAAAGACCATTTCACAGTCTTTTGGGTTGTTCATCTCGAGTTTTTTCAATCTTCTCTCATCTCGAATGATTAATCTCAAAATTTTTGATGAAAGCTATACAAAAACTGATATAAACATCAATAATGGCCAATGTGTTTTGAAAAAAAAAATAAGTTAAGCTAAATTCAGCCTTTATTCTTAATTTTATAAAAGGTTTTCCCTTTAGCTTAGAGTTTAAAGTACGTAGTTTGATGGCTAATATTACTAGCTAGGCGCACATAAGGTTTTAAGAATTTATGGAAAGAAGTTATCTCCATAAAGGGAGTGCAATTATTAAAAGGATAAGAAAGTTAAAAGGATATGAATCCTACGTACGAGTTTTCTACTAATTGGAAAAGTTGAGAGTACGTATGAAAGTTGAAATTATTGGCACTTTTCATATTCCTTTTCCTTTTCTTGCCATGTGAGGGTGACGCTGGTCTAAATGACAACTTTAGGTGGAAAGGTTTTTAGCACCCTTCGTTTGCATTTACACAATTTTATCCATCGCATAATGTTGGTCCTCTATATCATCTTCAGATTCTCCAAAGTATTAGTCCTATTTGAAAAATCAACCACGAAAGTGCGCGAATTTTCAAAATTCACACATTATAAAGAATTAAAAATAACTTCATAAGTTAAATTCAAGGGATAGTAGTGGAAATCAATGCTCATTTTGAAAGGAGATGTGCATATCATGCATGTCCCTTTAAAATGTTAAAATTCTCAAAAGGTACAAATATTGGGGATAGGAGGTTTCAAGATTGGAGAATTCATTCTACGATTGATAAAATGTTTCGAAAGACTTTATACAGTTAGGTTTTTGGGTTTGATATGTGTTGACTATGATCGTTTTGTGGGCTGTTGCTCATTCTTGGGTTTTTAAAGTTGATCCCTTATCAACTTGCGGGCTACGAAGCAGATGATTGTCGCGGGACAAGGTGCCAACATTGTTGGGATGTTGTCTTTGCGTTGCGATACTCTCTCTTAGCCTTTTATCTGTCTTATCCTTTTCTTTTCTTTTAATAATATTCTTCTTTGCTGTTAAAAAAAAAAAAAAAAAAAACAATTTGGGGATAGGAGGTGCATATATTTAGTACTGTGTATCATACGATTTCCTGAGCAATTCAAAAAAGACTTAACAACACAAGTTGCTACCAATCTCGGCCCACGGAGACACACATGGCATTTGCGTCGTATCCTGAAAGTTGGAACTCCGGGAGGCGACTTATGGTGTAAGACTACAATTTCCGTTAATTTTCACTGTATGTGCCTAAAAACACTAACTCACCAGGCAACTTCGAGAGGCATTGGGGCATATTTGAGTACGATGGGAAGCCAAAGTATGACTTAGATTTAAAGGGTTTGGACGAGAACAAGGGGCTAGTCCCAGTGCAAGGAGTGCAATACATGTACAGGAGATGGTGTGTTCTGAACCCACATGTGAAGGATCTGGGAGAGCTGCCCAAGAGCCTCGACTACGCTTGCAGCTTGTCCGATTGCACCGCTCTGGGCTACGGCTCTTCTTGCAGCCATTTGAGCGAACAAGGAAACGCGTCTTATGCTTTCAACATGTACTACCAGTTGCAAGGCCAGAACATGTGGGACTGCGATTTCAATGGCTTGGCTACGGTGACGGAAGAGGACCCGTCCGACGACAAGTGCCGGTTCCCAGTGATGCTTGCTCGTGTTCGTCCGGTGGTCCTGCATAGGACGGTTGTTGGGATGTTGCTTGTCGTTCTTGAGGGATGTATAGTATTTTTGCTCGTCGTATCCTAGTTTAGGTGCCGGATCCTTTGTTGTTGAAATCTTCGTTCATCGATCTGCTCTCTACATTATTCAACATTGATGTACTAGTACACCGCATTGCCCGATTGAAAGTGGTTTGTCGCAGGGAATGTTATTTTTTTATGACACTGGATCTTAGGCATAGTTTAGCTGGAGGATGTCTAGGAGTCTATTGACTATGGGTTAGAGGCATGTGTAAATTACAATTTGGGTACAGCTAATGAGATTGTATTGTAAATTACTGCATTTTTCCCCCTTTGGTTTTGAAGTCATAGAAGGTTATCCTTTGGCATTGCTTTGTGCCTTTCAATTTCCATTTTTAGTGATTCCTTCAATTTCTCTCTTCTGTCATTAAAGGTAAACTTTTTTTTATATATATAATCGGATGTCCGGACCAACTTTCAGCTTGCGTGCAATTTGACTAATTCAAACTCCTAATATTTGCTAAAATAAGAATCGTATAAGATGCATATCCTGTTCGTCAAAAAAAAAAAAAAAAAGAAGATGCATGTCCTTGTCGTTGCTAGGAATTTTTAATTACAATTACAGCTGTATAATTAGCCTGGAAAGTGAAACTTTAAGTTCAAAAAGTAAGTCAATTGGCTTTGCTCACGGGTCATGCTGGAAATTTCCCTTCCTTTCCCTCTCCTCCACCTCCTAACATTTCAGCTTCATCTCTTGATTTGAGAAAGATTCAAAGCCAACTGGGGCGGCTTCACCATTATACGAGGAGTTCAAGCGAACCCCTAGATACAAAAAATGCATTGCAAAGTTCCTTTTGAGATTCTCAATTTACTATTCAATCTTAGAACATTAGCGTCTTTCCACAGGATTATATCATAATTCACAACAATGTGAATGAGAGAGAGAGAGAGAGAAATGCACACATAAAAAACGGATCTCAGATTAATTTCCAAGAAATTTTAAGTTGTTTTTCCTCGGGTCACTATTTCTACACATGGACAAAACCTGTGGCCAAACATAAGCACCATAAGAGACGTGTTAACTATTTTTCTGGTTTGGTCCACTCGACGGGTGATCGACGGGGATCTGCTTTGTGATTTGCTGGAATGTGGGTGTAGTAAGGTGAAGTTTGGTTCCTTGCCGTGTTTCAGGACTTCTCTGGAAGCAAACAATGAAGTGGGCGGGATATAGAATAAGTAAAATAAATGGACTTTATTAAACTTCAAAGTAGAAGAACAATCAACCGAGAAAGTTGCATGAACAATTACAAGTTATAGCTACTCCTAGAAAAGAAAAAGATAAAGGCCTGATTGGCGTTGTTTTTGTGTCTGTAATCTGTCACGATCTTAAGCATAAATAGAGGCCTTCTCCAATTTGAATTTGAATCTCCCTTCAAGATGGCAGTTGATTCTCCCTTCTCATCTTTGAACAAATCCCGCAAGTGATGACTCTGGTAACTTCCACGTTTAGATAACTGCTCCATGATGAATCAACCCGCTCCCTTGCTTGTAGGGAATAACTGCGCATTTCTCCTTTTAACACCTGTAAATGAGTTGTCACGAGTAGCAAGTCCAATAACGCTTAATGATTAATTGAAAATATCTCATGTACTGGCCACTCGACGGGGCAGTCATGTTTCAAACTTTGTCATAGTTTTATTTTGCTTGATTGGGTTTGCCCGTAATATCGAGGTATATTTCAATCCCTTAACAACCCTTTCTTGACACGCCACGTGTCGCCCAATCGACGGGTTATAGAAAATCACAATAATGGAGCAAACAAGACGGCAAACTGAATTGACAATGCCTCGGACAAAAACTCATCTGTTAGTAAGATACCCGTTTGCATCTTGTCAATCTTCTTCCTCAGATGCCTCATTAAGCCACTGCATGAAAAATCCATGAGCAATTTTTATAATGTACACGTATACGGTGAGCAGAGCTCGATTGAGAACTTTTCTTTTTATCGAAGGAAAAGAAAACCATTCTCCCACAACATTTCGGACGAGAGTAATACGATACTGTAGTCTGTAGCGAAAATGATAAGTATTTTAGGGAATACAAAGATCGAAAGGCTTACCTTGATGAATATTTCTGACTGCTTCAGAAAAACCTTGTCAGATTCATCTGCCCCTTCTAGATGGATTATGTTATGTTGTTGTTGTACCTGCCTTTTTCTTTTTCAGCAGCCCAGTTAAAAATAGCTTCTTCTTGTAAAATTTCTACATCGTACAAATGGTGCAAAACCTGTGGAGTAACGACGGCCCAATAAGTGTAGGAAAAGATGAAATAGATTACTGGTTGTTTGCTTTATATATAACCCAAAAAGAAAATGCATGATACGAAATATCATATATGTCGCTGGAATTCAAAAGAATGCATCTCACATGCACGAAGAATTTACTCAAAATAATATATCCATCACAAAAGGTGTCCAACTACTGATGCGGCAGGCCTTTATTGTACCAGAATGGCCTGTTTGTTTAGTAAATTCATCTTGAATGGCATTATGAGATCTTCGTCATACAATCTCCATCAAAGCCTCCTTGACACTCGCTTGAGTTTTCTGGAGTCAGTCAGGTGCCACTCTCTCTGAAGTGCTAATACATGTATTGACTATCACTGGATACATGGCATTGGAAACCGGAGATGGTGGTCGATATCTCAGGTGACAATTCGTTGATGCCAAAGAATAGGAAAAGGACAGGAACATGGTGTTAGAAATATGTAAACCCAATTTGGGTATTTCCTTGTTTTACTTTTTTGGGGCTTTCATGCAATATCTTTATACTTTTGTCTTAGTATGTAATATGTTAAAAGGTGGGTCTAGAACCTTGTACATAAATATCTAGTGGCTGTGTCTTTGTTCTTTGAAAAAGAAAAAAACGTAGAAAGAGAGTAGAAAGACAGAGAGGAAAAGAGTGAAAAAAAAAAGCGTGGGTTGTGTGTGCTGTGTTTGAAGGTGAAGAAAAGGCTTTGTAAAGCTTAATCAAGAGAAAGAAATCTGCATTTCTAGTGCCCAAATAAGTCTTGTTATTGCTGAAATTTTTCTGCTCTGTTTTGTTGCCCAAAAACTGCATGTTTGTAGCTTGATAGTGTGCAGAAAATCTGATCTGTTACTGCTGCGTTTATGCTGTGTTTTAGCTCAGTTTGTGACTGTGGTGATATTTGTGTGTGCATTTGGGCCCTTATTCCCCCCAACAAATCTGGAATCAGAGCTTAGGGCTTGTTGCTTTAAATTAGGGCTTTTATTGGTGTATTTGTGCTTGATCTGTGATGGCTGCCATGAACAATTTTCTCTAGCTCCAAATTCCTAAATTGGGGAAAGATAACTATGAGAATTGGAATATACAAATGAAAGTGCTATTGGGTTTTCAAGATTTGTGGGATCTTGTTGAAAATGGGTTTGAACAACCCGCTTCGAAGGAGAATGAAGAGAGATTGACCGAAGGTCAAAAGGTTTTACTCAAGAAAATGATCAAAAATAAAGATAAAAAAAGCCTTATTTCAAATCTATCAAGCCATTAATGAGTCTAGCTTTGAGAAAATCTCCTCCGCCACCACGTCCAAAGAAGCTTGGGATATCCTCCAAAATGCAAATAGAGGTATTGACAAAACCATAAGGATGAGACTTCAAGTTTTGAGGGGTGAATTTGAATCTTTGCAAATGAAGGATAATGAGACCATTGCGGAGTATTTTACTAGAACCACGGTGATTGTAATCAAATTAGAAGGTATGGTGGCAACCTTGATAATGTATGTGTGGTGGAGAAGATCTTACGATCTCTAAATGGTAAATTTGAGTATGTGGTTCCCACCGTTGAAGAGTCAAAGGATACTACCACCATGACGATTGATCAATTGATGGCAACACTTGAAGTTCATGAGCAAAGATTGAACAAGAAGGCTTCAAGCTCTCTTGAGCAAGCACTCCAATCCAAACTTTCTTTCAAGGATGTAAAGGAGGATCAAGGGGGGACCTCGCAAAGCGGAAGAGGAAGAGGCTATGACGGTCGTGGTAGAGGCTATGATGGCCGTGGTAGAGGCTATGGAAATCGTGGAAGAGGCTTCGAAGGCCATGGAAGAGGTTATGCAAATAGAGGTAGAGGTGGAAGAAACACTAGTGGAGGCGGAAGAGGCCAAACTTCATACGCTCCAAGAGGAAGAGCTAAAGGAGGTGGCGACTACAACCGTTCTTACAATCGGAGTGGTTATGACAAGAGGAATGTTGATTGCTATAATTGTCACAAATTTGGGCACTATAGCTATGAGTGTAGAGCAAACTCAAGCAACGAAGTTGGTGAGCAAGCTAATTATGTGGAGAAAGAGTACAAAGAAGTTGGGCCTACTTTGTTGCTAGCTTACAATGGGTTCAATGAAGATCAAAGTGATGTATGGTTTCTTGATACCGGGGCAAGCAATCACATGTGTGGCAAGAAGAGCATGTTTGTTGAACTTGATGAGGCAGTGCAAGGCCATGTGACATTTGGCGACCACTCCAAAGTCTCAGTGAAAGGCAAATGTAAGATTCTAATCAAACTCAAGAATGGTAATCATGATTTTATTTCTGATGTTTATTATGTTCTGGATATGAAAAATAATATCTTGAGTTTGGGCCAACTTTTGGAGAAGGGATATGATATTTGCATGAAAAATCATTATCTTACTATTAAAGATGCTTGTGAAAATTTGATTGCTCATGTGAAAATGTCAAAGAATAGAATGTTTTCCTTAAATATTCAACATGATGCTATGAAATGCTTTAATGCTTTTGTCAAGAATAAGGCTTGGTTGTGGCACTTGAGGTTTGGGCATCTTAATTTTGGTGGCTTGAAGCTCTTATCAAGTAAAGATATGGTGAGAGGCTTGCCTTTTGTTGATCATCCTAATGAAGTTTGTGAAGGGTGTATTCTTGGCAAACACCATCGATTGAGCTTTCCTAAAGAAGCAAGATGGCGAGCATCAAAGCCTTTGGAGCTTGTGCACACGGATGTATGTGGTCCTTTGAAACCCATGACAAATGGCAAGAATAAATACTTCATCACTTTCATTGATGACTATAGCCGAAAGACTTGGGTGTATTTTCTAAAGAGGAAGTCGGAGGTGTTTAATAAATTCAAAGAGTTCAAGACTCTTGTTGAGAAGCAAAGTGGCAACTACATCAAGATTTGAGATCCGATCATGGTGGTGAATATACTTCCGATGTCTTTGAGAATTTTTGCAAAGAGCATGGTATTGTGCACCAAGTGACTCCTTCCTACACGCCACAATTGAATGGAGTTGCCGAAAGGAAGAATAGAACAATCTTGGATATGGCTAGAAGCATGTTGAAAGGAAAGCGCTTGCCTAGGGAATTTTGGGCCGAAGCCATTGCATGTGCCGTTTATCTCTTGAATCGTTGTCCAACTAAAAGTGTTCACTTCAAGACACCGGAAGAGGCATGGGGCTCTTTCAAGCCAAGTGTTTCCCATCTTAGAGTGTCTGGGTGCATTGCTTATGCAAAGATTCCGGAAGCTAGAAGAACAAAGCTTGATGACAAAGGTGAGAAATGTATTTTTCTTGGCTTTGGTGATAGAACAATGGGTTATAAATTATACAACCCTCTTACCAAGAAGGTGATCATAAGTAGAGATGTGATATTTGAAGAAGAAGAAATGTGGGATTGGAAGGAAAAAGAAGCCACTAATGATGTTGAACTTGTTCTTGAAGAAGAATAGATGGAAGTGCCAAATGAAGTTGAAAGAGAGCCACAATCTCCTCCACATAGATCCCCCTCATTTTATAGAAGTGATTCTTCCTCACCAGCATCATCATCATCGGAGGCTAGTTCAAGTGAAAGGCCAAGGAAAACAAGAAACTTACAAGAAATTTATGAACAAATTGAAATGGAGGAAGACAACTTGAATTTGTTTTGTTTCTTTATGGATATGGATTGTGATCCTATTGGCTATGAAGAAGCAATTCAAGAGAAGAAATGGAAGAAAGCCATGGATGAAGAAATCAATGCAATTGAGAAGAATGGTACATGGGTGCTCACTAGTCTACCACAAGGCCACAAAGCAATTGGTGTGAAATGGGTGTACAAGACAAAGAGAAATGCAAGTGGTGAAATTCAAAGATATAAGGCAAGATTAGTTGCTAAAGGCTACAAGCAAAGAGCCGGAATTGACTATGGTGAGGTGTTTGCTCCCGTTGCCCGAATGGAGACTATTAGATTGATGATTTCTTTGGCCGCTCAACATAAATGGAAGATTTATCAACTTGATGTGAAATCCGCATTTTTAAATGGCTTTCTTGAAGAGGAGATTTATGTGGAACAACCCTTGGGGTATGTTAAAGTTGGGCAAGAAGAAAAAGTGTATAAGTTGAAAAAAGCTCTTTATGGGCTAAAACAAGCACCACGTGCTTGGAATGCTAGAATTGATAAATACTTTGTGGAGAATGGCTTTGAAAGATGTCCTTATGAGCATGCCTTGTACATGAAGGTAGATGCAAATGAAATTTTTTTGCTTGTGTGCCTTTATGTTGATGACTTGATCTTTACCGGGAATGCTCCTACCCTATTCAAGAAGAGTATGATTCGGGAGTTTGAGATGACCGATATTGGCTTAATGTCTCACTTTCTTGGCATTGAAGTTGAGCAAAGGGAAGATGGAATTTTTATTTCTCAAAGTGGCTATGCAAAAGAAGTGCTTAAAAGATTTGGCATGGAATCTTGTAATCCGGTGAACACTCCCGATGAAAGTGGAGGAGAGCTTCGAAAGAGCACTAATGGTGGCAATGTTGATCCAACTTACTTTAAAAGTTTAGTTGGAAGTCTCCGGTATCTCACTTGCACTAGGCCGGACATACTTTATGTAGTTGGGTTGATTAGTAGATACATGGAAGCACCGGACCAATCACATCTCAATGCGGCAAAGAAGATTCTTCGTTACATCAAAGGTACACTCAATGACGGCTTGTTTTATTCTTGTGTTGATGATTTTAAGCTTGTTGGATATTCTAGTGATTGGGGAAGAGATTTAGATGAAAGGAAAAGTACTTCGGGCTTTGCTTTCTTTATGGCAAATGCGGTGTTTACTTGGTCTTCTAAGAAGCAATCCATTGTTACTTTGTCTACTTGTGAAGCGGAGTATATGGCCGCCAACTCTGCAGTTTGCCATGCTATTTGGTTGAGAAACTTGTTGGAGAATTTTGGATTTCCACAAGAAAGTCCCACGGAGGTACATGTTGATAATAGATCGGCAATCGCCTTGGCAAAGAATCCGGTATTCCATGAAAGAAGCAAGCATATTGATACTCGTTTTCACTTCATCCGGGAGCATGTGAAGCAAAAGGAAGTGGAGCTAGTTTATTGCAAGTCTTATGATCAAGTTGCCGATATTTTCACGAAGCCTTTGAAGCATGACGTGTTTGGAAGATTGAAGTTGATGCTTGGCATGAAGACTTTTGGAAATTGGGTTTAAGGGGGGATGTTATAAATATGTAAACCCAATTTGGGTATTTCCTTGTTTTATTTTTTGGGGGCTTTCATTCAATATCTTTATACTTTTGCCTTAGTATATAATATGTTAAAAGGTGGGTCTAGAACCTTGTACATAAATATCTAGTGGCTGTGTCTTTGTTCTTTGAAAAAGAAAAAAACGTAGAAAGAGAGTAGAAAGACAGAGAGGAAAAGAGTGAAAAAAAAAAGCGTGGGTTGTGTGTGCTGTGTTTGAAGGTGAAGAAAAGGCTTTGTAAAGCTTAATCAAGTGAAAGAAATCTGCATTTCTAGTGCCCAGATAAGTCTTGTTATTGCTAAAATTTTTCTGCTCTGTTTTGTTGCCCAAAAACTGCATGTTTGTAGCTTGATAGTGTGCAGAAAATCTGATCTGTTATTGCTGCGTTTTAGCTCAGTTTGTGACTGTATTTTGGTGATATTTGTGTGTGCATTTGGGCCCTTATTCCCCCCAACAAATCTGGTATCAGAGCTTAGGGCTTGTTGCTTGAAATTAGGGCTTTTATTGGTATATTTGTGCTTGATCTGTGATGGCTGCCATGAATAATTTTCTCCAGCCCCAAATTCCTAAATTGGGGAAAGATAACTATGAGAATTGGAGTATACAAATGAAAGTGCTATTGGGTTTTCAAGATTTATGGGATCTTGTTTAAAATGGGTTTGAACAACCCGCTTCGAAGGAGGATGAAGAAAGATTGACGGAAGGTCAAAAGGTTTTACTCAAGCAAATGATCAGAAATAAAGATAAAAAAGCCTTGTTTCAAATCTATCAAGTCATTGATGAGTCTAGCTTTGAGAAAATCTCCTCTGCTACCACGTCCAAAGAAGCTTGGGATATCCTCCAAAATGCAAATAGTGGTATTGACAAAACCATAAGGATGAGACTTCAAGTTTTGAGGGGTGAATTTGAATCTTTGCAAATGAAGGATAATGAGACCATTGCGAAGTATTTTACTAGAACCACGGTGATTGTAATCAAATTAGAAGGTATGGTGGCAACCTTGATAATTTATGTGTGGTAGAGAAGATCTTACGATCTCTAAATGGTAAATTTGAGTATGTGGTTCCCGCCGTTGAAGAGTCAAAGGATACTACCACCATGACAATTGATCAATTGATGGCAACACTTGAAGTTCATGAGCAAAGATTGAACAAGAAGGCTTCAAGCTCTCTTGAGCAAGCACTCCAATCCAAACTTTCTTTCAATGATGTAAAGGAGGATCAAGGGGGGACCTCTCAAAGCGGAAGAGGAAGAGGCTATGACGGTCGTGGTAGAGGCTATGATGGTCGTGGTAGAGGCTATGATGGCCGTGGTAGAGGCTATGGAAATCGTGGAAGAGGCTTCGAAGGCCATGGAAGAGGTTATGCAAATAGAGGTAGAGGTGGAAGAAACACTAGTGGAGGTGGAAGAGTCCAAACTTCATACGCTCCAAGAGGAAGAGGAAGAGCTAAAGGAGGTGGCGACTACAACCGCTCTTACAATCGGAGTGGTTATGACAAGAGGAATGTTGAATGCTATAATTGTCACAAATTTGGGCACTATAGCTATGAGTGTAGAGCAAACTCAAGCAATGAAGTTGGTGAGCAAGCTAATTATGTGGAGAAAGAGTACAAAGAAGTTGGGCCTACTTTGTTGCTAGCTTACAATGGGTCCAATGAAGATCAAAGTGATGTATGGTTTCTTGATACCGGGGCAAGCAATCACATGTGTGGCAAGAAAAGCATGTTTGTTGAACTTGATGAGGCAGTGCAAGGCCATGTGACATTTGGCGACCACTCCAAAGTCTCAGTGAAAGGCAAAGGTAAGATTCTAATCAAACTCAAGAATGGTAATCATAATTTTATTTCTGATGTTTATTTTGTTCCGGATATGAAAAATAATATCTTGAGTTTGAGCCAACTTTTGGAGAAGGGATATGATATTTGCATGAAGAATCTTTATCTTACTATTAAAGATGCTTGTGGAAATTTGATTGCTCATGTGAAAATGTCAAAGAATAGAATGTTTTCTTTAAATATTCAACATGATGCTATGAAATGCTTTAATGGTATTGTTAAGGATAAGGCTTGGTTGTGGCACTTGAGGTTTGGGCATCTTAATTTTGGTGGCTTAAAGCTCTTATCAAGTAAAGATATGGTGAGAGGCTTGCCTTTTATTGATCATCCTAATGAAGTTTGTGAAGGGTGTATTCTTGGCAAACACCATCGATTGAGCTTTCCTAAAGAAGCAAAATGGCAAGCATCAAAGCCTTTAGAGCTTGTGCACACGGATGTATATGGTCCTTTGAAACCCATGACAAATGGCAAGAATAAATACTTCATCACTTTCATTGATGACTATAGCCAAAAGACTTGGGTGTATTTTCTAAAGAGGAAGTCGGAGGTGTTTGATAAATTCAAAGAGTTCAAGACTCTTGTTGAGAAGCAAAGTGGCAACTACATCAAGATTTGAGATCCGATCATGGTGGTGAATATACTTCCGATGTCTTTGAGAATTTTTGCAAAGAGCATGGTATTGTGCACCAAGTGACTCCTTCCTACACGCCACAATTGAATGGAGTTGCCGAAAGGAAGAATAGAACAATCTTGGATATGGCTAGAAGCATGTTGAAAGGAAAGCGCTTGCCTAGGGAATTTTGGGCCGAAGCCGTTGCATGTGCCGTTTATCTCTTGAATCGTTGTCCAACTAAAAGTGTTCACTTCAAGACACCGGAAGAGGCATGGAGCTCTTTCGAGCCAAGTGTTTCCCATCTTAGAGTGTTTGGGTGCATTGCTTATGCAAAGATTCCGGAAGCTAGAAGAACAAAGCTTGATGACAAAGGCGAGAAATGTATTTTTCTTGGCTATGGTGATAGAACAATGGGTTATAAATTATACAACCCTCTTACCAAGAAGGTGATCATAAGTAGAGATGTGATATTTGAAGAAGAAGAAATGTGGGATTGGAAGGAAAAAGAAGCCACTAATGATGTTGAACTTGTTTTTGAAGAAGAAGAGATGGAAGTGCCAAATGAAGTTGAAAGAGAGCCACAATCTCCTCCACATAGATCCCCCTCATTTTATAGAAGTGATTCTTCCTCACCAGCATCATCATCATCGGAGGCTAGTTCAAGTGAAAGGCCAAGGAAAACAAGAAACTTACAGGAAATTTATGAACAAATTGAAATGGAGGAAGACAACTTGAATTTGTTTTGTTTCTTTATGGATATGGATTGTGATCCTATTGGCTATGAAGAAGCAATTCAAGAGAAGAAATGGAAGAAAGCCATGGATGAAGAAATCAATGCAATTGAGAAGAATGGTACATGGGTGCTCACTAGTCTACCACAAGGCCACAAAGCAATTGGTGTGAAATGGGTGTATAAGACAAAGAGAAATGCAAGTGGTGAAATTCAAAGATATAAGGCAAGATTAGTTGCTAAAGGCTACAAGCAAAGAGCCTGAATTGACTATGGTGAGGTGTTTGCTCCCGTTGCCCGAATGGAGACTATTAGATTGATGATTTCTTTGGCCGCTCAACATAAATGGAAGATTTATCAAATTGATGTGAAATCCGCATTTTTAAATGGCTTTCTTGAAGAGGAGATTTATGTGGAACAACCCTTGGGGTATGTTAAAGTTGGGCAAGAAGGAAAAGTGTATAAGTTGAAAAAAGCTCTTTATGGGCTAAAACAAGCACCACGTGCTTGGAATGCTAGAATTGATAAATACTTTGTGGAGAATGGCTTTGAAAGATGTCCTTATGAGCATGCCTTGTACATGAAGGTAGATGCAAATGAAATTTTTTTGCTTGTGTGCCTTTATGTTGATGACTTGATCTTTACCGGGAATGCTCCTACCCTGTTCAAGAAGAGTATGATTCGGGAGTTTGAGATGACCGATATTGGCTTAATGTCTCACTTTCTTGGCATTGAAGTTGAGCAAAGGGAAGATGGAATTTTTATTTCTCAAAGTGGCTATGCAAAAGAAGTGCTTAAAAGATTTGGCATGGAATCTTGTAATCCGGTGAACACTCCCGTTGAAAGTGGAGTAGAGCTTCAGAAAAGCACTAATGGTGGCAATGTTGATCCAACTTACTTTAAAAGTTTAGTTGGAAGTCTCCGGTATCTCACTTGCGTTAGGCCGGACATACTTTATGGAGTTGGGTTGATTAGTAGATACATGGAAGCACCGGACCAATCACATCTCAATGCGGCAAAGAGGATTCTTCGTTACATCAAATGTACACTCAATGACGGCTTGTTTTATTCTTGTGTTGATGATTTTAAGCTTGTTGGATATTCCGATAGTGATTGGGGAAGAGATTTAGATGAAAGGAAAAGTACTTCGGGCTTTGCTTTCGTTATGGCAAATGCGGTTTTTACTTGGTCTTCTAAGAAACAATCCATTGTTACTTTGTCTACTTGTGAAGCGGAGTATGTGGCCGCCAACTCCGCCGTTTGCCATGCTATTTGGTTGAGAAACTTGTTGGAGAATTTGGGATTTCCACAAGAAAGTCCCACGGAGGTACATGTTGATAATAGATCGCCAATCGCCTTGGCAAAGAATCCGGTATTCCATGAAAGAAGCAAGCATATTGATACTCGTTTTCACTTCATCTGGGAGCATGTGAAGCAAAAGGAAGTGGAGCTAGTTTATTGCAAGTCTTATGATCAAGTTGCCGATATTTTCACGAAGCCTTTGAAGCATGACTTGTTTGGAAGATTGAAGTTGATGCTTGGCATGAAGATTTTTGGAAATTGGGTTTAAGGGGGGATGTTAGAAATATGTAAACCCAATTTGGGTATTTCCTTGTTTTACTTTTTGGGAGCTTTCATGCAATATCTTTATACTTTTGTCTTAGTATGTAATATGTTAAAAGGTGGGTCTAGAACCTTGTACATAAATATCTAGTGGCTGTGTTTTTGTTCTTTGAAAAAGAAAAAAACATAGAAAGAGAGTAGAAAGACAAAGAGGAAAAGAGTGAAAAAAAATAAAAAGCGTGGGTTGTGTGTGCTGTGTTTGAAGGTGAAGAAAAGGCTTTGTAAAGCTTAATCAAGTGAAAGAAATCTGCATTTCTAGTGCCCAGATAAGTCTTGTTATTGCTGAAATTTTTCTGCTCTGTTTTATTGCCCAAAAACTGCATGTTTGTAGCTTGATAGTGTGCAGAAAATCTGATTTGTTACTACTGCGTTTCTGCTGCATTTTAGCTCAGTTTGTGACTGTATTTTGGTGATAGTTGTGTGTGCATTTGGGCCCTTATTCCCCCCAACACATGGCTGGCCTGGGGCAGGAGCTTAATTACACCGTTTACTGACTTCATAATTCAAAACAAGGAAAAGATTTAGGTTTCCCACTCAATTCTATCATTGAATTCTATTCTTTCTGTAACAAACCAACCCAAACCGTGATAACCCGTGTTTCTCAATATTCGGGTATGGTATAGAAAAAGAGACAATTCAGTTTCATGTACAATGGAATGGGTAAACCTAAATCTTTGTGCGCGAACAGATAAACCTATATCGTGCTTTTGAAGAAGAAAACAGTACTAGTAAAAGAATGCCGAAGTACATTTCCATGTAAATATATAGAAGGATGCATTAACATGTTACAATTTACAAGCTGATGCTTAACCAAACCGAATGCTTAAGAAGACAAAAAAAAAAAAAAAATATTACACTGATGAGTGACAACAAGCATACCTTTGCAAATAATGAAGAAAATTCTTTAGCAGATTCCAAGCACATTTCTTCAAATTTCAATATCACTTCAATCTGCAATTGTCCAATAAGTGAATCGCAATTGTCCAATAAGTGAATCGCTACATGAAGTCACAGAATGCAATCAAATATTTAGGACTATCTTTTTGCTTTTCAACAGCAACAAAGAGAACTAAAAATTACTCCCACAGAAAGATACAATGGAAGATGAGAAGTGCGTGCGGCCACCAGAAAGCAAGAAAATGAAGAGGAAAACAAATATTAACATAACTCCAATCTCAAGACAGGAAAAAAAAAAAAAAAAAAAATTCAGGGGACTCCCCTTCAAATAAGATGAGACTTGAGCTCAAAAAGAACTTCCAGAAGTAACAAACTCTGTCCAAAAAATTCTAAGTCTTCAACTTATCTTAAGATGTTCTCCATCTAAATCACACACAAAATAGCACGAGTCATACAAATAGGGTATAAATTGAAAAAAACCGCATTAAGGAAATGACTACGAAAGTGAAAAAGAGCCCAGGCGATCAACATATACAAACCTCCTCATCTAGGCTGGGCGCGCAAGTACGACTTTAGCAGTCTTTTCCACGTGCCAATTACACTTGTAGCATTTGCAAACAATTCACCTATTGGCAAGCGTCAAACAAAGGATCAGATAAATAATAGTATAATACACACATGTAGTGAGATAATTAAAGACACAAAATAGCATCATAGTCGTTATACAAACAAGCACACATTTAATCCCAAAAAAAAAAAAACACCCTTCCTTCTACCAAAATGACCATCTAAAGCAGCATCCCGCATGTAACGCGCGCACTGGTTCTGAAAGCAAGACCAGTTTAGAAACACCGGCTAGTTTTACGAATAAATTTGGCGGCAAGGAAACAAGAGTGGATATTGAGAATTTGAGGACGATAAGCAATCAAAAAATTAAGTTCGGTTGCAATTTTTGGGTAATGATCCGGAAAAAAAAATTTGAGTTAGTGATTGGTTTGGTTTTTAGAAATGGTTGTTGGAGTAATGATTTGATAGGAAAATAGGGATAATGATTGGAAATAGGGTAATGATTGGAGAGAGATAGAGAGAGAAATAGGGGTAATGATTGGAAGAGAATAGGAGTAATGATTGGATGAAAGAGTAATGATTGGATGAGAAAAAAGTGAATAGGGGTAATGATTACACTTTTTCCGGAAATATTTTCCGGAAATTTGCCGGAAATTGCAACCGAACACAGCCTAAGTGTTGGGCAAATCAGACCAAACTTTCTAATGTATCATCACGCTATAAGCTGCTAAGCACACAAACAACACGAAGTAAGTGCTACATAACAACAAATAAGAAAGACAGAAAAGAGAGGTACAATGAAATCTCAAAACAACAGCAAAAGATAAAGTGTAAATCTATATATCATTCACAGATCGAAAAGGTAGAAGTTGGATGAAGGTGACCGTAATTAAAAAATTAGAAGAAAGGAGGAAAATGAAAAGAGGAAATGTACTGCAAGGACGGTTCAAATTAAAGCAGAGTTTCAACTTCCAAGTCTCTTAACCAAATGAAAACACAACAGATACAAAATCAAGCTTTGTTGAACACTAAGAGTAAAAACTTGCTCGAATCGTCAAGTGAACCCGTGCTCAGTTCCATTTTGTGTTACATGAGGAATCATCACATGAGATAAACTAACTTCGAGTCCTGAGAGAGAATCATTCTTGGGTAATGTGAGTTTAGTAAATTGTAAATTCAAAACATCACGAAAAGTACATTATGATCGCTTATAAGAAATGCTATAAACTTTCATACATAATGATATGTATAGTTTGTAGTTGATTTATTATAGAGGTAGCAATCTCAACCCATTTTTTTTAACCCGTCCAAATCCGTCCACTTATAACCCAACCCGCCCATATTATATAATGGGTTGATATGGGTTCAACCCATTATTATAAACTAAATTAAACATCGATCCACTATATATGCTATATATTATTAATCACGTCCATTTATAGGAACATTTTGTTACAGGACTAGGCGTCCAAGCCACTACTAAAAATAGCGCATATGTTCATAAAAATATTTATCATATGCTTATCGGAAAAAATATTATTTGGGCGCCTCGGTGTGGTCAATCAAAAAAAATTCATTATAATCTGAACCGTTCAACTTTATGGAGGATACTTAGACAACAAGATCTACTATTAGGTAGTAAAAGTAATGCTTGATATCTCAAGACTCCAAAGGAAAGAACATGGCAAGGAGTATTAAATCTCCATCTCTTATTTCCTTTGTAGGCACATACAAGCCTAGCTAGGTTTATTATTCATTAATAAAAATTCAATTATCCTTCCCCTGACATTATTTCTTCTTGACGATGCCTGGCTATAACTCACAACTATATATCTTTAGTTGAAAGAAAGCTGGTATTTGGGCTGCTTGTTGGGTGAGAAAACCCCAAAATGCTTCTCACTCTCTACTCCAGGCTTCTCATTCTCATCAAACATAGCAAACAAATAAGTCTCAATAGCCTTCCCAGGCCTCTTTGGAGTCCCACTCCCTTCTTTCACATGATTGATAAGGTTTCCATAATAAGTTCCTGCATTCTCCATCGAAGCATCATCGCCGCCAGCAGACGGCCATCCGCTCTCTGACACCACGATTTCCACGTTGGGTCCGCCCACCTTCTCTACAGCAGAGTACGCGGCGTCCAATAAGGCATCAAAAAGGTTCTTGTATTGATTCTGATCGTCTTGTGGGAAACCGTCTGTTGCTGTGAAAAGGGCGTATGGTAGAGGCACTTTTTGGGGATCATCGATGCGGCTGAAGTAGGGGTATATGTTGAAGAGTAGCGGGTTGTTGGTGTTCTTTAGGAAGTTGATGATCGGTCCCATGAATGACCCTGAGGCACCATTGAAAGAGCCCTCACTAGGTGGGAACGAGTTGCTTACGAGTGCCGAGTATGTTGCAGTGGAAACCTGTTGGGAATTTAGACACTGAATAGGTTAGAGTCGTCCATACAAAGGATCACAAAAATCGATTAGCAATTAGAGCAATTGACAAGATTCTGAGGATAAAATTGAAAAATACTTCAGATACACATGTCCGGACATATATATGTGGACTCAGAACCATTTGTCTATGTTCCACATGCATCGTGTGAGATTTACGTGCATCAAACGATTCTGAACACAGGCATGTTTGTTTGGATCTGTGTCTGAACATGAGTACATGAGTGTCTGTAGCATGGTAGCTCAAAAAGTTATATCAAGTAGAGAACCTTGATTTGGTCCTTTAAGCCAGCAGAGGCAATTGCATCGTAGATCTTCGACATGGCATCGAGCACAAACGGAACGTATTGAGCCGTTGCATCTTTGTTGGGATCGACCTCATTCCCAACGGCTATGATCCGGAACTTGACGTCCGGGTTATAGTTCAGGACATTATCTTGGACCCACTTTGATGCAGCGGCACCATCGTCGTTAGCGAGACCCTCGAGATCACTGTTGGGGACATCAAGTATGAGCTCGATGCCGGATCCCCGGAGGGCTTGGAGAACTTCTGGGTTCGGATCGTAGATTCTCATCCTTCGAATGCCGTTGGAGTTGTAGAGTTGAACTACTTCTTGACTGGACGGTAGATTGTCGCCTAGTCTTCCGTAGCACACTCCTACTTGTGCATCTGCATGAATTCGACTTCATTTAGCCAATATGTATGTATGGTGGGTTTAATTAACACTTGGGAAATATCTATTTCCAGCAGATTTAGGTGCACAGATCCGGATACATTCATATTATAAAGTTTATTTGGGTGTGTATCATATGCGCCCTCATTGAAAAACACCATAATGTTATGATTTTCAAAATGTTATGAATTTGTTGCTGAAAAGTTATGAATTATATTGATGAAAAGTTACGAATTTTTAGTATAAAAGTTACGATACGAAATAAAATATTATGAATGACCGATCTTACAAGTAATTTTTTATGAGGTGGTACAATATGAACCATACAATAGATACATATGGTACACACCTTAACGGGGTGTGTATTGAAGACTTAATTCCCCGTTAATTAATTGATCTCTACACATAAATCTGTGTACTGAGCATTGCTCTATGTATAAACCGGAGAAATCAAACAATGATACGTAAATCAAGATCAAATTCAATAAAGGTCCAAAATGAATTCATTCAAGATTGGGCTCTTCATGCAAATGTTTTCTTGAACACAAAGAAAAAGATAAATGAATTCCAAAAAGAGTACTAATACTATTGAACGTATTAGTATTACAAAAAAGTATTAATAAAAATGTCAAAAAAGTATTACAAAAAAGTGTTGTACCTCAGATTGTACCTTTTCAGCTCTCTGCTCTTTTTTTTTTTTTTTCAGCTCTCTGCTTTTCACTTTCAAAAACCAAAAACAAAAAAGCTCTCTTCTATTATTTTGATTTCACTGAGTTAATTTGGGCCTCATGCATGTTTCATAATATTTTCACTTTGCTCATTGAATTTGGTTTTGAACTATTTTTTTGGGCCTCCTTTACTACAAAAGAAAGTAGACAACTAAAGCCTTTTTATATAAAATAATAATAATAATAAAATCTAGTGGTGTCAGCTCTATATAATTTGGATAAGATAAATTTTTATTTTTTGATATACTAATAGCATTCTTTGAAATCGTGGTGATGGCGATAGCATTTTTTGAAACCTTTATGGTGGCAATTGCCGCCCCACTAGTCCCTCCTAATTATGACCATCCTTGGTCTGGCCTAGACATTGTTCGGCTTACCAAAAAAAAGAACTGAAGAGTCTTTCATTATTTAATGATGAACACGGTCATCAAATTTGTGCCCCACATTTAGAATTTAGAACTGCCTAATTAATAGTAGTAATATGACACCACCTATGGGGGCCCCATGATCAGTTGATATAATTAGGTCATGTGTGTGAGTGTGACCATATCACATGAAATTTTGGTGTAACCACATAAAACTTAGTATCATCCAAGAAATTAAAATAGGTACATCGATCATTATTATCAAGGTTGGCGAAGCCAAGTAGAGTCACTTGACCCTAGTGCGAACCAGAAATCAAAGTTAGTGGGGCCACCGCTAACGAACGTTGATTTATGGTCTCACTGCACACTTTAATAAAATATAAAAATTATAAGCAATGCCTAAAGAATAATAAAAACATTTGTGGTAAAAATAATACTATAAAATACCAAGAAAGTTAATAACATAAAGGCAAATTTATAGAAATAGTCCTCCTAGTTTTATCCAAGTCTCATTTTCGTTCTTCAAGTATCAATTGCAACTCTTTTGACTTTCAAGTTTGGTTTTCGTACTAATTTGGTCCAATTGATAACGTTTGTCAGCCAAATTGAATGGAAAAAATCAAATTGGGGGCAGACGTCATCAATTAGACCAATTTGAAATGAACTGCAACGTCCAAACTGTCATCAATCTAATTTTTTTCGTCCAGTTTGGCTGACAAAAGTTATCAATAGGACCAATTTGGTACGAAAACCAAACTTAAAGGTCAAAAGAGTTGTAATTGATATTTGGAGGACGAAAATGAGACTCGGATGAAACTTGGAGGACGATTTATATAAATTTCCCTAACATAAACTATCAAAACTAATCAATTACTTGAATTACGTTAGCGGATCAATCAAGTTCAAGAGCAATTCAACACTCAATAATAAAAATGTCAATATCTAGCAATCTTGATCTAATTAGAAAGAAAATGTTTTTCCCAATGCATTATGGGTACTATCCACAAAGAGAAAGCAATATATAAGAATATTATCAAACACCCATTTAGAATGTACGAACGAATATGTATTTATGCATGTCTTTTTTTAAAATGAGCAGACACCCCAGAGAGAGAGAGAGAGAGAGAGAGAGACCTGTTATGTGGAGATTAGGAAGAAATAGGACGAGTAGGAAAAGAGAAAGGAGAAAAGGTTTGTAGAACATAGTTGCATGGAAAACAGCCATTTGGTATGGAAGTTATAATGCAAAAGCAATATAATGTCACCTCCCTTTTATAGAGGCAAATTAAGCATTCAAGCACCAAGCAAACTCTTCTTCAATTCCCCCACCCCCGTCAAGTACTCCATAGTTTACTTTTCCTTAATTTCTTCTTTGAACCATTACTATTAGATTTGAATTAGTCTCGGGGATATATTACAGAAAAGAGAGTAATACTGTGCTAATTAAGTTGGGTTGATACATACATAGACAAATCAAGCTACTTGACTTCGTGTTTGCTAGCTCGTTGAAAGCTCTGGTTCAAAATTTCGTTTGGTTCATTAACGAAACAAAGCTTGAATATCATTTTTTGAAACTCGTGAAGCTTTCAAACCAAGTTTGAATGAACTAGTGTATTGTCTACTTCTGATCAAACAATATTGTTGTGGTGTGCACTTCTTTCTATTTCTGCTTGGGTTGGCTCCTGGCCAGCCCTCTTTCTTCTTCTTTTCTTCTTTTTCCCTTAGGATCCTGGATGACATATGATTGTTCGGGAGCTTATGTGACAACTTGGTTGGGATGTCTGCTTCGGATTGTGATGCTGGTTATCCTTATTTTCTTCAAACTTTGTAATCCTTTTTCAAAGATTAGTAAAACTTCTTTGCTGTTCGAAAAACAAATTTTTTTTTGAACAAGTCACTGCTCGGCTCGTGAAGTTTTTTTTACTACTCCCAATTTGAACAAATCACTACTCGGCTAATATACCTTGTAGTAATATTTAAAAAATTCATTGTACTCGGGATCTATTCATTCGAGATTAACTTGCCAAATAAATAAACCAAGATCGAACTCATTTTTCAAGATTGTTAAGTTTTGAAACCAAACTTAAATAATCAGTGCTCCGCTCATTCAGCTCATTTATCGGTCCAATTTTTGTGCTTACAATGATGTGGTCTAGAGCAGAGGCCATTCAGTTTAGACAAATCACATATATGCTTGTCTCCCATGAACATGAAAATAACAACCACAATAGGTAAAGACAATTTTGTTTGGTGCCGTGCGTAGGATACAAGGCTATGCACTGTAACATTAATGTCAATTTTATTTATAACTCCAGACTAGCTTAAGCTAAACTCGACTAATCCTGGATGACTAAAACCGTGAATATAGTTTTAACATTATAATTTTCCACGTACACGCGTAAAGATCAATAGGGTTTTCCCCTATTTAATAGGGCAGAGTTTAGTTCCATGTCCTAGTTTGCCAGCATAATAGGGTGGCCCATTTGCTTGTAGTTTTCATAAAATTTCTTTGTCTGCATTAAGAAAAGTCTTCATTTGACACCAAACAAGACTCCAATTAAACCCATTCCTGTACCTAGTCAAGTCAGGTATAGACTTTGAAACGATCAACGTGGTCCATAACTGTACCGCTACCACTAATTGATTTGTCTTCGCAAACAAATGGGGATTTTAAGGGTGTATCCATTTGTTTGTGTGGATGTTCCAAAAACAAAATGAATATGTTCATTTGTTTGTGTGGGTATGAGAAATAAGGGGGTGTGAATAAAATTTCATCTTCCTCAATTTTAAGTATTTTAATGAAGTTTCAAGAATATCCCTACATTTGACGGTGCTCCCAGACGGACTTAGTCTCATGGAGTACTTAAATGTGATTGTTAATCTTGGGGATGCACTTAGATATGATTTATTTATTGGGGACCAAATTGATATTTTAATTGTCAATACTTTGGGAACCATTTGTAAAAATATAAGCCCTTAATTATTGCTTGAGTTTGAGAAGAGTGATCGGGTTTTATACATGAAAAATCTTTGGATTGGGGGATCTTGCTGACCACAAAGGTCGGCAAGTGTGCTGCCCCCAAAATACGACACCGTTTTGGTGCAAGAAACTCCACTCTTTTATGACATGTTTGGTTCATATTAAATGGGCAAGAAATTAATGATTTTTTTTATTATTTTTGTGGGACCCTTTACAGGGCTTCAAAGATAATTCAATCTACAAGTTATTCTTAAAATATTTTTTTATGAGTTCCTGAAAAAAAATTAGCTCAATTCAAATCCGGTAAGTGTTGTTTTAGAATTCATAAGGTGTTTCAGAATTTGTAGGGCACCCTACAATTCTGAATCAACTCTTATTAATATTGGATTGAGCTAATTTATTTTTAGAAATCCATAAAAAAATATTTTAAGAATAACTTGTAGATTGAATCATCTTTGTAGCACCTCTAATGGGTCCCAGAAAAATCAAAAAATTATTAATTTCTTGTTCATTTAATGGATAACAAACATGACATAAACTGATAAAAGGGTAGAGCTTCTTGTACCAAAACGGTGCAGTTTTTTGGGAACAGCACACCTGCCAACCTTTATGGTCAGTAGGATCCCCTAGTCCAAACTCTTCTTACCTGGCTGATAACTTGATTCCAATAACTATCTTTTGGGTTGGGTTCAAAATTTCTTCATGATATTAGAGTCATCCTAATTCCACCACATATGTTTAAGACGCGGGGTACCTCCGGAAGAGAGGGTATTTTTGTAATTTTTCAAAATTTTTACTGCTTAGGAACATTTGAGGGTATTTTGGTCATTTTTCATATCTTGTTAAAAGGAGTTTGTCTCCTCTTGGGATTATATAGTACCCCATAGATATGGACAAAGTTAATTCTAGGACTATTAATCTTGACATTCATAGTTAGGATACGAAATTAATTTTGAAAAAAAAATTCTCGATTTCAAGTTACTCGTACGAACTTAGTTTCTAGACGTACATAGTATCTCGTACTGAAAAATGCTACAATACGCGCCCATGTTTGAATGTGTACGGTATATGATCCTTGAATTCCACTATTAATGCTAATCCATAAGTTCTAGCTCGAAGTTTGCCCTTAGTTGTTTCGAAGTTAGCTGCTTGGAGTAGCTTGCGCAGTCCTAGCGAGTAGCTTCGCTTGCTCACTCGTGGCTTAATTTGGGAAGAGAGTAACTAGGAAATTTATAGAATAATGATCTTCAAATTAATTCAGCTCGAGAATTTTATTTCCTTTCAAGTGTACTGAAAAAATGATACAATACACGTCCATCCTTTTTAAGTGTATTGAAATCCAACTCGAAAATTTCAAAGCGATTCAAGGAGCACCTAAAAAGGTATAGGTATAAGAGCAATTTCCTCTAGTATTTTCTTACTGGCATATGCCCTGAAGTCATCCAGCTTCAAGGGATAGAAGGAAACAAAATCTGTCTAGTGATTCAAATGTTTTTTTAATTTTTTGGTCTTTATCTCCGTCTATTGATTCTTTTTTTCTTTTTCTTTTTTTTGCACGGCGAAAGTCAACATTATTATATTTAGTTAGTAAAGTTTGACCCCTTTGCCAAATGCATGAAAGTACATGATCTTCACCGAGATTAATATAAACCATCAATTTTTCTCTCTCATTGCCATAATCCGTGGCGGACTTGACTGTAGTTTTCTAGGCAATGTCTATTAGAATTTAGAAAGGTCTCAGCACTACCAAGATTAATGTAAACCATCAATTGATCTAGATGAAGGTAGATGCGTGGAACTAGTCCAAGTCTCTCTCTCTCTCTCTCTCTCTCTCTCTCTCTCTCTCTCTCTCTCTCTCTCTCTCTCTCAACTGAGACTAATCAGTCGACAAAGAGCGACCCACTAAAACTTGTGGCATATTCTTTCACAAGACTAGGAGTAGTACATTAGGGCGAGACTTTGGCTTTCCACCCTTGACTTCCACACTTTTTTTGGCCAACATTTTTACCATTTTTGGTTTTGGCCACCAAATAAATACAAACAAACTATTAGTTGTGCGAGACTACAAAACCCACAAAGACGTTTCCCACATGTTACTCTTTGTTTGAATCTGCACTTCCATTGAAAAGTAAAGAACACGTAAGCAATAGATGTCACAGCGGAATTTTGGCGACATCTCGAAAGTTGGGCCATTTAATTTGTTGCGTAGTGATATGTGTACATATGAGTTTGTACATACGATGTACATATGGCTTTTGTAGAGCTCACCTCGGATCCCATAAAGATGATTCGAACTATCCATTATTTTTAAAATATTTTTTTATGGAGCTCTGTAAAAATCAGTTCAACCCGATATCGATAAAGATTTTTTCTGAATTTGTAGAGACGAAACTGAGCAGTTAAGTAGTTTTGCCCACACAAATTCAAAAAAAAATCCTTAACCATATCGGGTTGAGCTGATTTTTTACAGGACTCCATAAAAAATAATTTAAAAATAATGAACAGTTCGAATTATCTTTGTGGGACACAAAGTACGCTCCACAAAACTCATATGTACATCGTATATACAATCTCATACGTACCTATAGCTTTATTGTAATTTGTTTGCCCATGACTTTTTTTTAATCAAGTTTGTTCATGTCTTGACTTTGATTGTATGCTTTAGAACAAGAAACGATCGAACAAAACTTTAAAAGTTGTTTAAAAATATTTCCTATAAACACCCAATTTAACGAAATATCCGATTGAGGCATTTCAAATTGGGTTGCAAATAACAAACCAATTAACATATGCTTCTCCCTCTATCTCTCTTAACCCTCAAGAAGCTGCCGCCCCTCATCTCCCTCCTTCCCCTCCCCCCAGGATTTTATGCCCAAATGGGTGACGGGAGGGGAGGGATTTCTTTCCCTTGTGAGGTTTTTCCATCTCCCGATCCTAGATCTCGAAGTTTTGTCTTCTTCTCCCTTCACCCCCATCCTCCTCCGATCCTCCCCAAACCACCATCCGTTACCCATCTTCTGCCATGTAGTTCGACGACTTTCGAAGGTAGCACCTTGTAGATCGTGATCGCCAGAGTGGGAGATCTAGGTTGGTGGATGAAGTTTGCTCCGGTATGGCGGACTCCGTCCAGTTCCGTTACCGATTTTTTCTCCATTTTTTTTTCCCTTTCTAGTTCTCTCGGCGTCCCCTATGAGGGATTTCTCCCGTTTGTGGGGCTTCTATCACCCCTTTGTGGGTGCTTTTAGTTATTTTCTGCAGTGCTCTATTTGTTTGGAGCCGTGAGTTTTGTTGAAATTGGGTATGGTCTTTCGACCGAGTCCCCTCCTGTTTGATTTCTTAATCCTTTGTTTAGGGAGGAAGTTTCCTCTTGCTGTATTATTTTTTAATCTATAAAATCATCTGTTATCTTTTTGGCAAAAAACAAAAACAAAAATTGGGTTGGAAAGTTGGTATAAAGGGCTACAAGTTTACGTGAAATAAACGGGTCCAAAAGCAGTTTCATATTTTCTGTGTATAAAAATACTCCTTCCAAATTTCCCTTTTGGTTTGGAGTTTCCTAGTTTGCTTGGGAGTTGTTAAAACAATAAAAAAAAATGAGTTTTTACGCGAGAGTTAATTAGTAGTGAATAAATATAGAGGGAGAAGATTTGAAGAGTCATCCCACAAACCTTGCCTCTCCTCCATCCAGGAGGCAGAGGTTCGAGTTCCCTTGGGGGCGGTTGGGACCCAGAGTTATGGAAAGCTACTGGACTCCTCTGATGCTAATCTAACTACCCCCTAACCCCCACCGACTATAAAATATGCCAAAAAAACAAAAAACAAAAAACAAAAACAAAAAAAACAGAAAACAAAAAACTCTAAGCTTTTACTCTGTTAAGAAAAGCGAAAGATATATTATTGATTGTGTCAAACCATAATTCTAACATGCCTTAATATAGGCTACAACGTTCTTGGTCACTGAGAAATCTAAACCAAATAGGAAATCTAAACCAAATAGGAAACATGCATTATAAAAAAATCAACCCAACTAAAAAACATGAATAATAGACCCTACAAAACATGGTAAAGATAACATAATATTTCTCAACTAGATAACATAATATTTCTCAATAGTATGTTATCTTAATTCCATGGTAAAGATTCTTTTCATTATCAAAATTGGGTTTTAGCGGATCTAAAAAAATTTGGGTTGTATATTTTCTATCTTTCTCGTGTATATATTCTAGATTTGATTTCAAATGGGATTGATTTTGTGGTTATCAATTTGGAGAGTGCCAAAATCAATTCTCATTTCAAATTTAGTCGTGTAAGGGTTTTCTTAGTTTGCGATTCGAGGTGATTGAGATAGATTATGCTCGAACAGACTAGTCATGCCCATGAGACGATTACTGCAAAGCAGTGCCGGCTATGAGTTTTTTGGGGCCGGATGCGAACTTTATATTTGAGGCCCATTATATAATACACAAAAAAAAAGACTAGAAGAATTAAAAACAATGATAACACAAAACTCAATAATCATTATATACTTTAATCCAAAATATATTACTTAAACATCACCCTTCTCGCATTTTTTGCAACAAAAGAAGTAATTAAGCTATTATAGTCAAGATTCGACTCCATAAAAATTAGGCCCTCAAGTTTATTGAATATTATAGATGTATATCTATACCTAAGGGTACAAAATATATAGGGGCCCACAAAATTCGTGAAAATTTGGGGGCCAGATACGGCCGCATCACTGGCGTATGTCCAAAGCCAGCTCTGGTGCAAAGCCTAAAATAGTCTATGCCGATTAACTATTCGCAATAATCTCCTTCGCTGATTATTGATAGGGATCGCAAGCCCTAGCGTAGGAGCACTAATCGTAATTGATTTAAATAGTAAACCTCTTTACTCACACTCTCCTACAATCTTCATACAATAGATTCTAGCTCCGTTGCCTCGATCATAGATTTGAGTTTGTCCGGGAAAGCAGAACGGTCCCTCTTCCATACCATTTCTTCGTAAGTGAGGTGAGGTACTTCTTTCGGTTTGAAAAAGGAAGTTGACCTTATTTTGGTTGAAATAGCTACTCCCTCCGTCCCTAAATAAGTGTTCGGCGCGCAAAATTAGACCTTATAAAAGATGCATGTTTGTCGTTAAAAAATCTAATTATTTTTTACAATCTAATAGAACCCATTGTCATCTATTGATTTGTAAAAAAAAAAAATTGATTTTTTTAACGAAACAAATGCATTTTTTTAAAGGCTTAGGTTTGCGTGCCGGACACTTATTTAGGGACGGAAGGAGTACAATTTTAGTTGTGGTCCGTGTAAACAAATAAACCCAGTCCACTTGCAGCCATTTTTCTCAAAATGGCTAAGTTTAATGACTTTATCAGTCGCACGCCCAAGTTTATACTACATAACTTTGGTTTATGCAGTGGTGGTGGATTCAAAATCCTAGATTTCTATTCCTTAGTTTTCCACCGCTTTCATTTGTTTTGTTTAATTTAGTTATAGCTTTTACAAACAAATCACTTCTCTTGAATTGATTAAGAAATTAATTGAATTGAGAAAATTTAATGTAAATCAGCCATTCAGTCCCTCGGTCTTAATCAAGTAGTTAATTCCAAGATTTTATAAATTTATATTGATTCAAAAACGACATGATCAAGCAGCAGAAATTCATATCCCACCACAAAATCTTGTAATTGAACAACAACAAAATTGTACCTTCAACCACAAAAGTTCATAGACGCGCCGCGCCATCTTATTTAACGTTGAGCCAACTTTTTGAAATGCAAAATTCATAGATTGGACTACAAAAAATTCATATATTGAACCACAAAAATTCATAAAAATAATTTTAAAAAATTCATAAAATGAACCACCACAAAATTCATATCTCGGACCAGAAAAATTCAGAAAATGAGCAAAAAACAAAAAAAAAAACCTCCAAAGGGGCGTGCGATACACCCCCATTTTAGGTTGAATACTTTCCCTCGTGAAAATATAACATTTTTTTTGGCATTTCCAGATTGCAAGAATTAGCATTGAACAATGAATCTTATCGTTTTAATAGCGGCAGGGCTTTTGTTTTTGAGTGGAGATTGTGTTGAGTGTTAGTAGGGATGACAATGGAGGAGGAGAAAGGGATGGACCGAATGGTGGAGCTGGTAATATTAGAATCGCAAACGAATTGAGCTGTCAGTGAGTGACTCGATGTACGGTTCAATAAAACTTCTTCCAGCTCATTAAGGTAATAAGCGAGCAGCTCGAGTCAAAATCTTAGTATCGGCTCGTAAACAAGCCAAGCTCGAATTATCCAAAACTCTGCTCTAGTAGACTCTGAACACCATTGACCTACACTTTTAAAACAATAGTTTCATGATACATGTAGCAATTTGTACATTTATTAAAGTTTTCTCAGAGCGCTTGAATTTGAGCTCAAGCTTAGCTTGTTTGCATTTGCTCGACTTGATTTTGAGCCGTGCTCGATCGTGATTCAAGCTCACCGATCCTCGAACACTTCAAAGCTCAGCTCGACACTTCAAAGCTCAGCTCGACCCGTTAGTAGCCCTAGCTGGCAATAGCAAGATCACAGTGTGGCTATAATAATGTGGAGGCACATCCTATTTCGACAATTATTTTTCTATTAAAAAAAAAACCCTGCAATTATCTCAATTTGGAAGCTCATGCCTCATGATATACAAGGATAATACATTCCAATAATACTTTTTGCATTTTTGATCTTTTTGACAAGCTCTCTAAAATGAGAGTTCTCACCACATCAGTAGGTCTGCAGTGCACCCGAAAAAGCTAAAACTGGACCGGTCCAATGATTTGCATAACTGGAGAGGATCCAAACCCTTAATCAAACATAAAAGAAAAAGGAGTAGGGACAGTCTCCTTTCCAATGTTTTCATTCCTCGACCTTCGACATATTGGCACTATACCAAAAATAACTCAGAAAACAAGATCACTAGACCCGTAGATGGTTTGGAGAGTTCCAGTGGTGATCCTCCAACGAGAGCAAGATCCAGAGGCAATCCTCCATCCACCCACGTCCACGAGCAAAGTACTAGGTCGGACATCGTAGCTGAGAGGCTTACTGTCTGTTGTTTTGGTTTGGTTTTTTTAATGTTTTTTTTTTCTATATTTTCATACCAGTAGTGTCCTTTGCAAGCACGCGCTTATATGATATGTTTAGGTTTCTCAAAAAAAAAAAAGAAGAAGAAGAAGAAGAAGATGATGATGATCAAAACTGCTCATGAAATTATTCAAATGGCTGGCAGGCCGATGAATGAGGGTTATTCAACAACATATTTCTGTCAAAAACATTTATATAACAAAAAAACTAGGTAATGACCCTTGATGATTATGAACTTGAATAGTTCAAATCAAGATGTTTTTCTCTTCTAACATATTTTTGAGGTCAGAACAACAGCTATGTTTAGTTTTACCTCTGCGAGACTTTCTATAGATATATTCCTAAACCAAGCTCTTTGGGATCTGTTTCCACCATCCATGGAGGCCTGTTGAAAGTAGGAGTAAGGAAAACTGCTATAGGAAAAAGGTAATGACAGAATAAGCCCTAACCAAAGCAAAAGTGTTTTACTTGTTCATGATGAAACTGATTGTTCCTTCCGCAGCACGTTCTAGAAGAGCTTCCCTTGCCTCAATCGCAATTCCTTCAGGCTGCATGGAGAGAATGAATATGTAATCTGAGAGGCGCTGGAGAAAATGTTAGGCAAATCAACTCCTCGGTGTTCGGAAGTTGAACATAGCAGTATACATCAGCCAAGAAGTGTTGTTATCCAAGCTTGGCTGAAGCCCTTCCAAAAAAGCCTAACTTGTTTTTTAGTCAAGCTAATGTCAAACAAGCTTTAATCAAGTCGATCACCGCTTGGTTATTGTTTGTCATACACCATAAGATTTTTCGAGCTCGTAAGGTTACTAGTTATCAAAAGTTTATAAACCATAAGTCCACTTTTATTTGTTGACAAGACCTTTTTGATACAAACGGACATGTATAGGTCCTTTTTCATATACAAGTGGCATTTCCATTTTTTTTTTTTTTATTACCTTTCTGCGTTCTTTATCATATTACATATCCATCACAAAAAAACAGATGGCCGTTTGTAGATCCGGTTTTAGAAAATGAACGAGGTTCCAAATGGATTAAAGCTTGTCTCAATGATGCAAGTTGCCAATCTCGAACGAGCTTTGTAGAGCGAACACCAAGTCGAGCACAAGTAGTTTTGCTCATTCTAAAAACTGTAGTAGATGAAACGTACCTCTTCTGGAAACCAAACTCCTGGTTGCGTGCTTCCTTCAAGAATAGCAATAGCAAATGCAGCTGTGGCAGCTCCCACTGATCTGCAAGCGGGGTTTTATTAAACAGATAATTAGCACAATGAGATAGGTTTCGATAACCAGTAAAGACGATAATTTCCAATGTCATAACTTACACAGAGAGTTGTCTGTGACTAAATAAAGCTAATGTCTGGCGTCCATCTGAACACTCCAAATCAACCTGTCCATACGTAAATGAGGATGTAAAAAACATTTTCATTAGAAAATGAATTGACCACCAAAAAAAATATGAAAACAACAGCACTGTATCTGTTTAAGAATTTATACAGTATCATACCCTCATTGAAACACGCTCCCCAGCAATTTCATCAACTGCTCGGACCACAGGGTCAAATAGTTCAACCAACTTCTGAACTTTACTCCTGTCTCTAAGCAATTCCTGCAAGACTAGCCCAAAATTAGAAAGGCCTATATTCGACCACAGTAGATCATACATATGGCATTTGTCATATTGATAATGAAGTGGAAATCAGTAGACCTTTGTTTTCAAATTCCCATAAACTTTTAAAACTTGATTGGATGGAAAACACTTCTATTCTGCAGAGCAACTATCAGTACGAGATGTACAGTCAACAAGTACACTAGCGGGACCGTACAAAAACAAAAGTGATCACTAATCCCCAAACAACAGTTCTGCATCCACCGTGATGGACTAATGGTATATATGCTAACTCCGCAATGGAAAGCTAACTCCTACAAAAGCTGTTACTCATAGTAACTAAGTTAACTTGCTGAATGTCGCTGCACTTATCACTTCTTTAACTTGTTTAGTAGTTACGGGATTTACGAACCTTTTCCAATAATTCAAAGGAAAATTCTTAGACCTAGGAAGCAAGGAAAACAAGTGTATGACACATAACCGAGTTGAAGGAAAATGATGATAAGAATGTAAAAGCATACCACTGGTAGAAGATTAGTCATCGCTACCATTCCCCAATTCCAGTAAAATGGTGCCGTTCCAAATCGAGCACTAACAGTAGGTACTCCTAGGATCTCATGAGCACTTCTCACCTCTGGTAAATTCCTGAAAGGAATGATCTGTTACTGAAATGGTTTTGAGAGGGAAAAGTACCTAAGCCATCTGCATGATAACCAGGATTTTCTTTTGTACTTCTATCAACCAAATCTTCAGTATTACGTACAATTTTGTCGTTATTGCTTTTTCCAAGTTCAACTCCAGTGTGACGCCAGTTTTAGTAGTCGCAAAAACTGTATTTACTAATTACATAGCATTTAATAGTTAGAAATAACTAAAATTTTATTCAGAGATGACTGACTAGTTGTCAAATCAATTTTGAAAAATATTTTGGCTGCACAATTGTATGCATGCAAATTTGCTGTTGAAGTCTTATCCCAAATACTTACAAGAGATAAACATCTTTTTTTCCAATCCCCTTTCCAAAGTCGATATTGCGCATTCCACTATAGGGCTTGACCTTTATCTTTTCTCCTGACACAAAGCAAACCAAAATATGGGTCTTGAAGTCATAAACTTTATAAAGATATGAGCTACAAACAAACCTTTACTATATGCAACAACCTCCTCTCCAAGGAGTAAAAAACTAGTGGCTAATATTGTTGGGCCAGCACCACCAGTGCCTGCTGTGTAGTAGGAGAATCTGATACATAATACAAGAACATGTAAGTTCCTCAATTCGTTCAAAAAGAAGAAAAAGCAAAGTTTAATCGCTCTCGATCCCAACTAATAACTACCAAATTGACACTGATGTATGCAACTATGTTGGGTTTCCATTTTATGAACTGCCCTTACTATTAGCACCTAAGTAGTAGTTTTACGTGGGAATAACTGCATACAGAACTATCAGGAAAGCAAGGAAACGAGAATATTAATAATGGACCAAAAAAGACCTGGCTAAAATCAACAGAAGGAGAGAAGATGGGCAAGGATGTTAACTTGGAGCTAAAGGTGTGTGTTCTTTGTTTCTTGTAGCTTGGTGATGATTGAATTATTGCCAGCCATCTTTTCATCTTTTGTTTGGTGACTGGGGGGCACATTTTTAGTTCTGGGAGTTGGTGCCAAACTAGTTGGGACTTGGGATGTACTCTTTGGATCGATGATGCTGAATATCGCATACTTCTCTCCTGCTAATCTCTGTATACTTATTTGAGATTAGTAAAATTCGTTATTTATTGCCAAATAAATAAAAATGACAAGAAGTGCCATGTCACTTTAATCACTTTCCTGTTTCATTTATGAATCCATTATGCAGAGAATTGAGTAAAACTGGGATGACTTTCCAAGTTCTAAATTTCAGAATTCCACTTCGTAATGGCTGCAGCAGATTCTGAAAAGAAGCTAACAATCAAGAAAGAAACCAAATGTGAAGGGGACAGGGCAAATGATTACCTTAGCCTCTCAGGCTCTCCCTTGCTTTCACTCCGTGCAGCACGAACTAACTCAGCTGCCATAACTGTCAAGAAAATCATATGGGAGTCAAATTCCAGAGCTGAAGGAAGCAATCCAGACATATTCGATAAATTTCCGACCTAAATATGAATTCCAACACAGTAACACTGAAGTTCAATTCCAATATTTATTAGAAAAAGAAGGTTTTTGTTAGTTCAGACAAGTCATGAACTCTTTCACAAACTGTGGGAAAAACTAAGATCTTTCCGAAATCTCACACTGGAAATGCCTAAGAGTTGAGATATGGATATTGAAAGAGATTGCATAAGAAAAAAGTTACTCTGACACTGATTTGGATTTGGGAAAATGGGGCGGGCCGAGCCAACACAGTATACTTAAATCAACGCATCACAACAGTATATGGGACTAAGTGTTGCGGAGCTAGGGGTGCAACATCAGCTGTTGGTTCTGTTTAGTGGCATGGATACTCTTCCGCCAATGCAGTTCTTTCACTTTCGATCGTAGATGATCAGGAGTTGTTTCTGTTTATTGGTGGCATGGCCATTCTTCCTCCAACGCAGTTCTTTCACTTTTGTTCGTAGAATAGTTTATGTTCCTATTATAGTGTCCTCAACAGGTGGTTATGCAGTGGAAGGTGATTTAAATGCGCAAAATTCAACAAGGCCGAGTGTACTGGCACCGTTGCTCACTCCAGGATAGATTCCTCCTGTTGTTATGGCTGGAATATTTGCAGCCAGTGCTTTACTCATGTAGGATTTTGCACGGAATGCATAACTGGTATCATCACAAACATCCATGTAGGCTGTCTGGGCAGAGGCAAAAACGAAATCAATCAAATGAAGTAGCCAAGCCAATCCATAAGAAGACAAATATTTAGCAAATTAGTAACAAAAACCAAGCTAATTACCTGCTTCTCACCTTGGTCTGTATGGCCACTTCCAGCACAGTGCACTTCTCCGCCTGTTGGAATGGTCCCGCAGTATGAACTACAAGATCAACATCTGCAGAGGAAACCAAAACCATTTTGATGGTGCTATAACCTCAGAGAATATTCTATTGTTGTATTGGACATTTTGAGGGCATCATGTGGTCATTGTCCTTTCCTAAATGCAGTTACAGTCTACAAGCACATGAAGTCTTCTTTTCTAATGCCCACGAACGAGAAGATACTAGTAAGATCCAAGAGGTACGCTGCTAGCATTTCATATAAACCACATTCACCAGAGATATGTTCAAACATAAACATTAACAACTCCCAAAGGAAATTACTTCAGACTAGGTAGACGTACTTTGCCCAAATCTACCTAAGTGTATATTGTGTGTATCTCCTAAATGGACATTCTCCACTGAACCCTCATTGACTCCAGTTAATCCAAGAGCATAGAGTGATTAAGGATCCATTTTTGTCCCCCTCCGTATTCACCAATAAGTCCCCGTGCTACACATATAATAGAAGAGACGATATGAAGTTAGTCGAAGAACTCAAGAACATAGAAAATACATGGCTTCATCCACCAAATGTGAGCTGGGGTTCATAATCAACTACCTAGATGATACAATCGCAGAACTGTATTTAACGAAAGATCAGAACGAAGACATTTCAAAATCTACACGCATACTGAATGTGATTAAACATATTTCCGGCAGTAACAATGGTGGGAACAGAATGGCTAAGATTTTTATTCCAAGAGGATTCATACTGGTCCAAGTTCAACACTATTAGTCCACAGAAAAAGAGAAGATAGAGTCTCAACAAAATGTCGTTGTCCTGAAAACAGCTGGTTGTATACTTCCCGTTAAAATTACCATAGTGACCAATAAAATGCTATATGAAAACAAGTAAAGAATTCCATCTTCAGATGAAAAAGAGACCAGCATCCCGAAACTATAGGCAGCAACTGAAGCCTTATAATTACTCTCATGGACCAGGGTCCTAAGAAATTATTTCGTTGAATGTTTGAATTTAAAATTAGATGGCAAACCATTTAAGGTTGCTTCCAAAGATGCCCTCTCTTCAATGTCAATTTCAGCAAATTCTGAGTTCTTCCCTAGTTCAGCCACCCTAGCAGCACCTTTTTCCCTGCCATGGAACAGCAATGTAGACAACTTGAGAATCTGAGATTAAAAATCAAGTAGTTTTCGGACTAGAAATGTCAAGAATCTAGCAAATTAATGGGCACAGGAACTGCAGCTCTCACCCGAGAGAGAGAGAGAGAGAGAGAGAGAGAGAGCATCTTCTTTTGTGATTATAATTACAAGTACATAATCCCATATGCCAAAAGGCATTTTGACAACTGCCTTCCCATATCCCTATCGCATGTAAACCAAACGGGACACTAGTAGCATTGTCGAATGCTTTACATGTATTTGAATTTTGTCGGCCAACAAGCCCAGATCCATCTTCAACTAGTAGTAATCAGTATCCACAATAGAGTATGAATCTCAAGCATGCTAATCATATGGATTTCAATACCAAAACCCGTACCGAATAATGTGGCAGTGAAATTTTTGTAATTATAAACAACATTGAAGGAGAGCAATTTAGCCAAATGATTTTGCAACAAAATTTCTGTATGTAAATTATGATAGTATTGCCTTCACTGCGTTCATACTAGAAAAATCCCATACAAGCTAAAATATAACTACATGTACAGGGCACACTAGATAGCGAAAACTTCTACTAATAACATACGGCTGGGAATTCTACTTCATTGTATCATCAGCAAAGTATAGGAAAAATAGAACAAAGACAAACCGGAGAAATCGACGCAATTCACAAAATCAAGGACAACGAAACCTCACATCCGAAACTAAACTAAACCCTAACGCAAGGTACAAAAGCCTAGTTTATTTTCTCGGCAAACAAACAGAGAGGTACGGGAAGAGTTTGAGAAAATTTACTTGTTTCGGCCACCAACGACGATGCGGAGGTCGGGACAGAGCTTGGAGAGAGCAATGGCGGTGGAGCCTCCGACCCTGCCAGTTCCGCCCAGTATCAAAACCCTAGAATTCCGAACCTTTTCTGGAAGGAGAACTCTGTGTTGCTTACTCTCTTTGGCACACGCCATTGTCATGCTCCTGCTGTTGTTCAAGTGTAGCCAAGGTCGTGCCATCTCTCTCTCTCTCTCTCTCTCTCTCTCTCTCTCTCTGTTTCTTCTTCTTCTTCTTCTATCGTTTCATCTGTCTCGTCGGTAGTGCTCTATGCTATCAGGTTATCAGTTTATCGTTATTGATGGCGTGGATCATCTGGTCCCACGTGGATGAAAAAGGTTGTTCCACGTGGCTTGTTGATGTATGGTGTCTCTAGCAGCTGGTCCCACGCTCTTTAAGTTCCTTAATTACACATCACCTCCTTAAACTATTAGTAAAATGGAGTAATTTTACTTTAACCGCTTTATCTATGTGAAAATAGCAAAAAAATGTATTATTGATTGTATTGAAACATAACCATAACATGTCTTTATATAGATTATATAATGTTTTTGGTCAACTCAACTAAGAAACATGAATAATAGAACCTACAATATGGTAACATAATATTTCTCAATATTATGTTAACAATCTAAAAAACCCTACTCATTGCCTCATTAGTTTATTTAGCTTTGTTTGGAACATATTTCTCAATGGGATGGATAATTTACTATTTACTGAACTTGAAAGCTTTATTTTCTTCGGTAAATTGGGCTAAGGTCCATTTTGAAGGTGCTTTTGGACGTTTAGTCCAACCCAAATTGTAATAGTGGTGGAGGTCCATTACTGTAACATTTATAGTGGTGGAGGTCCATTACTGGACAAAAATGCCCCGACTGCCCCTTACTATCTATATAATGTGTTAGAGTACCCTAGGATTTTAGGGTTTTAGGATACTCTAGGGTTTTAGGGTACCCTAGGATTTTAGGGAACCCTAGGATTTTAGAGTTTTATGGTACCCTAGGTTTAAGCACTTTCATAGGAGTTTTAGGGTGCACTTTCCTATTATAGGGTTTTAACGATTTAGGCACTTTTATTCGGTACCCTAGGGTTTTAGGCACTTTTATTGGGTACCCTAGGGTTTTAGGCACTTTTATAGGATACCTTGAGGTTTAGGCACTTTCATAGGGTGCTCTAGGGGTATTTTTGGAACGCGTGTTCATATAAGGACTGGAACCACTATGAAAAGTTTAGGTGGACTGGCACCACTACGAAAAGTTTAGTGTGTCCTTATCAACAAGGCTCCCTATTTTCTTCTCTCTTTCTCCCCCAGCTAAACAATACAAGGGAAATATTTTTTTAACTCTCCTTTCTTTTCTCGGAGTTTCAAACAGAGCATTTGCATCATTTAGCCCCTTTTGTTACTCTTTTCTTCAGAGTTGAACATTAGATGCCAATATTATAATAAGTCAAGAAACAACTTTATGGATAGGGACCAAATCGACACAAATTTTAAACATTGGTTACTAAATTGGTCAAATGTTTACATTGGGTATGAAATTGGTTACTCGCTAATACTTTAAGGACCAAAAAGGTAAATAAGCAATAAGCTACCACTCAAGTTCGTTGCGTTTGAAACAAGTTATATTCGAACAAGTCTCTATGGATGTCTAATCAACTTGAGTTTTACCATGAAAGATAAATACATCAAGAGTTATCAAATAAATAGCTTGGATCATCAAATAAAATGGTGATAGACCCCATGGCATAACTGTTTCTACATAAAACGAGAAATTTTGAAAATTAATTTCCATCAAAAGTTGAAAAAATATGAAATGAATGTACTAAAACATTTTTGGTGTGCACTTGGCCACCACAATAATTTTGAGTCTCTTGTATTTCATCCTGCTGTTACAAAAGCATCCAAATTATATTCTTTCATCATGAACACACCAATAATTACGTTGCAACGTGTGCCTTTCTAGAAAGCGTGATTAACTAACAAAAATGACCATAATCTTTCATTTTGTAGGACTCCTCAAGAACATTTTCTTTGCCAATCTAATTAGTTCATTGAATTGTATGAACGAATTGCTCGTGTGCAAGGAAAAATGGACGGTTGAAGTTTTAAACCCAATTCGGTTTCCCATTTTTCATGCACAAACACGGTTAGTTGACCAATCCCTTTAATGGGTACTACAAAATGAACGATTCCGATCAATTATTTGATTCAATACAAACCTTCAAGGCTGGAAGCTGGAGGGGACTGGGAGACATTAAACGGGACAAGAAATCGGTCCTGACTCACATGGGTGAAGACACAATTTTTAATGGCACCAGATATAGTACAAAACACTCCATTTCACTTTCAGTCCCCATAGCCTCAAGCCAGTCAAATGGTACAGTATAATACGAGGGATTCGACCAGGGGTATTGTTGACCATGTGTTTTGGGAAATTTGGTATTTGGGTTGCTTGTTGGGTGAGAAAAGCCCAAAATGTTTCTCACTCTCTCCTCCAGACTTCTGATTCTCATCAAACATGGCAAACAAATAAGTCTCAATAGCCCTCCCAGGCCTCTTTGGACTCCCACTCCCTCCTTTCACATGATTAATAAGGTTCCTATAGTAAGTCGCTGCATTCTGCACCGAAGCAGCAGGGCTGCCCGCAGACGGCCATCCACTCTCTGACACCACGATTACCACGTTGGGTCCGCCTGCCTTCTCTACAGCAGAGTAGGCAGCGTCCAACAGGGCATCGAAAAGGTTCCTGTATTGATTTTGGCCATCTTGTGGGAAACCTCCTGTTGCTGTGAAAAGGGCGTATGGAAGAGGCACGGTTTGTTGATTTTCGATGTGGCTGAAGTAGGGGTATATGTTGACGAGTAGCGGGTTGTTGGTGTTCTTTAGGAAGTTGATGATCGGTCCCATAAATGACCCCGAGGCACCATCGAAAGAGCCCTTACTAGGTGGAAACGAGTTGCTTACGAGTGCCGAGTATGTTGCAGTGGAAACCTGTTGGGGAATTTTAGATTTCGATCAATTCAGAGTCATTTATATAAAGGATCACCAACATACTCGGCATGTAAGATAATTTGAAAAAAAATAGAACTAGCATCAGTAGTTCAGTACTTTGTATCCTGTCGAGACGATTTGTATCCGTTTACCGTGAGTTAAGATACAACTCAGAGAGCAAGAAGGTAAACCGGAAAACAATATGAACAGTCAAACCATCCCAAACTCACGACGGCTTTAGGGAAATGTAGGCTCTATTTGTTTTGAAGTAAAATATTTGGGGAACCATGTAAATTCTTGTGTTGTTTGATTCTTTACAGTTATCGTATTCGTATATCGTGCATGTGTTTTCCTACACTGGTTTAGAAATATTTTAATTTAGTAAGTTCTCTCTCTTTCCTCCTCTCTCTCGTTTTGGATTTAATATGATTTGGGAGAATATGGAAATGGAATACGTTGGTTTTGGAAATATCGGATCATCGGGGACGAAATGCAAAAATGACTTATGGCCAAAATTAGAGGAAAACAATTTCACCTTGTTGGTGCGAGATGTTTTATCTTGAAAATATTTTCCTCCTCATTTTCTAGCCAAACAACCGGAGCCGTAATGGTTAAAAACTTATTTTGAAACGATATGATAGAAAGCAACGAGCAACTTGAAGGAAACTAATTCTAAGATTAGAAAATCATGGTAATAAAAGTAAGATTTTGAAGTGAAGAACCTTTATTTGATCCTTCAAGCCAGCAGAGGCAATTGCTTCGTAGATCTTTGACATGGTAGGGAGCACAAATGGAGCAAGGCGAGCCGTTCCACCGCTGTTGGGATTGACCTCATTCCCTACAGCTATGATTCGGAACTTGACGTCCGGATAATAGTTCAGGACGTTGTCTTGGACCCACTTTGATGCAGTGGCAGCGTCGTTAGCGAGACCCTCGAGATCGCTGTTAGGGACATCAAGCACGAGCTCGATGCCGGATCCCCGGAGGGCTTCGAGAGCTTGTGGGTTCGGATCGTATATTCTCATCCTTCGAATGCCGTTGGATTTGTAGAGTTGGACTACTTCTTGACTGGACGGCAAATTGTTGCCCAATCGTCCGTTGCACACCCCTATTTGTGCATCTGCACGAATTTTATTTCAATTTAGCCAATATGTGGTTGTTCGGATTTAAACCCAATAGAGTTAACCTTATACGTAAAAAAGGATTATGTGCAGTGGCAATGCCAAAAGTTGGTTTAGCCGGGTCAAGTTCGTTTAGCAGGGTCGCTTGACCCGGCTAAGTATTAAAGCTCTTGTGTGGGCTCGTCCAATAAGAATTGATGTCTGATAGATTTCGAAACTGAGACTTTAAAAGAGAGCAAACCTTCAAGTCCCAAACCTTCACCCCTATTGAAAAATCCCAGTTCGACTAGATTTAAAGATTTGCTTATTTTTTTAATCTCTTACGAAGTATAAAAATAATCAAACTAATAATCAATATTCAAGCAATCATAAAAGGGAAAGCAATAAACAGAATAACTAAGCCAACCCTTGAGGGTACGAGTTAATCTTATCTTACATATGAGAGACTACCTCAGATCATTGCGAACACCAGAGAGAGAGAGAGAGAGAGAGACCCACCTGTTTGATGAAAATTAGGAAGAAATAGCACAAGTAGCAATAGATAAAGGAGAAAAGGGTCGTAGTAGCGTATCGTTGCACGAAAAACAGCCATTTAGAAGAGGGAAAAAGGAACAACTAGCTAGGAGTTGTGTGTGTAGAGAGAGAGAGAGAGAGGCTAATTACATAGTAAATATGAACCAAGAAAAGTATGTTAGTCATGATTTCGCAAGGGTAAGTAGGAGTACCGGACTAGTATAGCATGTAGAAGTCTGCCTGATTTACCCTGATGTAATTAGTGGAAAATTCTACGATTGGGATAATGGCGTGATCGAGGAAGTAGAGGTCGTGGTGGAAATGAAGAGAGAGAGAGAGAGAGAGAAAGAAGACCAGCCACTACCGACATGATAGGATGGTAACTTCGAGGAGGACTCCAGACCAAAACGGAGTACTTGCCCCGTCAACTCGTCCATAGACCAGAATTTAGGCCCTGTTTCAAAATAGAAAAAAGTAAGGAAATTTAAATTTAAAAATAATTGGCTTATTAAAATTTAAAAATATGTAATATGGATGTTGCATATTTTATACGGTGCATAAAAAATTAAAAAATTATTTTTTATTTACATTATTTTTTAGTTTGAAAATATGAAATAAATACTTATTTTTAAGAATGTATTCTAGAACGAGGTCTTACTTCTTTTTTTGTTGAACAAGTCGAATTTACAAATACACACTCAAATAAATGTCACAAACAATAAACCACAAGTGTGTAGAGCCCCACACATTTATGCAAATATTTGTGTATCTGAGCGTGTATTTTTGATGTGGCTGTAGACTTGTTATAAGTAAATGGGTATCTATTTACAAAAAAAACAAACAGGAGAAAAATGTGAGAAAGTGTGCTCAAAACTTAATTTTCGTATTTTCCTCTCGCTTTCTCTTTAAACCAAACAAGGGAAGGGTCAGTTTCTTTAATCTTCCTTTCATCTCTTCTCCATATGTTTCAAACAAAGTTTAAGTTTCCCAAGTGTGTTGGAAATTCTAATTTATTGTAGGGAGTTGATAATGTCAAAACCCAAAAATGCTCCTACCAAAACCTAACTTGTTTAGGGAAATTATTTTGTCACTCTCTTTTTTGTTAACGCCACTCTCCTGTAAGTATACTTTTGAAAATTCTAATTTATTATAGGGAGTTGATCATGCCAAAACCCAAAAATGTTCCTTCCAAAACCTAACTTGATTAGGGAAATGATTTTGCCACTCCCTTTTTTGTTAACGCCACTTCCCTGCAAGTGTATTTTTGCACCAAAAATACACTTGTAGAAGAGTGGCGTTAAAAAAATTGAGTGGCAAAATCAGCTGTCCTTGTTTTTTTTTTTTCAAAAGTGAGAAGATTGTATTGATATACGCCAAATGGCATTTACAAAAGGGAGATCATTATAAAGAATTTGGACAAAGCCAAACTAATCGTCTAACAAATACAAAACAAGTAAATCACAAGGCAGTTGATGTCTTTCATCATAACCCAGACATGGCCTGACGCAATAGCGACACTTTTAAACTGCCTAACATCTAATTAGGAGTCTCAAACGAGAAAAAGTGCAAATTTAAGGACAAAAGACACCAAATACCCAGACGATCAGATGCCTTCCACCCAAGTATAAACGCACCAATGAACTCCCAAAAACTACAAATCTGTCAAGCCGCCACGGGTTGCGTCGTCAAAGACATCGTGTATGGATAAAATCCTGAAGCAAAGATATCGTTGTGAAGCAACCTCGATTAAGAGAATCCGATCTGTAGACAAAATTCGTCCAAAGACAAAACTAATAACTCTCGTTGAACGAGAGACAAAACTCTCACGGATCGAACAAGAAGTCGTAGATCTGGAGAGATGGAAGAGAAAAAAAACAAAGAAAGAAAGTCGGTAATACCATGGCCTCCCCCTCCCGCGGCCGCATACGGGTATGGAACCCACGGGGGGAGGGGAAGGAAGAAGATCGAGGAGTTGTGGGGACTAGGGTTGAAAGAGTGGGAGAGAGAGATCTATACTTCGATTCCAACCTGATATTATTTGCCCTTCACTCCACTAGTCACAAAACTACCCCTTCAACATGTTTGGATTATTTTATTAAAAAGTCTAAATACACAATAATCAAAACACAACACCATCCACAATTTCTCACATACATATGGAACCCACTACTAAGTGCATGGACCCCAATAGTTACTTGCACATTTGCCTTTATGGAGAGAGTGATTAACTAGAACTTAAATGAGTTAAATCAGCTAGGGATTTGATCATTCCCCTCAGTCTGCAGCTGTACGAAAGAGTAAAAAAGAAGAATCCTCAAGTTACAGCAAAAGAGAAATGGAAATGGAACACTAATTTTATGACTGCACAAATAAAAAGGATCTAAATCCAACCCCCCGTGTGATGCTTTGACTTTCCTTACAAGGCTTCCATCATCTTTACCAAACTCCTCCTTCCTCCAGTATACAACTATGAGGCCTGTTATGGTACATGAAAATGTTCCATGAATTGGAAATGAATGGTTCAGATTCACATAGTTATAAATCTGAACCGTTTATTTATAGAACCCCTAACTTCGTAAAGCAAAGTAGTTTACACAAGAAAAATAAGAAACCAGAGCATTCAAATTTTACCTGCAGTACTTAATCACATCTCTAACTTCAAATCTGAGCGAAAACTTCAAGGGGAAAAAAACACTTCGATCCGAGTCCGATTCGAGCCAACCATGAACAATGCTGAAATGATTTGTCTGTACTTGCCCTCGTGTCCAGGATGTGCTTGCATTTACAACACCAACATTGCTTTGTTTGGCAACTCCTTGAAAGCCGGTTCTCTTTAGTGTTATCGCCCATCTTGGCCTATTGATAAATTTTTAGGTTCTTCTTTTTTTTTCATGTCTACATTTCATGAGCTGCCAAGCTTTTTGACTTCTTCATTTTGAAAATTTCACGGGCGTTTAGCTCGGCAGCCCAGAAACATAAAACTCGTCTGAAAAACTCAAAAAATTTGCACAATAGGACAACAATGTCCGTGTAAAGGCCTTCGTTGCTAACTGAAGCAGGGATAGCCTGCCTAAGATTGTATTAGTAACATATATTCATCGAAATAGTTCCGGGAAAGACCACATAATGAACCTGGCAAAAACATCGGACTCCAAGAACTCGATATTAGCGGCCCATCCAATGAAGGTATTCAAATTCCTGCCTTGGGTGGAGATATCAAAATTGACATCACATCGCATGAACAACCTATGCCCGGAGGAGGGTGCCCATATCTAGGCCAAGCAAAAATTATTCAGCATCTCCATGAAGACTTTGCCCTTCTTCGAGTTGTCTCCTGCAGCTGCCGGCCGGGCACATCTCAATTCTAGCGGAATGATACAGAACATAACCATCCTAAGAGAGATGCTTGCAAGATCGATTAGAAGCCTAACTGGTGGCCACTTGCGCATACAATGATACCAGTTAGTAATGAATTAAATAAGCAATTAAGTCTACTTGTCAAATACTATGTCTCTCAAATTTTAATGGAGGGATTTTAATCAATTGAATAGGATTTATTTGATGAGGGGGCCGGTTAAATAAAAGGGTGATAGTTTGAGGTTCTGGTTCAATCTTTCCTCTTTCTTGTTTTTTTTTTTTCTTTTTTGGTCCCAACTCGCAATTTTTTCCCATACAAGCTAATTTCTTCTTACAACCAATAACACATTTCTACTAACACAATTTACTCCATACAACTCAATAAATTCACCTACAATTCCCAACCCCTCCCCTTAAATCCCCTCCACCACGTGCACAACCTCCATAACCACCACCACCACCACGATGGCATCCTCCGCCACGACGTTCTCCACGACCTCCACCACCATGATCTCCACGACCGAAGAGACCAAGAAAATCCACAAAAATAAATGTTGCACAATTTCGGATACATAATCCCGAAAATGTTATAGAATTTCGGGTTTTAAAAACCCAAAAGTCTTTACAAATTTCAGATTCTAATACCTGAAAATTTTGACATATTCCAGTTTTAATATCTGAATGGTTTTAGAACTAGATTCATCCTTTAAATTTGAAAATATATGTCACTTTCGAGTTTTAAAACCCGAAAAACTTTTCAATTTTTGAGATTGTGAATCTGAAACGATCAAAAAAATGCACCACGTTCATCAGCCACTACCCCAGCTCTCTCCCTCTCTCTCCCCCGATCTTTGTTTTGTGTTGATTTCTCTCTCGTCAAATTATTCTGCTGTTTTTTAATCAATTAAAACATTGGTTTCCACTATCGACGACAGGTGGGATTAGAGAGAATTGGGTTTGGGAGATGAAAAAAGAGCTTTAGGTTTCCGATGCCAGAGGCGGCGACGATGGAGCTTTCGCTGGCGGAGGAGAGTCATAGGAGGAAGATGAAGATGAAGGATAACTTTTTTTTTTTTTTTTTTTTCACGGAGATGAAGGATAGCTTAGTCATTACACATTAGGGTATTTTTGTCTTTGTTGTGAAATTTTTTAATGAGTTGTATGGAGAAGATAGTGGGTCGCAAATAGGAGTACGCACTTTTTTGTGCTTATGAGATAACTTCAATGGAGTAAGAAAAACAAGAAAAGTATTCATATTTTTCTTCCGAAAGGAAAATCTTACACTACTCTAACCTTGGATAGGAAAGAAGGCTTGTAATGTCCCCAGGTATATCATGAACACCCTCATTCCCAAGTGGGACACTATCAAAGATACCCCATGCTGGACCTTATCTAGTAATGGTAAATTCAGTGTGAAGTCTGCTCACAATTTTGTTTCGGATAATTCCCATTCACTTGCTAAATGGAAATGGATTTGGGTATGGAAAGATACTTACAAACCACCAACGTTTGATTCGTAATCCGGTGGACAACGATAGTCCTCGTTGTAATAATGACAGTGAGGATATGATGCATTTATTTTTTGAATGTCCTTTGAGTGCTAATGTTTGGCTTCAAATTCTTAGTGTCCAGGGACCCCTTACGTGTAATTTGGAGGAATGGCGTGAATGGCTTTACATCAATGTCAACTACTAAAAGGCGAATTCAAGGGGTTATTTTTTGAATGTCTTAATTGTTGTTATCCTTTGGAAGATATGGCTATCAAGGAGTAGGAAAGTCTTTGATAATATTGATACTTATTCGAATGAAATTTGTTCTAGTAGTCATATTTTTACAAATGAAATTGTGCATAGTTTTCAGTCCATCTCATCTCATGTCCTAGCTCGAGACCTGTAAGACTTGTTTTGTGGACTTTCCCAGGTACTGGAAAGCTGAAATTGAATACTGATGGCAGCTGCAAAGGCATTTCAAGACCGGCTAGCTCTCGCGGAGTTTTCGCGGGGGGGGGGGGGCCTTTTATATCCTTGGTTTCTTTGGAAGGCTTGAAGACTGTACAAGGTTGGAAGATGAGCTTTGGGGGCTGTTCGGAGGACTCGAAATGATCCAACAACAAGGGATGGATGCTATGGAAGTGGAGTCAGACTCAACCGCTTCTATTGAGCTGATCATTGGCGAACCACGTGAGAGCTCACCCCACACGATGCTCATTAAAGAATGTAAAGCCCTCATGAAAGCAATAGGATGCACCTTGAGGCACACACTTAGAGAGGGAAATAAGGTGGTAGATAGACTTGCCATCATGCGAGTTGATCAAGAGAACCGAATGGTGTCACACATTATTCCCCCGGTCGACGTTATCCCCCTCCTAGAGGCGGATATGAGAGGAGTGGCTTTTGAGAGAGTGTAATTGTGTTTTTCATTTCCTTTCTACCAAAAAAAGAAAAATATTTGAGACAGCCACTTCATAAATCGAGCGAAGAATATCAATCCAACGAGCCATCACTCAAGTTCGTTGCGTTTGAAACAAGTTATATTCGAACAAGTCTCTATGGATGTCAGATCAACTTGAGTTTTACCGTGGAAGATAAAAACATCGAGAATTACCAAATAAATAGCTTGGATCGTCAAATAAAATGGAGACCGCAAGGCATAATTTTTTCTACATAAAACGAGAAATTTTGAAAATTTACTTTCCATCAAAAGTTGAAAAAATATGAAATGAATGGGTGTACTAAAACATTTATGGTATGCACTTAGAATCATAGTAAGAATAGCCATAACGCCACCACAATAATTTTGAGTCTTTTGTATTTCATCCCTGTTGTTACAATGGCTTCGTTTACATAATTTATTTTGTTTTAACTTTGTTTTTCAATCATTACCCTATATCTTTCTCCAATCATTACCCTATTTCTTTAATTATTAATTTCATTTCTCTCTCTATCTCTCTCTACTCATTACCCATCTCTCCAATCATTACCCTATTTCTCTCTCCACTCACTACCAAAACTAAAATACCCAAAGTTACCAAACGAACAAGGCCACTAGTATATTCTTTTGTCATGAACACACCAATAATTACTTGCGACGTGTGCCTTTCTGGAGAGAGTGAGTAACTAACGAAAATGACCATAATCTTTCATTTTGTAGAACTCCTGGCCCTCAAGAACATTTTCTTTGCCAATCTAAGTTCATCGAATTTACTGCTTGAACGAATTGCTCATCTGCAAGGAAAATGGACGGTTGAAGTTTCAAACCAAATTTGGTTTCCCATTTTTCATGTACAAACGCGGTTAGTTTATATAGAAAAATGAAGTCCAATGTGAATGATCTTTGGAATGACCACTCTATTCAGCAGGTTCTACAAAATCAACGATTCCAATCAGTTTGTTGAATTCGAGACAAACCTTAATTTGAAAGCTGGAGGGGACTGGGAGATGGCACACTGGACAAGAAATCGGTCCCAACACACATGGGGTGCAGACACAATTTTGAATGGCACCAGCGTACAAAACACTCCTTCGATCCCTTTCTGATATTCTCAACAAAATTTCTTTCGAAATTCTCATCGGGAGCGATTCCACTCTCTGTTACGACGACTATTTGACGACTTTCCGGTCCCCATAGCCTCAAGTCCGTCAAATAGTACAGTATAATACGAGGGATTCGACCAGGGGTGTTGTTGCCCATGTGTTTTGGTATTTGGGTTGCTTGTTGGGTGAGAAGAGCCCATAATGTTTCTCACTCTCATCTCCAGTCCTCTGATTCTCATCAAACATGGCAAACAAATAAGTCTCAATAGCCCTCCCTGGCCTCTTTGGACTCCCTCCCTTCACATGATTAATAAGATTCTTGTAACAAGTCCCTGCATTCTCCACTGAAGCAGCAGTGCCACCCGCAGACGGCCATCCGCTCTTCGACACCACGATTTCCACGTTGGGTCCACCCGCCTTCTCGACGGCAGAGTAGGTGGCGTCCAACATGACATCGAAGATGTTCCTATATGAAAATTGACCATCTTGTAAAACAACTCCTCGGGCAGTGAAAAGGGCATACGGAAGAGGCACGTTCTGGGGATCACTAATGTGGCTAAAGTAAGGGTACATGTTGACGAGCAATGGGTTGCTGGTGTTGTTTAGGAAGTTGATGATCGGTCCCATGAATGACCCCGAGGCACCTTCAAAAGAGCCCTGAGAAGGAGGGAATGAGTTGCTTACGAGTGCCAAGTATGTTATAGTGGAAACCTGTTGGGAATTTATAGATTTCGATCAATTCAGAGTCATTTGTATAAAGGATCACAACATCGATAAGTAATTAGAGGGTATGAATCATGAAAGCTAATTAGATAGTAGGGCAAATTCAGTGCCGGCCCTGACATTTGGGTTGTCCAAGCCCGACCTCACGCTTGGTTGCCCACTTAATATTAAGTTACAAAAAATAGAGAGACATACAAGTCCAAAAAAAAACAATTCAATGTTACATTTTGCTTTTAACTAGCTTGAATTACATCAAAAAATCAAAATCAAAATACTATAACTCCAGTTATATTGTTTTATGATTACCACGATTTGATTCAAAGTAAACAATTTTTCCTTGCATTTCTTGAAGCAACTTCTTTGATTAAGTCATCGTACTTTAGCTTATTCATGTACTCATTTGAGATCATAGTGATTCTACTTAATCTCTCGTGTGGCATGGATATCCGAATGTAAGTTTCTATCTACTTCAACTAAGAAAAATTGCTCTCCGTTGAAGCAACTGTAACAAGAATATTCAAATATATTGATAAGCAACCATATACCATTTGGAAACTACTATCTTTCCAATATAATCTTATAATCACACAATTGAAGAACACATCTGAATGAAATTTGAACTACTTAATTATACTAACTCTCAAAAAATTAAATAAGTAAAAATCTTTTTTAGCAAAAAATCCTACTAAGGTTTAAATTAAATAAGTAAGATTAATCAATATAGACATTTTAAGGTCTATATGAGGTATTGTAATAAAAAGAAATGCAATACAAAAATAAAATAGTTTGACCAAAATATGAAAAGATTTCTTCCAACAAAGTTTAATACCCTTTAACTTTTAATAGTAGAAATCGCATGAAAAAATTAAATGAAAAGAAGTAATAGTAGGACTGTAGGAGGAGGCTTAAGCAAATTTTTTTTTTTTTTTAAAAAAAAAAGTCCTATGGAAAGACAAAGATGAAGCCTTGGGAGGATAAAAAAAAATAGGAATAGAGGCTAGTTTGATGGGGACTCAAACCTGCCTCTTCTCTAGGGAGTTATACGGCCTTACCACCAGGCCAAAGACACAACCTGCATTTTATACGCTAAATTTAATATTTAATACATACTTCATGTTTTTTTTTTTTTTTATTATCTGGTGGTGGGGGTTGCCCAAGCCCAGAGGCTTGTTGGGCTCAATCCGAGGCCGGCCCTCAGTAAATTCCACTGAACTCGCCTAAGCAATTGACAAAAATAGCCAAGGACCTCGGCTCACAAGTCTAGCTCCAAGGCATCAAAACTAGTGGGTGTTTGGATCCCTCGTTTTTGCATTTTCATTTTTAGCTTTTCTCTTTTTGGCTGTTTGGAAGGAGTCACCCAGAATTATTTATGGCGAAACTCATTCATGGTTTTTTGCTTTAGAGAAAGAGAAGTTAAAAAAGGCTGTTTGGAAGGAGTCACCTAGAATTATATATTTATGGCGAAACTCATTCATGGTTTCTTACTTTAGAGAAAGAGAAGTCAAAAAGAAGGGGATAGGAGCTTTTCACATTCTCATTTTCTACTTCGCTTCGATTGAAGATGAAAAGACCAACTTGCCCTCCACATATTTTAGAAATATCACGTCAACAGATAATGCAAGTGCAAGTTCTAGGAGTTGTTTTCTTAAAAAAAAAATATGCATATAAGCTGATGAAGAGACTTTAGGCTTGGGGATTTTTGTATTGATCAGAGTTTTAAAAAAATGATTGATTATTTTTATTAGAGAAACATACGAAGATTGAACGTTTAATGCAGAAGCGTGAAATTAATAGAACTAAAGACAAAACAGAAAAAAAAAAAAAAGGAGAAAGACCAACAAAATATATCCATGTAAGTTTGTTAAATTGCTCCTCTCCGAGCGGCTTTGTAAATATATCTTCCAATTGAGGACGAATATAAATATTCTAATTTTAGTTTTCTCTTTGTTTTTCTTTAATTAGTTCCTTTTTGTTTTTTGCGATTAATGATGATTGAAAGTGTTCAAGCTCATTTACAATAACATGGATTTAACTTATCGTTATTTCTTCTTAATTATCAAAAAAAAAAATTAGTAGGAGACTTTTAATTAACTAAGAATAATATAATTTCATAATATAATTTTTACAAAATTGATTAAACCGTTCTTTGTACCCATTATATCCCATAATAAATAATCATGGGCAACATGGTAAAAAATGAACTCATAATTCATTTTCATCACATATCTCTCAAATACTATTCATGTTGCGAAATGCATTCTGCACATATCATCCAAACACTCTACTATATTCAAAAAATATTCTGACCATAATTCAAAAAGTCAAAAAACTAAAAATTTGAAAATGAAAAGTCAAAATGTCTAGTATTCTAAAATCATTTCTCTTTAATTGGCTTATATAGTTTCATATTTTCAAAAGCTCTTTTCTAGTTATTTGTCAAACTTTGTTACATTTCTAATTCATGTCAACTAGACAAGACAAGTTATGGGTCATAACTATTTATCCCGTCGAGACGATTTGTATCCATTTACCGTGAGTTAAGAAACAACTCATAAAGCAAGAAGGTAAGCCGAAAAACAATATAACAAGTTAAATCATCCCAAACTCACAACGGCTTCAAATTAGAAAAATGTTATGGTCAAAAACTTCCATTTGAAACCATCGATACGATAGAAAGTGACAAGCAACTTGAAGGAAACTCGTACTAAGATTAAAAAAATCATGGTAATAAAACCAAGATGTTGAAGTAAATAACCTTGATTTCGTCCTTCAAGCTAGCAGAGGCAAGCACATCGTAGACATTTGACATGGCAAGAAGCACGTACCAACGGAGCGAGGCAATCCGTTACATCGTTAATGTTGGGATCGATCTCATTCCCAACGGCTATGATCCGGAATTTGACATCCGGATAATAGTTCAGGACGTAGTCTCGGACCCACTTTGATGCGATGGTACTATTAGCGAGACGTTGGAGATCGTCGTTAGGGACGCCAAGTACAAGTTCTATGTTGGATCCCCTGAGGGCATGGAGAGTTTGTGGTTTTGGAGAGTAGATTCTCATTCTTCCAATGCCGTTGCACTTGCAGAGGTCAACTACTTCTTGATCGGAGGGTAAATTGTTGCCCGTTCGTCCGTAGAACACCCCTATTTTTGCATCTGCACGCATTAATTAGCAGTATTTCATTATAGCCGAGATAAATTAACTTCCAGTGCTAGCTAGCCGCTAGGGAGTAGCTAGAGACACAAATCTAAACATATTTGAGTTAATCCAATGTTAATTTCCCTATCAATCATTATTGACTTATATATACTCCAAGTAATTAACAATACTGTTGTAACCTTATGCTTAAAGGATTATTATATGCTGCACAGTACTGGCGACTCCAAAAGTTGGTTAGCCGGGTCACTTGACCCTGCTATAAGTATTAAAGCTCTTCTTGTATGGACTCGTCCCACAGGAATTATAGCACCTAAGAGATTTCGAACTTGAGACATTACAAAGGAGCAAGCCTCCAAACAGTGGCGGACCCAGGAATTCAATATACTGGGGGCACTTATTATTCACAATCTTAAAAAATATTTCTCTATATATATACCACTAAATTATTGCTCAACCATTGAATATTAGTCACTCATTCTATTCCGCAACCGATTTTTGACAATTTTCATGGTTGAAAATACTCTTTCAACTCTCGCGGTGGCAACCGTAAGATTAATAGAGAGTAATTAAAGAATTTAGTAATTTGATTTTCATAATATTTTGGATTGGGAGGAAAACACACAGAAATAGGGCAAAAATAGAGAAATAAAGGAAAGATGTAGAACAAAAATGAAAAAAAAAATAAAGAAAAGAGATAGAACAAATATGAAAAAATAAAGGAAAGAGAGAACAAAAAAAAAAAAAAAAACAGATAGCATGCCTGGGAGTTGAACCCAGGCTCCTTTGAACCCAGGCGCCTTGAACTTTGCAAAGGCATGCAAAACAACTCCACCGCACTGAAGCTTTGTACAAGTGTAGGAAATTTTTATATATTTATATCAATTTTTTTATTTTTTAAAAAAAGGCGTAGGGGCACGTACCACACGTGCCTCAACGTGAGTCCGCCCCTGTCTCCAAATCTCAAATTTTGATACTAGGCCAATCCCTCGAGGATACGATCTAACTTAAATATGAGACTACATCAGATCATGGCAAACACCTGTGTGTGTGTGTGTGTGTGAGAGAGAGAGAGAGAGAGAGAGAGAGAGAGAGAGAGAGCTGTTTGATGAAAATTAGGAAGAAATAGCACAAGTAGCAATAGAGAAACGAGAAAAGGGTCGTAGTAGTAGCATATTGTTGCAAGAACAACCGCCATTTAGAAGAGGAAGAAAGGAACAACTAGCTAGGAGGAGTAGATCAAATGTCCAGTGTGTGGGTGTATGTATACATAGAGGGGGGTTAGGCCCTGTTTCGTTTTTTTTCCGCTTAAAAACTAAATACTTATTTGTAATTTTTATGTTTATAAATAATAGCTTTACTAAAATAAAATAAAAATATGCAATGTGAATTTTATTTGATAGATTTCAATGAGATTTATCAAATTCTATAAATAAAAATTAAAAAATTATTTTTTGTAAACCTATTATTTTTAAATTTAAAAATAAATACTTATTTGAAAATTAGAGAATTCTACCGTCAGCACTTTAGACTGACTATTGCTTTAACTTTTGTACGAACAGAATTCTGGCAGGTGAAGCCTCATCTCTTTAAATGACAAAAATAACCCTTCTTTCCCTTCCTTCCTTTTCCCCCAAAACGGGATGGCTGTGTCATACACGCGCATGACTTTTACACCTTTTCCAATACAATATCAGAAGTGTAGGACACGCGCAGTAGAATGGTCCTGAAGTAGTTAATGTATGGAGCAAATTACAAAACTACCCCATCAAGTTTTGCCGGCCCCATTACTGATTACTCTCTCCTTCTTTGTCTCTGAACCGTGATCTCTGAACAGTTTTTTATTTAGCCCCGTTTCCACCAACCAAAAAAATAGTACTAAAAACTTAATTTATTTTACCATCTCATTTTTATTAACAAAACAGTTTCAACATTTTACCATCTCGTTTCAATTAACAAAAAGCTGATCAACAAAAACTTCTTTTTTGCTATAGTAATTCTAGTCACAAATTCATCTACAACTTATTCACTACTAAAAACAACTTGATATTTATTAACAATTTATTTACTACCGGAAACACCTAACAACTTCTTAACCACAAATACAAATCTATAAATTTTTCACTACCAGAAACACCCCCTTATACTACCATAGAGGTAAATACTACCACCACAATGCATTTGAATCAATTTGTTTTTACATCTCTAATTTCAAGACCACACAGAAAGAGAGAGAAAAAAGTAATGAATAAGAAAGGGAATTAATTTTCATGCTCCCCTTTTTTTATATTCACCCCATTTTTTTTGTCTTTTTGCAAGAAAATATATACACTTTCAACACTTAAAAGGAAAAAAAAAAAAGGAGTGTGGATATCAAAAAAGAGGTGTGAAAATCTATTCCCATAAAAAATCCTAAAATAAATGTAAAAAAAAAATCTATTTTTTCGCGTTTGTTAGTTTGCACCCAACTTTTGTAATTTATTGATTTGTCTCGACGAATTATTTGAATAAGAACCACTTTTAAGTAAAAAAAAAATTGACTTTTTTAACTTAAAAAAGGGTCCTTATTCAAAATATTTGGGTATAAGTAAAAAAAGATTAGTTTTTGGATTCATCTTGACGAGACGAATCGAAAAACTAAAAAAAATAAGGCACAAAATTAACAGATGCAAAAAAATAATAATAATAATAATGACAAATAAAAAAGTGAAAAAAGCTGTCAGTGGAACGGGATCTTAGCCCATAGATGAGCGTGATCTAAGCATTTTCTGACGCATTCAGTTGTAAAAAAAAATTGGTGCACGAAAAAAGTGGAAAGGGTAAAATAGGTATCTTGGAAAGATTGAGACAGAAGTGACTGGACTTAACATCAGTCAGAGGAAAAGTATATTGGAGACACCTACTTCACCTTGTTTGACGAGAAAACAGTTTTTTACCGTCCGCCCAGTGAGCGTACAGTAGAAGAACCCCTTGGAAATTTAGAACGGAAAATTACATTATTAAAGTATGAACCAAGAAAAGTAAATGTCGGTCAGGATTTCGCAAGGGTAGGACTGGACTTGTATAGTGCTCCTATATTAAGTAGAAAAGTCTGCCTAATTTCAGTGGAAAATTCTACGGTAGGGACTATTGTGGTGGAGAGAGAGAGAGGGGGAGAGCGCAACCACCGACCGATAGGGATAGGTCAGGATAGGAGAGTAATAACTTCGGGGAGGACTCGGGACATGTCTATTTAGGAGGGGGTGTTCCATTAATCCTTCTTTTTTAAAAAGTTTTTTTTCTTCAATTTTTAAATTTAAATATAATGAAAATGAAAAATAATTTTTTGATTTTTTTTGTATCGTATAAAAGATCTCAATGAAATCTATCAAACAAGATCTATATTGGTAGAAAAATTATTTGTGTAAGCACATGATTTTCAGGCTTGAAATTACATTTCTTTTCTAAAACCTTCCTTTTTACAAAACTGGAACGGGGCCTTAATTTTCTCAACTATCAACTACTCTGATTTAAACTATCAACTACTCCTAGTACTACTATCCGTACCGACCAAAAATGGATCGAAATCGTATCGGCGACCGCGGCCGGCCGTCTCCGGCCACATATATACACGAAAAATAGGGTGCTTGATCCAAGTACTTAGACACATTGGATGCTGTTGATTTCCCCGTAGACCCCCTCGGTTTTTTTTTTTTTAGAAATTTTGGACGGCTCAGATCGGCCGTCCGGTGGCCGGAGACGGCCAGCCACGGCCGTCGGTACGATTTCGATCCATTTTGGTCGGTATGGGTATCATTTTCGAATTAGTCCATAGACCAGAATTCACAACTTTTTTTTTTCGAACAAATCGAATTTGTTTACAAATACACACTCACATAAATGTGTGGAGTTACACACACTAAACTACTATTGTGTTGTCCCACACATTTATGCGTATATTCATGTATCTGAGTGTGTATTTTGGATGTGACTACTCCCTCCGTTCCAATTTGACGGTCTTTTTTAGAGTTCGTACCACTTTTTAATTGATTATATTCTATAATTTATAATGTTTTATATGCTTTTGAAAATATTGTACTCCATAAACTAATAGAGATCTATTAAACAAATTCCATATTGGATATAAAATTCATAACCGATTTGAAGATATAACTAGTTTTTCATCCGGTTATAATAGAACGAGGGACTATTAAATTAGGACGGATGGAGTATATACTTGTGTTAAGTAAGTGGGTAGCTTATTTCCAAAATAAATGGGAGATAAGTACGAGAAGAACATGGGGTAGAAAAACATAGGGTGCTCAAAATTTAATTTCCCTATTTCTCTCTCTCGCTCCCTTTCTAAACCAAAACAGGGGAGGGCCAATTTTCCTTCCCTCTCTTTTTCATAGGATTCAAACACAATTTAGGTTTCCAACAGGTTGGAAATTCTAATTTGTTGTAAGGAGTTGATAATGCCAAAACCCCATATGTTCTATTCCTAACAAAACCAAACTTGTTCATGCCAAAACATTATTCCACCTGACTTATTTGCCCTTTACTCTACCAGTCACTTTTCATACATATTTTTACTTTACAAAACTACCCCTTCAATCTGTTTGGATTATTTTAGGAGGGCCCTAATGCCACGACACAATTATTCAGTGCCACGACACAATTGTTCCACTTGCCCTTTCTACCCTCAAATCAAAGACACTCTCTCTCTCTCTCTCTCTCTCTCTCTCTCTCTCTCTCTCTCTCTCTCTCTCTCTCTCTCTCTCGGCCCTTTCCTAGGAGGCTCCGAGTTCAATTCAAATCCCACCAGGCCAATATAATAGTACTTTTCTTCACAACTGAAATCGTAATAAAGAACCGAAACAAGCTGTGGAATTTACCACCTCACTCCCTCGCTGCACCCATGTTGACATATTAATCAAGATGTGCAGCCAAGGCCCAAGCATCAATAATTCAATACTCCAATGTCAAAATTCGACTGGCATCAAGAAACTTCGTCATCGCGATCACTTCCGTTCGACAGTCCCTATACCTCCAATTTTTGGACGGGCAACCAGAAACATCTCACCTTCACCACTTTTTGTTCGGCCGTCCCTAAACCCCTAAGTCTCTAAGCAAAACCCAATCTTTTTGCTTCACATAGGTTTGCTGAAATCTGATCACAGACCACCATAACAAAACCGAACCACCACGACCATAACGAGATCAAACCGCCCCGCCTCCCCTCTAACGCTGCCAACGATATCAAAATCTCCCTAGAAGTAAGAACTCCAATTGTCATGTTTCCAAGCTTTCCAATCGACTTCAATGAGTGGTCGTTGATGCGAAGAAGAACTATTGTGGTTGAATTTGAAAAATAACCAGAAGAGAGAAGATGAGGCGTTGATCTCTAGAGAGAGAGAGAGAAGCAGACATTCAAGTCTCGCTTTTCTTGCACGGGTAAAAATGATAAAATGTTATAATGCTCATGGCATTAGAAATATCTCTCCTGGCATTAGCATCTGCCTTATTTTATTAAAAAGCCTAGATACACAATAATCCAAACACAACATCATCCACAACCCCTCACATACGTGTGGAGTCCACTACGAAGTGCATGGACCCCAATAGTTACTTGCCACATTTGCCTTTATGGAGAGAGTGATTAACTAGAACTTAAATCAACTAGAAGGTTAGGGATTTGATCATTCCCCTCAGTCTGCAGCTGTACGGAAATAAAAGAAGAATCCTCAACTTACAGCAAAAGAGAAATGGAAATGCAACACTAATTTTATTACTGCACAAATAAAAAGGATCTAAATCCAATCCTGCTTTGATTTTCCTTACAAGGCTTCCATCATCTTTACCAAACTCCTCCTTCCTCCAGTATACAACTATGAGGCCTGTTATGGTACATGAAAATGTTCCTTGAAAGTGTCCATGAAATGAAAACGAATAGTTCAGATTCACACAGTTGTGAATCTGAACCATTCATTTATAGAACCCCCTGACTTCGTAAAGCAAAGTAGTTTACACAAGAAGAATAAGAAACCAGAGCATTCTAATTTTACCTACAGTATTTAATCACATCTCTAAATTTGAATCCGAGCGAAAACTTCTAAGAGAAAAACAACACTTCGATCCGAGTCAGATTCGAGCCAACCATGAACAATGCTGAAATGATTTGTCTCTACTTGCCCCCGTGTCCAGGATGTGCTTGCATTTACAACACCAACATTGCTTGGTTTGGCAACTGCTTGAAAGCCGGTTCTTTACTGTTTCGCCCATCTTGGCCTATTGATAAATTTTTAGGTTTTTTTTTTTTTTATGTCTACATTTCATGAGCTGCCAAGCTTTTTGACTTTTTCATTTTGAAAATTTCACGGGCATTTAGCTCAGCAGCCCAGAAACATAAAACTCGTCTGAAAAACCCTAAAAATTTGCACAATAGGACAACAATGTCCGTGTGAAGGCCTTGAAAAGCTGTTGCTAACTCAAGCCGCTTGTATTGACATGTAGCCAGCAGGGATAGCCTGCCTAAGACTGTGTATTCGTATTCGTAACATATAATCATCGAAACAGTTCCGGGAAAGACCACATAATGAACCTGGCAAAAACATCGGACTCCAAGAACTCGATATGAGCAGCCCGTCCAATGAAGGTATTCAAATTCCTGCCTTGGGTGGAGATATCAAAATTGACATCACATCGCATGAACAACCTATGCTCGGAGGAGGGTGCCCGTATCTGGTCCAAGCAATTATTCAGCATCTCCATGAAGACTTTGCCCTTCTTCGAGTTGTCTCCTGCAGCTGCCGGGCACATCTCAATTCTAGCGGAATGATACGGAACATAACCATCCTAAGATAGATCCAAGATCGATTAGAAGCTTAACTGGTGGCTACTTGCGCATACAATATCAGTTAGTAACGAATTAAATAAGCAAGTCTACTTCTCAAAAACTACGTTCTCAAATTCTAATGGAGGGATTTTAATCAATTGAAGCTGCAAGTCTCTCCCTAATGCCAACATGTCCAAATAAATCAACCAAGAAAAAATGCTGGAAAATAGTCCAAACTGCAGCCAGTGCACTAAGTTGCTGTTTTTTATTATTACTTGAGCTCTTCATCAGTTGCACACATTGTTTACCAGATCCAAGTAACAAAGATTAAAAACACTGCTTTCATAAGATCAAACAAATCCCTCTGGCCTCTATGATGATGTGTCATTTTCTTTCATTCCAAGTCAATATTGAACCCTTCCAAAGCATCAAACAAAGAGGAGTTTCTAATATAACAAAATCCTGCTTCAGTTTGGGCCTAATAAAATCCCTACCTCAGTCCCCAAATACCAATAGGGAGTGATAGATTGTGTCATATGAATTCGAAAATCGCAAGTACAGGATTGACAAAATAAAACCTGCAAAAGTGTAGGAAATACCTGAGGTGAAGATAATAGAATTATATTCTTGAAATTCTCTAGCGTCTTTTGCTAAAAGAGAGAAAGAAAACAACATCAGAACATGAGCCAAGGAGAAAGAAGAAACAACTCCCTCCTCCTTCAACAAAAAAAAAAAAAAAACCCTCATCTCACAAGCAAATAATCAAGAAACTGTCATGATGCAAACCCTAAAAAATCAAATATTCCAAAGTGGACATGATAGTGTACCAGAGAAACTGTCATGATGCATATCTCCATTTTCTCCTTTTTTTTTTCTTTACCCGATAACAATCTCCAATGAAAGAAAATACAAAGTCATCTGTAACCCTCCTAACAATGATGTGGGGAATGAGGAAGTTTGTTTGGTACCTTGCAGAGTTTATACAAGAAAGTATTTTGCAGATCTGGATCGTCAGTGTAAGTAAGCTGATGAATGCACTGTGTGCCCTTGAACTTCTTCAGGACCCACAGTCCAGAGTTAAATAATGAGTTTGAACTGTACAGGTAACCTAAATGTGGGCCAGATATAGAAAGATATGTATACAGGTATCTTAGGTATGGCTCCATAATTTCCTCTGCGAGAATCAAAGAACAAACTTAGTCTTCCTTAGTTAAAATAGCATAACATGATCTACAAAGCCAAAAGTGCAGACCTGTTAACGCTGTTCTTATGATGACATTTCCAATGGAATGCCCAACAAAGCTAAGCTTGATATTTCGTAAACTTCCAGATCTTGAGGCTTTATCCATTTTCTTCTTAACGAATGAAGTGACTTCTTGAGCTAGCCTTTTTCCCATTTCTCTGAAGTCACCAGACGTTTTTTCTTCATTCACCTCTGACATAAGAACATCTACCTTGGAATCCATCAAAAGCCATTGATTCCGAACAAGCCGTAAATCCAGATGATGTCCCTATTTGTGCAGTGATGAGCAAAGTTAATTGAAATACACTTGGAAAGACAAATGTACTGTATGAAATTCATGAAATGGACTTCACTAAAATATCATGACAACTGAGGATAAACCTAATTGAAATCCACAGAGGAACACCTAAATGATCACAATATAGTCGGGTCAAACAATTCCAAATATTGCAAACACATAAGGGAGCAAAAGGTAGTATGTACTAAGCGATAATAACAGCTAAATCTCAAATGGTAAATCAATATGCTGCACAGAAGAGATCAAAACAAGTGGTGAATACAAAGAATAAGCGGGCACCCTTCAAAGAGACACAAGATAACTTTTCAAACTTCATTGTAGAACATCTGATCTTCTTGTTTCCAACATATCACTTAAGAAAGGGGTGTCTCTGAATGTTGTCAACTTGAGTAGAATTATGTAGCTTCAAATGCTACCAAAACACAACCACTATGCTGTCAGATCTTAGGAGTCCAAGATGAGCAGCTTCAGCACAACTTTAGACAGAACTTCCCTATTTGCTGCAGATAGAATAATCCCATTCATATGCATTCAATAATAACACCGCAAATTTCGGGAGGCCCTCACCCCTCAGACATTTCTGGTAGAAACCCAAATGAAGCAGCCAAAAAGCAGCAGAAACAGTGCTTTCTCTAGATCCTCTCAGTATTACTGCTATCCAAGTTTTATGAATAAACAACACAATTGCACGGTGCTAACTGTCAAGGCATAATCCAAACACGCCAATCAGATGAACAAATGGAATCAGATCAGACCTCCGGCTCCAACAAGCAGATTGTTAATCAGCTAGTCTACCAGTCCACTTGACCTATTTGAACTGGCTTCTCTAGCTTAATAGTAACTCAGAAAAATATAACAGACACAGTTTTGGGCGGAAGTTCAATCTCAACCTCCTAATTAGACGTAGACATTAGCCAGTTATCCCAATTAACATCCACTCTCACTTCATTTTTTTCAACTTTGAAGCTTAAAGTCTCTGGTCAAACGTGATTGTAATGTGTGACACGTAATCAGACCGTGTCAGAATGAAGCCATTGCCTATCGAGGTGTGAATGTAGTACATTACTATTTTATCCAATTCTGAGTGTCTCCAGTCCTCCCACCTGTACCCCCAGTCAATTAGGGATTACATGGGTTCTATTCTTGTTGAAGTTTAGAGCAAGGTCGCTCTCTTTTTGGCATATTTTGACCAGTAGGAAGTAACTGCACCAGATTGCTCCTTTTGCTTCATTAATGCAAGCGATGCTGCTAACCACTAGGCTAGTGCAACTAAAGTTAGTTCAGCTTGCATCACGATATATTGTTCAGTCACAAATTTGAATGTTCAACTGTAAACATTACACATCAGCCTTCTAAAAATGCACAGATTAACTGGTCAAGGTTGCCAAATAGAGCATGTCCAATTGGTCATTGACCATTTTCCATTCATGCATAAGGAAAACTCAGTCCAATATATATTGCTACTCTGTAAATATTTGTTATCCAATAATGTCTTCAGGTAGATAATAGATAATCCAGCTCACTCAAATTGATATTCTAGACTTGAATGGTACATTTATCTTGCAGACAATAAAAATATATAAAGAAGACTTCAAAGTTAGATGACCTTATTAAGTGTACAAGAGATGGCTCATTAGACCTGATTATTGCAAAGCCCAAGTAACATTTGGTAGTGCCAAAATGGTGTACCGACTGCAGAGCAGGTTTTTAGCCACATGAATGCATCCAAGAGCCTAACTTCCCCATTCATCTTACAGAAATCGGGCCATAGTGTAGCACTACTGATCATACTCATATAGCTAGCCATTTGCCTCTTGTTCTTTACCTCTTTTTCTAAATTGGATGATAACGAATATATGCAGTTTAAGAAGACCTGGGCCTATCATTTTTTAGACACTAAAAATCCAAATATAGATTTTAATCTCCTCTTCGATAATCGAATCGCTCACGGGTTTTTTTTGTTGTTGTCTCTGTAGTCTTTCTTGACAGAGTAATCACTTCACTTGGATTGTGATTGCAGCATACGAAACCTAGGTGTAATCACACCTCAGTCCTGAAAAGTTTCACTTGAAGGTCCTGAAAAGTTTGTTGCCTGTTCTCTATGTTTGAAGTAAAACACCTAAAACCCCCAACATTCAGCCCTTACAAACCCCAACAAAATCCCACAATCAAGTCTACCTACTCCAAAGCACTCAAAATATATTTACAATCAACTAACGACAAGGCCTAATGACAGTGTTCTTACTTAGCATAATACTAATTAATAAATAAAAGACAGCATGCTCCCATTCAGTCACTGCTACTACCGCATCACTTCCGCTTTCTTTTCCTCTGGCTAAAACCGTGAACAGCCACATGCTGCAAGGATAGAATTGACTAATCCCGATACCAAATCAACAACGTACTAAAGGAATATGATGTCACCATTCTACAAAACATGGTATATTAGAGTATTTAACTATGAGGATTATAGAGCTCGACTTCCACATGACTCCACCTTATCTCATGGAACAAGATTAATTGCATAACATGAAATTCAACCTCAAGTTGATTGCTATTACTTCAAAGGGCAAACAACAGAGACAAGCGGCTGAACATAAAACAACCAATAGATAACTTTTCTGAACAGAAACAAATGCAGCATGGTGAAATACTTCAACGTGAGAAAATTAAAGAACAGAACCAACAATGGCGAAAAAGTACGAGAACATCAGTACAATTAAGCCATAATGTAGAGCACTTGACGCGTACCTGAAAACCATGCACAAAGACAACAATCTTCAGTACACGACCACGTTGTTGAGTGTTAGGACCAGATTTGTTTTTCGCCTTGGACCCAATATCATTGAGCAAGCTAGGTGTATCTTTCTCGTTGGGATTAGTGAAGTATGAATTTCCACTAGTAGAACGTAAAGGAGCATTCATGACACGTTCTACAATTACAATCGGAATGCGCGAAGGATCACCGAAGATATGCAGGTCTTGTATAGACCTGTTGTTGATCTGTATAGATCAAATACCAGCTCATAAACTCCAACATACATGGAGAGAAAAACATTGTAGCACTTCACGAAAGAGTATTAACTCAGTGAACTCACCCTCATTTGCTCTATGCTACGTCGATGAAGCTCAGCTCGTACTGCAGCAGTTTGTGCAGGCTACAAAGGAACCAAGTAAAGAAAGCAGATCACAATGCTGTAAAACGCACGCATCCTCAACATAAAAAGAAATATGAAGTAGAAACCAACTAAAAGTTGAACCTAGAGGATAAGGAAAAAATGAAACTTTTTGCCAAGTTATAATGAAGCAAGTAAAAGTAGGTCGTCAATATATTACATCCTCAGTTAACTTGCGGAGAACTGCTGCTTTTCCATGAGCACCACGGTAGGAGTCATCAACCCCACTACTTATGTATTGGTGAGGCATATCCACCTTAGAGTACACCATCCAAATTGACCATTCAGCTTTCCTGTCATTAGCCCATGCATCTCGCAAAATCTCCAAAATTTTAGTTTCATTAGCCCTGAAATTAAATAATAAAAAAAACATAAGCTTGAAGTTCTGCCATTAATACAAGGATGGATAAAATAGCAGGATTCAAGAGCTTGGTTATCTAGTTTACCTTCCTATATAGAAGTTTTGCAAAACTATCAGATATTGAATACAAAAAAGGCAGTGATTTACAGTACAACTACAGATAGCTAAGCACAACACCTAAAATCCAAATAAACACACACACACACACACAAAAAGAACATATACCAGCTGCAATTCTCACAAAATCCGCTATGTGAAAACAAGAAAATATAAACAAATTTTTTATCCAACAGATCACCAAAACTCAGCCTGAATACTAAAAGTTGGCTTACCCAGTTCAAGGGATTCTTGTTCAAGGCTCTTTGTTTTCTTTTCTATTCATCATTCTATTATTCTGCTACGCAAATTGCACCTATGCAGTCTTATATCATTTTAACAGAACATACTAGGATGAAAGATCAGCATATCAGACATATTTATCATCACGTTCGATGGTTTTGAAAATTGCTCTGTTGGTGTGCTCGTTATACCGTAGTCTAGGTCCCATGTCCATAATCCATATCCATACTTCTTACTATAATATTTTTACCATTGAAGAGAAAAGAGTTTTCCAAATGACGAAAGATCATATGCAAAATAAAGAATCACCAAGTAATCAACCTCCACAACATGGTAATCTGAGATTAAACAGGTTTAATCAGAAATTTTGAAACTGGAAGCTCATTTTGACAGAACAAATGTACAAGTGTTATAACATGCTACTCCGGCTTCAGCACAAGAATAAACAAATTGCAGACCAAAGAACAAATCAAAAGACGCAGCTAAGGCAATGTTCTTTCAAATCTGGAGCCATTTAGAGTGAACGTTGTGGCTTCCTTTGGCTTTTTTGTACCAGCCACATGTACCATCCCCAACAGTCGAACATACATCTTTGCTAGAATCTCAATCGTTTGAAAGTGCGGGCATTTCGAAAATTATAATGAACATATCAGTAAGATGGCAATACTGATCATGATTATCAATTGTAACTATTAATGAACCTCCTCTTTATTTCGGGCACACGCAAGCTAATGAAACTATCATCCACATATGTAACATTCAAGTATGTGAAAACTAAGTACCTGAGTTTATGGCTCTGGACAAAACCTTCTGATGTCAACAAAATTGTTCAACTCAGTCAGTCAAAAGAGCCAAAACAAACCAAGTAGGGGTGCAAACGAGCCGAGCCGAACTGGGGTTTATAGTGCTCAAGCTCGGCTCATTTACTAAACATGCCTAAAACTCGGGCTCGAGCTCGGCTTGTTTACAAACAAGCTGAGCCCTTAACGAGCGGAGCCTGGCTAATTTACTTAACGAGCCTCTTTAAACGAGTCAATGCTATAAAACGAGCCTAAAACTCGAGCTTGAGCTCGGCTAGATTACTAAACGAGTTGAGCCTAGCCGAGTCGAACCATGAGCTGCTCATTCGTTTGGAGCCCTAAAACCAAGTAAGATGACATACTACCTGTCACCCAAATGATAATTTTGTCACCCATATATCTTGGGCAAGACTAAGAGTGGAATACACTAGGGGCTCGTTTGTTGCGTGGGACTGGTCTAAATTGGACTTAAAACAACTAAGCCATCTAGAAAATGTTAGAATTCATGTCATCTCTTTCCCACACCCCTCTTTCTTTTACATATTATTGACTTTCTTTTTTTACAAATAAAACAACAATTAAAAAAAAAAAAAACATTTTGAGTTTTAAATTTTCATTTTGATCTCTTAGTCGGATCAATAATTTTGATTCCTACATATTGACTTGGCTATGATTGTATGACTAAATTTTCTTGTTATGGTTAGTTTTTTGAAAAATAGTGCATTTTTACCCAAGTTACATGACAAATATGATGTCTACATGCTTTTTATTGTTAATTAGCTTGTACATATGACAAAATAGAAAGGGCAGTTTTTTTAATTGCATGCTCTAAATATGCTACGGGTAAGGGTAATTTAGTCAGTTGGTCAGGTTCCTTCTCTTGAGCCCTTAAAAGGATAAGGCACGTCCAACCATCTAATCTTTATGAATTCCCAGACGTAAGACTCATTGTAACACTTGATGCGGTCCTGAAAAGGTGGCCAAGGGTATTCCAGTAATTTCACTATTATCCGATTTTTGAGGGTTAGGATTGTCCATGGGTCTACTTGGGATATTGGCTAGACATGGGCTGGATTCTTAGGAGTGTCTTTTGGGTTTTAGTCAAGTCAAATATCTATTTAAATATCTAGTCAAAGTCTTTAGAGTTAATTAGTTGATCAAAGAGTCATTTGGGTTTTCCATGTCATTAATGTTAAGTGTATTTGAAGAGTCAATTAGTTGATCTAAGAGTCATAAGTTTTTCCATGTCATTACTGTAGTCAAAGAGTCTATGTTCAATGTGTCTTTGGAAGTCTAAAGTTAGTTGAAGGTTATTTATGTTAGGAAGTTCTAGAGTCAAGTTGAAATGGTTATAAATAAGATTGTAAGCCTTATGGCAAATTATGAATGATTGAATGAATGAAAAAATTAGCTTTAAGCTTATTGATTGTGTGATGCAATCTCATTCTTTGGTGTGATGCTAAAGAGGCCTTAGGTGTGATGCCTTTGGTAACCTAGGTGTGAGGCCTAGATCTATCTTCCTCTAACTCTTCTCTTCTTCTTACAAAATACTGTTCACGTCTACTGTTCACAGCCCCCAAAACAGCTCCTTTCCCTCATGTTTGATCATACTTAGCCCTATTCCAAACCTGTCCTGCATCAACACTCCAAAATAGTACCAAGACAAATCTTCCAAGGAGAGAAATTACGCAATTGAGGTCTGACTTCTCCACTACCATAACGCAATTGAGCAATTAGTTAATACGGGCATTTGTGGTGGAATGTTTTACATTACCAACAGGTACACAAGTTCTTGACACATGATTTCTATAAATCAGCCAAGGGAAAGAAAAAAAAATGACTTCTCAACTATTAACCAGGGTGTTGTCTTCTCATTCTGGAATCCACAAAAAGGAAGAATATGTATTGCAACTTTCATTCAAGTAGAATAAAAAGTGCACGGTCATTGAATTTAAGACAGTACTCGAACAAACCTGTGAAATTTCAGAAACGTGTTCCACAAGTACAATATTTGACTCCCAAGCAAATGGAATAAGTTCAAGAGTTCATCCTTGGATAAGGAACGGAAGAACTCATGGTCCCGGAAATCAACACTACCATTTGGTTTCTGTTCAAGGATGAATATAGAAATGATAAGCAAAGCCACATAAAGATCAGGATTCCAGAAGCATCAATGAGAACTATGCAGCACGAAATTAATACCTCAGAACCCATTTGTGGCATGGTAGATGCTTCTGCCGAAACTACAGCACGTGGAGTCTCCACAACTCCTCGCAGAGAAGAACCAAACAATTTCGAATCATCCAGTTCAGAAGTAAAATCACTCAAATCAATTATTTGATTAATTGATTTGCTGAGGTTTTGTAGCTCTTCAAGGAGAATGTCCCGGGAAGTTAATAGTGCTCTGACAAGCATGGCCTGTTTAGAGTAATATACGAGCTAGTTGACTCAATAAGCATCAGACGCAAATTGGTACTGTGTTATTCCAGTGAAGACACCATATTAGCAAGATACAATGGAAGAGGATCGACATATAACAGCAGCCAATTTTGATAAGTAAATCGAATGGCTCAACGATGTGAGTCGTGACTTTGCCACACAATACAACAGATCGCCAATACTTGCCCCCCAAAAAAAAAAAAAAAAAAAGAGGAGTATTTACGATGCAGAAACTAGACAAGAGGACAGATAGCAAAACCTCTATTAAGTTAAATATGTTCTATTACCTTTTCACATGATTACCTTTTTGCAACTGTAACCCTAAAACCTTTCCTTGCCTTAAGGCCTAAAACCCAGCATATAACCAAGCGCAGGGCGCACTGTCCCACAATTTCTAAAGTTGTCCTGCTTCGTACTCTGCTTTAAACAACCACAACAACCTAAGAAAACCCAGGAGGCAGATCTTGTGCCTTAACATGGTTGTGTTAAACTGGCATACAAATTGCCCCAAGACACTTTCATAAAGCCAAATAATTGCAAAGCGATTAGCTAACAAAAGAAGGTCCAAGGTTCATGTCTTATTATCTGTGATTGGTCCCCAGTTGAGTATACCAGTAATGACAAAGCATATGTGCAGAGCGTTTGCAAAAGAATTGCAATCAACAGTCAACACATCCTACTTATGCTATGAAAGGAAAGGAAATCACAACCAGAAAATACATAGAAGTACAAGATGAAAAAAGATTAATCATGAATGTCAGGTAAAGAAATCATCAAACAATAGTAACTGTGAAGCACATACTTGCTTTGGCTTGTCAAAATTTCCATCAGCCAACTGTTTGATAGCAGAAGAGTCGCTGAAAAGAGTCCAACGAATCAAGTTACTTTGAAAAATTAACAGGGGGCTATTACTTAAACCACAGCATTAAATACCAGCACGAAAATATGGTTTTAGATTATTAGAGGAATGTGACCTTGATCAATTTACTCAGCTTAAGAAACTGGAATCTGCAACAGACCTGGGTACCTTCGCCGAGGCAGTATGAAAATTACCCTTCAATAGGGTGATATGTACGGTAATATCAACAAGCACGGCATGGAAAGCATCAAAATGTACAGGGCAATATGAATGCAGGCCCAGAAGAGCTTTAGGTGGAATTCTAAATTCATGGACTGCAGTAGAGCATGCATCCAGAGAAGTCTGCAAACCAGACCTGCAAATCATACATTGGAACAGAAAGTATGGGTTGGATATCTAAGTCCACTTTGCAAGTTACAAAGTACGAGTAGAAAGTCAACTTACTCATTTTCCAATACAGGGGCATACATAAGCTCAAACTTCAAAATGACAGCAGATGCAGGCAAACCCTGGCATATGAACCCTATATTAGTCCAAAAAATTGAAATATGAAATGATGAAACATGGGCACCCACAGATGGTAGATGGGTAGAAACATAAATAAAAACAGGTATTCTCTAGGACTTTTATGTTCTGCTCTTGCAGTCTTTCTAAACACGTAGGTGAGTAATCCCAACCAAGTTTATTCCATCCTTGGGCGAGAAAGCTTCCCCCATACAGAAGTGGAAGGAATTAATGCCATGATAGGGGCTGCTAGGAGTTTCAGGCCATAGATGTGTAGGTCTTTAACAAGAAATTAATGACATTACTGTGCTGCCTTGTGCTTGGAAAAGATCACTGCTCTTTCCGGTATATTCTACTTTATCAGTTTACTTGTAATTAAAGTTGCTTTTACACATTGGCACGCATGCAAAGGGACCAATACCTCATATTTACCCAGTGATAGATTGAATGCAATCATGACAGATAGAAGGACATCCTGCCTTGCATATTTGATCCGGAAAGGCTGTGTTGAGAAACTGTGATCTGTATCATCAATTCTCCAAACTCCATATACGTCATCAGCACCAACTTCAGGAGCTGCAGTCAAAGAAATGATAACTTAGATGGTAGTTCATCAGGAAGAACCATAAATCAAATACTACCAGCCCCTGAAGGATAGTTATAAATAACTGAAGAGATAAAAGGACCAATATAGAACGACCTTCGTGTATGTGTGTCAGACCCATCTAATTCTCACACCAATGACACATTTTAATGCAACCCTTTTAGCTTCTAAAATATATTGCCTTGACAAAGAATCATAGATCATTTTTTCATAACATCAAGTTATTCCAAGATGGAAGTCCAACTAACATATCCTCCATACACCAACTTTGTCGAGTGCCCGACATGAGTACTTCATACAATTCGGAGAGTCCATATAATATGACTCTAGCAATGAAATATATTTCTCAAATATGCAGAGCAACATCTGCCATCAAGAGGGGAAAAATGCACAGGTTCACCATATAAAATGCAGTACTCAGGAGTATGTACATGAACAATAGCGGCAACTTTATTAAGAGAAAGGAAAACAAAACTCAAAAAATATCTTCTATTACTACCCGTTTGTACCCAATAATACACGCTTTTGCTCCAACCCCTAGAATCATTTAAGCATTTGCTAAGGCATACCTACAACAAATACAAGTTCACTGCTTCATACCCATATCAAGTGACTTGAATGGGAAAAACTTACATACCTACATATTGAACCACTCTAGCCGGAGTTCCAAGAGAACTGTTTTCACTGTCCTCCCATCTCATCGTAATCTTAATCTGATACCATCTGCATGAGGGAAAATGAAAGCAAATTAAAATAAATCATAGACAATTCGATCCACCCAAGCAAAAAAGAAACTGAAACAAACACACAACACAAGAGAATACACTATATATGTGGTTCAGCAGTGTGGCTACCTCTACAGAAAGGAGAAAAGACATTCCACTATACACAATATAGCCTAAATCGCATAGTCTATCAATAAAACCCTCTGCTCTCGCTCTCAATTCTCGCTCTGCACTCTTGCTATCAATCCTCGCTCTTGCAAATTTTAACAGTTTGAAATTATTTTCAAAAGACGCTCCCATGCTCACGCACACCCATTATGTGATAATATTAAAGCATCTCCAATCCTTACCCATTTTATTACCCACACCAAAATTTGAGTAAAAAACCTAAAAACTCATCTCCAATGTCATACTCATTTGCCTACCCATTTTGAGTTCTACTCATTTCCTCACCCATATTTGGGGAGACTCAAGCCCATACCCAATTTCCAAACCCTCTTTTCACTCTCATTAATTACAAGTGTGCCATTCAGTAATAGATTTGGGTAAAAATAAGGGTTTAGCAATGCCTTACCCAAATCAAGCTCCTCACCCAAATTTGGGTGAAAAAAAGGGTAAGGATTGGAGATGCTCTTTAAATCCCGCATGGAGACACATTACCAAAACAATGCAGGGGTGGGGATAAGCCTCAGCCCACCACAATTACTAAAGATTAAGTAAATACAATACAACTTATAAATGAGAAAGAACATTCCACTATACAGATTATAAGCCAGGTCACATAATCCTTCAACGAGAACCTCCGCTCCCCGCGCTGCACTCCGACTCTCAATCCTAGCTCTTGCATAGTTTAGCACTTTCAGATATTTTCAAAACACTCGCGCACGCCCATTAGGCACTCAGATTACCCACTTAAAGACACATTACCGAGTGTTCGCTTTGAGTCTCTAGACTCAACCCCTCTCTTAGGGCACGGTCTCCTTTAAGTTTCTCTTCAATTATTTCTTTCATTTTCCTATCTATCTATCTCCACTCATTGCCCCAAAAACCTCTCTCAAAACCCAAACTGAACAAAGGCCTGGGATAAACCTCGGCCCACCACAATTACTCAAGATAAAGTAAATACAACTCAAATCCGAAAATGACCAACACAGATGATAAAAGTAGTTGCAGTAGTAGTATCAGAAAATAACAATTACAACGACGACAACAGTGACACGTATATACCCTTGCTGGAAGAGGTCGAGGTTGTGGAAGCGATGAATGTATATGGCAATCTCGTGCACGGCATCCAACATTGGAAGCTTACGCTTCGGAAGCGGCGGAGGTGTCGGCGGTCGCGGCGGCAAGGGCGCATTAGACAGCCTCTTCGGATGATTCGAAGAGGAAGAAGAAGAAGAAGAAGAAGGGGAAGAAGAGGAGAGATTTTTGTTCGTATTAAAGCCAATGATCCATTTAAAACGCCGCAGTAACATTCCTCTCCGTATCCAACACGAGCATCCCTCCGGTTCCAACCTCCGCAATCAGAAACCCTAGGTTTTCACCTCGGCGTTCGTTGATCGTTGAAGTCGGGTTTCTATTGGGTGATTCTCGGTCGTGGAGGGAATTGAGAAGACGGTAGAGAGCGGTCGCCGGCGGGGAAATGGGGGAGGAGAGAGAGAGAGAGAGAGATGGACGGGGGTTTTGCCGTCGTCGCCGTCTTCTGAGAATTATTATTCGAGCAGATTAGGACAGAGAAGAAGAAGGCGCGTTTGACCAAAATCGATCGGGGCATACGGCGTCGTTTTTTAACGGGAAGGGAATGGGCCCCGTGGAAAAAGTGGAAAAAAGTCGATTAATTTCCCGATCAAAAGGGAGAGGGGCCCATTACTAAGAAAAAATGAAATGAAATGAAATGAAATTTACAATGAAGGAATTAATTAAGGAATAGCATTGTGAAATTAATTAAAGATTTCTCAATATTTTCAATGTTAATAATAAATATGTTATCAGAGCGGGTTTTAAGTAAGAATGTCTAAAAAAATTTAACATATCAAATGTTTTAACGCTCAACAATGACGTTGCGTCGTATCTTTATTCAATTCTCCCGATGTACTTTTAAATTTTTTTGATAGTGACGGGTCGGACGAGTAACCTCAAGTACCTCATTCTGTATTGACATTTTCTATTAGCTTATGCGCGCGCTCGCTCTCTCTCTCTCTCCACCAACCAAAAAGGAGTCAATTATCGGGTGGTCCGGCGACAAAATACTACTCATTTCATAAAGAGCATGGTTTTGGATTTTAAATCCCACTTCTTCCGATGCTCTATTTGAGATCCTATGACTACATTTACGTTTGAATAGATTTTTAGTTATTGGATTCAAGATCTCTGTAAATTTGTATAAGGTAGCTCCGTGGTCAGGCACACCATTTACAACATTAGAGGTCCTAATTTCATATCTCACTCTCTTCCTTTATTTGGAATCCAAAGATTAATCACAGTTGAATAATTTTTTGGTTCTCAAAAACTCTCTATAACTATGAACCCCCTCTTATCGGTCTACCAAGGGAGGTCTATGGGGGTTGTTTTTTCCCTTTTAGTCAACAGGTCTATGGATTGTTTGAATAAAGTTTATCAGATTAGTCGGCCTTTGATACTTACAACTTGATTTTTAAACTATAATAATAATAATAAAAAAATGTAGGAAAAAGAAAAAGAAAAAAGTAAAGAAAAACAATGCTCATATAAATAAATCTATATTTATAAAACAGAGTGGTTTTCTTTAAAAATGTCTAGACATACAAAGAAAGAAGCATCTATAGCCGTTCGATCGTACTTTTTGACAAGGTTATAGCCGTCGGATTGAATGAATATTTCCTATTATATACACCTACACCCCTTCATTTTTTTATTGATTTCTCTAAACTTGATTTCCTTACATTTTCAATTCAATATTTGCTTTTAAATTGATTCATTTCAGGTTGATTTTCCTCCAGTAAAAAAGAAACAATCATTTTTGGATTCATACGCAAAAAGGAAACAACCTTTTTTTATAAGATTACACACAATTCTTCTACGTTTTTCTTCGGCGGGAAAAAAACTGAACTATTTTGAGTTTTTTTTTTTTTTTTGAACAATATTGATGAGTGAAGGAGGATATTATGTTGAGTTTTTTTTTTTTTTTGCCCTTGCATTAAAAGAGATTAGATGGATATTTAAGAATAATTTTTTGCCCACCGATTCAGAGCCGTGCCTGAAGTGCGCTAGTTATGCTATGTTGTGCTTTAGAATTTTTTTTTTTTTTTGTGCAAAATCCACTCTCCTATTGTCCTTGTATATATTGAGTAATCTTATGCTTTCGACTGTTTTTCATCTCTTTCTATTCCAGCTTTTTACATTTTACTTTTAACGTTCGTTAGATTTAAACTTATCGACAGCATGCATCAGTCCAGATATAGACATGATATCTTTAAGTTACAATATCATTATTTTTTACATTACTGCGATTAAAATATCTTTCCATTTCAAATTTTTTTATATACCTGTAAAAAATTGTAGTCCATAATATTTTATTACGTTTTTACAAAAAGTGAGATCTTAGGTTTTGAACCGTAATCTTTATGCCATAAGTTTTTTTTATTCGCTAAGTGTGGGGAGGGGAAAAACCCGCAAACTAAAACTCTGTTTTTTTTTCCGTCCTATATTTGCCACGGGAACCGACCCGTTGCTTTTACTTGTTTAGATTGCCACGGATCCTTTTTACCGTGGCAGATGGATATTTTTTCGCTACTAATTGCAACAGAAATTTTAGCCGTAGCAAATATTTAATGCCCAGTCAATAAAATTGACCTTTTGCAACAGCAAAACCACCAAAGCAAATTTTCTGGTTGCCAATGGCCTAGTTTCTTGTAGTGTGACCGCATGTTGTGAATGAAGTTTCAAACACATGAAACCATCCAAAACTTTACCATGTAACTTACTTAGAATAAGAACTCCGCATCAAGATAAAATGTGTAATAGATGCACCAACTCACAGTTATTTTCTGTCCCTAGCCAAAGTCTAGTCCATCATGCTAGATGGGTTCCATTCTTTATTATATTACTCCTATTGATTACTTGGAATAAAAACTCTGCATCAAAATAAAATGGAAAATTTATGTAAATGGTCCTCCTGATTTTATCCGAGTCTCATTTTCGTCCTTTAAGTATCAATTACAACTCTTTTGACATTTAAGTTTGGTTTTTGTACCAAATTAGTCCAATTGATAACTTCTATCAGCCAAATTACAAGGAAAAGATCAAATTGATGGCAGTTTGGACGTTGCAGTTCGTACCAAATTGGTCTAATTGATGATGTCTACCCTTAATCTGATTTTTTCCGTCCAGTTTGACTCACAGACGTTATCAATTGGACCAAATTGATACGAAAACCAAACTTGAAGGTCAAAAGAGTTGCAATTGATACTTAGAGGACGAAAATGAGACTCGAGTGAAACTAGAAGGACCATTTCTATAAATTTTCCAAATAAAATTTGTCCTAGATGCAGCAACTTTTGTACTTATTTTCAGTCCTCAAATTTGAGTAGCCAAACAGTTGGATTCCATTCTTTATTTGGACAAATTTTATTGACTGGACCCGTAATTAAGAGCATGGGCCATTTACCGGCCGGTCCAAAAAGAAGAATCAAAACTCCAGAAGCTCCAAGCCCAACCCAAAATGCACGCATAAGGACACGGACTAAAACCAAAAATACCCTCGGAATAAAATACAGCTTACTAACGCGAAGAAACATTCCTTCTCTCCGTCTACACCATCGCCTCTGTCTCTCTCTCGTAGCCTGTTCTCACTCTGTCTACACCATCGCCTCTGCATCTCTCTGGTAGCTTGTTCTCTATCTGACTTCTCTCTCTGACTTCTACACCATCGCCTCTGTCTCTCTCTCGTAGCTTTCAATTTCGAGATCTCGTACCTTGTTCTCTCTCTCGTAGCAGGTTTTCATTGTCGAGAAAATGAGGAAGAAAAGTAAGAAATTCATTACTCGTCTAATTTATTCATTACTCCTTTAATCTATTCACTAATGACAATGCATGCAAAGAAATTCATAACGGAACTATAAATCGTCTTAAAAATATCCGATTCGAAATTGCGAACCCTAAATCACCTTAGATATTCACGGTGAGCTTTGACAACTCAGTCTTTATTGTTTTATAGATTGTTTCAATGCTTATGATTTTCCTATGAGGATTTGCGTTGTTTTGGTTTACTGTAAATAATGCTAGTGACACATGGTATTTCACTTGCTAAAAACTCTCAGACCTGTTATATGTATGTGAAAAATGTGTGGAATCAAAATGTGCCTGGCTGCGAAATTGCTCGTATGAAAAAAACATTTTGAATATATCAGTATGTCTTATTAAACAATTTCGCAGAGGTTTTGTATTGTATTTGTCATTGGTTATTTAATTTTGATGAATAAATAATGTATATTGCTGCAAAACATTTCATATGTGAAATAGAACATCTTGACAGACCTTTGTAGGATGATTGTGTTTACATGTATTCATAGCTTATATTTAATCAGTTATCTGATTTGTTTACATGTGAATCTACTGTATCTCGCTTAATTTTCACTTTGCGTAGTTTATACTTAACCTGAGCGTGTCTCTAACTTGAGGTTTAACGAAGCTATAGTAAGTATAAACTACCTTTTTATTTATTGTCTTTACTTGTTGGGGCGGCGGCATAGACCCTCTTGTTTGTTTACGTTGCATTGCAGTCCATTGTTCTCGAGGAAAGAATGAAACAAATTGGTAGAGCCTCATTGCATTATTCTAATATAATCTAATTTTCAAACATCTGAAACATCATCTTCTACAATGTACAAAGAAAATTTTTTTTTGAATATATTAGTATGTGTTGTTAAAGAATTTCGCAGAGCTTTTGTATTCTATTGGTCATTGGTTGTCTGATTTGTTTACATGTGAATCCACTGTAAGTATCTCGCTTAATTTTCACTTTGCGTAGTTTATACTTAAACTAGTGGATACCTCTAGCCTGAGCGTGTCTCTAACTTGAGGTGTAACGAAGCTACAGTAAGTATAAACTACCTTGTTATTTATTGTCTTTAAAAATGTCAGATACAATTAAACTAGTAGGATAATTGTCTAGTGTACAATTACCACTGGACATAATTGAACTGACAGATTGTTCATTATTTATGTTGCATACCTTATAATGGAAGATTGTTTGCAGGTTTAGCATTCAAGAAGAAAGCAAGCAAATCAAGAAAAACTTCTGTTGCAACACCAACACCACCTAGCACACAGTCGACATCATCAACCAGGAAAAAAAATAGTAGTCCTTATCTTAGACATTCACCGTACAGAGCAAATCTACGGGCTGCGATAAAGTACATCCCAATGATTGAACTTAGAAAACCACATATTGAGCTTCTCAAGGAAACACCATTTTGGTTGCTAATAAATATATTGAAAGAAAAGGCTTTGAAACTAGAGGAATTCAGAAAAGTAGATTTTTCTGTGGAAATGATATTGAAGCAATATAGAGGAAACGGCCAATTCCTTATAGGTAAACAATTGGTTGAGCTTCGAGTATCGGATATCCAGTTGATTTTTGGGATAAGAAGTGGAAAAGAGAAGGTTTCTGGCTTGTACTGTTCTTCTAATAAAGTGAAGTTTGCAAGAAGAAAGAATTTGCAAAGATTGGACCAGCAAGCAATTAAGAATATGATAACTGAACAACTTCTCAAAAGTAATAAGAAGACAGATGTTGAGGATGTTGCTCGACTTTTGTGTCTGTTTTTATGTGCAACTCTGTTTTTCACAACTAGTGCAACACTATCATGGGTGTATGTTAAGCACATGGATGACTGGAATAAAATGAAGAATTATGATTAGGGTACAGCAATAAATGACATGTTGATCAGATCAATAGAGAAAAATATTGCTGACCCATGGAAAGTACAAGGATGTGCCATTTTGTTGTTGGTAAGTGAAGAATATTGTTTTATTTTTTATATAGAAACAATTTTATGTTTGTATATCGAAATATAATATTGAATTTTTTGTTTTCAGTATTGGTTTTGTGAACACACAAAAATAATGCAACCAAAAACCGAGCTTGCAGTACCAAGATTTTTAAACTGCGACATTTCAAGATTGCATTTGCAAGATTATGTGATCGGAAATATGGCAGATGACCAGGTAAAAAAAGTTCTGAAACCATTAGCATAGTAGTTTGCTCTTTTTCTTGAATTATATTACTGGTCTTTTGTTTAAAAAGACAATTTCACAGACATTTTTTTCAAACGGACAAGTTAGTTTTGTGTCCAGTGCTAAGGAATGACGAATGAGAGAACTGGACAATTTCGCAGACATTTGTATTGTTCAAAGTTTCACAATTTCGCAGGGATTTTTGTTGCAGTGTTTTCTACATCAAACAAATTTGCAGGTCTTTGTGTATATCAGTATGTTCAAAGTTGAACAATATGCAATGAAAAAAACTTGTTGGCTGCTAGGTCTGCGAATTTGTTAGGTTTATATTGGTAAAATATAAATTGAGAAGTAACAAAATCAATTTGATTATACATGTTTTTTCTTAACTTCACATTTCAACAGTCCACAGGGGTCTGCGAATAATTTGATTATACATGTTTTTTCTTAACTTCACAGTTCAACAAGTTCGACAATTTGGCAAGGATTTTGTTGCATTATGTTGAAAGTTCGCAGGTCTTTGTATATATCAAACAATTTCGCAGACATTTGTATTGTTCAAAGTTCCACAATTTCGCAGGGATTTTTGTTGCAGTGTTCACCAAGCATGAAACAATGTTTATATGTCAGATTGAATGTAAAATGTTCACAGGGATCTGCGAAGTTCACAGGGGTCTGCGAAATTGTTTATATGTCAGATTGAATGGAAAATGTTCACAGGGATCTGCGAAGTTGTTTACTAGACATTTTTTGCAGACATTATTCATGTTAGGCCTTGTACATATCATATGCGAACTTGTAAGGCAGACGGTTCTGCTAGGTCTGCGAATTTGTTAGGTTTATATTGGTAAAATATAAACTGATAAGTAACAAAATCAATTTGATTATACATGTTTTTTCTTAACTTCACAGTTCAACAATCCACAGGGGTCTGCGAATTTGTTGAGAATTCAGATTAAATTGGAATGAAAATAAACTAAAAAGAATTTTCACAAGAGTCTGCGAAAATAGTTAATACGTGGGCAATCTGATTGTACATATTTTAAAATTTTCAGTTCTAGGATTGTTTATATGTATTACTTGTCGGCTCTTCGAAATTGGCTACTTTGAGGCAATTCTATGATTGTACATATTTTTAATTTTATGAATGCTAGTGTTTGTGCAGAATAGAATCATTTGTGTTCTGAAACCACTAGTATAGAATTCTTAGTGCTCTTTTGTTTAAACAAATCCCAGTGTTCTGAATTTGATTTTGACAATTCTTAGTGATTTGATTGTAACAATGATAACATTACTGACATAACCAGGTCAATGAAGATGAACTTACAACAACAGCAGAGGAAGATTTGATTTACAAAATTCACATTGAACAAGAAGAAGGAGAGGAAGGGGAAGTGGAAGAGGAGGAGGAACAGGAGGAGGAGGAGGAGGAGGAAGAAGAAGAAAAAGAAGAAGAAGAAGAAGAAGAAGAAGAAGAAGAAGAAGAAGAAGAAGATGAAATAATGAATCATCAACACGAAATAGAACAAGAAGTAATACACATTGAAGAAGAAGAAAATAAAGAAGAACTAGAAGGAGAAGAAGAACGAGATGCAACACCACTTGAACAAGTTGTTCAAGAACATAATGAGGCACATTTAGTAGAAGAAGAAGAAGAAGGAGGAGGAGGAGGACAGAAAAAGAAACAGCAAGGCAAAGAGCAAGAGGAAGAGGAAGAGAAAGAGGAAAAGGAAGAGGAAGTACAAGTAGATGGACGAGTAGAATCAATTGAAAAAGTTGTAGAATGAGGAGATTCAGAAGAAGAACAGCAAGGCAAAGAGCAAGAGGAAGAGGAAGAGAAAGAGGAAAAGGAAGAGGAAGTACAAGTAGATGGACGAGTAGAATCAATTGAAAAAGTTGTAGAAGGAGGAGATTCAGAAGAAGAACAGCAAGGCAAAGAGCAAGAGGAAGAGAAAGAGGAAAAGGAAGAGGAAGTACAAGTAGATGGACGAGTAGAATCAATTGAAAAAGTTGTAGAAGGAGTAGATTCAGAAGAAGAACAAGATTCAATTGAAAAAGTTGTAGAAGAAGGAGGAGATGATAGTGAAGGAGGAGATGATAGTGAAAGAGCAGGTCATGATGATACTGAAATGAATGAAATGTTCCATACTGCAGAAGCTGTTGATGAACAATTCCAATCAACAAACCAATCAGCTTCAACATTTGTTCCCGAGACGCAGTTTTCAAAACAAGCAAGAGTTGAGACTGCAGTTGAAAGGCAAACCCAAGTAAGAAACGTTTTTGATAAATTGGAAGAACAAATAGTAAAATTGCAGCATAACTGTGGAAAGCTCAAAGAGGACAACGTCATTCATGAAGCCCAAATTAGAAACCTTGAGATTCAAAACAGTCAATTGGAAAGACAAACGTTGCTGCTGAGGTTAGAGATAAATGAAGAGCAACAACGTAAGGAAAGAGTTGAATTTGAAAAAAGCAAGATGGCTAGGGAAAAAGATGCGGAAATAGCATTTCTGAAACAAAGGATAAAGGAATTGACAAATCAAGTGAAACAGCAATGGAAGCAAAAGCAATCGGAATCAACAATTTTTGATTCTATGAGTGATGCCCAATTGCATGAAATAACCCAACAAGGGCGAGCAACCATTGAGAAAAGGAGACATGCAGAAATAATGTCTCGATCGTGTCAGCAAAGCACATATATCAGACCTTTACTGAAAAAAGTTTGGAAATTCTGTGCTCAAGAACAATGTACAACAAGTTTTGATAGTGAAAGTGAAAGGCTAGTACACGAACTGACACAAAAATTTGGGGTCAAGAAGGATGAAGAAGAAAAAAAGAAAGAAGTTTCGCATCAAGTGGACTCAAAGAAGAGGAAAGTAAAAATCGATGTCAACGAACGTGCTAAAGATCCTGGACAAGCTCAACCAACAAAGAAGAGAAAACTTTTGAAGACTGGTCCAGTATTCAAATATCTTTCGAAAGAGTCAAAGAAAAAGTTGACATCATTCTGGAAATCAGCTGCTGAAACGTAAATTCATTACTATAACACAAAAATGTTTTAATTTCATATAAAATGGTTTCTATATTAATTTATCCTACTTTTTGCAGGGACAGCTTGTGGGCTGGTAATCATTATGAAACATCCATTTATGCGGATGAAGTAGGTCATATTCTCGAGCAGGAAGCCATAGCAAACAGTGTAAGTAATTTAATCTTTTTAGAAAAGCAGTGTTGTGCTTTATTCTAGTTAGTGACATAATTTTTGGAATCTTGTAGACGATAGATTCCTATGGTGAGATTTTGCTTGGAAAGTATCCAAAAACGAAATGTATGATATTGTCAACACGTTGGTTGGTAAGGCATCCTCTCTGTTTTTTCCAACCTTTGTTGTTAGATTTGTTTATTAGTAAGATATTTTTTTGGGTAATTTATTTTCTAAGTGGTTGATGGTATTGCAAATATAGTATGTGGAAGCAAAAGCCAATGAAACAACAAGGAGGAAGATGTACGATGATGATTTGAACAACGTGTTGACATTCGATTTTGTTATTTTCCCAATACACGAAGATGACCACTGGACACTTCTTGTCCTGAAAGTTTTAGAGGGATCTTGGTGTTTCTATGATTCAATGCTAGAAAAACGAAAACAAATGTCAAACAAATGCAAGCCAGCAACACTCCTTGTAAGGAAACTACTTACTTTGTGCTCTTCTCTGAAAATATTCGAACTGCAAAATACAAAACTATGAATTCCTTTTGTTTCTATAAAACAGCAAAAGCGTGTGACCGATTATCTTAAAGAAAGGTGGCAGTGTCTACAAATTGAGTCAAAAGTACGGATCGAACAAGGTTGTCCGCAACAACCTCCAGGGTAAGCATCTGCATCATTAAATTTGTTTGATGTTAGTCAAAACAATATGAGATCTGACATTTATAAAACATACTATGCAGATCCGATTGTGGGGTAATGGTATGCAAGATAATGAAGCACTTGGTTTTAAATGAAGAAATTCAGTCCCACATATCAGATGAGGAGAGCAACAAAATGAGAGCAGAAATACTGGAGGCATTCATTACAGATGAAGATGGGTCATGGCAATCTCAGGAGGAGTTGTAGTTTTTAAAAATATTTGCTTGTTTGGGTTGAATGCTAATGTTACATTAAAATATCCGTAACTGACCACTCCTAAGTAATGAACAACAACAAGTTCGACAATTTGGCAGGGATTTTGTTGCATTATGTTGAAAGTTCGCAGGTCTTTGTATATATCAAACAATTTCGCAGACATTTGTATTGTTCAAAGTTCCACAATATCGCAGGGATTTTTATTGCAGTGTTCACCAAGCATGAAAGAATGTTTATATGTCAGATTGAATGGAAAATGTTCACAGGGATCTGCGAAGTTCACAGGGGTCTGCGAAATTGTTTATATGTCAGATTGAATGGAAAATGTTCACAGGGATCTGCGAAGTTCACAGGGGTCTGCGAAATTGTTTATATGTCAGATTGAATGGAAAATGTTCACAGGGATCTGCGAAGTTGTTTACTTCTAAGAATCCCAAATTTCGGAGTCATATGTATTTCATAAGAATCCGCAATTGAAAACTTTCTATGGTAATTGTCCAGAACTAGACATTTTTTGCAGACATTATTCATGTTAGGCCTTGTACATATCATATGTGAACTTGTAAGGTAGACGGTTCAGTAATTCATTTAATTGGACAATTCCACAGGTCTGCGAAATTGTTGACAATTCAGATTGGCTGTGCGAAATTGTTGAGAATTCCGATTGGTTCTTGGAGATCTCTTTCAAGATCTTCCCCTTTGTTTAAATGGTCCAAAAAAGGATAAATTTTGTACTGCCACCCAGCGCATGGGTGGGTTTTATGTGAATATCAATTAGTCGAGTTGTTGTTAGTCTGCGAAATTCCCAATATGTTCACAGGACTGTTCGAAATTGTTCACATGTGGGCAATCTTATTGTAAATATGTTTAATTTAATACCTCTATAATTGATTTTAAATTTCACAAGGGTCTGCGAAATTGTTGAATCCAGATTGCCTGCATATGTATTACTAGTTGGCTCTGCGAAATTGTTTAATTTGGGAATGAAAATAGAAGAAAAGAACTTCAAAAGAGTCTGTGAAATTTTTTATTTGTGGAAAACCTGATTATAGTTATATTTGTAATTCATTTTTAATTTCAGATTTTTCAATATTTGTCATTAAACAGTTCTATTTGTTTGAATTGATTATTGGTGTTATTCTTAGTAAATTAGTCTGCGAAATTCTCCATACCTGCGACGCAGAACAACAGTAGCATTAATCACCAAGCATGATATTTTAAAAAAGACTTGGTAGCTCTGCAATTTTTATATATCTGTTAGAAAAAAATTTAGATGGACTCTGCGAAATTGATTTAAAAAACTGGAATAAAAATAGAAAACAACTTCACAGTAATCTGATTATAAATATATGTCTAATTGAACAATTATATAATTGATTTTTAATTTCACAAGGGTCTGCGAAATAATAAAATGAATTTAATGTTTTTTTAAATTGGTTCCTTAATTTATTTTATAAGCAAGAATACGCAGGAAATATTAAAAATAGCAGCCCATTATATACAACCAAAATAAAGGTCTGCGCCTTTACTGAGAGTATAAAAATCGTACAACCTTGTCGACGCCTCTCCGTCTCATTTCTGCGTTTAAACTTGTCGAAGCCTCTCCGTCTCTTTTTTTCCGCTCTGATTTCTTCGACTTGAAGTGCTGAAGATATACGAAGAGAAGAAACTTCAAGCCAAATGAAGCGTAAAAGAGGACAGAGTTCAAGCAGAATGAAGGGGAAAAGCGGTACGGACTTTGTCTTGAAACAATGCTCGTAGAATTTTTTTTGGAAAAATTGTTTGATTAATTTTTCTCATTGTTACGCATATTTTGTAGTTTCATTTTTCTCGTATTGTTACACATATTTTGTAGTTTCATTTGCAGTAGATATTCTTACAAAATAGTCTGTTTCCTAAAAACCGGAGACTTAATTTATTACGAATTACGTAGACTTATAGCATCAGAATGTGTTATGTATGTAAATTAAAATAATTCCCACGGACTCTGCGAAATTGTTCGATTCGCAGATTTATATAAACAATTTCGCAGAGTGATATGTATTTTTTAAGAATTCCCTATTATGACATTTTTAGGGTAATTAAACGGTGATGACGAATAAGCAATGACCTTGTATTATATGGAATTATTTTGTTTTGTTTTGAAAAAAATAGTCATTTAATATGGATTGCTATACAATATTTTTGTAAAAGAATTTATTTATGTGACAATTTTGAGTGTCATTTGGGAATTTATTCTATAACATTCAGGTGGTGGGAATGCATATAAACTGAGACTGAGGGCAAACATCAATCGGTCAACAATGGAGGAACCTGAAACTAGTATAACACCAACAAAAAGAAGACAAAATCAAGGGGAAGTTCAGTCCAAGAGCAAACATAATAAGAAAAAACTGGATGCTGAAGGAACACAGGTCACATACTGATCGAACCTGCAAGCGATGGTAAATCTTATGAGAGATTTATAACTGCAGGAACACCATTTGAAATTGCTAAGGAGGACTCCATTCTAGTTGTTAATTGATGCGTTGAGAAAACAAAGACTGTCAAACGACAATTGCATGAAGTTTGATAAAGTAGCTCTCAAAATAATAAAGTCCTATGATCATGAAGCGAAGACATTCAAAATTGGTGGACGAGGTGTAAAAATTCAGGCTAACGACATAGCGCTGATTTTTGGAATTGTATCTGGTGAGGAACCAATTCCAATTACAAATCAATACCAGAAGCGGAATGAAGTTCAACTTCTAATAAGAAGAAATTTAACAGAAACAAAAGGAATGACAACTAAAATAGTTGCAAATTTGATCGAAAGCATAATAGAAAACGACGATAAGCAAGCGATCAAAGATGTTGTGCGGCTAGTATGCTTGTACCTGTGTGGTACACTATTTTTTTCTAGGCGTGGAATTCAGATCAGTTGGAGTTTTGTTCAACTAATGGAAGACCTACCAGCTATGAGCAATTATAATTGGTCACAAGCAATACTCAACAACTTAATGAAATCAGTTGAAGCGTATGCTACAAAACCAAAGGATGTTGCTGGATGTGTTATGCTATTGTTGGTAAGTCAAGCAAAGTTTATACTCTTACGATTGACTGATGCTTATAGTTTAGTTGTCTAATATTTTTGTATACATTATGACTACATTGCAGTATTGGCTTTGTGAAAGGACGAATATAATTGAACAAGAGACACGACTCTTCACTGTTCCTAGAATTCTGAAGTGGAATTTGCCAAAGCTGAAAGAAAAATTGGAAGGGATAGAAAGCTTGGACAATCTCAGAAATGTACAGGTGAAATTATTAAATGAGTACATTTTTTCTTCATTACTTCCTTTTCTTTTTGCTTTATTTGGTCTTATTTGGCATTAAGAAGCGAAGTATTTTTCAAAAATTACGTATGTGAAGCAAAAGAGACGAATAGTTTGCCAATCCAGAGTTATCTAATGAAAACAACATGTTGCATATATCAGTATGTTCAAAATTCCACAATTTCGCAGGCATTTTGTTCCAGTGCCTTCTAAAGCAAACAAATTCGCAGACCTTTGTATTCTATCTTGCATTTGCTATTTTACCTTTAATGAGTAAACAATTTCGCAGGCATTTTGTATTCCTGACTTGAAAACTATTACATTGCAGCTGTTGGACGGTACACTTCAACAAACAGAGAGGGAGGTTCGAGTTTTCCGTACAGTTCGTAACAATCAAACCACTAGCTCAGACCATGATGATAGCTCAAAACATGATGATAGCTCAGAACATGATGATAGCAGTGTAAGCCCAGAAAGTGATGATGAGCATGATAATGAAAGCCAAGATGATGACCATGGAAGTAATGACAATGATAACGAAAGCCAGTGTGGTGAAGATCATCGAAGCACAGAAAAGGATGGTGAATATGATTTCAGAAATGTACAGGTGAAATTATTAAATGACTACATTTTGTCTTCACATACATATCCTTTTGGTTTGATTATTGTTTTCCTCTTTTTGCCTTTGTAGAATTAATTATTTGGTCTTATTTGGCTTTAACAACCAAACTACTTCTCAACGATATGTATGTGAAGCAAAAGAGAGGAATGGTTTGCCAATCCAGAGTTATGTGACTGTGAAATTGTTAATATGAATAAAAATAGGAGAATTTCGCAGACCTTTGTTGAACTGATCTGTTAAAAATAGCAGTGCACATTGTTGAACTGATCTGTTACCTATTCACCTTCGTTGGGGGTAATTGTCCACTGTTTTCTACAATACGCAAATGAAAAATATCATTTGGTATATATTTGTGCGTTCAAAAGTTAAACAATACGCAATGAAAAGAACATGTTGCATATGTCAGTATGTTCAAAGTTCCACAATTTCGCAGGGGTTTTGTTCCAGTGCCTTCTACGTCAAACAAATTCGCAGACCTTTGTATTCTATCTGGCATTTGCTATTTTACCTTTAATGAATAAACAACTTCGCAGAGGGTTTGCTTCTTCTTTTTTTTTTAACATAGATTCCTGACTTCAAAACTATTAAATTGCAGTTGTTGGATGGTAGCCTTCAACAAACAAACCATGATGATCATGATGATGGAAGCTCAGAACATGATGATAGCGGTGGAATCCCAGAAAATGATGACCATGATAACGAAACTCATTGTGCTGAAGATCATGGAAGTTCAGAACTTGATGATAGCGGTGAAACCCCAGAAAATAATGATGAGGATGATAACGAAAGCCAGCATGGTGAAGATCATGAAAGTGCAGAAGCTGATGACCTTATAAGTAATGAGCACAGAACTCCAGTTTATACTCCTTACTTTGGTTCATTAGTATCAGAAGACGGACATGAAAGAATAGACTTGAATCAAACTGAGCAGAACATCCTTCAAAGTGAGGAGCAATCTCCTATTTATTTGGATTCTGCAATGACAACCAAATCGAGTCTTTATCTGCTTTCAGAAACAGCAGCCATCGCACAGCAATCGAGCCTGGTATACAAAAGAAGAGTGAAAATTACAAGAACTGAATCACAAAAAGAAGAGCAATCAAGTCTCAAGGATCAGTTGGTTAAATCTACAGAACCGGAACAGCAATCTTGTCGTTTTCTGGATTCCATAATTACACCTCAAGGTGAGCAGATGTAAATGACTACATTTTTTTCTTCATCACTCCCTGTTCCTTTTATTACTATTGTATTTAACAGTGCTCAATGAGATTGCTTATTTGGTCTTATTTTGGTTTAATGAGCAAACTACTTTTCAATGATATGTGTGTGAAGCAAAATTGAGTAGTATGTGACTGTGAATTTATTAAATGTCAGGTGAAACACCACCAATCGAAAAGCCATCGGGTTATTTTCTGGATTCCAGAATTACACTGCAAACTGATGAGGTGGAAATGAATGGAATTGAATCACAAGAAGAAGAGAGATCAAGTGTGAAGGATCCATTGCTCAATTCTACAGAACCGGCTTGTTCAACTCTTTATCTAGATTCAGCAATATTGGATAAGAAAATGGAAGAGCTTCAAAGACAAATTGATGATGAGAGAGCCCTGAAGGAGAAAGAAATGGAAAAGAATGAGGAAGTAGTCAAGCAGATAGAGGATATACAAAGGACAAATGAAATACTTCTAGTGGTCATTAACTACATCAATGAAATAGCAAAGCAAAATGATGAAGAAAGAGGTGCCAGGGACAAAGAAAAAATGGAAAAATCTGAAGAACAGACACGTCTTATGTTGAAGGAGAATGGAGTCTTGCAAAAAGAGAATGAAGCTGCAACTTGCAGAATTGGAGAACTTGAGAGAGCCCTGAAGGAGAAAGAAATGGAAATGAATAAGGAGAATGCAGCCCTGAAAAGGGAAAAGAAGTTGCAACTTCCAGAATTAGAGAACTTGTTGAGCAAATTGATAAAGAGAGAGCATTAAAGGAGAAAGAAATGGAAAAGAATAAAGAACTAGTCAAGCAAATGGAGGAATTGAACTGTCAAGTAGTAAAGCAACAAGAACAGAATGCAGCAAAAATTGCTCAACTTGAAGAACACAAAGCTGTGATGAATAAAGAGAATGCAGCGCTAGTCATTCAGATAGATGAAGAGAGGGCTCTCAAACAAGATACAATGGAGAAATTGAACTCAATCATCGAAAAGAGGGATAAAGAGGTAAAAGCTATTGCATATAAGATCCATACAACTGAGTTGGATGAATTGACCAAAGCTCAGGCTGAATTCAATAAATTGAAGAGAGAGTACAGAGAACAAATTCTTCTGAGAGATGGAAAAATTAAAATGCTCGAAGAACAAATGGCTGCTCCTGTTCGTCCAGAACCTCAAATGGCTGCTCTCGTTGCTTCAGAAGCACAAGTAAATGCTCTGACACCACAACAGAACATTAATTCTGAAGAAGATCGTGTGGTTGAGGAACTAGCACCAGAAAAGGCAGCTATTGTAGAAAAAATTATCAAGGAAATTAAAGAAAACTACTGTGATCCAAAAGTGCTAGAGAATGCAGTCCACCGCATGAACAAAACGTTCATGCGGAGCCCAAATTCGTACATCAAAAGACTGAAGAACAGGACTGGAAGGAAAAACACAAAAATTGCTGAATATCATTATACACCTCTCAAGAAGCAAACAAGAAAAGGAGCAGAGCTGAATGTGGAAAGCTTCAAAGCTTATGAGCCACCTGTTGCAACGCAGCAGACCACCAATGATGAACACAAAGAACATTCTGATGATCAAAAGAAAGAGATGGAAGCGATTGATTTTATTCCAACAGAATACAGAGTCATGGTTACTACTATATTGAAGGATGAGTCGAGGTAAGAATCGTACAAAAAATTGAAGTTTGATTTCCCAAAGTACTTTAAAACTTTACCTACTAACATAGAAATCTAACTTGCAGAATTCGTGTCTGGGCTGGAGAAGAACTTGACAATTATGTATATGATGATGATTTCAGATTTCTTATGCTAGATGATGCGCTAACGTGTGGGGTAAAAATGAATATGCTATTTTACTTTCATTAAATGTGTTCAGCTCTTGCGTACACTTATCGTCTTACATATATATCCTCACACAGACTGTAGGTGCTTATGCGAAAATATTGATGGATCGAAACAAAAACAAACAAAGTACAAATCCAACATTTTCACTTGGATTGGATACACAAACGTCATATTTGTTCAGCACAAAATTCACGGTAAGGAGCAATACTATTAAATTCCATGCAGCATAACAGTTTGTTCATTAAGTTTGTTAACTTAATTCAACTCTATGAACATGTGAAATCAGCTAATGAAATTGAAAGAGCAAAGAACAGATGTGCTTAAGGACAGTCTTGCAGCTGCTATGCAATGCACGTTTATTCATTTCCCATTGCTTCATTGTAACCACTGGACACTGCTTGTGCTTAATACACTTAATGGGAGATGGGATCTTTATAACTCATTGGCAAAACTGAACAAGAAGCATGCGGACAGGGCAAAACAACTTGTAAGATAAGTGGTTGCATATTACATTTTTCATATTGTTTGTTTTGCATTAGACATAATGTTTCAAAATGATTTGCAGGCAAATCAAATTGCAAACGACATAAATGGCTTGATACCAGGAACCATACGAATCACTAACAAGGTCAGGACTGTAACAGCTACACCGCAACAACACCCAGATTCGTAAGTTTTAACGAACTTTGAATTCGTTATCAAAGTTTAACGCTTAATTCACTAATGTCAATACAATTTTTTTGCAATTACGATTGCGGCGTTATAGTCTGTTATTTGATGAATAGAATTTCAAGGAACAAAGAAATTGATCCCAACCTATCAAGGCAACAATGCATAAGATTCAGAGCAAAAATTGTTGTTAAATTGTTAAGCGATAGACCAAGATCATGGAATCCAGAAGACAATGAAGACTCTGATTTTGATATTTGAGTTATCTTAAATAATGCTAGTGGTTTTTTCTTTTATGCAAACAAATGTAGAAATCTCCTCCTTCTTGGACACATGCTCTTTCACTTGCCACAAATTCGCTGACCTGTTATATGTATCTGAAATTGTTTGTCTGTGAATCCAAAGTTGCATGGCTGCGAAATTGCTCATTCAAATTTTGTAGGAATGATCACTGCACAATGAGTACTTAGCATTATTGAACTGATGCGTGGTGTATTCATAGCTATTTGGATCTTAAATATGGATCTTATATCCGATTTATATTGTCATAAAACAAACTCGCAGAGCCTCATTGCATAACAAATTCAATGTAACAAATTCGCAGAGGGGTCTGCGAAATTGTTTACATAAATTGTTTATTTATAGCTCATAGATATTTGGATCTTAAATATGGATCTTTATATCCATTTTATATTGTCAGAAAATAAATTCGCAGAGGCTCATTGCACAGTAACACGCACATTAACTTATGGCGGTTAACTAGGTGCATCCCGTCCCCTCAACTACCACGTTTCTCTTTTTTCCTTCGGGATAACAGCCCACGATTCACGTCTGTAGGTCTTCTTTAGTCTATAAATATCAAACGTAGGTATGGTGTTTACCACTTGCACACCTCTGTTCCTTCTCTAAAATGGCTGGCAAAATGCCAGAGAGCAACCTCCGTTCTCCCCTCTTTACTCAAATCACCCCTGCCCAGATCAAACAGTTGGCGAACGAACTCTCCTGGGTTCTACTGGAGGACCACACCGAATGTAAGAGGAAGATCCAGACCATCCATGACCGGGTGGAAGGAATGGCGCTTCGCATGGAGAAGATGGAGTCTACAATCAAACTTGTAGTGGCCAACTGGGACACCATCGAGTACAAGCCTCCCCCAGCACCTCCATGGCTGGCACCTCTGGCCAGTGGAAGGAGTGGCCTACAAAATAGGCCCTCTTTCTGTCCTGTTTTCGGGTGGTTTTAGTAGTATTTTTGTTTTAGGTCTCACTTGAGATCTTTATTTTTGTTAGACCCCTCTTGGGATCTTTTCTTTTCTTTTCTTTTTCTGTTAGATCCATATTCGCAGGGGGGTCTGCGAAATTGTATGTATGAATTGTTTATTCATAGCTCATAGCTATTTGGATCTTAAATATGGATCTTATATCCGATTTATATTGTCATAAAACAAACTCGCAGATCCTCATTGCATGTATGAGCATGACTTGTTTTAAAAGTTCCCAGGGGGTCTGCGAAATTGTTCATCTAGAATCTTGGCTTGTTCATCTAATATCACGGGTTCCTGGTGTCTGCGAAATTGTCTATATGTAGGCGAGCTGATTGTAGATTTTTTTAATTTGACACTTCTTTATATTTGTAATGGAACAACCCCTTGAATTTCTTCAGATGTATCAGTACGTCACATATGAAATGTTTCGCAGCATTTCAAATATAAAACAGTGGAAATTCGCAGGGGGGTCTGCGAAATTGTATGTATGAATTGTTTATTCATAGCTCATAGCTATTTGGATCTTATATCCGATTTATAGTGTCATAAAACAAACTCGCAGATCCTCATTGCATGTATGAGCATGACTTGTTTTAAAAGTTCCCAGGGGGTCTGCGAAATTGTTCATCTAGAATCTTGGCTTGTTCATCTAGTATCATGGGTTCCTGGTGTCTGCGAAATTGTCTATATGTAGGCGAGCTGATTGTAGATTTTTTTAATTTGACACTTCTTTATATTTGTAATGGAACAACCCCTTGAATTTCTTCAGATGTATCAGTACGTCACATATGAAATGTTTCGCAGCATTTCAAATATAAAACAGTGGAAATTCGCAGGGGGGTCTGCGAAATTGTATGTATGAATTGTTTATTCATAGCTCATAGCTATTTGGATCTTAAATATGGATCTTATATCCGATTTATAGTGTCATAAAACAAACTCGCAGATCCTCATTGCATGTATGAGCATGACTTGTTTTAAAAGTTCCCAGGGGGGTCTGCGAAATTGTTCATCTAGAATCTTGGCTTGTTCATCTAATATCACGGGTTCCTGGTGTCTGCGAAATTGTCTATATGTAGGCGAGCTGATTGTAGATTTTTTTAATTTGACACTTCTTTATATTTGTAATGGAACAACCCCTTGAATTTCTTCAGATGTATCAGTACGTCACATATGAAATGTTTCGCAGCATTTCAAATATAAAACAGTGGAAATTCGCAGGGGGGTCTGCGAAATTGTATGTATGAATTGTTTATTCATAGCTCATAGCTATTTGGATCTTAAATATGGATCTTATATCCGATTTATATTGTCATAAAACAAATTCGCAAAGGCTCATTGCGTTATTCTACAATAATCCTATTTCCAAACATATCAAACATTGTCCCCAAGTTCTAGGGGGGTATGCGAAATATAGAAAGAAAAGAACATTTTGCACGAATATAGGAAGAAAAGGAAATTTTGGATGTATCAGTATGTCTTCCAAGTTCCCAGGGCGGGCTGCGAAATTGTTTATATTTATTTAAAAAACTTCCAGGAGTTCAGCAAATTTGTTCAATTCAGATTGCATCTATTCTTTATTGTAGATGTGTAAATTTATTCAATTCAGATTGCATCTATGCATATTAGTGTTTCAGTAACGAAAAGTGTAAATGAAAACCTTGTAGAACTTCCGTCAAAATGAAAAGCAAAAACATTACTTATATTAGTTTTTGTCTTTTAGCAAGAAATGCAAATCCGTACAAATTTATACCAGTCATTGTCGTTTAGCAAGAAATGGAAAACCCTACGCGTTTTAGCCAAAACCCTACGCATTTCTCCCAAAGAGCGAAAACGCAACAAAAAAACCATGGCAAGCCGCCTGGAAAAAGTGAGTGAAATGTGCGAAATGGTCTACGCCGGTACGCGAGTGCTGCTACGTGAGGTGAAAAAACTCAGGAAAGAGATAAAGAGGCTGAAAGAGGAAGAAGAGGCTATGAACTTGCATCTCGAAGAGGACAACGACGACAACAACGACGAGGACGACGACGACGATGACAACAATGAGGAGGAAGATGACGAGGACGACGACGAGAACGACGATGACGAGAACGACGATAACGAGGACGAGGACGAGGACGACGAAAATGAGGACAACGGGGATGAGGATGACGACGATGAGGATGAGGACAAGGGAACTAACGATATGCACTATCAACAAGTCATCACCAACGGACACAAAAGTCCCCTTCCTAGTCCCCTTCCAAATCTGTAAAAGAATAAAAAACGTAGATATGAATATGTGGCTAGTTTAATGTTACAGCTTTTTCTACGTTAATGTTAATGGTATCTAGTTTCGTGTTGCGAAATTGTTCAAAGGTGCCTGGCTGCGAAATTGTTAGTATGGGAAAAATAAGACAATTTCGCAGACCTATTCACACCTATCTGGATCTTAAATGTGGACTGATGGGTTACTGGTCTTTCTACTTTAATGTTAATGGTATCTAGTTTCGCAGGTCTTTGTGTATATCAGATGTTCAAAGTTGAACAATATACAATGGGAAAAACTTGTTGGTTGCTAGGGCTGCGAATTTGTTAGGCTTTGAACAATATGCAATGAAAAAACATGTTGGTTGCTACGTCTGCAAATTTGTTAGGTTTATATTGGTAAAATATAAACTGAGAAGTTAAAAAATCAATTTGATTATACATGTTTTCTCTTAACTTCACAGTTCTTGTAAGGCACCCAATTCAGTAATTCGTTTATTTTGACAATTCCGCAGGGGTCTGTGAATTTGTTGACAATTGAGATTGGACCTGCAAGATTGGATAAATAGCAATCGCCTGTATATGTTTTACTTATTCGCAAACATGCCTCATACAACTGAAGTTCCATTTAGTATACTGACACTTCAAACTCCTACTTATGCACAATAAGGATGTTTTTTTTTTTTTTTTTTGCCCCCTGTAATCCTTTAGCATCTCAAAACAGCTCCACTTGCCATAATCTAATCAGGCCAAGTTCTTCGAAGAGCCAAAAAGTTCAGAAATAAAACATGACAATGCTAAAAATTCTGGTGTTCCAAATGATATTCCCAAAGCAGGCTTCACAATATAGGCTACCTTTGAAGGGTTACCTCTAATTAAATGACTCCCCATACTATATATATTTCTAATTGAACAGTTTCCAATCATGTCAAAACACCATTTATACAATAGCCAATGAAAATAAAATTTCAGTGTACAACTTCGCAAACCTTTGTACCACTGCCTTCAGCATTGGACAATTTCTCATATTTCATAACCACATATGCCAATGGAATGCGAAAAAGTTAAAAAAAGTGGTGGTGCTACATAGAATGACAAACAGAAAGATAAAACTTCACTGGACTTTGCGAATTTGTTTATATGTGGAGCAAGTAAAAAGCAGACTAAAACAACTAAAAACACTATAAGTAAAGCACAAATCCTGTCAGTGCTCCAATGGTTCTTTGCACCTTGCCCTATTATGTCTCCCAACTTGGCCACACCTCCGACATGTGATCTTCCTGGATTTCACTCCAGTTGAAGGGATACGTTCAGTTCGCGGTCTTCCTGGTGGTCTCTTATTACACAATGGAGGAAGAAGAACATTGCCATCAGAACCAACAGTGACATCCTTCCATATGGTAGGTACAGATTGATGGATTTGGAGTATGTATTTTGAAAAGCATGGACAGAGTAGTAATGATCCACGTAGTCATTCAAATTTTTCCCCGCTCTCTTGAGAGCACAAAATGCATGAGCACATGGGAAACTATTAATCTGCCATTCTCCACAAGAACAACTCCGGGAAGCTATATTTACACTCACAGAAGGGTCGCACCGAACCTCATACAAATCATCACTTGACCTAGAAATAGCCCACGTTTTTGACACATTGAACAACCCCTTGAATTTCTTCTCCATGATAGGACATATCACACCTTTCCATTTCATTGATATTGATCTCCTCGCAGACAGCTGTTCCATTATTTTCAGCCTAATCTTATCAAAAAGCAAAGTAATAGGCAAACTCCGTTCCTTTTTTATCCAATTATTAAAGCACTCAACTAAATTTGAACTCAATTCACCATATCTCTTCCCTGGAAAATAAGCATGACACCAATGCTCATTATCTAATGTATCCAGAAAGGCAGAAACTTTTACTCCACCTTCTTTCTTGAGTTTGTTCATCAACTTTTCAAACTCTCTTACAGTTGGTGCATAAGCACACAAGTTGAACAAATTCAGTAGATACTTCTTCTTGCTATTGTCCAACCCGCCAAAACGTTTCTTCAAATTTTCTTTTAAATGAACCAGACAATGTGAATGTGGCGAAGAAGGGAAAATTTGTTTGACAGCTTGCAACAAACCATCATGCCGATCAGAAACAAAAACCAAAACCCTTCCATCTTCAAGGAAATCCTTCAACTGTTCCATAAACCAATGCCAGTTTTCATAGTTCTCTGAATCAACGACAGCAAGACAAAGCGGATACAAACCTACAATCAATCCAAAACGGCTAATAAAATTTAACTACTTGAGTAACAAATCCCCAACAGAAGTCAATCAAGAAATGCATATCCTACTACTTAGCAGAAGCAGTTTATCACTTAAATTTTCTGTAAACGGGGAAAAAGGGAAAGTGCAGAAACCTGTCCCCAATAATTGAGGAGGGGAAAAAGTATTGTTTATATAAAAATGGTAGTGAAATGTTACCTTGGTTACCATCTTTTGCACAAGCTGATAACAAGCATCCATTGTGTGTGCTCTTCAAAAAAGTGCCATCGACAAACAGAATAGGACGGCAAAAGGTAAAGCCATACTTGCAAGCGGCAAACCCGAGAAACATCCTCTTGAAATGGTCAGAATCATGACGCTCTAACACACACAAACTATCTGGATTTGAAGCTCTAAAAGCACCAACATACCACGACAATTCCTTAAACGACTCCATATAATCCCCATATACGTGTGCTCTAGCTTTTTTAACCGCCATCCAAGCTCGACGATAAGTGATCTCAACCCCATAATCTTTCTTCATATCCTTCATAACCTCGACTGGGCGTTTTGATTCATCAGATCGCATGTCTTCAGAAACCAATCTACTAACAAAACTAGAAGTACTACGAGAACTACTATATGACAATGAAGCATCCCCACAAGTGTGCTCACCAACAAACTGCTTTATAACAAAGTAACCACTAGGCATTTCTAACTTGGCCTTCACAATCCAATTACATTCCTTTGATGTATGCCTTTCCAAACAAACAGCCTTCACTGTTTGGGCATTATTTTTCGCGTAAACATATTTGAAACCATGGAACAACGAGTACATAGACAACGCATCACGAAAACCAACAGCCCCGTCAACAAAGACCTGACCAACTCCAACAATTGCAGTACACCAACCAGCTGACTTCAGAACCTTACTCTTATTATTATCACTAAATGATGGTGGCAAATCCACTTGAGTGCCAACGCAATCTAACAACACCAACTGATCACAACCTACATCACCACTACTGCTACAAACATCAACAACAGTAGACACCATACTTGTATCAACCAAATCTTTGACAACAACGTCAACAAACTCAGTCCTAGATGACAAGGTTAAAGCATATAAGACACACAAGTCCTCATCACACTCCAACAAACACTGCGGATGGCCAGCAACTGAGAAAGAAAGAGAGAATGAGCCTTCGGTCAAATCTTTCCACTTTGCACATAACTTCGTCATCAAAGATTGAAAACTCAAAGTCCGTTCTAACAAAACACCACAACTAACATCACCCCGTTTGCACAACAATACGACAGCATTTTCCATAGTCCCCGTAGACCTAAAACAAAACAAAAACACTTAGAAAACAGCCACCAACAAAAGATCAGTATGACTTCTTAAAGAAGTTGACTATTTGTATTACAATTTCATTATTTTCACAGACGTTCTTAATACAAATAGTCATCACAGGGTGGTCTGCGAAATTGTAATACAAATGTCTTGGACTTCTTTAAAAAGTCAAACAGAAAATGATATTCAATAGTCTCTCTAATTTGGCTAGATGAAGAACAAACGAGTTTATCTAGTTTGTCAAACTTCATTACGTTCAATAGTGTAAACAAAGAAATTCACTACTTTTGGATGTTTGAGTTGTTTTCGTTTAATATTAATGATTGCAGTGGAATTTTTTTTGCAAGCGCAAGTTGGAATAACCTTCTTTGGACACATGTTGTCTGACTTGCACAAACTCGCATACCTGTATGGCTGCGAAATTGTTAATCTGAATAAAAATAAGAGAATGTCGCAGACCTTTGGTATGGTGATTGTCCATACAAACGTCATTACTTTCACAACTTCAAACCCAAAGAAATTCAGTAGTTGTAATAATTCACATAATAAATCACAGCTTTCAACTACTGAACCAACAGAAATCCACTAGTTCCACCAACTCAAAACACCATCAATGAGTTTAACTAGAGTAAATATCAAGCTTCAAATTCAGTAGTTGTAATTCACGTACTAAATCACACCTTTCAACTACTAAAGCAAGAGAAATCCACTAGTTCCACAAACTCAAAGCATCGAACGTCATTACTTTAACTAAATCGATCAAGTAACTCAAGTGAAAAAGAGAGAGAGAGAGAGAGAGAGAGAAACGTTATCTCAGCAGAAATAAATCCAGTGAATCGAAAAAACAAAATCTACGAAAGTAAAAGAAATCGCGAGAATCGAATGAATCAAACAAACCTTCTGGATTGAAATCGATCCAACGGTCAAGCCAACTAGATAATCGAATGAATCGAATGAATCAAACCCTCGCGAGAATCGAATGAATCAAATAAACGAAATCACTGAAAAGAATGGAAAGCCCCAGCGATTAGCGGTGGAAGTCGTTTATATTTTTGAAGAGAATGAAAGAGATCAAACGCGCGAAAATAAAGGGAATAAGGGTAGAGCGGTAATTTCAACTCCAATTTATCCTTCCACGTAATTAAACAGATTCTCCATCCTTAATGGAAATTAGGAATCCAAAATCAGGACCGGCCGGTAATTTTCTCTAAGAGCATCTCTCCATTTCGCTTGATTCCCCGGGTAAAGCCCTAAAACCCTAGTCCCAACAACCTTGCTTCCCAACTCGTTAAGGCAAGCGAGCCACAGAAATCTCGCCCAAGCCAGCGAGGTACGGACCCCTCGCCCCAGAGTAGTCTTTTCACTTTGCCGAACTATCGGAGCTTTCGTCTGGAGGGAATTCATCTCGTCGGACCATTAATTACGAAATCGGCGGAACCAATTTCAGAGCTTTTCAGTAATTTCAGTTGGAGAGAAGATTTCACAGAAGAGGAATTTGTGGGGGTTTTCAGTTTGGGAGAAGAGGATTTGTGGTCCAGGTGTGTGTGTGTGTGTGTGTGAGAGAGAGAGAGAGAGAGGTGGGTTTCACTTCCATGTAGACACAGAAGTCGGTGCGAGAGTCAGAGAAGGCAGAATTGTGGTGGCGGTAAGTGTGGATCTGGTTTGGGAATTGTACGATTATATACATATGTATGATGTGTATATATGTTTATATATATAAAATAATGTTAATGGGGTTTGAATTGCCTAAAAAGGCTAGGTTGTTGGGTAGTGAAAAATTTAGGGGCTAGCTAAAGGAGATAAATTTACTTTTTCTAGTCAATTTGCTTAAAATTTTGTTGAGGTTATTGGAGATGTTCTAAGAAAGTTGAGGTACAAAATAGATACAGAAAATAATAAATGCATGAATGACACACAAAAATAAAGTTGGGTAGTATATAAAATAAAAGTGAGATTACCCTAATTAACAAATTATAGCTTGGATTTCAAAATTTTCCCAATCTTCATGCTTGTCTACCTGAGGAAAAAAAATAACGTCAAGGAAAAATTATGTTTGATTGCAAAAGATGCTTGACTTTGAACTCAAAAAATATAAATATGAGGGGTTTTTGGCTAAGTCTCCCTTAAAACAATGGAGAAGTAGGAAGATTTTGGCGATTCACAATGGGGTATCTAGAATATCTATGTCCCTCATTAATAGAGCTTATTCAGACTTTTCAGGAGTTTAAAGCAAAAATAAAAGATGGCACCCTTTTGTTGGACTATTATTATGGGGTAAAAAAGTATGAGGAGCCCTTAAAATTCAAGATTTTTTAGAAATTTAAAGCGGCCGCAACTCAAATTTTAGTTCAGTGTCTGCTCGGCTCAATAACAACAACAAAAAGACTTCGAGTTTGGTCTCATGTCATTGGCTTTGAAAAAGATGAAATGTTGACCATCGGCACCGGCACATGATTCACATGAATTTGGGAGAGCTAGGGTTTGCTCTCTGAGTAATTGTGTACACTTTGCATGAGAAAAGCCATGGACACTTTTGTCATTGCGCTGAAGGGACTCTGGATTGAATTGGTAATACAGCCTCCCCTTAGGTCCTGACTCACAATAATCAAAAGGGTGGAAGAGGACAACTAACGTAGCATCTTCTCAGAATAACATCATTGCAAGATATGGTCGCCCGAGCGACATGACATCATTACGGATAATGCCACCAATCTGAATAACAACATGATGAGGAATCTCTGTAAGACCTTCCAGATTCGTTGGGCGTGACCATAGGAGTTTCCTATCCGCCAATGAAATGTCTTATTCGAGCCATAGCTACCGTCCTGGAGGACGGGCTGTCACCACGGCACCATTATAGTGCATAGCTGGTGAAAAGTCCCCCCTTTGGTCCACAGACAGGTTTTGAGCACCTGCCGAGACTCGAACCTCCGTCTGCGTTAAGAGGAGTAGTGGCCCTCACCAACTGGGCTACCATCTCCGTGGTCTGACTCACAATTCGATGGGCTTGTTATGCCCATACTACCATTACACAAATTTCTTTGTGTGTATGATATCAAAAAAGTCACTTTAGTGGTAAGTATTCCACATTCAGTGATAAGTATTACACATCTGGAATACTTACCACCCAACGAGAAATACTTACCGTTCCTTATGAAAATACTTATAACTCAATGTAAAATACTTATCACTAAAATGACTTTACAGGAACAAACCAATAAATGACTTGTGTACCATAAAAAAATTCCATACTAAAGTGAAAGCAAATAAGGGATTAGGGGTCCACATCATTAGTAGTTCAAATGTTGAATCCCGTGGCTGAAGCGGGCTGTAAAATAAGGCGTTAGTGTGTCCGCAATTCGGACCGTTCAAGCAGTGATCCAACAGTTCAGATTTATTCTCTTTTTCTTCTCTTACCTCACCACCCTCTCTTTTCTTTTTCTCATTTTAAAATCCGAACCTTCCAAAATATGTTTGAATGGTCCAGATCCCGAACAGGTACACCGGAACCCAAAATTTTCGACCACTTTAAAGTCCATGCTCATCTTTCAAATAAAGGGAAATGGAAACTAGCCGTTGCAAGAAAGACAAAAAAAAAAAACATGTACGCCGTGAATGTAACGTTCAAAAAAGTGGGTGGAATTCCGAAGACAGATACCCCTTTTATAACGTTATTCCAAATCAATTCAAACCCCCTCACACTTTCTCCCTTCTACGTTTCTTTCTCTCAACGGGAAGAAGAGATCCAACGCACCTCTCTGTTCTTCTCTAAACACATCTCTCTCTTTCTCTGAATTATAGTCACTGTTAAATCTGCAGAGGGGGAGAGAAACACGAAAACCATGACTACAATCAACAGGCAAGACAGCAACACGCCCGTGACCGCTCCCCCGATCGCTTCCTCCAAGCAACCACTCCCCACGGCGAAGACCGTCGATACACAGTCCGTTCGCAAGAGGTATAACGTGTATATATACGTACACCCACATATCCAAATATAGGTCCTGCGGGTGTTTATTCGGTGTACTTATTTGGGTTATTGGAAGTTTTGTTTTTTCGATCTGGGTTGTATGTTGGATTGGCCTTTCTTTTTATTATCTATCTTGATTTGTTTTGCCGTGTGTTAGATTATTTGCTTCTTACATGGTCCAGTTGATCCTGCAATTAATGGGTTTTCCTTAATATACTACTCCTAGAATTCGTTCGGTTTCTTTCTCCTTACTTCCGATTCTCGAGTCGGGTTTTTGTGTTTGCTTCTTGATTTGGGTTTCCTTCTATCTTGATTGGGGTCGCCTTGTGTTTTATGCATTTGTATCTAGAACCATCCGATTCACAAGTACCATACAATTATACAAACTAATGAGGGGCTCACGTGGTGTCCGAAATTGGGTACATAAATCTGTGCATGCAAACTGGCCCGGACATTCGGTTACTCAAAAAAATAAAACTTTCTTATTATTAGTACGTTACCTAAAGTACAACATTTTTTTTAATCGTAGTTTTCCATTGCGAGTAATTTATTAATCATCTTTCTTTTGTTTTTTGACTTCATTAAACAGGTTGCAATCCGAACTGATGGCACTCATGGTGAGCACTGAGCACACCACATACTATGTAGATTTGAATCATTTTGAGCATAGAGACATAGAACCAATAATGTTCTCTAAAAATCTTTTCTCTTTGTTTGTGAATTGTAAAGATGAGTGGTGATTCTGGGATATCTGCATTCCCTGAGGAAGACAACCTATTCAACTGGAAAGGGACCATCTCTGGTAGCAAAGACACAGTCTTTGAAGGGACAGAGTACAAGCTATCCCTATCTTTTCCCAATGATTACCCATTCAAGGCCCCGAAGGTCAAGTTCGAGACTTCCTGCTTCCACCCCAATGTGGATGTTTTTGGAAACATATGCCTCGACATTCTTCAGGTGACTATATCAACAAGACTATCTTGGTGTGCATCTTAGATCTTATTTAGGCTTCAATTTTGCCGGTCACACGACAAACTAGCATACAACTTTCACATTTTTTTTGGCTACTAAGAGTACCCATTTGAGTATTGTTGTTGGTTTTCTGATATTCTTTTTATCTGATCTTTTAGGATAAGTGGTCATCGGCGTACGATGTGAGGACCATACTGATTTCTATCCAGAGTCTGCTTGGAGGTAATTTAGAAATTCAACTGAGCTAGTTTAGAGAATATCCATTTATTGATTTTTGCGATATACTTTGATCTCACTTATTACTTTTCTTTTTGCCCATGTTGAACATCCAGAACCAAACACAGCCTCACCTCTAAACACTCAAGCAGCGTCGCTTTGGGGCAACCATGAAGGTTAGAAATTGTTGTTATTTGGGAGTTTTTCTTCCTGTCCACTTTCTTTCTCCTCTGAACTGAATTTATATTTCTTGGGTATTTTGCAGAATACAGGAAGATGGTGGAGAAGTTATACAAGCCTGTTGCCTAGCTCTAGAGATGTTAAAGGGGCTTGGAAGTTAGGCACTCAATTTCCTTCTTTCTTCTGTGAGGAAAGAAAGGTTCAACCGAGATTGTTTCACATGTTCCATTAATGTTCTTGAATTTTTCTTGTCACAGAAAAGAGAGTTTGAAACAATTCATGTGTTGATTTGTTTGGGTTTTTTTTCAAACGGAGGAAAAGGTTAGATGGCTGATTTTGTGTGTTTTTATCCATCGTTGTGCTTAAATGGGACTGCTAATTTAGTTCTGACAAGTTGTCAGAAAGCAAAATCCTTGAATCTGTAGTATTGATTGGAGTGGATTGGATTGGATTTTAGCGAATGAAACTCAATTAGCAATTATTGTCCAAAACTCGGTGGAAAAGCTCGAGAGTGACCATTTCATAAAAAGCTTATTTCAAAAGACAAACAAAGAAAGTATACGCCAGAGAGCACACTCATTGAGCTTGAAGCTAATGCATCAATCAAATATGGCAACTCTCAAAGCACAAATGTTTGAAAATCCAAGGGCGCCAAACGTGGCCCCTTTTTGCAGAGCTGTCATCTTGCCCTCTTCCTGAGATCGAGTGGTTTGCCAAACGGGACAGGGAGGGGGAGTGGTTGGCTGATACCGTGTTGGTGGCTTTGGATTGGATTGATAGACCTGTGTGTGACTTGTCTCGCTCAAAGTCCAACCTCTGCGTGTGTGTTAACCCTGCAGGAGTAAACTGGCCCTTTTTTAGCCCCGCTAAAGCAGCCATTGTGAAAGATACAGAGCCTGGTGAGTAGTTTGAACCATTCAGGTTGCCCCATCGTCCCTCTTGTCGATCTTGACCTCAGTTGTTTGAGGTTCATGTTTACTATTTGAAATGTGCCTCGATTAGTTTGCATCCTCTGGTGCGTCGATTGTGCCACCAACAAACTCAGGCATGTTCTGTAATTGTCTCCTGTGAGAGGCACATAGACATAAACGGATCATTATTTGATCCTTGATCTTCAGTGTTTAGAACTTCTTTGTCCACATTATTTGCCCTTTTTGTCGAGAGACAAATCTTTCACTACTCCAATACCATGTTAAGAAAATAACAAGAAAGAAATATGGAATTGGTTAAAGGTTTTCTCTTCGTTTATTGAGATGATCCACATACTGGACACCGACACTCTTCGGACACGTGTTCAACACTCATTTCCAGGCGTCCTAGTTTTTTATCAATGTTTTCCATTTGGACACTCTAGGACACTTTAAAATGCTCCGGACACTCTCAGACACTTGGAAAACAAGTCGGGGTTGATAAAAGAAATAGTAGGATCTAATTAAAACTTAGGGAAGTCATATTTTTTTGGGTGATGGATGATGGATTATTTGGTTAAAAAGGCACACAAACGATCAAATGCTTTTAGTTGAAATACTTTTATGAATGATATGATGATGGTTATAATGTAACGTATATGTGGTGTTGCATATTTACAATTAGAAACAATTAACCTTAATTGTTTTACTTTTTCTTCATGTGATGATATACATATATGCTTTTTAGAATGTGTCCCCTAACGTGTCGTGACCTCCATTTTTTAAAAATCGGCGCGTCGGAGTGTCGGTGTCGTGTCACGTGTCCATGTCGGTGCTACATAGGGCACAACTAATAAATTCAAAATCTACGATAGAAACTCTAGGAATGATTTGCAGATACGAAAGATTGATTCAGGCTTGATTTTTTATTTTTAATTTTTTATTATCGGAATTTAGGCTTGATTGGAAATCTCCAAAATTGACGAAGCTTGATGTAGTAATCTTAAATATTTTCCGTGTCAATACTAGTTCTTCTATCTTATTTCCCCGTGTCCGGGTGAAATGGAAAAGTAAGCAAAAACAAGTTGTCGCTCTTTCAATTTTTACGGTTGTAGCCTAAGTTTGTTTCGTTTGCAGTGAGATTTAAGCCTCACTGCTATTGTTTTCAATTTTTGTCGAATCCAAATTCTTCAAGCCACGAGATTACAATTGTAACTGTTGAGAGTACTTATCATCTACTATTAGGAAAAGCACCAAATTCTCAGATTGTGGAAACAATGACTGCAACGATTTGGTAAGTTCTTGGATCCACAAGCCTACAAATGGTTGAAGTCCATGCAAATATTTATATGCTGATACTGCCAGACAGATGTGGCTAGCTAGACCTGAGTGATCGTTTCACACAGACAAATGCGCCAAAAATCTATCAACTCAAACAGTGCATCGCAACTCTGAAACAAGAAGATGCTTTTGTTTCTACTTGTTTCACAAAGATAAAGGCGTTAAGGGATGAGCTGAACGCGCTTATGATGGTGAAACCATGTAGTACATGTGGCCATGAAAAGCCAAGCGCAATTCAACGACGACAGCATCGTGCAATGGAGTTTGTTCGAGGGCTCTGCAAGCGATATTCAACCATTCCGCAGATCAGGGATTGAAACAATTACTTGCTGAGAATCTTTTCATCAAAGACATTGGCAGTTGAAATATCTCCTTGGTACTGAGGTTACAATCATCACCTAGGTATCTTGTGTCAAGACAAGTACACATTGGACTTTCTTAAAGATGCAGGATACTTGGTGCTAAGCCCTCTACTTGTTCCATGTAACACCACCTTCATTTGGCTTCTACTGATGGTAAATCTTCATCTGACCCTTCTGCATGTCATCTACTCGTAGATCGTCTATACCTCACGGTTACTCGACGCGATAATGCTTATTCTGCATACATTCTAAGCCAGGTTTTGCACGACCCTCGTAGTACTGCTCAAATGGTTGTTGCCATTTATGTGCCGGTATCTCAAAGGTACACCTGGGAAAGCCATATTGCTCTTTTCATCTACTTCACTCACCTTGAGTGGTTTGTGTGATTCTGATTGGATAGGTTGCCTTACGACACGTCGTACTACGATTGGTGTTTGCATTCCACTAGGTTCTAACCCTTATTTCATGGGAAGCGAAGAAGCTAACTATTGGGTCTCCCTCCTCTGCTGAAACAGAGTATCATGCTATGGCAACGCTCACGTTCGAACTTCGATGGTTGACATACCTTTTGAGTGATCTCGGTATCCCTCCCTCATCACCATAAATTCTCTAATGTGATAACCAAGCAACAATTCAAAGTGCTAAGAATCATTTGTCTCATGAGTACTATACAAAACCATAAAACTTCATTGTCATTTCGTCACGAGAAAACCCAATCCAAGTTGATTTCTCCCTATTATATCTGGTCATTGGATCAAATTGCTGACATTTTTACTAAACCTTTGGGTAAGTATATATCCTTTCACCCTCACCAAGCTGAGCGCACTTACACGCAGCTAATTTCCATGGTCAATTCTGGAGATTTCCAATCAAGCCAAAACGAATCTCCGAATATCAGCAGCTTAAAATTAATCGTCGATATAGTTCAAATGACCCCGTTTGTTTTGGGATTTGGACTCTCTCTGTGCACAGTTCCCAATAAATTTTCTCTCAATCATTACTCTCATTTCTCTCTCTACTCATTACCCAAAATCCAAAAACCAAATCCTATAACGAACATGGACATGGCCCTAGAGTTTGTTTATCCTAGATTTGGATTTTACTTGCCGTGGTTGTGAAATTTTTAGCTGTATAGAAGTCGATATATGGTTTTTCTTTTTTTTTTAAACTTAGGTCAATATATTGTTACATGACACACAAACACATGAGGATCAATGCAGGGTTCTCTCACTATACATGAGGGGAGAGAGATACCCTTTCACCACATGTTTTCTTCTACAGTATATGTTATTTTCTTACTCCAATAGAAAAGGCTAAAATAGCTTTCATTGCAAAAGATTGGTCATGTCTCGTCTCTAGAAGTCCCTTACAAACTGCATCATGGAGCTTGTATTCCAAGTGCATAATGGAGTCGGCATTGTAAAGTAAAAGACATAACCAAAAAACACTCTCAAAATAACAACACAACAGTTCAACAAATGAATTAAATCTTCATAAATAAGAGAGGAAACTTGTTAAACAAACAAGAACAACCTTTCCATACATCACACATGTACACAACCCTTTCCTTTCTTATATATATAACTATAATCGAAAACAAATTCTACAATTTACAGGAGCTATACATATATAATTATAAATATATGTATCTATAGCAACTGTGCGGTATCCACATTGGGAGACGAATAAGCTGCCGCCAGGAGGGCCGCTCCAATGCCCGATCCATCTTCTGTATCTCTAAGAATGACATGGGGTGAAATTTCTTCCCCTAAGATTTCAGTCACGGCTTCATTCAAGTATTCTCTGAACATGGAGTAATTAGTGTACAATCCGCCCTCAACCGCCACAACCGTTCTTCGTACCTTGCTAAGGCCTTTTGTTCTTCCGCTCGTGACGCCACCACTTCCGTCCCGTCCGATCTTTTTCAAGATGCCCACAATGCCAGCAGCTGCCAATCGCGCAGCCCTGCGGGTCACCACATCGCATACCTTTACAATGAGCTTCCGAACTTTTAGAGGGACATCAGGGATCTGAAATTTAAAGGGTAAAAGAACACCGAATAGAAAATATAAGAAAATCGAGCAATTCAATATTAGCAGCCAAATTCGGAAGTCATGCAAACTGATATACCTCAAGATCGTCATTCAAAATTCTGGCTACTTTCCTCAAGTCGGGGGAGTCATCCTCATGCATAGCAGCCATCAATGGAGTCCTGACATTTTAGAGGGGTCAGTGGTATGGAGTTTGTACTAAAGCAGGGCATTAAGTTCAGCGGGCCTTTGCCAGGGCACCCTTAGCTGATTGCAGGGCATTAAGTTCATGCAAAAGAAGTTGATACTGACAGTGCATATCAAGTTGTTCTTTTTCCTTTCCTACTCTAGATCGAGAGATATGTCATGTTGTCCGAAATCTAGTGGGTGTTGTTCATGATCCATAAACTAATAGTCAATCGGCTTTATTTCATCATGTTTCCCCTTACAACTCTCTTAATTCCTCAACAATCACAACCATAACATGGTGATTACCATCTGTATTCATTCCAAGAGCCCTTCCACATCCAGAACCTCGATGGAAAGGAGACAGAAACCTTCAAGCAGATGAAATAAACCTGAACTTATTCTTCCCAAGATTAAGTAGAGCTCAGTTAAGAGTTTTGTTTTCGATTCTCTCTCCGGTTGAAGCACACGGGCAAAATGATCTGCACGTATATACTAGAAGTGATCATGAAAACCGTGACTACCTTCTGCTCCGAAACTTAAAGCCATCCACGTATCTACTGACATTATCCGTGCAGACCACAACTTCAAAGTAAAAATATAAACTATTATTTTTTGAAAATTTTTCTGCTCAATTTAATCTAACATTCAAACATGGAAAATAATGGATTCACTAGGTTTCCCCAGACTTAGGCAATCTCTTTTTACATATATGCTTCCACATATTCGCGTCGACACATGACTTCCTTAACTGGAAAGCCATGAATCAAGCATCCATATTCACCTCATCTTTTTGCCAGATACATGATTAATTCCATTTATCAAAGCTTTGAAATATTCTTCCAACCATAAATACTTTTGTTTTCCCCTGTTAGACCAGAGTTACTAATAAAAATCACTTATTCATAATTAATCAAAATAACTTTGATATTCCATGGAAAGTTGCGCCTAGATTTGTCATTGTGCCAGGTTAAACCAATAGAAAGAAAATCATCTATGACATTACAGAAGTCCAAATGAGAAAACATTATTCAGCTTTTAGAATCCTAGAAATAGCAAGACAATCACCACTATAAACAGGAAAAAAGAAAACATAGCTAGAAATCTACATGAAAGTAATAGTTTTCTTGGTAGTGTTTGGTTGAGAGTTTAGTTTTGATAGTGGGTGGAGAGAGAAATAGGGTAATGATTGAAGATATGGGTAATGATTGAAGAGAGATAGAGAGAGATGAAAAAGTAATAATTGGAAAAATAGGGTAATGATTAGAAAAAGAGGTAGGGTAATGATTGAAACTAAACTAAAACTAAAACTAAAATTGTTAACCGAACAAAGGGCTTATCATTTCAAATTCCAGTGACATCAGTTTTCGTAGACGCACTTGCTAGATGTCCTAATAACAGCCAACTGCTCAGGAGGACCCCTTGAGGCACTTGCTAATGTTTGAAGAAGGAAATTGATTTCATCAAGCCCCAACCACATATATTACATAATTTCAAATTGTTCAGGTTAAGCTTCACTTAGAGTGTGCTGGACAGAGTAACTCGACGGGCTAAACAACAGAGAGGGCACCCAGTAAGGAAAGGTGTACCAAATACCAATTGCATGTCTATGAATTAAAGACAAACAAAATTAGTTAAGATTGCAAGTTACACACCTTAAAAAAAGATAACTAATTTAGGGTGGAAACTAAGTAAGGCTTTGATTTTCATGTGCCTCTCGCTCGCACACATGTGCACGCGCGCGCGCGGGAGAGAGAGAGAGAGAGGTATTACCTTAAACTGAAAGGTGCTGATAGTTTTGAAGATATTGATCCCAAACTATCCGACTCCTCCGACATCCTAAGAATTACTCTTCTCACAATCTCACCAAGATACATTCCTGATACCATTTTCTCAAAACCCTGCATCAAGATCCTTACAGTTGCATTACTCACAAGATTGATGGATGAAAGAGGGAGAAAGAAAAAGACGTTACCAGCAACTGAGCCTTACTTGGTCATTAGGGTTTGGGCTATTGGCATCTAAGTCAACATCGTAGGATGTTCTTGGCAAATGAGATGACCAGAAATTCCCCCATTCCATGTTAACTACCTAATTAAGAAAATTTAAAACACAAGTACAAACAGTTATCTTTCTGCCAAATTTCAGCATCAGCCACATAAGATATGGCACTGAAAAACCGAAGAAAAGATACCATGCATCCTGATGTAGTAAGCAAGCCTTGACATTTAATGATAGCATCTGCCCGTTCCAAATAGCATGCATTTGTACCAGTCCCAATTATCACTGCAGCAACTGTGTCTTCGTCATGATAATGTGCAAGTGCCAATGTCCCGACAGTATCATTTACCTAAACACAAAATTAGACCAAAATTCCTAGTAAATGTCACAAGTAACAGACTCACATAAGCACATTTTAAAGCATATATGCATGTTTATTACCCATACGACACACAAATATTGGGACCATGTAATTCCAATTCATGCAAGATGAGACCATATGAACTTGTAGTATATGAGTTAAGGACTAGGCATAACTAACACAGAGTTGAAGGAATAAAAACCCTGTATCCAAATAAAATCATAACTTCATTGTAAACATAGTACAATCACAATAGAAAGAGGGACAAAAATGGTCTTTGAGAAGTGAAGGACAAACCAACATTTCATGGTCTAAATGATAGAAGTGTGCAAAAGGATTATGGCTTGAGGAAAAATGGAACTCAAGTGAGTATTCTCAGTGTTCTCAAGAAATGCAAATAAAAATCTCCATCCAAAAGGTACTTAGCAACCTCCTGAGCTCTTGAAAAAGGAAGGTGACTTTCAAAACCAAAAGGAAAAATGCTCTTGTAAGATATAGCTAGTGAAACAAAAGCATGCCAGGTTGGTAAGAGTTGGATGAAAGCCAAAAGCAAACTTAAAAAAATGATACGTACTAAAAGAAACAAACATATTGAGGACTATTGACGACATAGTGTGTTTTCCTCAAATTCCGTCGCAATCTTTCATCCTGGACTCCAGGTCAGCAGTCATAGATTAGTATCATATACCAAACTGCTTCAAACCATGCATGCAGCCGTGCAGTCAAAGCTAACAGCGCATATACAGCCTATTTCACAGATGGATGACATGCATTTCCCATATTTTTCACTTCTGAATGAACATTTTAAAACTATGAATACCAAATAATACAAAAAAGAACAAAAACAATAATATCTGCAAAAAAAAAAAAAAACCTGAAGCTACATAATAAGCGATGAAGTAGTGGTTCCATCAATAATTATTAAGCTCAACATCATAGATGCAGTTGGAACTTGGAACAACTCAGTAATAGGAAATCTACCCCTCTTCCAACAGGTAATAATAGCAAACATACACACACCAAACATATTAGTAGACAACTAAATTACCAGCCAATCTACAAACAGCAAGAATGTGAATGCAGTAACACCATTTGAGCATTTTAGCAGGAGTTTTAACTTCTAAGACTTTCAGGGGAATATCTGCAAGGTGTCCCTCCAGGCAGGGAAAGACACTCATATGCATAGGGCTACGAAAACATTTATTTCACACTCAGCAAAAGGACATTCAGACCGCAAAACAACTTTAAAGGAAATTGAAAAGCACTTACAAAAGCTGCTACTCGCATATTTAGGCCTATCTTAGACATTGCTTGCTGTAAAGGTTCAGAAACATCTTTTCCTACCTGAAAAGAGAACAATTTTTGGGCCATATTAGCTCCAGCCTCCACACAAACTAATCTCTTGAATAAACAATTAAAACAATCCCATATTTTTCTGCAATGGTCCATCTCTCAGAGAAAAGTAAATTTTATGATTACTAACACCACAATGTGAACAGATTAACTGAGGTTGTGTATACAGTACAGCTACAACCCAGTCCCACCTGTTGGGCTCAATTAGTTTGAGTGCTACCCATAGAACAAATATCGCTCAACCAGAGATGTAAATTCTTGTTTTGCCAACCGAAGAGGAAAGCTTCCTACATAAATTGCAGCCTACAACAATTAAATATGAGCACATCTTATTGGATCATTATTCAACTAACCATGTCTTCTATGGCAAAACCTTTGGTCCATTTGATCAGAATGCCTGACAAGATAGACATTTGCTTCACAGGAAACGAAAATGTAAACCCGAGTTCCATTCTTTTGACTGCTGATAGTTCAGAAAATCCTTCTTCCCTTTCCACAAACTGCTTTAGCGATGAAGCAATAAAATCAAAGAGATCCTGCAGGAAAAAATGGCAGCTCCAGTTATATTACTTCCATCAAAAGATCAAAACTCGAAAAAATGTGCTCAGGGGTAAGAGAACAATGGGTTACAAACTCAATCACCTCGCTTGTGCTTGTCATTAAATGTGGAGGAATAGCTTGTCGATCCACATCATGTCTAAGGATAGCAGACCTATCACTACTATTACCCCCGAGCTGAACACGCAAGACCCTGAAATTAGTACCTCCAAGATCCAGCGCATAATAGGTGCCCTTCTCACTCCTAAAGGAGATTCAGCAATAACCAAAGGTAATTATAACTAAAAGAAAATGTGGGTGGGTGGGGGGAGGGGGGGTTGGTTTTTATGAACACCAAAGTAAATCATTTCTTGGCAACCAGCAGTGGAGTCAAAGACAGTCCATGTCAAGTATAAAACAACAAAAGAGTCTCGTATCTCAGCTGTTAACAAGAAGAAAATAAATGATGACACTCCAGAACTCAAATCATTTTACTTTCTTGCAATGTCACTGCCCATCCGCGGTTATCTCAGTGTGATGAGATCCGTAATTGCTAACAACAGACAAACCATTGTGCATTCTGCGGAGAAACCAAATCTCAGCTATAATTCCTTAAGTTTGGCAACGAGAATCTTTCTTGATGCCAGAAGCATTTGTAAACTACTTTTTAGACGCATGAAAATTACACTACAAAATAAAACAATATGCACATCTACCAGAAGATATTTACAGGAAGACGAAAAAAAAAGAGAATGACATATCAAGGGTCAATTATTCCAGATATGATTCTTATCATTATAATTTATAAACATGTTATATAACAACACCTATAAAAGGTTACCAGCCGATACCATTTCGAGAGGCCCAGGCTTAGGATTCCCAGCTTTACAGTTTCAAACGAGAATATAAGGTAAATGGGAAAGAGAAACACTACAAATTCTATTTGCCAGATGCTTAAAGTTTCCCACAAACGTTCCCCAATAAATCCTCGAAAAGAATGCTCCATCACCAGACAGAATATCAAAAAAAACAGGGCAGACAACTACTTTCAAAATCATAAAATGAGAAAACAAACTGTGAGTGAGCTATTAATCTCTCAATCAGTGGGAAAAAAAAAACCCTTTTATACGAGTATCACAAAAAAAGAAGAAACCACGATATTAACAATTCTGCCCCTAAAACAGTGGCACAACCCAAAGAGGAATCCAAAGCACTAACCAATCAAAACTATCAAACTTGGACAGCCAAGATAGATGAGGACACAGAAAGTAAGCACTCCCAAAAATCAGAAAAAAAAAAAAGAAAAAGAAAAAAGATTCTAATACGAATATACACAAAAAATAACAAATTGGCAGAAAACAAACAAATGAGCTGATCCAATGGTACTCGTACAAGATTAAAAAAAGAAAAAAGAAAAAAGCATCTCTCCAGTCTCCACGCCTGACTCAACTGCGACCTAAATTTAATCAGAGTCGGTAAAACCCATAAAATCAATCAACTCCTCAATGGGTTTTACCCAAATTTTCCAAAAGAGAGACATTTTATTCTTTTTTATAATCAGGTGTCCAAACGAGCTTAGGCACTGCCCTCCAATTGAAGCCGGAGCAAGCTCAAGAGACACTTTCGTCAATCAAATTCTAGAACCTCCCTATGTAATTTTCAAATGTACCACAAACCACTTAACAAAGTTTTTACCTAACTTTTACCCGAAAACTAGAGCTTACACAGTGGGTTTTTTCACGCCAGATGAAATTTTCACTCAAATTAACTAAAAATTTGTCTAAAAAATCCGTAAATTGAATCAGAGAAACACAGGAGAGTGCACGATATAGATATACATACAGGAGGTGTACGTAATATGTGACTATATATTTATTATACCCATTGGGGAGAGCGTCGACGAAGGTGAGGAGCATCTTGAGCTTGCTCCCGCCCTCGGAGGCCAGACCGGCGTGCATCTCCACCGCCATGGCGTCCACCACCTGCCTCAGCCGCCCCACGTGCGTCGCGCACGCCTCCTCAAACTCCTCAAGCACCGCCACCACCCTCCTCCACCGCCTCCGCCGCCTCACCCTCCTCCCCACCATCACCGCCGCCACCGCGCACGTCGCCACCGCCACCCCCACCGCCACTCCCAACCCTACCTTCCCCATCCTCCAAACCCTCCCCCTCACGCCATCGATAAAACGACGGCGTTTTCAACTAATCGGGAAAAAAACTGTTGGTACTCGTCGGTCGATTTTGTCCCTCCGGCGGAGAAAAGTTAGAGAGAGAGAGAGGGAGGGGGGGGAGGAGAGAGAGGGAGTTGGGGGGCGGTCTTCGTTTCGGCACTAAAGTAGTGTTGGAAAGCGAACCATGGATACTTATAATGAGGGTGGAAAGACGGATTTGCCCTCAAGCTAATGTGGGAATGCCGGATTTGTGGACTTTATGTGGGGGGGTTTGATTGATTATTGTTAAATTCCATTTTACTGCCCGTTTAAAGATTGAGGATTATGGAAATCTGTAATTAATGATTTTGTCTTTGTGAGGTGGGGCCCCACGGGGGGGCAGTATTTGAATCTTCAAAGGGACAATTCTATTCCCACCCACATTTTTTCTCACCTCCCTCCCCCTCCTTATCAAACTAGTTGTAGGTCTTTTATCTCTATGGTTTTGGCCATTTTGCGTATGACCTTCCTGTATTTCACTCATAACCATTTCACCCACGTATGGTTTTGCGTGGTTAAACTAGTGTTTTCATAGTGATTTTGGGGGAGAAGATGAACCAATGGTATTATTGTCTTTTTAACATACTTCTCTTGGAGGCAAGTGCAGTTTTTCATGCCATAAATGCATTAGGAGCACGTTAGGCACACGCACAGTTATTTTGGACGGAATCTGTAACGGTTGCATTTTACTCCAAAATCATAGGTGGGTGCATGGGCGAAGGCACTAAGGGACAAGTGGGGTCACTCACTTTGATTTTTCACGATAACATTTGATAGTTTGCAACCAAATTTTTCTATTTTGACCCCACAAAAAATCTCTAAATTGTCCAACTTGTTTTAAATGCATAGAAATCCCAATCGTTTTCTCCTTTTCGAGAGTTGATAGTGCTAGTATTGAGACTATCATGCATTCTTTTTCAAACATAACAAGTCTTTTGGGGCCAACTATGAGACAAAAATCAATTATTAGCCCATTTTTGATCTTATAATTAGCCTCTTAATTTAGTTATTTTTGAACTTGTATATAGAAAATATATATTGCATATGAATCTGATTTTTTATTCCACTAACCAAAATTCCTGGCTCCACCCTTGGGCGGTGAAGTGGTTACAAGTAAAACACAAAGAGGTCATTTGCAAAATGGCCAAACCCCGTGGAGGTAATCTTTTGCCCAAAAAATAAAAATTGTACCCATTTTCACAGTCAATAAATCCCAAAACTGTTTCCGGTGGAACTCAAACTCAAGTCACCACCGAAGAGAGAGAAATGAGAACCAACTTGACAAGCTTGTTTCAAACTCTAATCCATATTCAAGGAGTTTGATTTTAGCATTAAACTCAGCACGTTTTATGGCCACATGATTTGTTTTTTTAACAACCATATGGCCATGTGGTTGACCTTATCGAATTTGTGTTCCTTTTTCCATTTTTCCTGGCATACTCTTATTCCTCGTTTGATTCGCAGACTAAAAATGATGGGACTAACAGTCCAAGGATTAATAGTCCCTGGATTATTTGTCCTGGATTAATTTCATCTCTAATTTCACCAAATCCCATGTTTGATTCGCGTGGGATTAATTATGGGATAAGGAATATTTTTTTTTTAAATTCAAAAACATTTTTCAAAAAAAGAAACTTTTGAAAAGGAAACATTTTAAAACAAATAATTTTGTGAAATATTTTTATTATAAAACAATTTGGGAAAAGTTTTTTTTTGAACTATTTTTTAAAAAAAAAATTCTTAAAAAAGTTGAAAATCAATTTTCTGAAAGAAAAAAAAACTAGTTTTTGAAACTTTTTTTGAAGAAAAAGGTTTTTTGAAAACATTTTTCAAACAAAATAGTTTTTGAAATCATTTTTGAGAAAAGAAAGTTTTAAAAAACATTTTTCGTATTTTTTTAACAAAAATAATTTCTGAAAACATTTTTGAAAAACATGAAAGTTTTGAAAATAGTTTTTTTTATAAGTTTTTGTAAAATAAGAAAGTTTTGAAAATATATATTTTTAAAAAAAAGTTTTTCAAAACAATTTCTGAAATTAATATTTTTTTAACAAAAATTTTCTAAAATTAATATTAAAGAAAATAATTCTGAAAATGCTTTTTGAAATCAATCTCAATATCATCGAAATATTTTTGAAAACAATTCCTTATTTGTTAATCTTTCGTAATCCCGCCTCCCCCCTATGATTATTTAGAGCATCTCCAATCCTTAACTTCAAATTGGATATGTCAATTTTTGTTTGAAGGCTGACGTGGCATTTTGACATTTCTAATTTGACATCAAAACCTCCTCTCCAACCCTTATGTCAAATTCCATTTATCTGACATCAAATTATCCCTCTCCAACCCTTATGTCAAAATACAAATAGTCATTTTTTGAAATTTGGCAGGCAAGGTGTAGGTAGTCAAAGTTGGCATGCTTCCTCTCCCCTTCATCCATGTCAACAACCACGTAGGATTTGGCCTAACAGAAGGCCTCTGGGTTGGAAAGTGAATTGATGTCAAAAGTTACCGTTGCAATACTCAAGTCATGTTTGACATCTCCCATTGGAGATGCTCTTAGTACCCCCCATATAGGGATGAATTTAATCCTGAGATTAGTTATCCCGACAATCATTTCGGGAACCAAACGTGGGATAACTCAGAATTAGGTACATTTAGTCCTATCCCAGACAGTTAATCCGTGAATCAAACGAGGCCTTACTCTCTCAAGTAGCCCTCAACGCACCAAAAAAATTGTATTGATGGGGGCGCCCTCCAGCACATGCAACTTTGTAGCTTAAACAAATTATATCTTCTTTTTCTCTTCTTTTTTTTTTTAAGAAATTATTCCAATTGTATTTTCTTTTTCGTTCTAAAAGAATCATCTTCAACCCAAGATAGAGGAATTATTGATAGATTTAAGATTATAAAGAGAGAAATAAGAACAAAGGTAAATAGGAGGTTGGCTTGACTTCAATTTTGTTATGATCAAATAATAATTGTAACTCCTTAAACAAGTGTTATTTAAGAGGCAAAAACTCAGTGAATGAGAGCTTGCTTGTAACGGCCACAAAGGTGCCTTAACACCTTTTCTATCACATTTTTAGGTGATACTCATACATTTTAGTCTTGATTCCACATGAACGTGTGATAGAGAATGGTATTGATACATCAGGTAACGAACCCTAAAAACACTTAAATAATTTTTTCTTGTTTTAAAGTGTTATACTATAATATTACAGATGTATATAAAAAAACAAAAAACAAAATTTAATAGGGGGCTTGCCCCCACTAGCCTTAAGTTATCTTTGCCACTGTCTCAACGTTGATTCATCACCACTGAGAATCAATCTCACCGTTGAATTTCTTCTTTTTCAGACCACTTACACCACAAATGTTGTCACACTTTTTTTGGAAAAGCGTATCATTTTCAATTGTTTATATCTTTTAATATAAGTATTAAAAAATATGCAATATGGATCTTATTTAATAGATTTTAATTAATTCTATTAAATAAAGTTTTCAATATCACATAAAACTTCATAAACTGAAAGATATTAGCATTTTAAAATGACAAAGAGTCCCAAAAAGGTCACTCATTTTGAAACGGAGGGAATATCAAGGATTGTTGTAATGTTCTTTCCAGCGAGGTTTGCAGTAGCCCTCATTGCACCCTTAGAGCATCCACAATGTAATAATCAAAACCAAAAAGTTGCTAAAATTAGCAATTGTGCTCAAAAAAGTGCTCACATTGATTATATGAGCTATTGTTATGAAAATAGAGTCTCATATTTGCTTGGAAGTGGAATGGGTGATCATTTAATAACATTTGGAACCTTTCCACTTATTGTCAATTAGATTTGAGATGGATACAAAGTTTCTACATGGTATTAGAGCGGGGCCTGTTCCACCCCACATTTTAAAAAAATTCACAATCCACACCTTACGATGATAGACCAACAAAAAAGGATGCACGATGATATGACCCAAAAAGTGGTCACACGTGACAGATCTCAAACGCGGTTGCACGTGAGAGGGGAATGTCAAGAAAATAGAGTCTTACATTGCTTATGAATGGAATGAGTGATCTCTCAATAACATTTAGGAGGTCTCCACTCATTGCCAATTAATTTTAAGATGGATATATAAAGTTTCTACATTAGCAATGGAGATCGGATTTGGGTTCCAATCAAAAGGGGCAATGAGGATGGGTCGTTGGGCAGAGGATTTTTTGGTTTAGGGTAGTTATTTATAGGAGCTGGTTTTTTTTTGTTTTGGTAGGCATACGGGTTGAATTGTTAAATTTTGGCCCTTAGATCAATACATTAGTAACTACCAAGTACAACACTTAACTTGCCAAAGTTGCTAAATCGATTAATAGATCTCAACAACATTTGACCTTAAGCTTTTTCTACTCACCGTTCATATTACGAAGCTGTACTGATTTTTTTTTTGTCCAGTCATCAACGATTGAGACTTGTCCCTTTGTTCGCTTAGTCAAAATTGAACATGCGTCAAGACATTTGAATTAGATGTGAAATTCCAAACCATCACTTACATATTACTCTAAATAACAGAATAACTTGCATATCTTCTTATCTATTTTGCTTAACTAGTCCAGGGTTAGGGTTGCAATTGGAGGAGAAATCAACCGATGGATGGGATAGAGTTTAGGACAAATCAAGTGATGGTTGAGATGGTCTTAGAATTAACGAGATCAAGGTTAGTGGGATTTTTAGAAATGATGCAAAGATCAGAGCGATGATTGGTAGGAATGCTTTCGGTGAGTGCAAGTGGATAAAAGTTCAGTGAGCTAATAATAGCCGCTTGCCACCAGTGATGACTTGCCATGTCTCAGTTAGGGTTACGATTCGGCGGCTGAGCAAGGGTGAGGTTTTTCCGAGCTTTAAATCCAAAGAGAAAAACCTAAATAAAATTGTTTCTATAGGTGCACCAAGATGTACGGGGGGGTGTAGAAAAAGGAGTGGGAATAGAATCTCCGGTGGGGCTTAGACTTTCGGTGACCAAAATTGACACTGAGGGAGAGTGATACTACCGTTGTTGCCATTTGGCTTTTGAGAAAGGCTTGAAAGGTACAGTTGATTTAATTGAATCCCTTGATGGAGACCTTTCCATTGGGGAATGGAATGTGACAGGGGTCCAATGACCCCAATGCCTTGTGAAATTGAATTCTTTTTGACCCCCCCCCCCCCTAGTAGAGAATTGGGCAATATTAATTTATATTTGAAGTGACTCGTAAATCTCTAATGTGTATGGACTGTTTTTTCGGTTCATGTGTATAAAAACAAATACACATGAGGTCGGTCGCATGTTCGAAACCTATGAAAAGTCAGAAATTTCAAATGTTAGGATCGCTGGAGGCTTTGTCCGATCGCCAGCTACAATATCCAAGAAAACTAATCGACGTGCACGCAAGCTAGCCGGACATCCGGTTAATAAAGAAATTAATACTAAACAAATTGGTCTTTGGGAAGTCTTTCATTAGGATTTAAGGGGTACACTTTGAGGTGTTTGCGGTGTCCTCCACTTTGTCTTTTGTCATGTATTTGGATTTTGAATTTGTGGGAGTAATAATATTGAATGCTACATCTAATCAAAAAGTAATTAAATATACAAAGAGAATGAAGCTGACTCATTTTTCTTGTTGCATAGAGAAAATGCTTAAATATTTATCAAACCACCAGTGTTGCCCTTTCCAAAAGCCGGTTATGCATGAGTGATTTTAATTTTCTTCTCCTTTTTCATGTCTCTTAACAAATTCAAACATTGCAAAACATTTTTCGAAAAAGTGATAGGGAAAAAAAAAAAAAAAGATACTAAAATTAAAACGATTAGTCGATGTTCTTATTTTGCTTTGTGCGGCAGTGCCTCATTGGTAGTTGAAAACTTGCAATCCATCTAGTTGCCAATAAAACACTTCAACATAGACACGTTTGACAAAATGTTATCATGTTATATAGTACATGTTGTGTTTTTGGACTTTCTGTTTGGTCAAACCAACTATATCTTTACCATAAAAAAATAAAAAAAATATTGATCGAAATACGCCGATTACGTAAACCACAAGTTCTCCGTACCACTTCTCCATTCAAATACAAGTCGCTAAGCATTGGCATATATACATAGAGAAAGGCTAACCTATAGTTTGATTTTTTTTTTCCCCCGGGTATAATTCTCTCTCCTTCTCCTTTACATAAACTCCAGTCAACACAAACCAAAACCTCTGACCAAAATAGAATAAATTTAGCTACAGATAAAAGAATATCAGAAAGTGGGAAATAAGTACTCAAAAAAATAAGAACCTTAGCAAAACAGGTTAGGAAAATGGGGTTAGTTTCTAAATTCGTTAGTACCCTTGGAAACTACGACTACTCCCTCCGTCCGGATTTAATAGTTTTTTTTTTTAGAGTTCGTGTCATTTTTCATTCGATTATATCTTCCAATTTATAATGTTTTACGTGATTTCAAAAATATTATATTACAGAATTAATCGAGATCTATCATATAAGATTCATATTCGATATGAAATTCATTACGAATTCAAAGATATAACCCGTTTTTTAGCCAGTTAGAATAAAACTATGGACAATCAATTCCGGAGGAAAGGAGTACTACGTTACTATAACTTTGAGGGCTATGTAATAAGCTAAAAACAATCAAGGAGGAATTTTGTGACCGTATTTATAGGCTCCCTTTCCCAAACAGTAATGGGTCAAGGGGCATTCTAGTGAAGTCAATTAATTTAGGGGTCCCCCATCTCCCCCGTTGGAACAAACAAATGGATAGTTGTTGTGACCAACGAGGCATTACACGAAAAGAGAAGGAGAAAGTGGAGATTTACACGGACATTAAACGAAGTGGCATGGGTTGTGAGTAGTAGTGGAGTTACTGGTTTGTTCTCTACACAATTGACTACCGTCTGATTATTTGTGTTTGTCTGGTGTCAGTTTGTAGACTACAAGAAAGTAGTAATTTCTTAGATTGAATTTTTTGGTTTCAGTACCGATGACGTTTCTTTAATCGGCTGAAAAGAAACTAGCGGAATTGCTTGTAAACTGATCTGAACACCCATCGAGTCGTGAGAACAAAGGTTGGGCTTACTTTTTTTAGTACGTACAACTTTTGTAAAAGTATTCGTGTGGGGAGAGACAGCTGCGTTCCTACAAGAAAATCGAAGAGCGGCGACGGTGTGGCTGCGTATCCAACCGAACAGTACCAGTCCGGCCAGCTGGCTTCCGCTCATTCCCAGCTATGCATTTCAGAGGCATTTTCTCTCTCCTCTCTCTTCCCCCATTCTCGAAAGCCATTATTTTAGTTCTCCTATGAAAGTTGGTAACGTTGTACGTACAACACATCAAACGGGCCCAATTTCCGAACTTAAGTTTTTTTTTTTTTCGAGTGATTTTTACAATTTCTTTTCTGACATTCACCCTAGGCTATAAATAAATTGAGCAGCTTGCAAGCTCAGCTCGTTAAGACTCGGCTCGGCTCGTTTTCTGAACGAGCCAAGTTTGAGCCCGAGAACCTAGTTCGAACTCGAGTTTTCGGCTTGTTTATTAGCTCGGCTCGTTCGACAAACGTTCGACTCGATAAGAGAGGCTCAACGTTAACTCGATCAAAGAGACTCGTTTAGTAAATGACTAAGTATGACTTGTTAAAATTCGAGTTGAGCTTGAGTTTTTGGCTCGTTTAGTAAACGAACTCGCCAAAGCTTGGCTCGGCTCGGTTCTGCTCGTTTACTCCCCTAATTCACACTCCTTTTTTATCTTTCAGAGAAAATAAATAAATACATTTTCAACACTAAAAAAAAAGTGCGAATATCAAAAAGAGAGTGTAAATTTTTTTTTCTTTTTTTCAAGCATAAATTAATTGAAAAATGATTTTTACACTAGTATTCTCTGTAATGCCCTCCAAAACTTATATCTATGTGTAATGGGGTTTTTTTTTTTTTTTTTTTTATCGGCATCTCCATGTGCAATGTTAAGAACAGAAAGAAAAGTTCAAGAGGGAATCAATTAAAAAAGTGGAGTACACTCATCATTTTTCAAATTAATTTTGGGTAGTGATTTTCACACTCTCATTTTTAATATCCAGACTTTTTATTTTTTATTTTTAGTGTTAAAAGTGTATGCATTTTTTCTGCTAAAAAAAACTGAGCGTGGATATAAAAAAAGGAGAGTGTGAAATTCATTCCCCTTAATTTTTCTTAAGACAATTCCTATTATTAATTTAGTGACTTGGTGTTTTAATTTCAAATTGTTTGTAGTACTCATTCATCTTGACAATAAAAATTAGAAAAGCATAAAACTACAAAACGATGTTAAAGAACATTCAAATAAGGCTACATTAAAGATCATAATATTAGACGAACCCAAACTTTTTTCTCGTCTTTAGAGAACCACCGTAACGATACATACATTAAAACCCCAAAGGATGGGCCTCCTAGTTAAGGGTAGCAACTTGAATGTTTTGCTCCCGTTATGTTTCATGTACGAAACCTCTTAGATGTTGCCAATTCTTATAAGATTCATCTTTACGGGTTGTTGATCTAGCTTTTGGACAATGGAATCGGTCCCCCTAGAGATTAACCGAGTCGCGTGCAAAGAAAATTATACACATATTGCGCGGGTGTTTTTTTTTTGATATTTTCTAGTGGAATTCAATTGGTGCGTTACGTTTACTCGAAACGTCTTTAAAATAGGAGTGAGAGTTGTTTCTTCTATTTTTTTCTCTTATCGATTTATCTCCTCCTTGTATGGTTATCGTTTTAGCTAGGATCTTGTGACTTGTCTCTTTTTATTTTATTTTATGGCATTTCTTTTGGGGAAATAATATTGGTACTCCAAAAATTGATGCAGGCACTCCAAAATCAGTGTAATTCCAAAACCATTTTCCTTTGTTATTTGGAGTGCCTCCATCAATTTTTGGAGTGCCAATATCATTTTCCTTCTTTTGTAAGCCTCTTGGGATTTTTATGAACAAAGATATTTTATTACTATAAAAGATGATGCAGAGAGGCGTGTTGGAAAAAAAGAACATGCAACAAGAACATCACGAACAAGTATGAACTAGCTAGAGGTAGTACTCCTTAACACACAATTATGAGAAAATTTCACAAACTTTCATTAATCAGTCATAAACAACCCCCTTATCCTAAGTCTGACAGTTTCAATTTATACTAACGTAGAAATACTAAAAAGAAAATAAAATTATTACCAAACAATCTAATTCTTGGAGAATAAGAAACAAACAAAAATAGAAAAAGCAAATTAGGAAACTAATTATTCTATCCTAAATTAATTATCATATTTCTAACAAAATAGTAAACTCAAAATAATTTGTAATTAATATATATATATATAGAATCCGGTTCCATATATATATATTCTTAATATTTCGGCTGCATCAAAAGAAAAAAGGAAAAATCAAGGGGCAGGCACAACGTATTTCTACATAATTCAAACATCACTAACTGAAACTAACAATTCTGACTCTCGCGCCAAGGGGAAAAAAAAAAGGAAGGAAAAATCCCGGGCAAAAATGGAGGGATTCGAAATTTTTTTTTTTTTTATCATGGCTGTGTCGAAATTTCAAAGGGGAAGAAAGCATATCATGATTTGATCACATGTGCCATTCATCAAAGTAAATGCTGTTTAATGAGATTTTATTCCGCTTGACCAATAATTGGTAAATTCCTTTTGCCTTCATTAGTACTACTACCGATTATTACAAGCTTAATGATCCATCAACGGTCATGCTCATATTTAAGACAGCGGTCCGCTCAGTACATAATTCATCTTCCATAGTAAAAAGCTTTTTAGTATTACCTTTAATATTTTAAGGGGCCACATTGTCAAAAAAGTTGATTAATTTACCAATAAAAAGTACTCCCTCCGTCCTTTTTTTAGAGTTCGGTATTCTATTTTGGACTGTCTCTTAATAAGTGTCCATTTTGTAAAGTTAGTGGATAAATTTTGGTACAGTTTCCATTTTGCCCCTAAAGGTAGATTCCATTTTGAAATATTAGCGAGTAAAAGTGTTATGATGATGTCTCTATAAAGGGTAAGAAGAGATAAAAGTTGATGTGAAATGTATAATGATAATGTCCTCTTAATAAGTTAAAGTTACGAAGCAAAACATTTAAAAAGAAACAGAGGGAGTAATAAATTTTATGATGTGGAAGTTTGAAGAGTCATTTCCCACTTTTCAAACTTGGAGAGAGAGAGAGAGAGAGAGAGAGAGAAAGAGAAGGGCACCAAAATGGTTTAGCAAGTTTGCCACTTCTTGAAGTAGATTTTGCTGACATGGCTCTTTAAATATAGAGATTAGTTCTGATTTTGCTATCGCCCTTGGAAATGTTCTAAGTTACATAATTTATGTGTGCTTGCGTATGGGCACGAGCGTGAGGATGAAAGTGTCCATAAAAATTATTCTAAGTCATTAAAATTCGCGAGGTTAAGGATTGAAAGCGTGAGGGTAAAACAGGCATTAGGAGCACGAGGGGAAAAAAAAAAAAAATTTCTCGAGGAGTAAGCAAGTGCACAAGCAGCACAGCCAACGTGTTGTTTCCCAAAATAGGACTATCTCAATCTTCAGATTTTGGATTTGATTGGATTCTAGGCTCCGTGTGTTTCGATGGAAAATATTTTACATATTTTTTCAAAAAATAAACTTTAAATTTTTATGTTTCGGAGTTTAGTTGGCACTTAAAATATTTTCAAAAATTAATAAAATAGTGTAGAGAGAGAGGAGAGCTTAAATAGTGAAGAGATCTGAGATTATCGGAATTGAACGTGGGTCAGAACTGACGATCGAGAAAACTGAGCGGTGAAAATTACAATAAAAGGCAACAGGTTCATTTCAGAAAATAACTTACGGAAGATTAAAGGTTAAGTCAATGGAAAATGTTTTATATGTAAAATGTTTTCCTTATTTTTTACGCAACCAAACACCGGAGAATGGATAAAATATTTTACCGAAAAATATTTTACGTCCAATTGTCCATCCAACATTAGTTTACTATTTTAAAAAAAGTAAAAAATTAACGTCAATTGTACATCGATTAGGGAATAAACGAATCACTTATCTTACTCTTTGTCTAGAGTAAAGACAAGTGATCATTTGGTGACTTTATAAGATTATCAAGCAAGTCATTTTTTTTTTTTATCTTTTCTTTTCTTTTTTTGCCAAGCGGTATACATACATTAGCGAAGGTTAGGAGAGAAGTTAGTAAGTTAATTAACAGATGATCCAAAATTTTCTATAGTCCTGAATCACAAACACCTCTGACTGGACTCGAACCATGACCTCCCTCAAAGAAGGAACATATAATACCACAAGCTAGCTAGTCGTTTTCATGGATACTATGCCTTGCTCGGTTCCCTTTTTGAACAAAAAAAATTTTCAACTCAAAAAATACTTATTATCCTAACTTTCAATCATTACTCTTCTCTTATTATCCATATCTCCAATCATTATTCTCATTTCTCTCTCTATCTCTCTCCACTCATGACCCTTTAGAAATTTTAAAAATTTCTAAAAATCCCATTGAAGCACAGTATAATTAATTGTGACCTCTCAAATAAACCACTCGAATTAAGGACTTGTGATGGGCGTCACTACCAGGACTAGTAGGTCCGTTAAAGGGCCAAGCACTCCTTTTTCTTGTTGTGATGATAATCTTCTCACAATGAGCCTCGTGACAAAATAAAAAATCTCAAAAGATTTTTTTTTTTCCCAATAAACTGCTAGTGATATGGTACGATCTTCGTCACATATCACAATTTTTCAAAATGACTTTCGTTTTCGCTCTCAATCTCCGCTTTTCACTCGCCCTCTCGATCCCTACTCCCGCGAACTTTAGTACGAGCGTAATCTTTCAAAACGTCTTGCGCTTTCGCTCTCAATCTCTCCCGATGAAATTTAGCAACTTTGGGATGTTTCAAAGACGATATCACGCTCGCACTCGCACTCCCGCTCACGCGCAGACACAAGTTTTGTGACTTAGAAAGATGGTTTGCATTAAAGAAGCACGTAAACTTTGCAAATTTTGTCTTACCCAGCTAGCCAGCTTTTTGGTTACCGTTGTGTACCTGCTCCTAATAATCTAGTCCGGTAGTAGTACTCCATTTGGAACCAAATCAAAGGCAATTATGACCTAGTCAGTGACTCGGTGGAATGTTTAATTCGTTAGGTGGAGGAAGAAAGGATCCCCTCCCTAAATATGGTATTTGTCAAATATGTCGTCAAGTTTTCCAACCAACTTTAGAAGCAAAAAATAGGATGGATCGATTATGACCATTTCCACCTTTGTCGACCTTTCGATCTAAACCATGCAAGAATGTGGTCAATGGATCATCACATATATAATTGGTACCGGAACTTGGACTAGTTTGGTGCCCAAAAAAAGATGAATTCCCAGATCCATCCTAGCTACCGTACAGTTGCAAACGAACAAAGCTTTGAGCAGTTTGAGGCTCGGCTCGTTTGGTAATTAATTGAGCTGAGGCTCGATATCGAGATCAAGGCTCGAGCAGTTAATGGGCTGAGCTTAATACTTTAAAGCTCGACTCTTCGGAAAAAGCAAGACTCATTCAGTAAATGAAACGGGGCTCGGCTCGTTTAATCAAGCTCGACTTCAGGCTCGTTTAGCAAAATGATCTGAGCTCGGATACTACAAAGCTCAGCTCGACTCGTTTGTACCCTTACTGAACTAGCCAAGTCGTTCCCCGATGTACTCTTTTAATTTTGTGTGTTTTGGTGACGAAAAGCCTGATGAATTAAACTGTAAAGGGAAAATAAGACAAAATACCCATTGTGACGTGTTTTCCTTTATATTGATTTACTACAGCAAATTGAAATATCCTAGAAAAATCTTTAATAAAAAAGATAAATGAAAAAGGTATCTGTGACCAATTGAAAGTCTTTTGTGTGGTGAATTTGGACATAATCTAACACCATCGGGTTAGATCAAGTGAACATGAGAAAATAAATAAGCATTTTTCTTTTAAGAGGTTGAATATTCGAATTCCACCGAGACCAAATATTCTAAACTTTTGAACCACTGAAAAATTTGCCGGATCGTTAACTTTATGGCATCTGTGTGGACAAGTGTGAGGTTATTACCATTTGACAGGTTCAAATGACGCGCTGAAAAGCACATCAAATTAAATGGGGACTGGTGGCCATAATTTTGACCAAGTGGTGCAATACGCAGTGATCACAATTCTTTCCCTCCTTTGACTAAATAGAGACATTGTGATCCCGTTCGTTTAAGGGTTTGGGTTCTAATTATTATTCTATTTTTTTAATTATTATTCTTATTTTTCTCTCTATCTCTCTCCAATTAATTATTACTCCTATTTTCATTCATTACTATATTTCTCTCTACACTTATTACTTAAAAATCTAAATCCAAAATCTCAAAACGAAGCTTTTCTCTCTCTTGGGTAACATAATTAAGTAAAGCCATGGTTGACAAATTTATCGAAATATTCCAAAATTCCTAATTTCAAAAAAAAAAAAAGAAAAAGGCAAAAATCTCTTTAATAAAGTTAAAGTGAGTAACTAAATTGGGTGTGCTTTTCTCCCCTAACCTTTTAGTTATAAGAAAAATTTCCATTCTAATTAAACAGGATTGGGGTGCAACAGTTTAGGGAGAATTTTCGAAATCTGCACTATAGATGAAATTTCCATTCTAAAATCTCTATTGGTTACGTTTTTCCAAAATGATTTGAGAAAAAATAAATTGATCGCCAAAATACAAAAAAAAAGGGTAAATAGAGATATAGGGATGGTTCTTAAAAAAAAATGATAACCTTGATCCACAAGTTTGCTTACCAACACAAGGGGAAGATAAAATAAAAATGCTTAGTGAAGAAAAATATATAAACTCTTATCTGGTTATATATGTCTCCTAAAATTCAAATTTTCCTTTCTCATGTAGAATTTTGTCTATTCATTTTCGAAAGTTAATTAATTAAGTTGAGACCTTTCATAGTATTTATCTTTATTGGGTATAGATCGATTCTCAAGAACACAAGAGACCCCTTATATGTAGTTTCGGAAAAATTATTTACCAAGAAAACTCTTAGTACATAATTTAAGTAGCAAAATAATATTATGATTAAACTTTGCTTGTGTAGTGTCCTGCCCGTGCATGGCGATGCTAGTTTTTCCTTATTCCGAATACAAAATATTAGGGTTTTAAATCTTGTAGATGCAAATAGTGCTTGGTACGTACGGGAACTGAATAGAATATAGCATCCAGTGATTATTTATTTGATTAATATAACCTGCAAAATTGAATCATTATTTTTAGTCGGCCTCTTGCCATTTTATGCTCATTTTTCGGGTAGAAATAGCTAATGGCCATAGCACCACCTGATATTTTAAAAGTGAAAAACGTAAATTACGTATCCAATATTTTTTTTAACCAGCCAAATTAAAAATAAAAATCTTTCTAAAATTCTCCTTGTTTTGCTATATTTCTTTCCTCACTGTCCGATACCTAGTTGTTTTCGATCAGCAGGACCTTCTTTCCCCTGCCCATTACTAGTATTTTCTAATTCCGTACCGGCGTATCGCAATTTAGCGTGGGTTTTTGACCTTTTTCTCAAAGCTAAAACTAAAAGCTACTACTACATATAGTAATTATTTAGTAGAAATGGTCATCAAAATAGTTCTTAGCAAGTTAGCATACAATTTTCCAACTTTTCTTTTTTCCCGATTAGAACTCCTAAAATGATTGAATTATTAGTAATTATTTTGTATAATTCAGATGTCTGGGCTAGCTTTATGCGTACATCGACTAATCATGAGGGTCCAATTCCTCTGCTCCCTAGCTCAGAACCCAATTAAAGCCAAAACTTCGTAAGGACTGACCCCCAAAAAGAGTTGATAGCACCTTGAGAATTCAAACTCGAAATCTTACAAGTGAACAAACTCCTAAGTCGTCCTAGCCCTTCACCCCTAGACCAGCCCCCTTGGGGGTTAACAACGAGTTGATTATTATTAGTTAGTTTTCTTAACTAATTAAAAAGACCATAGCTTAATAGAACAATGCAAAAGAAGGAAATATCGCCATCAACATTACCTAATCACTACCTATTATGCTAACGTTGCGAAATCATCACGTGCCATAAATTAATAGGGCAAGTGGCATCATGACCTTGATTCCCATTCATTTAGAATATTTTGAATAAAGTATATATTATTATTAATTTACTCTAGAATGTCATTATCACACTAAAACAGGTCATTAATCAAGAGTGGCTATAGGCTAAAAATTGATAGATCATAATTAGGGTTTTTAGACAGCCACAAATTAATCAAAACCACAGGCCTGCCCTAATTGTCACACACACTATGCTTTTATAGTAATATATATATATGAATAAACATTATGCATGTGGCTGCTGTCAACGTTTCGCGTTGTCCAATTGCAAACCACAAAATAATCTTTTCTAGTTGGCAGGGGCGGCTGCACCTATGTTTGAGGGGGTTTAAGCGAACTCTCTGGATTTAAAAATACACTTAAATTTCGTATTTTTCTTACATATAATTTAATTTGCGAGTATGTAGATAATATAATTCAACCTATGTTTGAAGGGGTTCAAGCGAACCCTCTGGAGCCGCACTGTTATTGGGTTTGGGGGGGGAGGGAATTTGCCTATTTATAATTAATTTTATATATGCACAAATTATTTGGTTATTAACATGATTGTGGACTTATATCTAGTTTGATTTAATTTAAATATTTATATTCTCCTAATGTAATAAAAGAACTAGTATTGCAAACATTGCAAAAATGATATTCATATTTTGTAGTAGTAGTTTACTCTTTGTTTAGATGAATGCAAGAAAATTGTCTTCAAGAACTATATCGGTTAACGAAGAAAATCTTTCTTCTTCTTCTTCTTCTTCTTCTTCTTCTTCTTCTTTTTTTTTGTATTAGAAAATTTGTTATCGGTTGACCCAATTAAAGAGTTGATTCTCAGAAAGTAAACAAAAAGATCGAGACCCAAGGGGTAGTTTTTGAATCTCGAGTAAATATATAACTCGTCGCTTTTGAATTTCTGGAAGACTGGAATAAGAAGGGAAAGACTACAATACGCACCTCTTATTTGAATGTGTATCATATGCACCCTTCAAAATGTTACGAATTGTAGAAAAAATATTACGAATCGTGTAAAGCTAGGTTATGAAATACACCAAAATGTTATGAATCATAATGGAAGTGTTACGAATCGTATTGTTGAAAAAGTTATGAATTTGTAGAACAAAAGTTACGAAACACGCTAAAATATTATGAATAAACGGTAAAATAGGTGCATATGATATACCCTTTTAAGGGGTGTGTATCGTAGGCTTTCCCTTAAATTGTATTATGATTTCACAAAGTTTGATATCTCCCCAGAAGCATGCGATCGGATGTGGTATTACCATCACCTTTTAATTTTAAGAGACTATATTTATTCTAGGGGGTTTATATATCCCTTCGCTATAATATTAATCCAGTTAATAGACGGACCTTAGAACAGTATATTTAAATTTGTATATGGTAGTTTTGAGGCAAACTTTTTTGGATTAATGATTCGTCTCGACAAGAAAAATTGGAAAAGTAAAAATAAGTAAATAAATAATTACTTTTACTAAAATATTTTGAGAAATAACCTCTTTTTAGCAAAAAATGTCAAAAAAGTTGAGGAGTTTCGCTGAAAACTAATTATTTTTTAAACTATTTAGATAAAAATAAAAACTAACGAATGCGAACTTTTTTCGAATCACCTCCCAAAAAAAACCATTTTTTTTTTTTTGCCTAGTGGAACAACACCTTACACTAATATCTTTCGTTTGATTAAGACAAAAAAAATCACAAGCATACTTTCGGTTATAAAAGTCGGTGTTAGCTAGGTTTAAAGCTTGGACCCAATAAAGCAGCCGCCAAAGACTTGTTTTTAGTTGAACCACGAGATGTTAGGCCGAGCAAACATAAAAAAGTAGTAAAAAAAAAAAAAGGTTTGTCTTCCGTGAGGTTGCACGTTTAAATTAATCTCACGGAAGCAAAACATTTCAAATTTTAGAGCCGTCCGCCGGAAGATTTGTCGTCCAGTCGTTATCCTCATAGCCACAAATTAAGTTAGTCGAGCCCGTAAACTGGCCCGAACACCTGCTTATTAAAAAAAAAAAACGAAAAAGACTTGTGTTTTTTAATTATACGTCAAACAGGAAAGTGGGTCTCTAAATTGCAATTTGCCCTTCCGAAATTTTCAAGATTGTGTGCCTCATTGCTTGCGATTGCAAGGAATTTAGGGCCCCATGAATCACCGTCAAGGAGATTCGGAGATTTAATTTCATTTTCAGCTTTACAGTGACATTATGGGGGCATTGCCCTCTTCACCTTTCAACATCCAATTTTGAGCCTTGCAATTTTTATTAGTAAAAAATTATTGCGTGCTTGCTGTGTTGCCAACAAGGCTGTTTCAAATCCGGTCAAACACGTATGTACGTAAATACACAACTATATATATCTCCAAATATCACATATTTAATAGTATTGGCAAAATATCCACTCCGAAAAGCCGGATGGTCTACGTCTGGGACTTAAGGTTTGTTCTCTATTGAGATTTTAGATTCGAAACTTTTCAGGTGGTATCAACTCTTTTGGGGCCGATTCATACGGGACATTTGCTCTGCTTTAGTTGGGGGGACGGTGGGATTGGGTCCCAAGGATTAATTGAGGTGCGAGTAGGTTGGCCTGAATACCCGTGAGTTACCAAAAATACACACATATTATTACGCCTATATATTTAATGAGATTAAATACAGAAGGGACAACAAGATATCCATGTCTAAAGGCCTACGGCAACCAATGACGGACGCTTGATTCTTAATGGGGACCGAATCACATGTATATAACATGAATGATAATTCTGTGCATACCCAGTAACACATATACATGTACTGATGTACACCTATACATATATACAGAGATTACATTAGGAGTGAGCAGGTACAAGGTTAATTAAATATTTAATTAATTGGTTGGTTGGTTCCTCATAATAGAGACAGCCAGAAGCATAATTTCCAAGTATTTAAGCTTGCTAATAACTGTTTTTTTTTTTTTTTTTACATAAGAGGGTCTAGGTCCTAAGAAACAAAAACACTTGACGCAGTAGCTCGATGAACTCCAAGACCATCGCGGTCCTTGCACAAAGCCTCTGTCACTGTTGATCTTGCTAATAACTTATTAGGCCTAATTAACAAAAGGTGGAAATTAAGTAATAGAAAAATGTATTTGGTTGGGGTTACAAAACATCTCCAAATCTCTATGATTAACAATAATATACCTTACTTGTTCTATTATTTTGCGTTTCATTTTTTAAAAATTAAAACACATGGAATTTGAAACTGTGGTCAGTTTTTGTTTTGTCCAAAATAAAATCTCAAGATTTTTTTTTATCTTTGATGATTACGATTTTTGGTCTAGGGTGGGCCTTAAATTAACCGGGGTCCCACCCCTTCCCATAACCCCCAAACTTGATGGAGGTGAGATTCAATTCATGGTCAAGACTCTTTACAAATAGCTCAGTTAGGTGACTCGATCAGGATTAGTTTTTTCTCTTAAAAAAACCAATTAGACTTTTTGTTTGTACTTCTTTTTCTTTTTTTTTTTTTTTTTTGCATTTACTAATTTTGCATTACATTTCTCTCTATGTCGCCTTCCGCAACCGTTTCACATGCTAATGTGTGAAGGGTGAGGACCGTGAGATAGTCCTAAAAGTTGTTGGCAAGAAAAACCAAATCTAAAATATTAGATGGGAGCAAACCCCTAAGTAGCTAGCCAAGACCAGCCAATTCATTGGGATTATCAACAGGAGTACAAAATTGAACTCCATAGTACAGGGATCGCTGTGAGCAAACACATCACAACAGCGTGCAGCTATGCCCCTCGCACCGTCCTTTTGTTGGCCTTCATAAATTCAAATACTCCCTCCGTTCGGATTTAACAGTCCTTTTTTTGAGTTCGTGTCGTTTTTCAATCGATCATATCTTCCAATTTATAATGTTTTATGTGATTTCGAAAATATTGTATTATAAAATTAATCGAGATCTATCAAACAAGATCCATATTCGATATGAAATTCATTACGGATTCAAAGATATAACCCATTTTTTAGCCGGTTAGAATAGAATTAGGGACAATTAAATCGGGACGGAGGGAGAATTTATTACTCCTATTTCGGGAAAAAATCAAAATCAAATGTTGTTTAAAAGGCTCTTTTAGAGCCACGTGCTGCTTCGTCCTTTTTGGGGCTCTATTCCATCTCATTGGTTTGTGGTTTCCCTTTTTTTTGGAATATATATATAGAAAATGTGACACCTTACAATTATTAATTGTGTTAAGTATCAATTATGCTTTGGTATATTCCTTATGCGCCACATAGTTAGCCGCCTCATTTTCATGGAAAATGACATTTCCGCCTCTTCTTCTTTTTTTGGTTCCTGGGTTTGTGGAATCAAATTCGGTTTGATTTGTGTTTCGTGGAGACGATGATTATTTGGGAAGCGCTCTCGAAATCTAGTCTAGACAGAAATATTTTACGGTAATTGATATGATGTAAATCCTAGTTTTAACTAGTCAGGGAACTACGTAAAAATCTCTATCCGTGCATTATCTGTTTCTTTTTGTGTTTTCTTTTTACCTCTCGTGCGTTTGTTCTTTTGGCTAATTTATTGTTCATGTTTTCTTTTTTACCTCTTGTGTGTTTGTTGGTTTGGCTAATTTCTTAACTTCAATTTCTCTTATTATTATTGTGGGAAGTTTTTTTCCTCTTGTTTTAATCGGCAAAAGTCAGTATTGATAGAATAATTAAATTGGAAGAAAAATTGATCTCTTTTCTCCTGACCAGGCCCGACTCTAGGCAAACAACGCGTTGCCTAAAATATAAGACCAAATCTAAGGGCCTAGACAGCATCTGTAGTGCTTGAGCTCATTTTTACGAGAATACTTGATTTTTCTTTTAAATTACCAACAAATTGAATCATTTGCATGAGACTTCGGAGTGACCCCACATAGCATCTATACGTCGGTACTCATAGTTAAGTTGGAATGACCCTTGGTCTAGGGTCAATAGCTGTAACGCCCCTAATTTTGGGAATGTTAAATAAACATTTTTATTGAAAAACTAAATAGAGTTTGACTCATTATTACAACATAATTCTCACAAGAGTACATTTATTCATCAACGGGAGAGAAACTGGGGTTCCTACCTACTGCTCCGCCTGCTCCTCCATCCTAACCAACTCTTAGAATTCAAAAGCCTTCAATGTGTAAGACTCACACTGCTCATCTACAAAATTTGACACATCATACCAGCGTCACCCTCAGTATAATATGTCAGAGTTACAACAGTAACACCGTGAGCTACAAAAGTTCAGAAGAATAATCTCATACCCGGCAACCCATAATTTCTAACAATAGGACATAGTCGCAACATACTATAGCTGCTAATTAATTCGTAATAACATGTCAATAACACATGTGCATTCAACAACTTCCAATTAAGAGATTAACAATGACACATTCACATTCACTATTTAACTAACGTCAGTATCCATGTAATCAGAGTTTCTCCTACGCAATATTTTTCGTAGACCGTATTACCATTTTTTTCCTAAACGATTTCACTTTTAATTTTTCAAATCAACATTTTCAAAATCATTTACACACCCAACCTCGGTTCCTCTGTCCCGGGTTCCCGAGTATCCTCGCAATGGTTCCGCTGTTCCTGGCTCCCTTGGGCACATAATCACATTGGCTCCTCTCCGTGGATAACCAAATCATACCTCCAATGAAACTACCAAGTTCGGTCCCATTGGCAACCCATACACACAATGGGCTATCAAGTCCGGTCACATTGTGGTCGCAAAAATATTTCTAGGCAACCCATACACACAATGGGCTATCAAGTCCGGTCACATTGCGGTCGCAAAAATATTTCTAACGGTTTCACTTTTCATTTTTCAAATCAACATTTTTAAAATCATTTACAAATCCAACCTCGGTTGCACTATCCTGGACTCCTGAATATACTTACAACGGTTCCGCTGTTCCGGGCTCTCATTGCCACACAATCACATTGGCTCCTCTCTAAGAATAACCAAGTCATACCTCCAATGAGACCACCAAATTCGGCCCCATTGGCAACCCCCCCCCCCCCATACACACACACAATAGGCTATCAAGTCCGGCCACATTGAGGTCGCAAAGAGACACATATACACAATGGACTACCAAATCCGGCCACATTGCGATCGCAAAAGCATTTCATTTCTTGAAAAAAAAACATGCTTTTTTATTACTAGTACCTTACATTTCATGTTTCTAGACTTTCTTGATTTTAGTGTCTCGTTTCATGCAAAGATTCTGCAATCGGACTTTTCACATAAGAATACTATATACGATGTCTTGTAAACATGCATTATTGATCGTAATCTTGAAACTAAATTAGAATAATTAAAAGAGGAAAGTCCACTTTCACCACTTGTGGTTATCACCATGTGCGGATACACCCCCTGTGGTTTAAAAGTGTGCACATAACCCCCTGTGGTTTTCAAATTGTGCGGATAGACCCCCTGCCGTCGTATTTTCCATCCATTTTAACGGAAACAACATTAAAAGACCGTTATACCCCCCATCACGTCCCTTGATTCTTGTTCTTGTTTAAATCTAACCACACCATCCCGTTTACCAAAAATTGAATCCAAACCGTTGATATTATAAATTTTGACGAATACTGCGTCTATGCCAAAATTCAAGTCAATCAAAAAATGAAAAGCTTATGGTCAAATTGATTTTGTTACGAAATTAAAATTTCAAATTTAAATTTACTACAAGTTAGATCACTGGGTTATTGATGCCTGATCGAGATGATTTTTTACAGAGATATTCTATTCTTTATTTAATACATTATGAACGACTCAGATTACATTCTAGAGGTGTGTGAGATACACCTCTGTTAATATGGATGGAAAATATGACGGCAGGGGGTCTATCCGCACAATTTGAAAACCACAGGGGGTTATGTGCACACTTTTAAACCACAGGGGGTGTATCCGCACATGGCGATAACCACAGGGGGTGAAAGTGGACTTTCCTCTAATTAAAATAATAAGATCATCCAACTCTATAGTGTTTCTCGCACTTAATCCATTGACTAGTTTATAAATTCAACAAGATATGCACATAACGCAACATCAAAATAAGTAAATTAAGAACTAAAAATATGTATATATGCTCATAACCTCTTTCAAATAAAATTTAAGTAACCATGAAACCAATCAAACTATTATTTCTTACATTTCAAAAATCTGTTCTTTTTTCCTTTTTAGGAAGTTCAAAACAACATATATTTTTCGGAATAAAAGTTGAGATATTCAACATGATCATATTTTATTTCAAAATTTAGTAAAACAAGTTTGCTAGCTATTTTTAGTACTTTAACTTATTATGCATTTTTAAACACAAAAAAAAATACTATAACTAAAATATTTACTAGAGAAAGTGAGTAGAAATATTCTACCGTTCTTCTTGGCGAATGGTATGGCTACGGAAAAGAAAATACGTCGGCTTACGGAAAGTGAATGTGGCTATCGAACGAAGTGACTTCTTACGGTAAACTTACGGGAGCTTCGAAAGAAAAAGAAAAGACTTTCTTTTTCTGTCGAAACTAAATCTTAACTAAACTACTAAACTTTTTGGATCGAGAGGGTGGGAGGGTGGTGGTTTGGTGACGGCCTTGGGTTGAGTTTCTTGAAAACTCAAGAATACCAAGAACAAAGTAAGAACAAAAAACAAACACAAGGTTTCCAGAGAAAAAAGTTGGAGAGATCGAATGTGTGAGTTGAATGACTTGACAAATGGTCCTATTTATAAGAAAGTGAGGACCTCTCTTCCCCCCCTATGCCCCCCCCCCCCCCCCCCTTCACCTCATTTCTAAGATTTATTTGCTCCATGGTCATGTCCAATCCAACTTTAAGCATGCTAAAGCCTTTCCCTCTCTTGTCATTCTATTCTAAGTGTTAAGACTATGTGATTATAAATGATTTTTAAGGCTTTAAAGGAAAATTCTAGGCACTTATATTCTAGTTAGTAAGCCTTACAAGTAAAAAGAAAAATGATAGCGAGGCTAAAAAAATAGTTCTTTCCATGTTTAGTCAATCCTAGGTCTAGATTGTAAGTAAAATTCAGGATGATTAAAGGCTAGATTTTAGAAATGATGAAATAGTAAGTCTTCCTCTTGAAAGCGAGAACACAATGTAAGAAATAGTTAAGACTTTCTTAGAAAATCTATGTATATATGTATGTATAATTAAAGTAGGCTAGTATGCATGTATACCTAAAAAAATTTAGGAAAGGCTACTTGTAAGACAAGTAATACGTTCAAGTCTTAATTCTAGGCTTTGTAAAGTAATTGATTTAGTTAACCAATTAGTTAGAAGCTAACTATATTTAGTAAGATAGGATTTCTAATAAAGAAATATATTTTTAGAATTAAATTCTAGTTATAAAATAATTATACATGTGTATATATATAATGCCTTTTATCTTTAGAAAATGGCTAGATATATAGCCGATGCGTAGTAATTCAATTTTTACGGAGAATGAAATTAATTATGACAGACTATTAGAAAGTAAATCAAAATTTATAAAGTAATCCAAGAATTAATTAAAGAAATTCGAATATTTAACAAAATTTTTATTTACTAAAAATCGGAGTTATTACAGTACTTCCTCCGTCCCTAAATAAGTGTCCGGCGCGCAAATCTAGGCCTTTAAAAAAATGCATTTGTTTCATTAAAAAAATCAAATTTTTTTCACAAATCAATAGATAGCAATGGGTTATAGTAGATTGTTGGAAAAAATTAGATTTTTTAACGAAAAACATGCGTATTTTTTAAGCCCTAGTTTTGCGCGCCGGACACTTATTTAGGGACGGAGGGAGTAGCAGCTAATTTATGTTCTTCGACCCAGGTTTGAAACCTCAACTGTGTTCCGCTTTTGCCCCTTATAAAATAAATACTTGTTTATAATTTTCAAGTTTAAAAATAATTGGCTTACTAAAATCAAAAAATATGCAATATAAATCTTGTTTTATAGATGTTGATGAGATTTATCAAACCTTGCAAAAAAATAAAAAAATATTTTAGGAAGCTCATTATTTTTAAGTTTGAAAATAAGTCATTATTTCTTAAGTACTTATTTGAGAAAGAGGAACATTCTAAAACTGGAAATAAGTTCTTATTTTTTAAGAAGGCAATTTCAAACTCAAAAATAATGGACTTACTGAAAGGGAAAATGACGGCCAAGGACATGTTTTGATAATTAATACTTGCCAATGACATTTTCAATATTAACAAATGTTCTTAGTTTGTCCTTGGCGGGTATTAATTATCAAAATACGTCCTGAACCGTCATTTTCCCTTACTGAAATTTAAAAATATGCAATATGGATCTTGTTTGAAAGATCTCGATGAGATCTTTTATACAGTGTAAAAAAAATCAAAAAATTATTTTTAATTTGTATTATTTTTGAGTTTAAAAATGTGAAATAAGTACTTATTTTTGAAGAAGGTGTTTTGAAATGGGGTCAATTTAGGTGGTATTCCAGTTTACCCCCTTAAAAAATAAGTATTTATTCATAATGTTCTTAGCTTAAAACTAATAGCCTTCCTGAAATCAAAAAATATGCCATATAGATCTTGTGTAATAGAAACCTTGCAAAAAAATTGAAAATTTATTTTCGTAAGTCCATTATTTTTAAATTTGAAAATAGGTCCTTATTTTTTAAGTACTTATTTGAGAATTGGCCCTGTTCCACAACACTTTCCTAAAAAATAAGTACTTATTTCACACTTTCAAACTAAAAAATAATGCAAATGAAAAATAATTTTTCAATTTTTTTTTACACCGTTCAAAAGATTTCAATGAGATCTATAAAATAAGATCCATACTACTAGAAAATTATTTGCATAAACATATTTTTTTGACCTCAAAATTACCTTCTTAAAAAATAAGTACTTAAACAGAGTTCTGGAACACACCCTGTTGTTTTAGAACATTTTTAAAAAAAAAAAGTACTTATTTCACATTTTCAAACTAAAAAATAATGTAAATGAAAAATAATTTTTTTGATTTATCTTTACCGTTCAAAGATCTCAAAGAGACCTATCAAATAAGATTCATATTGCTAGGAAAATTATCTGCGTAAACACATTATTTTTTTTAACTTGAAATCACATTCTTAAAAAATAAGTACTTATTTTGAGTTCTGGAACGGGCTACTCACAACACCTTCTTAAAAAATAAGTACTTATTTCATATTTTCAAACTCAAAAATAATGTAAATAAAAAATATTTTTTTTTGTACCATTCGAAAGATCTCAATGAGATCTATCAAATAAGACCCATATTGCTAGAAAAATTATTTGCATAAACACGTTATTTTTTAACTTGAAATTGTTTTATTAAAAAATAAGTATTTAAAATGAGTTCTGAAACGGGAGTTGAACTTCACCTAATTATTGGTCAAATACAATTTTTTTTGGTGATAGGGCTTAATTATTTATCTTTCAACTTTAGAAAAGTTTTGCTTGGATTCAATAACTGTTAAAATAAATTTCATTTAAAAAAACCTATTTTTTGTTGTTGTAGTAATGGTTTTTACCGGTGGAGTGTGACCCTTCAAGCAAGCAATTTAATTTTACCGTATTTTTTACTAAACAAATTTCAAAAGATATTAAATACATAATTATTTTACTCATTTGAGAGCTCAGCATATGAGATACCACTAGATAAACTTGATTAAAAATTTAACAAGTGATTTCACAAAACACAGAAAGATAATTGTCAAACTTTTCTCCCACTGCCTTGAATTAGCTTAAAAATCGTCACGGCAAGTGTGAGGTGAAGCTTGGGGAAAAGACCTGGGTAAAGTATGGCGAGTGTGACTTCGATCCAATGTATTCAATACAATTTTCTCTAAGATTAATGCGATCCGATTAATTATTGAACGGCATCCAATCGACACTAATTTTTGCAGGGTTGAAACACTCGACAAGGTCGTCTTCTTCTTTTTATTGAACGGTAAATAATCGAAAAGATTTACATGATGTACAATTCCGATCATCAATGTGGGCCAGTTATAATCATTAACGTGGTTTTAAAAAAATTAAAAAATTAGTTGAAATCCATTAAACAAAATTAATATTTTTACGAACCGATTTTTTATTCGGTTCGTATACAAAAAGGGACTAAAATTTGGAGACGGAGAGAGTAGAAAAGTTGAGGAGAATTTAGAGCCCAGTTTGGCTATGCGAGAAGTTAAGGAAATTGCTAGAAATAGGTGTGAGAACGGGTCCCGCCAAAGCGGAGGCAAAAACAGCACACACGAGTCAGCGTCAAAACGCACGTTTTTAAAAACAAAAGAATACGAGGCCCGAGAGAGAGAGAGAGAGAGAGAGAGACAAGTCCCAGTCCAGCTAGCAGCGGGCCCCGAGTTCCTCTCCCTCCGACACGTGTTTTTCTCCAGCGTATGACAGCTCACTCACTCGGCATTGATGATTCTGCGCGACGACCAAAAAATCTGCCCCCAGTGCCAGGAATGTGATTACTGTAATTCCCATTTTACCCTTCCCTCGCTTGGCTTTTTTCGCGGCTGCCGACGCACGGTTTTCCGCGTCCCAACGCGGCTGACTCGTCACGCGTAAGGGCTTACGTCAGTACACACATGTCATACTTCACGTCCGCCTCTCTCTCTCTCTCTCTCTCTCTCTCTCTGTCTCTTTCTTTTTATCTTTCCTCTTTTCTAATATTGTGTGGAGTACCGGCGGATGCCCGTGGAATCCCAGCTCGAATAAATTATCCGTTCTACCTAATTGCTTTACGCGGCACTATGCGTACGTCGTACGCGATAGATATAATCGCCACAAAGCGTTAGTTTTCTTATTTGATTATAAAAGACTATTTATATTGATATACATTGTCTAAAAAGTTAAGGGTAAAGAGATATGAATTTATTAAAAGAATATTATCTGTATCTTTTAAAAAAGAAATGATACGATGGCTATAAAGTGAATAGGAAGCGATCTAACGGTTGTAGAGATTGCTCTTGTATGTACTCTTAGGAATTTAGGGTGTGTTTCACTAACTAAAATAAGTATTTATTTTTCCAAACAAGTACTTATTTTTTTTAATTACAGGTAATACATTATTAGAGAATGATCTAGCTCGTAAAACTAAAAATAATTACTTTTAAAAAATCTGTTTAATAATATAGATATTTTCCCCTACATTTTTAGGTAGGATTTTGATATTCGCGCTCCTCTTTTTACTGATGGCGCTCCACTTTGTTCATGAAGTTACAAGTAATTTCAAGTTAAAAGCAGAGCACCGTCAGTAAAAAAAAATAGAGCGTGAAAATCAGTTTCCTTTTAGGTACTATATATTAGTTTATCTCATTAAAGAATGTTTTTCAGTAATATACATCACTGCTACGTTAGTTTTGTTAAAAGTGGCGCTCCACTTTGTTGCCAGAGTAGTATTTTACTTTCTTCTCCATTTTTGCTCGTTGACTTTTGAATGCTTCAAATTGTTTGACCACATCAATAAGTCAAACAACAAAACCCGTCACGTAAGTTTTTTTTTTTTTTTTTTTTTGGGATGGATCGGAAATTTGACCACGTTAAACTTGTGATTTTTTAAATTGTTGGATCAAGTTGAGAAGTCAAATATCAAAGTCGTATGAAATTTCTCTTTAAACACCTCATCCCTCTCGCTCCTTCCCTCGTGAATAGAAGCACAATAATTTGAGTTGAATATCAATTTTTGAAAATACACGTTCCTTATACGTAACGATCATGTTCATTTAAAAGTGAAATTCTCCCAAAAAAACAAATAATTAATGATTATTCAATAGAAATAGGAAGTACAATTTGAGTTGACTAGCAATTTTAAAAAATGCATGTTCCTCATACGTAACGATTATGTTCGTTCAAAAGTGGAATTCTTCCCAAAACGAAGTAATATGATCAAATGACGTAGAGAGTAACTATTTGGGTTTGATTGGAAGTTAGGGAAATAAAGAGAAAGCGTGAGGGAATAAATTAAAGAATTCCTTTCCCATATTTGATTCTTAGTAGTTCGAAAGAGAGGTAGGGAAAAAATGAAAAATGAAAAAAAAAAAAAAAAAACGTAGTATTAGTGGAAATTTAGTTTCCTTCATATATTTCTTTAATTAACTTTTTCTTTACTTTGTCAAAGACAAATAGAGGAAAATAATACTTAAATTCTATAATTATCCTCCTGATTATTACTCTCCTTTATTTTGCTCCTCTACCCTCCTTTGTTCCACAACTTTCGAACATAACCTTTGCAATTCTGTTCAAAAAAAAAAAAACCCTTTGTAATTATTTATTCATGTACTCCTATGTACCAACCATACTGTAATTATTATGCGCTCCGAGAGATCATCCAACACGTACGCTCTTTATTGGCTCCTTTCGTTCCGTCTCGAGCGCGCGCACAACACAAGCTGTGATATAATCTGTCTATACCTCGATCACTCGGTTCACTCAAATTATTCTCTTTACCTACTGCTTCGGGGTCTAGTGTTGATTCTTACCCAATATCAGCATCTGACCTCGCTTCGCCACACAAGCTGCCGCTGGTCCTTCATCTGGTCCCAGTACTCCACCTCCCCCTTGCTTCGCCACAAGCTGCCTCTTGTCCTTCTTCTGGTCCCGGTACTCCACCACCTCCTACGCCGACGGACCCCTCACCTAATGTGCAATCTTCTAGTCCAGTGACTCTTCTTAATTCGGGCTTTAGATAGTGGAGTATATTTTTAGTCTTCGAAAATTGAATTGTGTTTGTGGGTGCATCACTAAACATCCAAATACTCACTTTTTATCTGGTAATAATTAGTATTAACCATTTAGTAAAGTACCGTTAACATTGGAGATACTGGGCAAACTAGGAACTCGGGGACCCTATTGTCGTCATCCGGACCATTCATTTCGGTAAATGGACGGTTCAGATTTCATCTCAACCGAACAGATCTCAGCCGTCCATTGTCAAAATTGGACAGCCTGGATGAGAACAACACCCATGGTCCCCGGGTTCTCAAACTAGGCATTCATGTTTGAAAGAGTACCTGTTCACAAAAGAAAAGGAAAGAGCAATTCAAAAGCAAGCCCATCAGTTATATATGTAAAGGGAGAAAAGGGCCGGCCCAACTGTTAGGCCCCATTTTAAAGCCCAATTAGAATGGCCTCGAAGTAAAAGGCTTCATCGGCAAACGAATTCCATCTTGCCCAAAAGACCCACACACCCAAAAGTCCTGGTCAAAAGCCCAATACGGAAAACCTCCCTGCTGGGAAGCTGGGTAACCAAATTTGGAAAAGTCATACAAAAGTCATATTCTACTTACGGAGGTTATGACTAACAGATTTTGCGAACACAACCTGTACGTGCGATCCTTGGCGTGAAAGAGGTAAACAAAGGATTCGTAATTTAGAAACCACAGCGAAACAGTGCACTTATGACGCAAAAAACGTGACAACCAATTGAGAAAGTCATGTTTAAAAGCGTTTCAGCTTTAATATCATGTTATAGAATATATCCAATGCTAAGTCATTTTTCAAAACCACGCCATTATTTGGCAAGAGGCTTTGAAAAATGGCCGACCATTCAAGCAAGAAAATGGCTTTACTGTCTGTCAAGCCAAATTTTGGCTCAAGATGTATCCGACGGTCGTGATCTATTGCGTTAAAACATGACTTTGGTACCTTCGGAACAACTTTGCAAGATTTCACAAACTACTATTGTAACAATTCAAAAAATAGCTTCGGCATAAGAAAATTGGCTCAAACCATTAGAGATGCTCTTAAAGCATCCATATCAAACCCAATTGGCAATGGTAAAAGTGGTTGTTACCCGAACTCTTCTTATACTTTGGAGTCATAATTATCCGACGTGAACAAGCTCTACCACAAATGAGATAGAAACCAAAGAAAAAACGAAGTACTAACAAATAGACATGTAAGAAAAAAATGCAAGCTTGTTGCTTTGGCAGGTTTTCATTTATGCTTTTAAAAAGCCAAATCCCCATTTCCCTTAAATCGTCCCCTTCTGCAACCAAACATTCACAAATCCTCAAGAACAAGAAACTATCAACTTAAAATTCAGATCTTGCTCATACAAACGAGGAACATCTGTCTTCCAATGCCATATCAAACAAAAGAAGATCGATGAACTTTCCCATTGAGTGAACGAAAATACATGAAAACATCCTTTATAAGAGAAGAATTTGTGATCAGTTCTTCTAAAAGGTGGTCCGAAAAACAAGTAAAGCGAGTAAAGTTTCAACAATCATGTTCTTCTTCCTTCAATACAAAGTCGACATGCTCCAGTCCCCACACCAACGGAGAGGAAGGCGGAGAATCCGTTCGAAACGGAGAAGATTGAGGGGAGACCCATTGAGTTGAGGCCGATAACCAATCAGAGAACTCGATCATTGGCATCTCCACGGGTTCCGGATAACAACGGGGGCTTTCAGGATCCGTCTGAATCACATAATCGCGATACTATGATAAGATAAGAGTAGCAGAAAGTACAAAGAAAGGAAGGATGAAAATAGGAAAAGAGAAGCACCTTGGCTCGTTTAGACTCGGGATCTTCAACATGAGAAACATCATCTGCAAAGAGAGAGAGAGAGAGTAAGTCACATACCGAAGTATTAGGCACAACTTATAACCTAATACACTGGCAAGTAGCAACGTCGAAGTTAAGGTTTCAAATTTTGGAAGACAGAGAGTTCCCTGGTTAAATATATTGCCATCACCTCTATCATAATCTTTTAAGTTGCGAAATAGATTCAGTATTAAGCTAGTTCGAACAAATACACGTGGTTAGGAACTTAGGAATGTTGTCATTTCCCCGCTCAGGCACAAATAAAGTTACCACCATCTTGATTAAGAATTTTCAAAAGGCTTGTCTTATCTGGTATAATTTCCAGAAATAGGACTTCCAAATGTTTCCGAGTAAGAATTTTCGGATATAAAACAGGAGGTTTTATTACAGCGACCTCCACCTCTTTGGTTTATCAAATTACGTTGCCCTCCACAGTCAGAGCTGTCTCCTTGGTGGCATCAATGGCGAAAAAAAAATACAATGTACCCTCATGTTACAGAAAAGAGGTAAAATGTAAAAGATTGGAAAAGACAAATATGCTTTAATATTTGGCACTACAACTTATGTGGACAAAGAGAAGTTCAGCCTCACATCGCTTTGCCTTGAAAGAAAGGCAATTATAGTGCACCAAATCAAATTCCCACCCTCTTCTCCTCCCTCTTTTCCTCTCTCATCCTGGGGGCGACCTTCTTTTGTTTCTCACTCATCCTTTCCTCCCATTTGACCTCCACCGCCACCCACGTCACAACCACCGCCTCCACCTGGCTAAACCCATTGTAGTGCTACCGTAGATGTAGACACACATCTTTGTAGATACACATACTTAGTGCAAGAACATTTCCCTCCCATTTGACCTCCACCGCCACCCACGTCACAACCACCGCCTCTACCTGGCTAAACCCATTGTAGTGCTACCGTAGATGTAGACAGACACATCTTTGTAGATACACAAACTTAGTGCAAAAACATTTCATAGATGTTTTTACTTGATCAATTAGAAATTTCATAATTTAAGAACATATTTAAGTGAACGGTATCACATATTGAGAAGTAGGAATAAATTACCATGTCCTGGAAGAACTGTATCCCAGAAACAAGGCTCCTTTCCTTTTAGTTGTGCCTCAATGCACCTCTTATGATCATGCAAAAACCTTTCCTCTGCAATATTAAACTCCTCCTTAAGTAAAGTCGGTTTCTTTGATGATGCTTCATGACGAATGGATGGCTTGTTTGTAATGTCATTGAGGGCTTTACGGCTTCCAAACCCAGTCCCAGCTTTCTTGCCAGTAGGTTTAGAACTCCTGGTTGCTCCATCAGCCAAAAGGTCTGCATAATCATGTGAAATGCATCAATCATGGTTATTGAGCGAGATAAAAGTTCGGGAATGATTTGAGCCCATGGCAGGGCTAGGATTTAGATTAGGCGGTGACCCATGATAGAAGGAAAAACATTTCAACAATTTTGTTGATTCCTTACACAAAAATAGAAAAGATTTCAACTTCTAATGTCTTTATATTCCTTACTCAAAAAGAAGCATGTACACATTTGTTGATATTGATCATGCTTCAAAACAAAGAGAAATCGGTTTAACAATCTATCAATGTGGAATGTGGCATTTTTTCAAATCCCTAAAATCATCTAGGGAGAATATGTGAGCCATATCTCTACACAGTGGGTCAAAGTATTTTCTCTTTTTTGAAAATAAAAGTGGCGGGGGTCAGGCCCCAGCCCTCAACACCTCTGCCGGTGACACTGCGCCAAAGTCACTTCAATAACCACGTGCTCAAGGGTAGATATTGAGAACATTTTAAACTATCCACTTAACAGTTATGCGACATCCCATGCAGGGGCTTCCATAAATTTTCACCCCGACCGTATCAAATGTGCAAGTGGGAATCAATAATGAGGATAATATAGACAAAGAAACATACCTTTCTGATGCATGCTGAAGTTTTCATTTTGAATAATCAGCCGCCCTTGAGGGAGGTGACTCGCCATACTGCTTTTGTTGGGAATGCACAGACTTAAAAGCAAGCTCTATAGCGCAATTTTATTGAGAGAGAAACTCCTGCAACATACAACGAGTATAAGCCAAATATCTTCGAAGAATGACATGGTTGTCCATCTACAAATTACAACGAGTATAAGCCAAATATCTTCGAAGAATGACATGGTTGTCCATCTACAAAGAAAAAGGATGGATAACGAAGGGTGAGTGTGGATTTGAGTGATTGTTAGGTATTTTGGTAGGTTGGATCTCAAAGTTAGTAAATGATAGAGTTTTGAAGGTGGGGAGAAAAGTAGAGTGATTTGAGAAAAGAAATGCCTAGAAAATGGTTTTAGAGCAACATACTCAAGGCTTGAGAATGGAGAAAGTGGATGTATAGGAAAGATGAGAGAGATAGGCTAGGGACCCCTTTCTCTTGAGTGGAGGGGTGTATTTATAGGTAAGAGCCAAAAATTTTGAATTCAAATGGGGGAGATGCTTTCTGAGCGGGTTAGAAGTGTCTTCTAAGCCGTTTTTGTAGCTGTGGCTCAAGTGGGTATGGCCGACAGCTTTCTGAACCAGTCGAAACTTTACCTAAAATGTTGTGCGATTGACTTCATGACGGCATACGGTATATCGAATTTTGTTGTATCGCGCAGTGTAGAAGTATTACGTGCGGCATTCTAGGTTCAGTCCAGAGCTTTTTGGGTTTCTGGGCTCTTCGGATTTTCTGGGCTTCTAGGCTGAGGGAATCTTTCATTCAAACTCTTAAAAGGTATTATTTTCTTTATTTCATTATCGGGGCGTTGAAAGAACCTCCGAGGTTCAGATTGGGGTGTCTACAGTGGTGTTTGGTGATTTTGGCAGCAGTTCTTGATTTCCAACTGTCATATCTTTGTTTCCTCCTCTTTGTCGTCGTAGGCCATGTGTTTTACCTTGGTTGATCTGTTGGGCTCCTTCTTGCCACTGGCCATGTACATCTTCGTGTGATCGGGTCTGCTTAATGGCGAGGTAGTTAGGTGGTGGTGCTGGTCCAGGCAGTGATGCCTACGGTGTTTTGTGCGGCGATGGCTTGGAAGCGGCTTAGGGTTTTGTGGGGTTGGATCTGTTGGGTGAGTCTTCTTGGGCCTGTTTGTTTTTTAGACTTTGTTGTATATTTGGGTACCAAGTGGGTTTGATTGTTTTATCTCTGGGCTCCCGACCTTAGGGGCTGGGCATCCGCTCATTTAATTTAAATAAAGTGGTGGTGACTGGTGAGCTCATTCTGAAAAAAATCGCTATGAACCGGGGTCCTGGAAGAAGACGCGGCACATAACCGGTCTGTCTCGTTCTGGTTGTTGAACCGGTTAATTTGATCCCGAATTGATAGATTTGCACAAATTGGGGCCCTATTTGATTCGACGCCTCACTCCGTCCCACTGCCTCACCAGAACACAGCGACCGTCGGACGACTGCCGCCGACGCCGGACCTCTTCTGCTCCGGCGTCATCCCAGGTCATTCTTCTCTCTCTCTCTCTCACACCCACACACTTTGTTTTTCAACATTTGCTGAAGCTAAGATTTGAAAATTTTCAAATTCATGAGCGGGATCTCGAGTTACAATGCAGTCTAGTACTTTTCGACCTTTTCTAGTCATAGAAAGAGTAGTATGAATTTATTTTTGCGGTTTTCCTGTTTGGTACTAATTGTGTCTGACAGTATTTTCGCCATCCACCAGACCATCTCAAACCGTACCTCCATTTTTTTCAAATCTCTTCTTCAAAATGGAGAATGCGAAGCCTCCAACCTCGCTTCGTTTCCGCGAAGAATCAAGTTTGATTCTCCATACATGGATACCCATGTCTTGGATAGAGTGCGGGCTGCATTGGCCAGTCATTGGTCTTTGGAGTCAGTGGCGGACGCAGAATTCTTATTGCGGGGACCAAATCACATGTATTCATAGTTTAACAACAAAATATCATCCTCGTATAATAATAACACAATTTTGAGGGACCTTCCTTCATAATTTATACAAACAAAACCTATATAATCTAGTAGAAATAATGAGATAATTGGGAGGTGTGCAGGGACCTGGGCCCTCGTGTGTGAATAGTGATAATATTCTAAATGCACCTTTTGATTGGAAAAAAATTATTTCGAGTTTCCAAAATGATGAATTGGCTGCTCTCAGTCCACTATCATGTAGTTATATTGTATGGTGTTTTGAATGCTTTCATTGTGTGGCCTGATGCTGTTCTTGCAGGGAAAAGCCAAGAAAAAATGTTTTTACATAACTTGTGATAAGAATCGATCTCCTTTCAATTGAGTAATTTCTGCTTTATGGAAAATTGTGTGTTCTACTCTCAGTTGTATGTTGTTACTTGCCTTATTATTCTTATTGTCTTATTGACCTGCACTATAAAGTTAGTTGGCACTACGTATCAAACCAATACCAGCGTAGGTTGTACAATTCTATACTGGGATACTAATTTGCGCAGCTTTTGAAACTATGTTTAGATCAGCAAAAGAACCAGCACATTCAGACTAGTATCAGCAAAAAAAACCAGCACCAAGCATAGAATGGAAGGCATTGGATCCATTCATCTTCAAACTAGAATCCAAAACAATGCCAAAATCAAACTTATTCATAAAAAATCAGCGTTACAAGTGAAAGAGTCACAAGTAAGAAATTCAATACTTGCCCAATACCTATGGCAACCACTTCTCACAGTCAGCTTTGGACAAGAAGGTGACTTGAAAAAAAACCAAACATGGCACATTCCTAACTTTAGGAAAATGTCATCCCATCCGAACTCCGAAAACAATATGACTACATACATAATCTACCTATGGCGCATACATATTCCTCCAGATGTGAGAAATTCATCCGACTATTTTGCAAAGAGCTAACAAAAAAAAGAGAGCAATTATAATGCAAACAATGAAACAATTAAATTTAGATTACAAATTTGAAACACGTACGTGCTGAGAAGTTTTGTTATTGGCACATGCTTGTAATAGCACTACAACAAAGATAGACTAAATCCTACCAGATCAAAATCAAAGAACAAACCAGGCAACCATGGCAAGCTAGCTACATAGCTAATTATGCAATTGACACTACAAAAACTACATACTTGGCTAACTAGCACAATCAGTGAGAAATTAGTACTATAAAAAAAAATACCCAGCAATGCCAATTAAAGAAAGAATCAAAACAAGCATCGATCGTGACCTCTTTGTGCAACTCTCGCTCCACGACAAAATCCACATATTGATTTTCAATTTGATTTCCCTGTTAATCCTAATTTTAAAAAAAAAAACAGCAAACTGGAAAAAAAAATTCCGGCGTGTATTCATGATTCACTGGAGAAAAAAAAAAACAACAGCAAACTGGGAAAAAAAATTCCGGTGTGTACAAACATATCCCTCCAGATGTGAGTCACTCTCATCATCATCACCCTAACTCGAAATTAAAAAAAAAAAAAACTAAAGAACGAAATAAAAAACCCTAACAGGAAATAAAAAAAATACAGATCGAGAGAGACGGGAGTTACCTGGTTTGAATCGTCTAGGGCTCGATTACAGCTTGATTTCAAGGTATATCGCTCTCTTCAAGCCCTGATTAGAGAAGGTGAAAATGGAGAGGGTTAGGGTTTCTGCTTCTCGTAATATTTGGATCGAGAGAGCTCGAAATAGAGAGAGAGATCGAAATAGAGATCGAGAGAGAGAAGGAGATACCCTGTTCGATTTCTTCTTCGTCGTTGTTCGATTTCAAAGTCGTTCTCCTGTCTCTCTCCGCGTCTGTCTGGAGAAGGCAAAGTGAGGGATCCGGTGTGTTTTAACCCGGATTGACCCGCGAATCAATTTACCCGACCCATGCCTCATTTAAATCCGCGAACTCCCTTCTCTTTTCCCCGCCGTTGGATGAGATCCAACGGCTGAAGCCAAACGTCCCCATTTTGTTAAATTGAGGGCATCCTCATTGGAAGGGAAGTGATACTCTTCATGTCAGGAGGACCTGACCTTTGCTTATATCCGCACCTCGCCTCTAAGTCGTTCGATCAAGATCCAATAGCTGGGAAATAAAAGGTGCTCGCGGGTTAAAAAAGAGCCTCTCGCGGGTCAAAAAAGACCCGGGTCGGGAAAATGAACCCGGGTCATGTCAAAAAAATACCCAGCTCCTATCCTTTCCCATTTCTTTTACGCGTTTCAGAAGAGAGAAGAGAGAGAGAGAGAGAGAGAGAGAGAGAGGCAATTTTGGATCTTGAGACGACGAAGAACAAAATCGCAGGCGACGACGACGAAGATCGATCCTTCTTCTAGATTGAGACGACGAAGAAGAACAAGGTTCTCTCTCTTCCTCTCTCTCTCTCTCGTTCCGTACAAGAGACCCTAACCCTTGATTTTGGAACTGGAGTAGCGACGCGGATTTGGACGACGAACGATTCACGCTTGGAGATCCAAATGACGACCGCCAAGGACATCGAACTGGTATTTTTTTTCTCTCCCTCTCTCTCTAGACATAGATCTGTGTTTTCTGCTAATTTCAGAGACTAGGGCTTTTTGAATTTTTTTTTTCCAACCAAAAAGAACGAATAGAAGATACAAAATGAGTATAAGAACGAATAGAAGATACAAAATGAGTACAAAAAAGGATTATTTGCTCTATGCAAAAACTCCCGGTGTAGCTAGAGCTCGGTATTAACTTTACAGTTAGTTGCATGAAGCTTGGCCTTGGTAAAGTGCTTCAATTGGTTGTTAAGTCTACTTTGATGTTGAGAAACGAATTTGACTCTGTTCATCGCATGTTTTCTTCCTTTCGAAACATGCTTTTGCTTGTCAGAGTGCTAATACATGCATTTGGAATTGGAATGTAGTCTCCTATTTGGGTAATTAGCAGTGGACACTACTCTGGGATACTCATTTTGTCTAATATCACGGTTGTGTTGCAGATTGAAAAGAAATGAAAGAAGAAAATAGTGTGAGCATCAATCCAACCCCCTTGTTTCGACCACCACCACCAAGGTATATCTCTCTGCCTCTCTACTTATATGCATATGGATAGGCATAAGAAATGAATTGGTGTAGTTATTGATTATGTTTTTGGTTTTGGTTTTGGTTTTGGTTTTTAGAACGCAGACTTTGGATGATATACAACTAGTTTCACCGTCATCATCTCAACTGTGTGAAGAGTCTACTAATTCTTGTCATCTTTACACTCCTCAAGTTAAAAATGAACTGATATCGAGAATTAACCAACAATTTCGCAACTTAGACGATGCGTATTCGTTCTACAACAATTATGCATTTCATACTAGATTTAGTGTGCGAATAAATTCAAGCAAGACGGATAAGAATGGTGAACTTAGTAGGAAGGATTATGTTTGTTTCAAAGAGGGGGAGAAGAGAATTTCTAAGGCCACTGCTAAACGTCGTCGGGGTGCGACTAGAGAGAAATGTGGTGCAAAATTAGTTGTCGTGAGAGCCCGGTCAGGTGAAGGGTTTGTTGTCTCCAACTTTGTCGAGGGTCATAGCCACCATCTTACATCCCCGATAAAGACACATTTGTTGAAATCTCATCGTCACATTTCCGTTGCACAAAAATCTTTAACAAAACATCTCGCTGCTGCAAATGTGCCCCCCATCAACAAATGAGTATTTTGGAGTTGCAAGTCGAGGGTCTTGAAAATGTTGGATTTTTAGCACAAGATCTTTATAACAAAAATAGGGATGACAAGAATTGCGTAGATGGATATGACGCCGACATGTTGTACGAGTATTTTGAGACCGAACAACAAAAGAATCCAAGTTTTTATTTTACAATGGAGAAAGATGATGAGGGGAGGATGAGTCATTGTTTTTGGGCGGATGCCACTTGTAGAAAGTCGTATCAATATTTTGGGGATGTGGTGGTATTTGATACAACCTACAATACGAACCGATATTCTATGATATCTGCTCCTATATTAGGAGTTAATCACCATAGGCAGACTACGCTTTTCGGTTGTGGATTCTTGTGTAATGAATCGAGTGATTCATTTGAGTGGCTTTTTAAAGAATGGTTGAAAGCAATGCCAAGAGGCCCGCCCAAAATGATCATAACTGATCATGATCTGGCAATGACAAAAGCATTTGGTAATGTTCTTCCAAATACGCACTATAGATATTGCATTTGGCACATTGTGAGTAAATTTTCTTCAAAGATAAGTGCATTATCTTATAAAGAACATTATGATGATTTCAAGAGATGTATATGAAATTCAGAGAGCCCTGAAGAGTTTGATGGAAGATGGAAAGATATTGTAACAAAATCTAACTTGTTTGATAATGAATGGTTACAGTCCATGTACGAAATTCGTGACATATGGGTTCCGACATATATGAAACACATTTTTTCGGCCCACATGACAAGTAGCCAAAGAGCTGAAATTTCTCATGCATTCTTTAAGAGATACGTGTCTAAAGACAATACAATGTTGGATTTTATTTTGCGGTTCGAAAGGGCATTGTCACGTATACGACATAATGAATTAAATTTAGATCACAAAGATGTAAATGAGAAGCCTGTCTTGAAAACCTCGTCGTTCATGGAAAAGGGAATGAGTGAAATATATACGCGGAGCATATTTTATATGTTTCAAGACGAAATCTTTCAAATCAATGCGTATGCGATAACGTTAAGACATGAGGATGAACATCGGTGTTTGTGGGATGTTCGGAGGCTAGATATGGAAGGGTCGAGAAGTCGAGAGATTTCATTGGAGAAGTCATCAAACCTTGTTAGTTGTAGTTGTAAGATGTTTGACTTTGACGGCATTCCATGTCGACACATGTTGGCTTACTTTAGTAGAATGCAAAAGATGGAATTGCCTGCAAAGTACATCTTGCGGAGGTGGACAAAATCAGCAAAAACGAGCAGAGTTATGGATGACTTGGGTAGTGTTGAGAAAGAAATATGCGACCGTTCGATTTTAGTGAGGCGACAAGGTGTCTTCCAACTTGCTTGTAAGGTGATTGATGACGGTGTACTAGATGAGGAAGGTACTGAAGTGGTAACGAAGCACCTATTACTCGCGAAGGATGAACTTGCAGTATTGAGGAGTTCTCGCGAACCACGTCCAGCCAGTGGTATGGAAATGCGTACATGTCATGGAAGCCAACATAGTTTTAAAGAACCAATCCAAGTTAGGGCAAAGGGTTGTGGTAAGCGATTGAAAGGAGGGAAAGAGAAAGTTGTCAAGAAGAGCAGGAAATGTCATGGTTGTGGGTTAACGGGGTAGTCGCACGACAAACGAAATTGTCCAAAGCTTCTTAGCATGTACGTCTATGCATCTAACTTTGTTCATTCGTAATTTCAATTTATTTGATCATTTAGTTGTTTAAGTTTTAATTGTTGTCTTTTTTAATTTATTAGCTCCTCGCAAGATGTTAGGTTCAACGACGACGATGACATGTCAAACAACGATGTTGAATGTAAGCCCAATTTATTTGTATACTTGTGGTATTTATTTTTTGTACCTTTCTTTATATTATGAGTTACTTGTGTTTCAGGATGGTAACGTGCGGAGACGGAGGTGGCGACGTGGGAAATTGTCCTAGATTCAGTGTTTTTTATGCCTCTGCTTTGAACTTTCATGGGAGATTGTCCATGTACCTTTGTTAGTGGCAGTTCTGATCGTAATCTTTCAAATTAATTCGACATGTTTGTTTGTACTCTGTTTGAGTTCATTGTATTTTTCACTGAAGCTATGGGATTGAATAACATTAGAATGAAGCACTTGAAATTATTTTGGAACTAGATTTCGGTGGACAGTTGATGAGTTTATAGCAGATTTCTGTGGGTTCAAACCAACCATCAGTTAGGATCAAAAAAAAAGAAAAGGGTATTATTTGTACAAACAATCCTTTGTTGTTGGCTTCAGTTAACCTCATTTCGTGTCTCAATGCTTGATCAATGCCTTATTGCCCTCTACTAGTAGGATCTCTAAAATGGGGAGAAACTTCTAATTACAAATTTCTGATTAAAACTTGTGCGGGTTGAACTAAATATGCATTGGATATCTGGTCTTTTCACTGTTAGTCGCATCAAACAACATACCCTTTTACCGTCTCTCTCTCCAAACAAAAAATAGCCAGGTCATTTGGCAAGGGAAAAAATCAATAACTAGAATGCCCAGATGCAAAGGAAATTTTTTTTGAGGTCAAAGTTCCATAGCAGAGGTACCAACAGCTGACTTCACATACTGTTAAACAGCTATACTAAATATAGTGGATAAATCGGACCACGAAAATTAAGTTTGCGTTTGTACTAGAAGGAACATACTTCAGCAGTTTCTATTATGCAAGTCTAAATACTAAGACCCAGAGCCACATCAGTCAATTCCAAGAAAGCAAAAAACAAACATGTCAACTTGAGATCACAACTTGGAACAATGCAGAACTTAACCATAGCATCGTATCGGATCGTTGCAGAACTTAACCATAACAAAATGTCAACACAGTTGAGTTAGTTATACACCAAAATAGCAAGGGAACAGTTCCAACATAATTAATCTCATCTACGGCAGGTATTTCAAGTTCCTCATGTTCGGGACAGCTACTACGTTCATCATAAACCACACAACAATGCATACAACTAATATAATCAACCATTTCATTTTGTAGTCAAACACTTGAGTTTCAGCTTCTTGTAATCTTTTTGTTAGCTTCTCATTCTTTTTTCTCAACACTTTATTCTCTCTTGTAATTTCTTCCACCTCTTTGGTCAAGATTGAAATTTTCCTTCGCATATCGTTGTTGTCAGCTTCCAACAATTCTTTTTGCGTGTCCCTTTCGGGGTCAATCTAAAAGAAGAAGTCACAACCACTAGGACTAGATTGCTTGATAATTTTTCAAAAAATGACATTAGTCAGAAATGCATGGAATAAATAATCAATAACCAATAACCAAAAAAATGAAACAATTAAGCATATTACCTTATAGTTTATACAACCTAGGAATCTTCTCCCCCGATTAGCCTCTGTTTTTGAAGTTCTTATAGGTGCTAGTATCCCACATTTGCAAGGAGGGCCTTCAAATATGCTATTGAAATGGGAGGAAGAAGAAGAGATCTCTACCTAGCCTCACGGACTTGCACAAAATCACACAAACTCGAAATAGGAAGAGATTACCCCTGGAGTGATCTGAATACAGTCCAAGTGACAGCTCCAAGACATGTTCATCTTTCGTTACCCAGTAAATGGAATGCCAAATTCCTATTTCTGTAAACGTTGTAGAAGATACAAAATGAGTATCCCAGAGTAGTGTCCACTGCTAATTACCCAGATAGGAGACTACTTTCCAATTCCAAATGCATGTATTAGCACTCTGACAAGCAAAAGCATGTTTCGAAAGGAAGAAAACATGCGATGAACAGAGTCAAACTCGTTTCTCAACATTAAAGTAGACTTAACAACCAATTGAAGCACTTTACCAAGGCCAAGCTTCATGCAACTAACTGTAAAGTTGATACCGAGCTCTAGCTACACCGGGAGTTTTTGCACAGAGCAAATAATCCTTTTTTGTACTCATTTTGTATCTTCTATTCGTTCTTATACTCATTTTGTATCTTCTATTCGTTCTTTTTGGTTCGAAAAAAAAAAATCCAAAAAGTCCTAATCTCTGAAATTAGCAGAAAACACAGATCTATGTCTAGAGAGAGAGGGAGAGAAAAAAAAATACCAGTTCGATGTCCTTGGCGGTCGTCGTTTGGATCTCCAAGCGTGAATCGTTCGTCGTCCAAATCCGCGTCGCTACTCCAGTTCCAAAATCAAGGGTTAGGGTCTCTTGTACGGAACGAGAGAGAGAGAGAGAGAGAGAGAGAGAGAGAGAGAGAGGAAGAGAGAGAACCTTGTTCTTCTTCGTCGTCTCAGTCCAGAAGAAGGATCGATCTTCGTCGTCGTCGCCTACGATTTTGTTCTTTCGTTGTCTCAAGATCCAAAATCGCCTTTCTCTCTCTCTCTCTCTTCTCTCTCCTGAAACGCGTAAAAGAAATGGGAAAGGATAGGAGCCGGGTGTTTTTTTGACATGACCCGGGTTCATTTTCCCGACCCGGGTCTTTTTTGACCCGCGAGAGGCTCTTTTTTAACCCGCGAGCACCTTTTATTTCCCAGCCGTTGGATCTTGATCGAACGGCTTAGAGGCGAGGTGCGGATATAAGCAAAGGTCAGGACCTCCTGATCTGAAGAGGACTATATATATATATATATATATATAGGGGGCGGTTCCGGGAACACCCAACGGGGACACCTAAAAAAACACCGCATGATTCCCGATCAAATTTTGATGATCCGAGCCGCTCAATGTGATCAGAATGTGATTTTAAGGGTACACGCTAAAAATCAGCAAAAAAAATGACCGGGAAGGGCTTGATCTGAACAGTTTTGAACAATTATTTATTGAACGGTTCAAATAAAAACTGCTCAAATCAAGCCTTTCCCGGTCATTTTTTTTGCTAATTTCTCGCGGACACCCTTAAAATCACATTCTGCACACATTGAGCGGTTCGGATTATAAAAATTCAATCGGGAACTATCAGATTGAGATTTTGGGTGTCCCCGTTGGGTGTTTTATTAAGGTGTTCATTGAACCATTCCCATATATATATATATATATAGTGTGGGCTTCCGTTGAGAACCTAAGTTGCGGATTTTGCCTTTTCCGATCGAATTTCGATGATCCGAGCCGCTCAATATATTTAAAACGTGATTTTAAGGATACTCGTAAGAATCAGAAAAAAAAAAATACACGAGTAAGGCGTATCATCTCAATCAATTTAACTTCTTCATTTGTTCTTAGAAATCATAATCCTAGGGGAAAATTTCAAAAAAACACCTGACCTTTCGACCGTTTATCACATAAACACCTGGATTTCAAGAAATATCAATCCCACACCTGACCTTTGGTCTCCGTCATCAAATAACCCCATCCGTCCATTTTCCGTCCAATACTTAACGGAACGTCCATTTTCCGTCCAATACTTAACGGAGAAGTAGCAAACGGCAACGTTTCGGTTAAAAAAAAATTCTTACCACCAATTTGCAATCCTATGGAGCAGAAACGTGATTATGGGAGCCCTATAGACAAAATTTAATTATGTCACTTTAGAATAATATGATCAGAATAAAAAAATATTCACACCCGTTCAAACGGATTAAAAATTGGAGCACTTAATTTTTTAACCATATTTTTTAATATATAAACGGTCTAAAAAACTTAAGTGCTCCAATTTTTAATCCGTTTGAACGGGTGTGAAGATTTTTTTATTCTGATCATATTATTCTAAAGCGACATAATTAAATTTTGTCTCTAGAACTCCCATAATCATGTTTATGCTCCATATGGTCCTAAATAAAGAACATATACTTAATATGAGAGGCCTAGAAATAAAAATGAATTGCGACCCTTTAGAATAATATGATAAGAATAACAAAATCTTTACACCGATTCAAACGGAGTGAAAATTTGAGCACTTAAGTTTTTTTAGACTGTTTATATATTAAAAAATATGGTTAAAAATTAAGTGCTTCAATTTTTAATCCGTTTGAATCGGTGCAAAGATCTTTTTATCGGTTAAAAAAAATTCTTACCACCAATTTGCAATCCTATGGAGCAGAAACGTGATTATGGGAGCCCTAGAGACAAAATTTAATTATGTCACTTTAGAATAATATGATCAGAATAAAAAAATCTTTGCATTGATTCAAACGGAGTGAAAATTGGAGCACTTAATTTTTTGAGACCGTTTATATAATAAAAATTATGGTTAAAAAATTAAGTGCTTCAATTTTTAATCCGTTTGAACGGGTGTGAAGATCTTTTTATTCTGATCATATTATTCTAAAGTGACATAATTAAATTTTGTCTCTAAAGCTCCCATAATCACGTTTCTGCTTTATAGGATTGCAAATTGGTGGTAAGAATTTTTTTTTAACCCAAACGGCACCGTTTTGCTACTTCTCCGTTAAGTATTGGACAGAAAATGGATGTTTCGTTAAGTATTGGACGGAAAATGGATGGAGGGGATTATTTGATGACGGAGACCAAAGGTTAGATGTGGGATTGATATTTCTTGAAGTCCAAGTGTTTATGTGATAAACGGTCGAAAGTTCATGTGTTTTTTTGAAATTTTCCCTAATTCTAATGCTGTTGAGCCCTCCCAAATCAGTACAAGAACCATAGTTGGCCATTCCACCACCACCACCACAATTCCTTTCTCCATCCTCCATCTTCCATCTTCTTCCATTTCCTCTCTCAACATCCACCACCTGATCACCACCACCCACAAACCAAAAACCCCAAATGCCAGAGTACCTCACCCCTTCTCTCACCCTCTTGCCCCTCCCCCTCCTGTGCCTCCTGGCCCTCCTCCCTCTCCTCCTCCTCTACTTCCTCTCCAACCCCACCACTTCCACCACCACCAAAAGAAACCCATGCCCCGAATCCCACCCCATCCTCGGCAACCTCCTCTCCTTCCTCCGTAACCGCCACCGCTTCCACGACTGGGTCACCCACCTCCTCTCCACCACCACCACCATCCAAGTCAACGGCCTCCTCGGCCTCTCGCGCGGCGTCTGCACCGCCGACCCCGCCGTCGTCGACCACCTCCTCCGCTCCAACTTTGCCAACTACGTCAAGGGCTCCCGGTTCAGCTCCGTCCTCCACGAGCTCCTCGGCCTCGGCATCTTCAACGTCGACGCCCACCTCTGGACGGCCCAACGCAAGATTGCCAGCCACGAGTTCAACACCAAGTCGCTCAAGCAGTTCGTGTCCAATACGGTTCAGTCACATCTCTCTCACCGGTTGATTCCGGTTCTCTCGGAGGCGTGCGATGGTGGGCTAACCGTCGATTTGCAAGAAGTTTTCCGAAGGTATTTCCTCGCATTTTCAGTAGGACCCGTTTGCAGTCCAACTGCAGAGAGGCTTCTGCTGGTACATCCAACCGTTCAAAGATTTTAGAAAGCCTTTTTCTCGGGCAAAGTTTTTTTAAAATCTGAACCATTAAATCCATTTTTGAACGGCTAAAATCACACAATTGGCTGTCTGCAATCCAACCTTAACTGAAGGGTAGGCAGATTCTTTTCCTTAGTATGATTCTTGTGGTTTTCTCTAGTGGGGTCCACGAGCTGTTTGTTTACGTTATCTTGTTTTTGTTGATTGCAAATTGTGGTTGCAATTTGCAAACTAGAACTAATTAGGGGAAAAAAAAAAATTACTCCCAATTGGAGTAATTGAAAACCAGTATCATTTTGACTACGTTGTACATTTTCTGAAATTTGATGTGATAAATTTCACTTTTGTGAATAAAAAAAAGGTTACTTCTAATAGGAGTAATTGAAATAACCCGCATCATTGTGACTGTGGTACGAACTAGCTGTTATATCATATGATGAATTTTTCTTGAATGAGTTGAGAAATAGTTGGGTACAGTTGAGTGCTGGTAATGTGCAATCAAACGGGCCTCATTAGCGTATTTTTCTTGAATGAGTTGAGAAATAGTTGGGTACAGTTGAGTGCTGGTAATGTGCAATCAAACTGGCCTCATTAGCGTAGAAGTGTGATTGTATTGAACATGGCATGGGAGGTCATTTTCAGCTTTCAGATATAGTAACAATCGGTAGATGTGTTATTAGTAATCCTTTCATTATCAGGCATTACTCTTCTTTCGGATTAATAGATTATATATACGCTCGCTGTAAGTCCTATCAATCGATGAGGAACTTGGAACAACGGACTTGTCGTGGCTCTCAAATTTCATGCCATGTATCTCTAATTTAAGTTTTCGCTATTGTATCTTTTTTATGTTGACTTGATCCAGAGTGTACTTTCTTATCGATCTTGTGTTTTCTTCTGATTTCAATGGTTTTTTTAATCTAAATCGTGGAACAGGTTTGCTTTCGACAATGTGTGTAATGTAGCGTTTGGTGTGGACCCCGGATGGCTAGACACAAACAGGACGAAGACTGCCAGTAATTCGGTGAACGCGTCATTCGTTCAGGCATTTGATTATGCAGTGGAGCTAACTTCAGACAGGTTCATGTCACCTGTGCCTGCGGTGTGGAAGATTAAGAGGTTTCTCAACATTGGGAGCGAGAGAAAATTCAAAGAAGCTATTGCTGTCATCGATGATTTTGCTATGAGTATAATCAGATCAAAAGAGAGAGAATACGATCAGATCAAAGAAGATAAAGATCAGGACCACAGCCAAGATTTGCTATCAAGATTCATGTCTTCAACCTCGAGTTTTGGATTTTGTGATCAAGATGAGAGGAGGAAGTTCCTGAGAGACATTGTGATAAGCTTCATTCTAGCAGGCATGACAACCTAAATCTCTAGACATAACGTATGAAGTCTTCGAACACGTGCTCTACTGATTGTTTATGCGTTTCTTTTTCCTGATACTTTCTTTGTATTATACATGTTCTAGTACATCCTCCTATATATACGTATATATCTTGAAAGTCGGATTTTGTCATAGTAAATGGTTTGATTACTTGGGTCTAAAACTGCCAAGTACCGAATACTTAGCTTAGGGGAAATTGTTTAGTTACCAGTGATACTTTGGTTTGCAGGTAAGGATTCGACCTCAACAGCGTTGACTTGGTTCTTCTGGTTGATTGCCGGTCATCCTCAGTGTGAGCGGCTGATCTATGGCGAGTTAGCAGCAGCAGTGAAAGCATCGCCGACAGGCTTGCCAACTGATTTCAGTTATGATGAACTGAAGAAGCTAAATTACTTGCATGCTGCTTTATCAGAGTCACTCCGGCTGTTTCCACCGGTGCCAATCAATTCTAGATTGGCTGTGGCGGATGATATTTTGCCTGATGGGACCTACGTGGGCAAGGGGTGGTCTGCCGATTACTCAGCTTATGCAATGGCGAGGATGGAGAAGCTGTGGGGACCGGATTGCACAGAGTTCAAGCCGGAGAGATGGTTGAACATTGATGGAGGTTTTCAGCCGTCAGATCAGTTCAAGTTTCCCGTGTTCCATAGTGGACCTAGAATGTGTTTAGGGAAGGATATGGCTTATTTGCAGATTAAGTCTATTGCTGCAGCTGTGATGTATGAGTTTGAGATTGAGGTCGTTGATGGAGGTGGTGATGCACGGAAGATGATAGACCCGCCTTACACGTTGTCTCTTCTACTAAAGATGAGAGGGGGGTTGCCTGTTCGGATGAAGAGGAGGCCTTAGCCCAACCACCACCTTTCTGTTTAACTCGTTAGAGACTTTCCTGTAAGATAACGACAGCGCTGCATGCTTCACAAATTCGCGAGCACTTAACGCACGATAATGTGTCCCATATTTACCTATTCCTACCATTTAAGACATGCTTAGCAAGCGTTTTTAATCAGCGCACTGGAGATGCTCTTAGGGATTAGAAATATCGCTGTTACGTAAAATGTTGTATACGATAAGCAAATGTTGTGCTTTGTCATTTGCTCCCCGCCCTAGTTCTTTGAATGTTCTTAAGTTATGTGATATAAGAGGTCCTTTTGTCAATGTGATGAGATATTGGAACCCCAGTCCTGTATGCTATGCATTCTTGTGACCTAACAATGTGAGTATGTCTGTGCTGCGATATTTCTATTAAACAAGACGGTACCGTTTTTCTGATATTCGTGGTGCTTCGACAAGATTTGCCCATATTTAACAGCCATTTCTTCGCTTTTAGCTCTGTCTGGATTTGGTATTCTGCATTCACCTGGGTTAATTGATGGAAATCCATATGAAACGGTAAATATGGGAAGCCTAATTTGGTGCAGAAATGACAACAAATTTATTGTAGAATGTGCAAATCACTAGGCTGTTTTTCAGTCTAAATTACATAACTTGCAAGGCTAAACAGGTTTCGAAAGGAGGATGATTCGTTATGGACCCTCAGGTTCCCAACGGCTGGCCCACTTCAATGATTAAGTTATAGGTTAAATGAGTTGTAATCCCCCATTGCATCCTTTATTTTTTCTCAACATACATGTGCTTTGAAATTATACCAAACAATATATGATCAACTTAATTTTTGCCGTGATTAATGGTCTCAACGACATCTTAAAGTGAACAGTTTCGATCATCAAAATGTGCTGGCAAAAGTGGGCCTACAGGAGTCTGGCATAGGGACAACTGGTGCAAAATTTGAGCACAGTGTTGCTACTACAGATTTTGACTTTCACCTGTCATACAACACTAGGGTACCATAACCTTGTCACTTAACGTTTCGCAGATTTAATTATGGACAGAAGTCTTTTATCTTCCCGTCAACCTGTTCTTAGGCAAGTTTAGTTATGCCTCTGCAGCAAGTATGCAATTTGCAATACAACAAATTACCAAACCTAAAAAACAACACAGAACTCCCACAGCAAGAAACAGATAGGAGCCGATGTTGCAAAGGAACTGCTAAGAACGAAAAGTGCTTCCAAAAGAAGAAAAAGCATCAGAAATTATTATGTTTAGATAATGGCTCATTGCGGAAAAAACATTTCTGTGCAAAATGTCTACAGGCTCATTTAATCCAACCAATTCTTGTAAACAAAACAGAACCAGCTTATACAGAAAATTCAATAGGGAGCTTTAGTAAGACTTCCCACAATGTATCAAGCTGCCAGCACCCAAGAAAAGACCAAAAATGGCGGCACTGCCAAGGGTGGTTTGCCCAATGTACCTGATTTTCAGTAGTCCAGGAACCTGTATTTTTCCAAGTACAAAAAATCACTTACATACATAGACACAGAAGCAAAGAATAAAAAAGGAACTGAAAAAGAACATTTCTATACAAAAATAGTCGAGACATAGACTATCAGATAATGTTACTTAATATGGAGAAGTTACAACTTACACGAGGGGTAGGCATCTCAAAAGGTTACTCAGACCACATTTAGTTGGATCAAGGTCCAGCCCCCAAACCTCAGATTTTCAACTCACAACAAGAAGAAACTCAAGAATCGGCCTGAACCAAGAGGACGGGTCCAACCAAATCTAAAATGCTTAAACCCACAAGGTAACTGGAACGCTTTCTACAGTAGTACCAGTACTGAAGCTAGACATAGCTTGAGGAGCTTCTCATGAACCATTGAGGTCTCACTCCCTTCAAGTGGACTCAACTCAAGAAACATAATGGCCGCCACACTGAAAGTCTAACTGTATGCATTAAATCTCCCATCCAGATGATATATTAATCCAAGCTTGACTACATTAACATATGCCGATCTTTGCTAAATGGATTCTTCTTACCCCAATGTACGCGTCGACATTGGATATGACAAGGGTAAGCGTATGGATGTGTACTGATCCCAGTATCCAAATTACAAGTCCTCGTTTTAACAAAGTTTGAAGGAGAAGCCCACATATGACGGTGAAGAAAAATTTATAACCTCATACATGGCTAGGAGATAGAAATTCCCTTTTCACCTATACCGAATTCAATTTCAAGCGCTCTCTTAAAAACCATAGCAAAATAGACCTATTTTATGTAACAGATTGCACAACTTTAAGGGTTTAGGATGTATCCATTTTGGCTGCATATCAATACTTCAAGTCTTCAATCCTGTTTTTCGAAAAGGAACGCCGGCTCTAAAAATTTCGTTGCCATCTACTAAAACAACTTAAAATATTTCATAATAGGCATCAATGTACAAAACATTTGCTAGCCTTCTATATCTCTAAAATAGGGTATCCTAACCGTTCAACCACTATTATATATAACACTCAGGGTTAAGGGAGGTTTGATGCTTCTGCACCCGTTAAACACCTGATACTAGTACCAGAGTCCATACAACATAGAGCAAAAGTTGTAAGACCCTCAAAGCAACCCAACAAAAATTGTTTTGCCGGATCAGAATATTCGCTAGCAATAAAACAACGATCTTTGATTTTGACATTAACTGCCAATAGAAATAAATAAAGCAAATAGTGAACTCCGTTTAATATTCATAGAGGCAATAAACAAGTGTAGTAATAAATGTTCCTGTTACAATCAGAAATCAATAATTGCATGGAATCTTCATAAAGCTATGACACTCTAGTTTTCATGTTCCTTCACTTAAATCCTAATTTTGATCAAAGCCGATTACGAGGCAACCTGATGAAGAATTGTAGAGTAGGAAATAGATACCAATGCTAGTAGCAAGGGGTCTAGATGAATGCATCTATATCGTTTGCTAGCCTTGATGGAAACAAGATCAACCCATGCCTTACTTTCAAGCAATTATTGCAACATATTACATATCTGTTGGTAGACCTCAAGTACAACAGCATGCCCATTATTTATACCAAAGATTTCCTTCCTTCTAGGCTTCTGAAGGCAAATAAGTTCTTAAGTGGTTCTAGGGACAAAGGTTCAACAAGTTATATATGTATGAACGTTATCTCTATCAGGTCATTAAATCAGGTACAAAAAGAAATTGAAATAAAATCCATACCATTTATGTTCAACTTCTTATATATAAGAACCTTATCTCTATCCAGTCGTTAAATCAGGTACGAAAAGAAATTGAAATAGTCCATACCATTTATGTCCAAATACATTAAGAAATGAAATACTTGTACATGTTCCAGAAAGATGCCCAAGTCATGTTAAAAAAAGATACCTGTACATGTTATCTCCACTAGGAACTAAAGGAATTTCAGTTTTGTGTCTCACAAAAAAATCATTAGTTTGCTTAGAACTACCACAAATGCGTAGTAGGGGTGAGCAAAATCTAAGCAAACAGACCAACCTGGTCCGAACCGAGTTCCCGCGGTTGGTTTCGCAACCCTAGACGGTCAGTATCAGGTTCAATATAACCTTTAATATTGGATGCTTGGTCAGCATAGGATGGAGCATTATAGAACCAGCGTAAACCAGCGATCCGACCGGATAAATTACAAAAATAATAGTAACTCCACATAGCAAGCACATATTTGATTCTTAAGATTACAAGGATAAGGTCTTCCAGTTAGATTATCCTATATTGATACAACTTCTTAGTTGTTCATCTCCCTCCCTCCCTCTAACTTGGTCTCTCTAATAGATTGAGAACGAAGGCAGTGTAACAGTCGACGAACGGCGGAATCTTAAGTGGTGAGGGTTTTATCCCCTCCGGTCATATCACTGTCATAAGAAGAGAAGTCATTCCTGTGATAGATATAGCATGATGATATCCCTCTCTCTCAAAATATTTTTGCAGTTTCTAAGATCTGCCATTTTTTTCCTCCACTCCTCTCTTTCAGATCTATGCTTGAACAGGATATGTGTGGTGCTGGTTCAAAAAATGATCTACTAACCAACTCCGACTGACAGACGGCAACTTCGCAGTTGAGTTCAAAGTAAAGACAGGTCAATAATGGGTGGAGAATTTAGAAACCTAATAGTTTATATTCGGGTGACGGGTCCAAGTCAAACCTGACTCGGACTGACCTGTGTACACCCTTAATGTATGAAATCCCAAATCTGGTTATCATGTGATTTTGGGACTATAGAAATAGACTGCCATATCCGAACAGTTCTATGTAGATGTTTGTGAGCTTAAAACATGAAGATATGCAAGTAGCCCTGAACCAACGCCCATCCATACATCCATCGCCTTAAGCCAACAGTCACGAGTTTTAGATCTACATTTTATCAGTTGTAGATAGAAAACAAACTATTATCTGCTTCAAAATCTCTCCATATATACCTACTATCTACTACATAAAATGTAATGAGAAACAAACTCAATTTAATTCCAGCTAATTACAAATAACACGCATCCTGTTTCTTACTCTTTACGACATCATTACTACTGAAGAATTCAAAATGATCCTGTCAGGTTAAATAACTTAAATTCAATGACCAATTTTCCCCATTATATAACCAGTGAAGCACCAAATATTTAGAAGCGAGAACTAAAGGCAATGCTAGAAATTAATGCAAATACAACATGTACGTTACGGAAGTTAAAAAATTCCCAAAAGTACTAAGATATATGGGAAAGCGGGAGTACATGTATAACACAACCGCAAGCTAAACACGGAGATCTCTTTCGTGATCAAAGAACTGAAATGGAGTATAGTGAACAATTAATATTATGAACCCGAGAGTGTACTATATAAGGCAAGAATGATTGAAAAGTGTACCTTGTATCTAATAGCCTCATAGGTCCCGTACACAGCACCTGCACAAGAGTCCATGCATCAGATACTTGATATATTCCTATGTAACTATGGAAGGAAACCATCTGACATACAAATAACAATACAAAAGAGTCGAACACTTGAATCATAATTTCTAGCATGCAAATTGATTCATGTTAATTTTCTTTCCAAAAGGTTATTGAGCCTCTTGGCTGCCCTAAGAACAATAATTTGACAGGGTGCTTAACATATCAAAATACGACCATTGCTTATTTTGGATACAAGAGCATGACCCTTGAAATAAGGGGCCTCGGACAGCAGAAAGGCATAAAAAGAATGTATCAGTTCGTGATCATGGTTTGGTTTTAAAAATGGCCCAACACTGTTGGGTAACGTCGTTACGCGTAAGTATTGGTGGTTACCACCACCCGACACTTGATGAACGTTTACTCCCAACCGTGCAGGAAAAAGAAAGTTCTTGTCTTCGGCTGCTGCCACTATTATGCTACGACCATTACACTCCGCAACCACGCCGTCACCACTGTTACCCTTAAGGCAACCGCAACCGCCATTTAAAACCTCATTTGCAACGGTTATTGTTACTCTGAAAGCACACTTATACAAAAGCTATGGAAAAGAAATTCTATGATTACACCAAATTATAGCGAGATGATATAGCACAAACTGCAATCTCCTAATAACATACACCATATTAAGGAACAAAGGAACGCAAAAAGAAAAAGTCTGTGGATTCCCGTCAAAAATATATCTCGATGTTATTGCCCTTATGCAAGTTTATCAAACAAAACAATAAGTAAAGAAATATGGAAATGGGAATCATATGATCGGCCTTTTTTACAAGAATTTGTTTTAGTCAGTTCATAACGATCTCTACAATTCAGGAAGGAATAACAGATTGACACCACCGATTGACTTCAGAGAAGCAACTGTTTTGACGTCTGAGAAGCAACTGTTTTCAATTTCAATTAAGGGCACCCAACTTCTGTTCAAACCTAGGGATCATATCCTCAAACTAACTAACAAACTAAAACAACACAGCTAGAAATCAAACAGAGGCAGGGTTAGGGTTAGGGTTTTGGAGGAAGTTGTTGAGAGAGTCAAAAGTTTTACCGACAGCGCCTCCGACAGCACCACCGACTGCTACGCCTGCGGTCACTCGAGCCAGACAACCATCCCTGGCCATTGTTTCTCTCTCCAAACTCTCTCTAAACACGCTCTCTCTCTCTCTCTTTCTCTGAGCACTCTCTCCGTATATATATAGTTTGTATAATTTCATCGGTGGCAGTCAAATATGCATTATGAAGGTTTAAGGATAATTCTTGAACCGAAAGCCTCCCCGCTGGCAATCTTTGAACCCCAATCTCAAATAAACCGGATTTCTGAACCGGGTTTTTTTATCAGCTTTTTTCATTGCTTAGAATATACTAGTACTAATAAACTTCGGATTGGTGATGTGCAGTGACTAGTGATGTGTGCACCTTCGAGCCGTCGGATCGTACATCTAACGGCTCAGATCTTATCTCGACAACAAACGATCGAGAGCCGTTTATTGCCAAGATGAGATCCGAGTCGTCAAATGCAATGCACGATCCGACGACTCGAAAGTGCGCAGCATGGTGCTACACACATCACTTCACTGCACAAGACCATTTCCCAATTCAAAATACATCAGTCATATTTCTATGTTATTCATCATATCCACCCCATTTAATTTGTTATACCGTCTATACATGAAATTATTCATAGCGAACATAGGTCCATGCACAAGATCATGTGAATCATTTGTGCCAAAATATGTCATTATGACGGGTGATGTTTGTCTTTGTAACGAACGATGTTTTTTGGAGGTCAGATCTAAGATTTTCTTCACCCGGGACAAAAATTTACTTAGGAGCAAATTAATGGCGTAGTCAAGAATCTATATAAGTGGGGTACCTTTTGAACACATTTCAATCAAAAAAATTCGCACCGAGCAATGTTAGAATGACAAATAAAACGGTCGTGAGAATTGAAAAACCTTACCTATTTATTAAGAAAGTAGCATACATAGAATATAAAACAATCAAATTTGAATTGTCTTAGTGGATCAAGTGTAAGAGCGATTTACTACACAATATTTAGCAATCTTGCTTCCATTGTTAATAATTTCTAAAGTATAAAAACCCATAACCCATGGTTTAGGCACTTTTGAATTGTGAGCATTATGCATTACAGAGTTCCAAAGAGTACTAAGTGACCGCTATTATTTGCATTAGACATCTCATTTCGCCAGTGTACTGACATTGTTCTAATATGTGAAATAAAAATTGAGAATGAAATGATATTCGAAATGTCTTAGAGTGATTAAAAGTAAATTTATGAAATACAATTAACAAGACAAAATGCCAAATATACATTTTTAAATTTTGAATTAAAAAAAAGAATAATAAAAAATCAGTGGGGGCGCGTGCCCCCGCTCATCACTTACTCCCTCCGCCACTGGAGCAAATACTAGCAAGATCTGGAATAATAAAGTTCCGTTCCACTAATGAAAATAAATACTTATTTTTTAAATTAAATGTAATATATTGTAAGATAATAATCTGTCTCGTGTCTCGTACATCGAAAAATGAGGCCTAAGTGTTATTAGTTCGCAGGGGTGGAGATAATTAAGGGGTGGTTATCAGAAAAAAAAATAAAGAAAAAAAGAGGAGATATTAAGGGGCCTGCCCCGCCCCCTCCCTTTTGGAGAAAAAAATTTTCTGGATCAGATGTTCATAGCCAAAAAACAGAAATTCCATTTTACTCTTGAGCAAATAAAACAAAGCTTATAAACAAAACCTTCCCTTCTCCTTCCATCATTTTTGACGACTTCCGAACGTGGCGACTATTGCTTTACATGTTATTCTTAGATTAAATGGGCTTGAAATTGTTCGATTGAATCAGCTTGAATGTTCGATTTCAGCAAACATGTGATTGTATATATCGAAAGAGAAATTAGGGTAGAATTAGTCAATCTTAAATGATTTTCAAGATTCAAACATGTGAAACTACTTTCAGCAAACATGTGATTGATAGATTGTTAAACTACTTTTATTCTATTTTGATGGATAATCAACCTTGAAAAATGTATTTTGGCTTATCCTTTGACTATAGATATTGGTAGTTGATTTTTTTTTGTTGAGTAATGAATAAAAAGATTTTTGACATTGAAATTTTTTCCATTATAACTCGGCCCCAAAATTCTTAATCCTAGCTCCGCTAATGTTAGTTGGCGTTTGTACAAGTAATGAAGGCACTTGACCTCATATGTCCCATACTTCCCATCTGAATGCATTATAGTAATTCAGCTTTTTCGAAATCCAATACTCATTATAGGGGTTAACTCCACATTTATCCCCTAACCTATCGTTCAACAAATACTACTCATTTTTGTTTCTTTTTTTCCCAAACATAACTATCAATTTTATTTGTTCATCTTTAATGCATCCGATTTCAGTTTATGTTAATGGCCAACCAAATTTATAACAGCAAGAGGCTGTTCTAATGTTCGAAAAAGACATTTTACAACTTGGAGAACTTGGCTCCTGGCCTCCTGCAACAAAAAATCCGCCTTCTTCACCATCATCTATCGCCCACGATCTCTCTATGTAACAATCCCAGTCTGTAACAATCCTGTAGTGCGGCTGTGCACTGCAGGAAACCCCAAACCGCTTCTAGAACGCCATCCAAAAAATGTATCGAACAAAATTCGCTGCCTTCAGAAATCCAATATCCAAGCATAGCCTCGGTGAGCCGATGGTTACAAACTTACAAGAAAGAGGAAAAAAAAAAAAGGTGAGGAAGAAACTGACAATACAATTGAATATGCATTTGCTTATGAAATTTACAAGGCAGCTGCTTTAAACAGTAGCCAGGAGAAACCCTTCTAAAAATTTACATTTCTCACCCTCAATACCCCAACACCCCAACACAAGGACGTTTCGGGAAAAAATAAAAATGCGAATTCCAGACGCAGATATCAAACAAAAGAAAGAGAAAACACAACCAAACCACTCTACTCTCTCATTCTATATCAAACCCTGCTTCTGTCAATACGATGAAAGCAAACTTACTTGACCGATACAACCTTCCCAGCAAAAGAAGGGCGAATAGGGACTTGAAAAGGGAAAAAAAATTACAGTTTGTGTGTACGTATGAACATGTTTTCACGTCAATGTGTGATCTCACTCGCAACACCTACACCTGACTTGTCAGCCATGCGAACGTTGTACTGTTCATATACTCTTGCCCGGTTCTCTGCCCACCATTGTTCTGCTTGTTTCTCACTGAATCGCTTCCGACTGCATTTCATATGTTCATAGATGATGTTAAGTTATATGTATCATTTCGAATCTTCTTTACGTAAAAATCCAAAACAAATATAGTATTCTCCATTTTATATTGGGAAACTGTGTGCCCCATGGTTTAGCTTCAATGAGCAAGGCACAAAATTAAGGGAAGTGATTTTTGCACTCCCCTTTTATCCTCTTGCGCTTCTTTTGTTATTTTTATTCACGTGAATTTACCAACCTATCATTACTTATGCATTCACTTTTCCATATAAAGGGCATTTTTGTCCTTTCATGTGATTAAAGACAAGAAAAAGGAGTGCCACATGATAGAAGGAGTGCAAAAATCATTTCTAACAATTAAACAGCAACCTCACATAGTTCCTTTAAATGATGATTTCTTGAACAATCAGAGCCCAAAAATAAATAAGTGGAAAATCGAGAAAATTCCTGTAAGAAGATATTCATTGATGGGAATGCGTTTCTTCCTCTTTCTACAAAACTTACTCCAAAAGTCTCAGAAATTTCTCTCCCATCAAGAAAATCCACGTAGAGAAGTTCAAATTTACATCTTAAGAACTGTGCTATTTTTCCTATGTATTTAAGTCCAATAGATCAATCTCTAGTTCAGATTATATTCTTGTCCCAGTAAAAATAAAACGTGGGTATAGCAGTTATTTGACTTCACACAAATGGTACTAGCATACCATATTAAGAGGTTTGCTTCTAGGTGCTAACTGCCAATGGATGTGCAGTTTATTAAGGGTCCGTTCCGGAAACCTTCTTAAAAAATAAGTACTTATTTCTCAAACTTCTTATTCCACTTTCTTATTTTTTCCAAACAAAAAGTTTTTTTCACATTTTCAAACTCAAATATAACATAAAAGAAAAAAAAAAAAATTTTTTTTTTTGCACCGTATTAAAGATCTCAATGAGATCTATCAAACAAGATCCATAGTGATATAAAAATTATATGCATAAACACATGATTTTTGAGCTTGAAGTTACCTATACAAAAAAATAAGACTGGAACCTATATAATTGGCGCCGACGGACGAAAATCGTACCGGCGGCCGGCCGGGCCATCTCCGACCACAATTCTAAAAAAAAAAACTAAGGGGGCCTACACGGGAATCAATGGCATCTGAGGTGTGTAGGATGCTTGATCCGAGCACCTTTTTTCCGTGTACTTATCAAATATCATATGTACACGAAAAATGGGTGCTCGGATCAAGCATCCTACACACCTCGGATGCCATTGATTCCCGCGTAGGCCCCCTTGGTTTTTTTTTTAGAATTTTTGGACGGCTCGGATCGGCCGTCCGATGGCCGGAGACGGCCCGGCCGGCTGCCGGTACGATTTTCGTCCGCCGGCCTTCAAGGAACCAATATTAATTCTTCCAAGCCTTCTTATTTTTCAAGAATGCCACTTCTTATTCAACAAAAAAGAAGCTCTTTTTTGTTTTCTGGAACCCACTCTAAGGATTTTATGTCAAACAATCCAAAATAGCCAAGGAAAGTTTGATTTCAAATGAAATTGGACCGAAATGATGTAAGCATACCTGAAGCGAACTCGCTTAAGGTCCTTGGCTCCACCAGGCAAGGAGGTAAGAGTGATATAAACACCAGGCTCATCTTGCTCAACCCATTCATTATCATTACGAGGATCACCTTCTTTCATTCTGCTCCCATTTCTGTTCGTCGTTTCTGACTGGACTTGTCTATGGTGCCCTGAACTGCGACTACTGGAAATGCTTGACCCATTGGAAAGCAAGTGGCCATTTGATCCGTTAGAATCTGGTTCTTGAAATGTTAATTGACCATTCAATCGGTCAACAGAAACATTTGACAACTCATTTGAAAGGGGATTGGATGCAAAGGAAATAATGGAAGGTGACTTGATGTTTCGGGCTGCTCCCACAGGCAGCCTCTCAGCCATCTCCTTCAGCTGTTTTTTTGCGCGCAGACAATACATAAAAAAAAATGAGTTGCCTCACCAATTGTTTAGAAATCATTCAAGATGCATAATAACCGAATACATAAACAATTGCAATGGAAGCCTACAGATATGGCTAGTTATGGCAGCATGAAATACAGCTGGAATCCAAGATGAGCATATTTTGTATTACTGACAATGATATTAAACACCAACAATATGAAAGCTGTCTGAGAAAATGAAATACACATTTTCTCCATCCACCAGGACCATCATTAAGATGCAGATCCTTGACCTTCGCCTGACGTCTTTGATGCATTCCTCATACCACCAAGGCACCAATCTAGTCCTTCACTTACACACTAATAGTTAAGGAAGTTCAAATTATATCTAAACATCTTTTTGCACAACACAAAGGCTACAAATCATCATTCTGTTGAGTACAGCGTCCCCTCTCTATTTTGGGTCAAACAAGAGAGAGATATTCATATGAAGAGAGAGTGAAGAAATTTTTAAAAAAAAAGAAGCAAAAACAAGGAGTAGGTGAACATCTATAACATGTTTTTTATTATAAGAAAGCAGAGTACAGTTGTCAAAGAAATTGGATGATACAAGAAAGACAACAGTCTTTCTGTTTTGAGTTGTCTCGAATTCAACCCAGACTGCAATTATAAACGCTGAATTTGCCACCCACATTGTAAGAGCCCACCTTTGGAGAAATCAAGTCCCACATCGGGAGTTTCAAAAAAGTGAAATTGGTTTTATAAGGAATCGCCCACCAGCTACTGTATAATTTGAGGTTAATCTTTTGAGCCACGTAGTTAGGCAAATGGTTAGCAGGTCAGTTGGGGCGGGTAGTTACAGTTGGTATTAGAGTACAATTCTGGTCTACATGGTGGGGGCCACCTCTAGAATCTTGAACGAGCACACTGATTGTGTTGTACAGAACTAAGAGCACACTGATTGTGTTTCCTTCAATTTTGAGTTACGAAAGCATCTTTGAAGCTAAGTAGTCACCAAACAAAGACAATGGCAGATTTTATTGGCTCATTCTTTCTTATAGGTAGTGTAAGCGGCTCATCAGGATTTTCGAGATAGTCCAATGCATTAAGAAACGGACTCATCACAAACACGAGGGAAACAACTTGAAATTTATCCAATGGTGAACACAGACACATAAAAACACTCATCTTACTTGGGCGGTGAGTGACTTGATCACTTCCTTCGCTGCCTTGCATTTTGCTGTTTCTTCCCCTGCAATTGTTATTGCCTCCTTCAGCTGTTTAGTAGTTCTTTCCAATTCAAGTTCTTGCAGTTGTGTTTTACGAGTAAGATTTTCCACCTGAGGTAAGAATTTATCAGACACAATGCAAAAGCACAAAAGACCCAAGACAATCTCCAATGCTTGTTAGGTCGAGTCATGGAAAAGACAATTTAGCAGACACTTTTTCTGTCGGCATATCAATCAAATTTCAAGTACCTCAGAAGAAGCATGAAACAAGCTCTTTAAGCAAATGCAACTCATCTTATGACATAGAAAGGTGCCTCCATCTTACCAATCCTATACCTTATATTATTGGCCACATGCCTGTATCTTATCAATCCTATACCTTATATTATGGGTGGCGCTAATGCCACGAGGGCTTTTTATACTGCCACGACATAGAATAAAGTTTTGCACTATTGCCCTCCTCCGTTCTCCTATGACTCCTACTCTTCTCTCTCTCTCTCTCTCTCTCTCTCAATCCAGACCCAGGCTGCCAGACCCATTATCCTCTTTGGTTTTCTATCTTTCGCCTCTCAAATTCAAGCCCTCCTCTTCTTCTATGGTCGAAGGAGAGGACTGGAATGTGATAGATTTGGTTGTCGATGAGTATTTCACACCATTATTGGTTTTGCCATTCGGATCCAAACTCTCTGCGCGCTCGTGACTGTCGCCGGTCGTGGAATCGAGCACCACCTCCCCACCCTTCACTCAATATCTAGCTTTTATCTAAAGGATATCCAACATCAAACCAATCTGTGAAAAGATCGAAAGCACATTGCAGAATCTGGTTCTGATTTTAACTCTCAATCTAGATCTCCGCTCTTCATTTCCTCAAATTCCTCTCATTTTTTTTTTAACTGGACTTCCCATTGTTTGAG